>OX402058.1:10358594-11558594 GCA_947859365.1 Archips crataeganus
AGCGTTGCCCACGCTCGACCTCCAAGAATTTAGTTTTGGCTGCTCCACCCCACACAGTGATACAATAACTCATGACAGGTTGAGCTAATGTTATATAAAGTTGATTAATTAGTTCCTTAGTAGTGATACATCTAAACATCTTAAAAATCCAGTTAAGTTTTCTGATTCTGTTGTTCACGCTTTCAATCTGCTTATACCATGTTAGGCGCTGGTCCAGGAACACACCTAGGTATTTAGTGAATTTAACCTTTTCTAGTTCTTTGCATTTACAAGGGGGAGGGTCATGCTGGTTGCAGGTATGTATTTTAAGCTTTAGGTTAATACTGGGCTGCGTACTATCATATTTAGAAAAGCAGATATAATTGGTTTTGCTGACATTTAGCGTAAGGAGGTTATTCCTAAGCCATGCAGAGACCCTACTGAGGCCAGATTCTGCGTTACTGAACACTGATTCCCAGGATTCTCCATCAAACACTATTGCAGTGTCATCAGCGTAAGAGCCGATGTGCCCACGTTGTAGTTTGAGATTCGTCAAGTCATTTATATATAAAAGAAACAACGTGGGCCCTAAAACACTACCCTGCGGGACGCCATATGTTACATCTAGTTCCTTGCTTAAGAAGTCACCTATTTTCACTTTTTGTGTACGCCCCAGCAAGTAGTCACTCAACAATCGCAGAGGTAAGCCCCTAATGCCAACACGTTCCATTTTTTGAGTAAGAGTGGAGAGAGAGACCGTATTAAACGCCTTTTTAAGATCTAGAAATACGGCTAGGCATTTTTTGCCTTTATCAATATTAACAATAATTAAAGATGTAAGGGAAAGTATTGCATCTTCAGTGGATCTGGATTTCCGAAAACCAAACTGGTGGTCTGAAAGAATATTAAATTTATTTAGGTAAGAAACAAGTCTATTATTTATAATTTTCTCTATCACTTTGGAGATGGCAGTCAGTACTGAGATAGGTCGATAATTGCTTACGTCATCTTTCTCTCCACTCTTAAATACCGGTGTCACAATAGATTGTTTTAGTGGGGCTGAAAATACTCCCTTTTGGAAACACAAGTTTGTTAGATGACTAATCACAGGAGCAACAACAGTACAAGCGTGCTTAAGGAATTTGATTGGTATATTATCCCAGCCAGGGGCGCTATCAGCTCTCAGGCCCATAACATAGTAGTGTACTTCCTGGGGGTCAGTGTCCAGGAGAACAAATGAGGAGGTATTACAATCCAGCAATGTTACTTCCAGCAGGGGCCTCCTGATGAACTGAATTACTTAAAATTTCCTCTGCTAATGTTTTTCCAACATCAGCAAAGTAACCATTTACGTGATCAACAGAAGCAGTTGGGGATGTCTTTGTGTTTAACAATTCAGTGTTTTTAGTTTTGTCGGATTTGTAGTGTGTTATTCTTTTTATTGTCTTCCAAAGCATTTTTGAATTTTTAGAAGATTTTTCTAGCTGTTCTTTATCATATTTGTTCTTTATTTTTTTTATTATATCATTGCAGAAATTGCGATATCTTTTATAGGTGATTTTAAGAACTTCATTATACGGTTCCAGTCGTGACTTGAGTTGAAGTTTGTTACGATTCCTGATACAACGCAGTATACCAGGGGTCATCCACGGTTTGATTATTCGTTTACTGCTTGGTATATATTTAATACTTTTACTTTCATCCAAAGATTGCCTTATTTTGTTTATAAGCTGAATTGAAACAAAGTGTGGGTCATTTGATAAAAGTAAAGTTTTGACATTTTTTTCCATAAGTTTTTTAAGTGCATTATCAAAATTCACGGTTTCTATTTTACCAGGAGTTCGATCCTTGGGTTTGTTATACGTTAAGGTAAGATGTAAAGTTAAATGGTCAGTGATAGAAGTGTTAAGGATAGCTACATAGGCAGTCGTTATTTGAGATTCAATTTTTAGCATGAAGTGGTCAAGGCAATTAGTTTGTCTGGTTGGTAAGGAGTGGCCAGGGAGTACACCATGAGATGACAGCATATTAAGATAACTAGTTATATTGGCTCTTTCGTATGTTGACTCTTGCTGTCGCGGTATGAGGTTAATGTTTATGTCTCCCGTGATAATAATATTCTTGTAATTTGTTAATTTTTCGAGGTGATTATTCAACGAATTGATAAAGTCCATAGATAAATAAATACTTAAATACATAGAAAACATCCATAACTCAGGAACAAATATTCGTGCTCATCACACAAATAAATGCCCTTACCGGGATTTGAACCCAGTGTTACGGAAAATATAAGGATAGCCAGAGCAAAGGATTGACAAGACCAAGTTCCTGACACAACTAAATTTATTCACATGTTTTACAACTTTTTAATTAAAAAGAATATCAAAAAGGTTAGAAGAACTGAGTTCGTAACATCGCCGCCCACGTGTAGGAAGCTACACAATATGTTCATTCAGTATGGCCAACTTTCTTATTGGCCTCTTTAGAATGCCTCCTCTGGTGGCCACTTCAGCGACGCGCACGACTCCGTCTCGTCCCGGATGTATTGCAGTGATTCGACCGATGGGCCACACCCCCCTTGGTAAATCTGAATCGACTACAAGGACTACGTCATCTACCTTTAAATTCTGGTACTTGTTTTCTTGAGCTCTTCTTGGTTTTAAACTTGGCAAGTACTCTTTTAACCACCTCGTCCAAAAATGCTCTGATAAGCGCAGCACTTTTTGCCAGTCCTTTCTCAGTGAGAAGACTCCATCTTCGAGGCGAACTGGCAGCTGTTGATTTGAAGATGTGCCGATTAAAAAGTGGAATGGTGTGAGACTCTGGCAGTCATCATTTTGGGTTACGTACGTCAGAGGTCTCGAGTTGACTAGTGCTTCGGCTTCTAAAAGAATGGTGTGAAGCAGTTCCTCTCTGGGAGCTCTCTCCTTCAGGGTTGCCATGAGTGCTGTCTTTACTGTACGCACCAGGCGCTCCCAGCAACCGCCCATGAATGGTGATGCAGGTGGTATAAAACTCCACTCGGTTTTATTGTTGGCAGCGAAGTCTTGCACCGGCTGACTATAAAATTCCGTCAATAGTCGGTTGGCTCCAACAAACGATGTGCCGTTATCAGACAAAATCTTGCTTGGTATGCCCCTGCGCGCCATGAAACGTCGAAGGCATGAAATAGCAGAATCAGATGTGAGATTAGCAACGATTTCTAAATGGACGGCTCGTGTGGTCATGCAGGTGAAAAGGGCTATCCAGCGTTTCTCTCTGCGCCGGCCGACTGAGACTTCTACGGGACCGAAGTAATCCAAACCCACATTAGTGAACGGGCGCACGTGGTGATCCAATCTAACGTCCGGCAAGTCACCTAAAGGTGGGATCTGTGGCGTTGCTCTTCGTTTCGTGCACAACATGCATTGCCTGGCAACCATACGAACTGCGCTGCGGCACCGTAATATCCAATATCGCTGCTTTAACTCGTTACAAACTAGTTCGTTGAATCTATGTGCAGCCTTTACGTGGTAGTGACGTATTAGAAGTCGAACTGCGGGGTGGCGGCCATCAAGAATGATCGGCGACGCGGTTTCGTAATCAATGTTCCTCATGAACTTAATGCGGCTATCTAGCCTAAGTAGTCCATTTTGATCAAGAACAGGGGACAAAGAAAATAACTTGCTTGACTTGGGCAAAGGTTTGGAGTCGTGCATCAGAGTAAGTTCCTGGCCAAAATCGTCCATCTGTGACTTTCTGTAGATGGCATTTTCCGCTTCCTGAATGTTTATTGCAGTCAAAGGTGGAAGCTCTGGGGAAGAAGTATTAGTAGGGAATTTTGAATTTGGATCTTTATAGCGTGCTAACAGAGACCGAAACTTATACGCGCATTGGTAAACGCGCGCGGTCGCACGTACCAAACGAATCCACTCGCTGAAACGCGATGGATCTGGGACAACCAATGAAGGTTCGTCCAGAATGGTTAACCCCACCTGCGCTTTTAAGGGTTTTAATTCTTCAAGGGCAGGTAAGGTTTCGCGAGTCGATGGTTCTTTAGGCCAATCTGAAACTGGTAATAATAAAAAATCAGGTCCAGAGAACCATCGTTTTAAGTCAACATCACGATCTCTTAATCTTGTAGCATCGTCTGCAACATTTAAACCACCTGGCACATATCTCCAATCAGTGACATTTGTAATTTCAGTGATTTCACCAACGCGATTCGCAAATAAGATGTGGTTGACAAAATGGATCGGTTTAGTCAGCCTACTAGATTGGCCGTGCAAAACCCAACCTAGTGCTGTGCGGGAAGCAACGGGTTCCTTCTTGGAACCTTCCCGAATTTCTCGACTAATAGTGAGATACCAATGCTCAGCACCAAGCAGTACCTTGGGTTTTGCATCTGCCAATGTAAGCTCGTCAATCAAGTCAGTGAGGTGCGTGTACTGAGTCATTTCGCGTCGGCTGATCGTTTGCGAGAACAATGACAATGTGTCTATAGCCTTAGCGTTATTGACAGTAAATGTCTCAGAACAATGTTTACCTCTGATCGAGAAGCTTACATGTTGAATAGCCTTGCGCGTCGACATGCCGGCGACACCGTCGACCTTGATCGATTCAGTAGGGCCTGAAGCACCAATGTGACGTGCTATTTCGGAGTCGATCAAGGTTGCCGTGGATCCGTCGTCGAGTAAGGCAAAAGTACTATACTTCCCATTAGGTCCGCTTATTTCCACAGGAACAATTTTTAAAAATACACGAGTACAGTCTGCTACATTAAAATCATTCGACTCACCTTCGGTAACGTTTGAGATAGTCACAGTTTTATTTTTACTAACAAAATCAGTATTAACATTAGAAGGTGAAGACGGCGACTCATTGACGGCGTGTAACTCGTCAACAGTGTGTGACACGTGCGGTGTCGACGCTGAGTGCAGCAACGGATTATGAAAGCGTTGGCAGCCATCGACGCCGCAACGGCCTATCTTGCACGTTGTCCAGCGATGCGATTTCGATTTAAGACATTTATAACATATCTTGGCCTCCCGTAGCCAGCACCATTTATCGTCTAAGCTAAGCGACTTGAATTCCTTGCAATCCGTCAGTCCATGCTTCTTTTTACAGTAACGACACAGCTCATCATTTTTAAAATGCGTAGATGTCACGTTGACATTTTCACGGCGATACGAGCTATGGAATGGCGGGTTGCAAGGCCGCCTAGCGAAGTCCGTAAGCAAACCGAATTTGGTATGTTTATCTGCCTCGATATTTAGAAACTCCGATAAAAGCTGCAGTTTCGGTAAAGATCGCTTGCTACTGTACGCAAAATCTTTCCACTGACTGTACAGTATAGGTGTCAGTTTGCTTAGAACAGTGTGAAATATTTCTATCGAGTACAAGTACTCCTTCTGTTCCAAACTATTGATGACAGCTATACTGTTACGCAGTCTAGAGGCAAATAAGTTTAACTCTTTGAGATCAAGGCTTATCTTGGGCAGATCTCGTACGAGAGCAATTTCATGCTGCGCGATGATCTCAGGCTGCGCAAATGTCTGCTCCAGCGCGGCCAGCACAGAGCCGGGCTGCGCCGCGGTGTACAGCAGAGCTGACACGCTCTCAAGCGCGCGGCCGCGCAGCGCCCCACGAAGACGGGCTAGATTTTCTGTGGGCGTAAATAAATGTTTGGTATCTTCATAGGTGCGCTTGAACATAAGCCACTCCGTAGTTTTGCCGCTAAAAGTCATCAAGTCGATATATTTATAGGAAAATTTGTGCGGACTAACGAAATTTACAGGATCGGCTTTTGATAGCAAAGCATCAGGAGCCTCTTTTTTGACATGAGCTGTCGGTCGCTGTGACATTGCTGGAATCGCAATATCGCGAAATTTATTTTTATGGTGTACCTCGTGACCAGCAAAGTTAAAGTGCGGCACGGGCTCATTGGTTCGTGATTCAGGAGAGTTTTCTAGTTCGAGCTTTGCTCTATGCTCGCTATTTTGAACGTCACTTACCCATGATTCGACGCGAGATGACGCTGCAAGTGAAGCATGTGAACGCTCTTCGGCCTCCTGAGCCGCTAGGCTGGCCTCCATCTCCAGTTGTTCCACCTGCTTCACCTGTTGCATATACTGAAGTTCGCGCTCCAGGTGTCGTCGCGCTAGCTGTGCCTCGGCAGCCAACCTGTGCGCCCGCACTGTGGACGCCGACCGCGAGGACAAGCGCGACCTGGAACTTACACTACGATCGCCACTCGGGGGGTTTACGTGAATTGGAGGCGTTCCGGGGCCGGGGCCGACCGCGGGCGTATCAGTGGCTTCGGTCAGAACGGGGTCCAGTTCTGAGGACCGACCGGGCCCACCCGCGGGCGCTCCCGACTCCGAGGGCGCCTCGAAAAAATTCTGTGGTTGCGCCAGCAACCTGGCCTTAGCCCTCGTGTTCATTTTACCGTGCGAAGGACCACAAAATGTTACGGAAAATATAAGGATAGCCAGAGCAAAGGATTGACAAGACCAAGTTCCTGACACAACTAAATTTATTCACATGTTTTACAACTTTTTAATTAAAAAGAATATCAAAAAGGTTAGAAGAACTGAGTTCGTAACACCCAGGACCTCTTGCTTCGTAGGCAGGGTCACTACCAACTAGGCTAAAGCGGTCGTTGAACCTATAGAAAGAATAATTAAAGAAATTGTTGTAGTGGACCGATTTTTGTAATCACATCTCTCGAACCTTTCGAAATGAATGAGAAATTGTGTTGAATTTTAAATACAAGTACAAATAAATGAATAAATAATAAATAAATAAATAACAATACAATACAAAATTACGATTTTAATTAGTTAATCTTGTCAATTAAGCACTTACTGAAAAATTTTACATGAGCTGGTAGACCTATGTACTTGGTTGGTATATTTTAATGGTGATTTCAAAAATCAGTCCATTGAGCGTCAAAACAACACATCCTGTGACTACAATAAAAAAATACTGCTTTCTCACGGTAAAATTAAGTATTTTTGACATGAAATGCTCATGGAATGTGCATGGAATGGCAAGGTGTTGGTCGGTCTTTCAGTCCTTTTCTATTCATTGTTATTTACATGAGTTGGTCATTTGTTCGCTGTAAAATAATTATGCAATTTTGTAAATAACATAATTGTTTTGAAACATGTGGAAGGAGTTCAGAAAGTTGGATACCTTAATGCCCTAGTAGCTAGGTACATTTGTATGAAAGTTTTCCGTTATGACACGAAAATTAAGCGTATCTACAATTGTATGGGCAATTTTCGTGTCACAACGAAACTTTTCCCAGTCAGATGTTTCATTTTGTTTTCCACGATTAATTTAAACGCGGTCCAACTTTTTGGTCTTCATCTTTACTCGTATCTTCATTTTCTTTAAAACAGGCACTATGAAGTACTAAGTAAATAAAAGTGTGCAAAATGCGTTCCAGCAATGGATTATGTGACATAATATAAGTATATGTATGAGAGTAATATAACGATAGACAGGTCACCCACAGTACCTACAGTGGATTCTTGTTACGGTTATGTTATGAACAAGAATGGGGCCAAACAGTTGACTAACAGGATCCATATCGACGGTTAAAAGGCAAAACGCATGAAGCGACATTTTATGAACTTTGCATGAAACCTGGCTCAAACGACGGAGAAAAATTCGCTGATTTCAAATATGCATGCATATAACTCATTTTGACATAAAGTGTCGCTTCATGCGTTTTGCCTTTTAACCGTCGATATATTTTTGACCTATTTTTAATTAGAATGCGGAATGGAATGTGGACTCATGCGATCTTTGCATTTTGCACATGAGTGGAACGAGTTCCACAGTAGGGCCCGATGCGTCTGATGAATAAAAATAAAAAATCGTTGTTGTCATTGATTCTTTGTTTCAACGGGTAACCTAGGTGCCTGTATCTGTTGTTGTTGGTAGGTAGGTACTTAATCACAAAATTGATTCTAAGTGTGAGCTACAAATAACGGAATACATACAGGTACCTACCCATACATTTCAATGGAAATCATTTTCAACTTTTTTACTGTCCACGTCCGTTGGCATCCTCGATAATGTTATCAGAGATCCTGGCATTGACCGGGCTAGATTGCAATAGCACCTCTAACTCTTCGCCGTGAGGTGAACGATCGGTCGCCGCCGACGCCACTAGTAAACTCAGGCCGAGTACCTACTCCGACGAACATGTTCGACATTGAAGAGTATCAGGGTCAGATAGGAAATCACGACTTTTATACGGTGCCAAAAATACTGATAACGGACCCAAGCATTACTATTAGGATTAGTTAATTGATTTTACAAGATAAACGTTATTTTAATCGTTTAATCGCATGCGCAGGAAATTAAGGGTTGATAATATTTATTTTTATTATTTATTACAGAGATAAATCAAAAATACATAACAATAATATAAGACCATCGTTAAACCAGAGTGGTTTGTCTCGATGCTCCATTCCGCAGTACTTAAAGTTTACTAACAAAATCATGCAATAGTTACACAAAAAATACCTATTCAACAACTCATGATGCAAAATTTAAATCTAACACACCGTGCACTAATTATTTAATAATATACTCGTATGCAGCAAAAAGCTAAAGTTTTAATTTTTTTTACAAAAACTTATCGATATTTAAATACCTACCTACCTCAATTGAAAAGAGGTAAGTGCCTGTGTCAATTCTACAGGAGTCCTGTAAGTAGGTACATAATAATATGTAAGTACGACAAACTTAAATGGGAGATAGGTGGGCAGGTCATCTACCAAATAAGTATAAAAAAAATAAGTACCTTAGTAAAAGTCACACCGTTTTCGAGAAATTCATAATTTTCTGATTTTTTTTAAATGTATAGCCGCACTAAGATTTTTACTTGCGATATTCGCACAGAAATAGGAAACAATTGGAAGTGCGGTATTCTACTATAGATACATTTGTTATACAAATATGTGTGAAATCGACATAAAAACCAAAAAACACATATGGTCTCTTTCTTTCTAAGGTGACTTGGCATATTGGCTTGGAGCGTGGTATGGGAGTGGTAGCTGACTGGTTAAGGGGTAACCTGCTGACACTCAAAGTTATGAAATCCAAATTCCTTTGCTTCCATAAGTCAAAGGCGTCTGCTCCGGGTTCTTTATCCAGCATCAGAGTTCACAGCTGTAGTCGGAATGGCTTACATGCAACTTCTTGTCATTGCCAGAAAATTGATAGGGCTCCTGTCATTAAGTACCTCGGCGTAGTAATTGATGATAGACTGGATTTCAGGGAACACATAAAAACTACAGCAAGCCGGGTACGCAAACTAATATACGTTTTTAAAAACTTGCGCAATTCGGCTAGCAAGGCATTACTCAGAACGGTATACATTAGCATCGGTCAGTCTGTACTAACTTATTGCATAACTGCGTGGGGGGGCGCATGTAAAACGTTCATGCTTTTGCTGGAGAGGGCGCAAAGGGCTATCCTTAAGGTCATCCTTCGGAAACCCATTAGGTACCCAACTAAGAATGTGTACAGCGATATGGAGGTTCTTACTGTCCGTGGAATGTTTGTCCTGAGAGTGGTGTCAAGCGTCCATGGAGTGGTCATAGGGTCGTCTAATTACCATTCCATGTTACAAAAGCGCACGTATAAAGTCTTTGTGCCTCCAACAAACTCAGCTTTCGCTAAAAGGTTACCTAACTTCATTCATCCTTTTCTTTTAACAGAACCAATTCTAGGATTCTTATTAAGAACCTATCCGTCAAGGACGCTAAGAAAAAAATCTCAGCATGGCTTCGCTCCCTCTCATATAACGATATAGAGGCCCTAATGAGAGTAACTAAACAATAATAATAAAATAAAATAACAAGCACACACACACACACACACACACACACACACACACACACACACACACACACAAACACGCACATAACTACCGTATTTGTAATTTAAATCTTAGACATAGTATTTAATTTTTACTTAGATCCATTTGTTTCTTAGCCAAGGGATTCTTATTAGCTTTTCGCATCAATTATGTCAACTCGCATAGAAATTGGTTACCTACGAAACAGGCTGAGCCTAGTGTAGGGGCCAGTGCAACCAAAATTGTGAAATTGTTACGTACATTTATATCGCCTGGTTTTTAATGTGAAAAATCTTCTTATCGTTATTTCTGTTGTAATAGATATTTATGTACAATAAAGAAATTATGAATTATGAGTTATTATATGAAGAAAGAGATGGCATGACATTTGTTTGTTCTATGCTCGGAAATATTTTGACATAACGAGTAGACAGCATTTCCGGCTGCCGCTTGTGACAGAGGCTCTAGGTACTTGAGCTGTCAAGTGAACGATAACTGCGCAGTTTTTAGCGTTTTTCAGCAATTTTTAAATACTATTCCATTTGGTTTTGTGTTGTGGATATCTATTAATAAAAACGCAATATGGCTCCGTGTTCCATAAAAGGGTGTGCTTCACGAAAAACGAAAAATCAACCGAATTTTACTTCTCATAGGTTAGTAACAGTTTTTTCATCAAATAGTGTCATTAGATTGTAATATTTACTCAGTGATAGTTAATTTTGGTAAGCTTTTGTCGCTTCCATCATAGAAATGCAGATTTTTCTCCATGTATCGTTGTATTTTTGATTTTGTTGAATTCAGTGCAATTGTCATTCTTCATTAGTGTTGTGCTGAATATCGACATAATTAGAACTGAAATAACTCCCATGTTTTCTGACCGATGTCTGTTCTAATTTGACAGACTATAACAACAAATACTAAAAAACAGAATAAAATAAAAATTTAAGGGAGCTTCTATACAAAAAACGTGTTTGTTTAATGCTCGATATTGATAACGGCAACAGGTAGACGCTTGAAATATTTACAGAATATTTAGTTATATATTCGCTTTAAAAATAAAATTAAAATAAAACAAATATTTAAGGGGGCTCCGTACAACAGACATGATTTTTTCCGTTTTTATAAATAATGGTACGGAATCCTTCGTGCGCGAGTCCAACTCGCACTTGGCCGGATTTTCTTTATGAAAATGAATAGTATGTATTTGTGATTTTGAATAAATAGACCCCAACATTTTCTCCTGTTAAAAAAAGTAAACGACACACTTACATTACTTACAATCCAAACTGCAATTGTGAAAAATTCTTGTATTATTTTTGTTGTTTTACAAATAAAGGGCATTTCATACTTTGTTATACTTGTTATTTTATTTAGTCAGCACAAAGTAATCACACACTACTTAATTCCTGCAAGTTTTTGAAATAAGCGCGTTCGGTTTTATTGTACATTTTGCAGTTGATTTTCACAATTTTTTTTATGATTTGGTATTTTGACCATACCTACTAGGGGCGTTCAATAAAAAGTGAGAATGAGTATGATATAAACAACTTTTACTAAATGTCATTTTATTTTTCGACATAGTCACCTTTTAGCATAATACACTTAGTATATCTTTTTTCTAAACTTAAAATTCCATTTTTAAAAAAGGTCTCATCTTGAGTACTTAAAAAATCTTGTACTGCAGCGACTACCGCGTCGTCGTCTTCAAATTTCTGGCATCTCAGGTATTGTTTCAATCTCGAAAATAGGTAGAAATCACTGGGAGCGAGATCTGGTGAATACGGAGGATTAAGGATATCGAACCCAGCATCACGAATTGCAGCCATTGCAACGGCGGACTTGTGTGCCGGGGCATTGTCCTGGTGGAACAGCACAACTTTCGAGAGTTTACCTCGCCGTTTTTCGCGGATCTCATTGCGCAATGTTGCTATTTGTTTGGCGTATAATGTGCCCGTAATAGTGGCTCCATGCTCGAGATACTCAATCATTAATACCCCTTTACCATCCCAAAAAACAGAGCCCATGACCTTACCGGCAGATGGGCTCACCTTGAATTTTTTCAGAGTTGGAGATGATGGCCTTTTCCATGTCATAGACTGCAGTTTCGTTCCTGGGTCGTAATGATGGAGCCATGTTTCGTCCATTGTTATAAATCGCGCCAAAAAAAGTTCCCGGTCTTGCTGCATCAGGTTCAAAGCTTCTTGACAAATCTCTAGTCTAGTTTGTTTTTGCGTGTCAGTAAGCATTCTTGGTACCCAACGCGCAGATACCTTTTTCATACTCAAGCGTTCATGTAAAATATTATGCACGCTCCCCGTTGAAATCTTTACATTTTCAGCAATAAAACGAACCGTGACACGACGATCCGCCAAAACTGAGTTTTTGACTTTTTTCACAATTTCTTCAGTTACTGCTGTAGTTGGGCGTCCGGAGCGGGGGTCGTCCATTGTCGATGTTCTTCCACGTCTAAATTCGGCGCACCAACGTGCGACTGTCGAATACGGAGGAGCATTAGACCCTAAAGTGTCCTGCAAATCCAAATTGACTTGGTCCGTAGAAAAATTTTTCAAACACAAGTATTTGATAACGGCGCGCAGTTAAATTTTCTCCATTTTCGCTAACGTACTCAATAGCATTGCAAAGAAATTACCGTATATTTTTTTAAACAAAAGACAGTTAGTTTTTTTTTCCATAGCAATCAGCTAGATATATTAGCTTTACCGGCCAGTATTTAATTTCGTAATATTAAAAGAGTTTGCATCTCATTCTCACTTTATATTGAACGCCCCTCGTAAAAGACTCTGTGAATAGACATTGCAAACTTGTATGTTGGTTTTTAATTATTTTTTTACATACCTTTTGAACTATTAATTTTGAGATACCTTTACCCCTTATAATTTCCAAAGGAATATAACATTATAAATTTTCCTGTATAACGAATATGCCATAACCGAAGTAATTATGAACAAAGCTAATTTCAAAATAACTTTTCCACTAAGAAACTCGAATATTACCATTGCTGCTTGAAATGTCCGCTAACCGTTCAAGTATCGATATCGACTATTTTGGTTTCGATGTCACAACCCTTGAGCGCCATTGTTTGTGACAACTTTAGGTATACACGCATGATTTGTAGGTATCACAGGTCCATTGGTATAGGTATTATTTTTGGCATTTTAATCACATGCCAACAGACATAAACAAAACATTTGAAATTGTTTTTTTTTTTCATACATTTTTATTGAAAAAGAATCTTGAATAGTTGTTATCAG
This sequence comes from Archips crataeganus, assembly GCA_947859365.1. Classification (NCBI taxonomy): domain Eukaryota; kingdom Metazoa; phylum Arthropoda; class Insecta; order Lepidoptera; family Tortricidae; genus Archips; species Archips crataeganus. Next base: position 10,371,705 of record OX402058.1, read on the forward strand.
ATGCAAAAAACCATTTAAAAAATATTGCAGTTTTTTTATTTATTTTTATTTCAATTTTATTTTTGCCTTATTCTCCTAACTTTGGTCGAGATTGACAAAAATTACATGAACACTGTTTAGCTTATTACTTAGCTTAAAAATATGTCCATCTAATGACATTCAAAAATGATCAATCAAACAAACATCAAAAAAACATTTCCAGGACCAAAAAAATTGCACAAAGCATTAAATAAGTAGTTTACTTACACTACAAATTGCGTTGAGCCAATACAACCATCCTGTCTTAAGTTGAGGTGTGAACTGGATTAGAATGCACTCTGGTTAAATTCAGCAGCAATTCAAAACTAAAAAAAAATAGCTTTTAATTTAGCAACAGTTTAACTTTTACTTTACACGAACTTCACAAACTTTACACCTTAGTCAAAATATGTGTCTTGGCCGTTGGGCTACTACAAGTGTATTGTATGATAGAAAAGTGATGAACTGCAATGAATTGATATAATAAATATGAATAAAATTTTCACTTCACGTGTGACAGTAGCCAAACGGCCAAGCCACAAACTTATTATGACTAGGGTGTAAAGTTTGTGAAATAAGGGCGTGTAGAGTTAGGTAGCTTGGCTCTATATGAAATCTGATAACTTTTTGACAGTACAAGGAAAATGGTCTCGTAAATTAAATTTTTGAATCGTGAATGAAAGACGAAAATGTTTTGGTGCGTAAGTTTTACTTCACAAAATACATCTCGATCGCGTTTACGTTAAAATCTCAATTAGGTACTGTGGAAACATAGAGCCACTAGCGGCGCGTTTGCGTTACAAAAATTTCGAGTGAGTACTTACTTACTTATTCATGTCGAATACGAGAAACGTTTCTCAAATGCAATAGGAAACGTGCACATAGACGGTGCTGCCACTGCTGCCAACTAGAACTAGTGCCATCAATTTGAATGTTTTACCCTGATAAGTTTCCTTTACTGTCCGCATAGTGTCTCTTCTGTCGCATTAGTGCTCCCGCCTATAGTTTCTGCACGTTCCCCTATTGCCTTGTTTTACGATATTAATTTGACTAATAATGTCTATAAGTACCTATCTGTTTTATTTGCCCGTAAATTTAGTTTTAGAAGATTATCAGAAAGTATGTCTATTAGATAAGATTTGAAAGTCTGTCTTCTTAAAAATCTGTGAAACTGTCGATCAGTTTTGCATCGTCAGTCAATGATAAAAATGATAATTCAACCTCGAAAGTGTCGCCGCAGCATCATAATTAATGTGGGTAAGATCAACATATTTTGCGTGGCCTTATGATGGCTGCCCAAGCTCTAACATACTTATGAAATCTTATACTTAGTTTGCAGAAGGTGTGCAGGTATTTTGAAAATTTGGATCTGGGGCCTGTTGCATAACAAAGTACAACTAATATTACAAGCGGATCTCTCGCTTCAGTTATATTAACTAGAAAGGGAGTTCCGTTTGTAATATAAGTTGTGCTTTGTTATGCAACAGGCCCCGGTCCATAGACTTTTGTTGCTGACTTTACATTGTCATCCAAATTCCAATCTACATGGAATGCTACTGGAAATGGAAGAAGGTAAAATTCTAAAATTCGACTTGTAACAATTGACCAACTACCATACAAACCAAACTTCTTAAACGTTGTTAATTAGTAAAAATACTAGTAGGTAAGTATTCGTAATATGATTAATTTTGTTTGATTGTTAGGAGGCAATTCAGTATGTACCTACATACCTAGCTATTTGTAACTTTAACAACTTTAAAGTGGATTGTTTGTTGTAGGTACTTTATTTCACTTTTTCTAGTATCTGGGTGACCGAGTGAGCTGTTTTTCGAGGTAGTTCAGCCATCCATGAATACATGGCGAGGCGCTAGTGCGCCACACATTAAAATACGGACCTGAAATTAATTTATCCAAAGGGACCTTTACTGATCGTGATCAACCTCTAGGTCCAAAATACCCCTTAGGCGAAAGCCAAACAGAGACGTGGGACGCGGGGGCGCTTCGCAGTCGCGACGCCCCTTGGATCAGTTGTCATACTAAATGTATGTATTTTGACGACCAGATGGCCTAGTAGGTAGAGAACCTGACTACGAAGCTTGAGGTCCCGGGTTTGATTCCCGCGTCGGGGCAGATATTTGTATGAATAATACGAATATTTGTTCTCGGGTCTTGGGTGTTTAATATGTATTTAAGTATGTATCTATCTATATAAGTATGTTTATCCGGTGCCTAGTACCCATAACACAAGCTATGCTTAGCTTACTTTGGGACTAGGTCAATTGGTGTGAATTGTCCCGTGATATTTATTATTATTTATTATTTATTTATACAACCGTCGCGATCCAAAGTAGACAGAAGAGACGGGGCGAAGACGCGGGCTGCGAACAAACGACGGGGACTTCGACGCTCCCCCGTCCCGTCACTTGTGTGGCTTGCACCTTACGCTAGTAATTTCGAAATAGAGCTGTTTGCACATTACATATATATTGCTACATTACATATATATTACATATATATTGTATATTGCTGTTTGTTACATTGTGTTAATCATGAACACAAGAATTTGTTGTTAACCATTCAGTGCCAACAACGCATTTAGGCGTTTTCGTGATTTTCAGTGTCGCCGTCATAAATCTATAGCCATTTGAATGCTCATGTGCAATGTGCAATGTGCGTTTGCTCCGCCCATAGAAGTATCAAGTTTAAAAGTCAGCAGCAGATTTGTTAATATGCAGGTCAATATGGTAGTAAATTGTAACTTATGGTATTTTATAGTTTTTAGTCTTTATACTTCAGCACCCTTGTTGTAAATAATTGTAAATTTGAGAAATAAAACAAAATTAAAGATAAGATTGTATTAAATAAGTAAAAGTAAGTATCAACTAAAGCAATTTTGTTTACAGTTTTAGTAATTGTGTCTCATTAATATTTAATAACACTGATCAGCACAATTTGCAATATATTGTGACTGTTTGTTTATATAAAATACATACCTACCTACCTGCTTCTGTTGTTTCTATTCTGCAATCATAATTCATCATATTCAATTGTTTACAGACTATTTTGTAAAAGTGAATAAATGTCTTCTTTCTTTCTTTCTTTCTATTTTTCTACAATATTTTACAATTTTTTTACAGTAACTGCAACAAAACTTAACCTTTCATATGACTTAGCACTGATCAGTGCCACCACAGAATAACTAATAGTACTAATGTATGGCGCCACTCCCGTTGCATGCCAAAGCACTGATATCAGTGTCAAAATCACTAAATATATCAAATTAAATGAGAGAATTGATTAAATATATGTTTTAATAAATCAAAATTCAATAAACTGTAGCTCTTTGATTTTGGCACTGATCAGTGCTCTGGCACATGACAGGAGCAGAGTTGAACAGTGCTAATGCATACTAAGGGTTAAGTATCTTAAGTGCAATGAACTTTAAGTCTAGCTACCTCACCCAAAGACATCAAACAGTTTTCATTTATGCTGACTTTTTTCAAATTGTTTCTGAATATTGCATGGTTGCAAAGCCATTGGTTGGGTTAGTTTGAATTTTTAAACGTTTTTCATTGGAATTTTTGATTCAAAATTAAGTTGCACCTTTATCACCATGCACTCTGAACATCACTCAATGTATGGAAACATTTATAACCCACAGTAAATAAATTCTGAAAAATATGGGGGTATTCAGTCAAAACCAACCATCTGCTGAAATAATCCAACTATTAATCATAAGATATGTATTTTTATAAAAAAATTAACCCACCCATATAGTTAATTAACATTGTTGTTTGGCTGTTAGGCATTGCAGTACTGGAGTTTTTAAACTTAGGATATTAACATCATTGCACTGATAAGGTTGCATGGGAACTACTGAGTATTGGCTAATAGTGACCAATGATGCTAACAGAATATGATATTGCAGATAATAGTCATAACAAAGAGAAAAGTAGACTTTCTCATTGCATAAGAATCTGTTTCTTCTTGTATACATAAAAAAGCTGTTCATACAATAATTCAAGGCAGCAGAGGTTGTTTTGTCATAATATGATAAATAAAGGCCACTGGATTAATGGAATCTGCTACAAATCATCATCTGAATCAAGGGCAGCCCTTCTCCTGTCAAATTTGACAGTACTGGCCGACTTAGGCATCTGCTGATTGAGAGACTCCAGAATCTGGATCAATTCTTGCTCCGAAATCTTGTTGCGTACTTGACCCATCTGGGCCATTCTGCAGATCATATTCTCCACCATTGCACCTTTCTCTGGTCTGCTTAGCTTGATAGTGTTCACTGCAATGCAAATGTACTTTTAAACATCATATATATTTTAACATTTAGCTGATTACCCCCTTCAAAGATTGTTTACAGGAACTACCTAAATCGCGAGATTAAAACATACATTTGTAAGTAAATTGTCATAACAATTTACCATTTTCTATTTTAAAATTGTTATGGTTTAAATATTTTCTAGATTATTTAAGTTGCAGGAGATTGAATTTAAAGGAGGTAACGCAATAAATTGATGGGCTTATGAATAACACAAAATTTCTCTTACATCTGGCCCGAGCGTCTTGACTAAGTGCTTGAGCAAGAATAGTGTGTTTGGCTTCTTCCATAGCCTGCATCCGTTCCTCTTGAGCTTTGCCCTGGTTAGGATCACCGGTTCCCTGTAATTATTAATCATAGTACGCATTTAATCACGGGTAAAACATATAAACCGCATAGGAATGTTGTTGTTCGAAATAAAATAACCTCAATGAGATTGATGGTGCATTACTCACCCCTTGTTGCGCCTGCATTTGCGCCAATCGTTGCTTCCTGATTTGTTCTAATTCTGGATCATCCATTTTAATTGCAAATCTATGAAATTATTTAGCCAAAGGTTTCTTCAATCAATCCAATTCGTAATAATAATAATCAATCAATTGCCTTCGGTCAACACCACACCACAGATTAATAAAGGCAAGGCAAAGCAAGACTCATTTTCATTGACAGCAGCGGCCTCTGTGTTGCAAACAAAGCAAACGAAACACAACTCACAATGTACTCAAAAACCGGCCAAGTGCGAGTCGGACTCGCGCATGAAGGGTTCCGTACCATTATCTATAAAACCAGCTAAAAATCACATTTGTTGTATGGGAGCCCCATGTTTTATTTTAATTTCATTATTTATTTTTAAAGTGAAAATATAACTAAATATTCTGTGAATATTTTAAGCGTCTACCTGTTGCCGTTATCAATATCGAGCAAAAACGAGAAAAAAAAACACGTTTTTTGCATGGGACATTTATTAAACATTTATTTTATTCTGTTTTTTAGTATTTGTTGTTATAGCGGCAACTGAAATACATCAACTGTGAAAATTTCAACTGTCTAGCTATCATGGTCATGGTTTCTTGAGATGCAGCCTGGTGACAGACGGACCGACGGACGGACAGCCAAGTCTCAGCAATAGGGTCTCGTTTTTAACCTTTGGGCACGGAACTCTAAAAATGTGGTTAATTAATTTTATTTTAGATTTCAGTTCTCTTTCGTTTTCTTTGCATGTCTACTCATAAGGCCACTACAAACCGGCAGCACGGATCGCCGTCGGAGCGAGCCTAACGCGGTCAATAACACATTCATTACACCGTGCCGCGCTGCCGGTGAGTGTCACTGTATTTCAGTGGCAAGAATCTTATCAGTGGTATTCAGCTAAAACCAAAGAGTATTGTAATATTGCTAAAACTCAAAGGTTATTGAACGCGCTGGACACGCTCCGTTGGTCCGCGCTTCGGTTTGTGGTGGCCTTTATTCCTGATGTCCTGTCAGTCGTTCAAAGGTCTAGAAGAGATCGCTTTGAAGGATAAGTTCGATGTTTCTCTTGTTACCTGTTTAATTTAATTTGTTTTATGTCGATTAATTTCGGCAAACCATCAAAATGTTCGATCACAATAGTGTTCAATCGATATATAATCGACTGAATCATATACGCTGCGCCGCGCTGCCGGTGGGTGTCACCGAATATATAATTCAGTGTTATGCAACGCGCTGGGCACTCTCCGCATCAGTGGTTTACAAAATTTATTTTTAAAATCATTTAACTCTGCTGAAGAAGAGGGAAGGCCACATTGTCTCGGCCTTGGCTCCTAAAAGTCGTAAATCCATAAGGCTGCTGCTAGGTTGAGGATACATACAGCTTTACATCAAGTGAGATGTCCATGTCTTTTTATATATAAAAAAAAAAAAACAAATATATTGATGGTAAATTTTGTTGGTATATAAAATACCTAAGGCTAGGTAATTAAATAACCATCCACAGTAGTTTAATCGGTTTGTAGTTGCAGGTTAACAAAGAATAAAAAATAAACACAGGAAAGTTAATTCAACTAACATTGTCATGCCACTGAAGAGTTTGACACTGAACTTGTCCATGAGCATTACAAAAAGCTAAAATGGCTATTTTATTGACTGCCACAGCTAATCTCCCAAATGATATCAGATTGATAGGTCTAAAGGTGGTGCTAGCGTTCTTCACACATCTAACCATGTACATAGCATGAAACTTCACTGGATCACCTGAAATCAAATAACATAATAATTATATGTAAATAAAAAAAAATATATATTAGGGGACAATCTTACACAAATCAACCTAGTCCCAAACTAAGCAAAGCTTGTACTATGGGTACTAGACGACGATAAACATACTTATATAGACAAATAAATACTTAAATACATAGAAAACATCCATAACTCAGGAACAAATATTTGTGCTCATCACACAAATAAATGCCCTTACCGGGATTTGAACCCAGGACCTCTTGCTTCGTAGGCAGGGTCACTACCAACTAGGCTAAGGCGGTCGTTAATCTAATTATTACTTACATAAATTAATATTTATTTATTTATTTACTTTCGAAACTAAGCTCAAATCAATAGTGTAACTATAGTGTATCGGTAGTGTAATATATTGGTCAGTTCATTTAATATCATATTTGGCAAGAATATACACCGCAATAAATTCTAACTTTAACTCTTTACCTGGATAGAGTAGGTAGTCACATCCAAATTTAGAACCATTTGTGATATGATATCCTTGCTCCCATAAATAATCAAATATTAGAAAGTGTGTTTGGTCATTTGATGTGCCGGAGTTTAGTGCATCCACACTGACTCTTACCTTATCTGAAACAGGAAGTAAACAGGATTTGTAAAAATATTATGAGGTCAATCTTCCACTAAAAATAATGCTATACCTGTCTTGATGTGATGTTGCATAGGTAAATGTACTAATACATGACCAGGCAGTAACGCAGGTAATTTATCTATTTCTTCTTGTAATAATGTTTCCTTATTTAGATTACTGTCTGTAACAATACATTTGTCATTTTATAATATTAAGGTGATAATAAAGTATCTGTAGCAACATAGAAAAGAGTAATGGTACTGATTGACTGACTGACAGACAGCAAATAGCCTATACTACTGTGGCTAAAGATTCCAAATTTGGCCGGCATATTCCTTTGGAGCATAGAGATGCACTAAGAAGGGAATGTTTCATGTTTCGAAATTACAACAGGGTTAGCTAGCCAATTTTTGTTTCTAATTGACAACCTTTAATTTTTTTAACACCTGAAAATTACTGCAGGAGTCGAAAGAGTTTCGCCTCCTGAACATGGAAAAATATTTATTATAATTTATTTCTCTATATTTAAAAAAATACAACAAATTTAAAAACATTTATGTACTTACAAATACATCCACAGAATAGATATGTTTCCTTTACCCTTTTCACTAGAAAAAAGAGCTGTCATAATTTTAAATTTGAACAACCTTAACGTCAAATTTACGTCATCACTTTTTTTTAATAGAGACTAGACAAAAGTAATGAATCTATTCTATCATTACGCTCTTTTAGAATAAGCACATCTTTAAAAAATTGTAACAAATTAATTAATAATCCTAGTGAAAATTTAAAACTATCAGCGTCTTTCTCTTTCCAAACAGAATACAGAGAACAAATCAAATTATAGTCTTAGAAATATGAAATGTTGTCAATTGTGCAAAATATAAAGCTTTACCTGAAACACCTTTTGACAAAAGTTTTTGTCTTTTACCAGCAACTATTATGTCAATTTTTTGTGATAGCTGTTCTATTCTTCTCTTCTTTAACGCTGCTGTCTGTTCCATCAAAACTCTATAAAAATAAACATTTGTGTTATTCCAGTTTTCATTTCAAAGAATAGTTACAGAGCTGGGAATACAATAAATATACATGGAATACATAGCTGTTGCCTTGCCTGAATGAAACTTTGGCTGTTCACACAGGAATTATGAACTTTCTCAGGGTAAAAAGTTAATTGAGAACAAAGGCGTCTCTAGCCCATGTAGAGCACATGTGCAATTGTTACTTAAGTATAACTCTCGGTGTCATAACATGGATTCAAGTTCATTGAAAGTACCGTGGCCGGCGCTCCTGACACCGCTGCTCCCGTATGCCATCTCTGATTGGAAATTATATTAGTTTTCTATTTGTGAAGAAAATTTTTTAATTGGTTTAGTAGTCCCATAGATTCCACCTACATACATAAGTATACCTATTGCTTACCTTGTAACTTTCTCTCTGTGTACCTGTTTTCTGTATTGCTTACTATTTCTGGTGTACAATAAAGAGTCATTGTTTTGTATTGTATTGTAGAAAGTTTACCTTTTTATTATTATTAGAGTAGATAGAAATAAATACCTCTCTTCCATAGCTTTTGCTTCTTCCTTTTCGTCTTCATTTGGTTTAATACTAATGTTTGGAAGTTCATACAATTCACATATTCCTCTCTTGACTAGTAATGCTGCTTCTTCAGACACGAGTGCCATAGGTAATCCTGTAAAGGATTATATTATACATTAAAACAGAAATCGGTACTGGGTTCCATAAAATTAGAGCTCCGAATTAAGATAAAAATATGTTCTTCAATACTTTTGAAAGAAATAATTACTATGATGACCTTTAGGCAACAAAATTCCAGGGCTACAGTATAAGTGCTTCATTGTAGGCTATGGTTTTAAATTTTCGTAAATAATTATTGACATGCCAAGTGTTACAGATATTTTAAACAACCAGATAGTTTACCTCCTGCGGCCCATGTCAAATTTTGTTTCAATGAAGTTTAAACTTTTTCACTAATGAGTTGAGTTCAATGTCATATTAGAATAAGTCCTAATAATAGGACATCGGACCTCAGGAGGCTATTGATTTAGAGGACCTGAATATGAAGCTTGAGATCCCAGGTGTAATCCGTGGTCAGGGCAGACATTATGTATACTGAGGAATACAAAATTACCAAAACTTACCCATAAAGTCATTTTGCCTAGGAAAGGAGGGTAAGGATCCAACAAGAGCACCGCATATTCTGTGTTCCGAGCGTAGAGTGAACCAATCTAATAAAATATGAGCTTAATTGAATATTCAACAGGAAATTAAAAATAACATTGTGTACTATGTTATTTTTTTCAAATACAAACCTTCTGCATTCCATACATATGCAACTCCATTTTCAACGAAAAGGGATATCATTATACAATGTCTTTCTAATTATCAATTAATTGAGCAGTACTCAGATGTTATGATCAATTCAAAGCTTAAACATTTATCGCTATAATAATATTTTGAACTCCCGGCCGTAAACGTAAAATGTTAACCTCACTCAATCAATCAAACCAACAAAATCAAAATCAAACCATCAAACCACAGACCCACAGACTACTTACTACTGAGAGAGAATGAATAAATAAAAATAAACCAAATTATGATTATGACATGTTAGTGTTAAAGGAAAAAGCTGTCACATTGGGATCCGTATTGCGCTAAATTAGCAGACATTTAAAAAATATAAATAAATAAAAATCTTGAGAAAGGAAGGCCTTTATTTTCCATTTATGGACAACTTGGACAAGTTGCGGAAAGTTGTCTATCTAGACAGTTCTGTACACTTCTGTGCACTATTTCATGAAATATTTTTTATTTTTTTTTTATTTCATGAAAGTGCAAACAAGTACATAGGTACGACAAGAAGGGCTTTCCTTTTTTCTATAATTTTTTCGTTATTTTGTTCATAGCCATGATTTGGACCCATGGCATTATGATACTATTTGAGTAAAATTTAAAAACGCTGTAAATAAAAATAAAAATAAATCTAAATCAAAATAAAAAGAATAAAATAATTAAAAATAACTTTCTGTTTCTGACTGATGGAATGCTAGAAAAAAATTCTATTGACGGATAGGAGTTGTCCTTGTCCTTGTTTTTTGCTAGTTTTTAAATTTGTTCAGTGTTTCTGTATATTTCCGAAAGTATCGCTAAACTCGTAAAATTCATAAAAATAGATTTATGTAGGTACTGACTGTTATGTAATTAAATTTGGCTCTAAAAATGTCAACAAGGAAAATCTTAATCGGTTAGTTTTGATTTTATATTTTAATTCAAACTTGCTTTTCGCTATAACGCTTGCTTTTTGTATAACGAATAATCTCTGTTTGCTTACTATTTTCTATTGTAGGCGGTGGAACCGGCTTTATTGGTCGTCGTTTGGGAGAAATACTTTCAAAAAATGGATACGACGTGAAGAACGTAGCACGAATGCCGGCCACAAACAACATATCTTGGTCAATTTTAGAGGCGAGTGGATTGCCGAAAAATACGTGTGCTGTGGTTAACTGTGCCGGACAACAATTCATGGACTTTACTAAAGCCTGGTCTCCTGGGTAATGATTAATGAATAAGATACTATTGTCTAAGACTGAGTAAGGTACTGAGGCCAAGACAAATGTTGTCTCTTGCATTAGGTACCTAATTTTTTGCTTGGTGATAGATAAGTAAAGATGGGATGTGGACTCTAGAAAAAAATGAGTCATACTAAGTTTGTCAGCCCTATTTGTATCATGCTTAAATATTATTTTTAATTTCCGAGGTGATTTCCCTAGCTGACGTAAACATTATTTATTTTAAATCTGTGTAGTATATGTTTTGATATAAGTTTATCTTATATTCCGTAGGTTCAAACAAAATGTCCAGAATTCTCGAATCTATACCACAAAAGCACTAGCAAAAGCAATAAACAAGGCCCAAGATAAACCAAAGGTGTACATTGTAGTCACAGGAGTTGGTGCATATGAACCTTCAGACTCAAGGCGCTATGATGAAGGCAGCTCTACCACTGGCAGTGATTTTTTCTCAAAATTGGTTATTGAATGGGAAAAAGCAGCACAAGTGGATCCACCTGTTAGACTTGTGAGTATTTTTAAAATAGCAGACTGTTCTTCATACAGTTTGGACCACACTGAATCATAAAAATCAAATCAACCAAGGACTGCAGAATGGTCACTCCGTGATTGGTGGGCAAACTTCTTTAGCCACTGCTTACTCTAGTCAACAAATTTCCTCCAACTACATTTTAGGGCATTTCTATTTTTCATTGTACCAAAATTAAGAAATTGTTAACAGGGAGTTAAAATTAGTCGCTTTGTTACACACTTTTTCAAGCCTTTACAATAAAAAAAAATGTAAGAAATGGGACAATTCTTTACTTCTTGTAAAAACATTGTTAAATTAGCCCAATTTGTTACGTTTTTTTTATTGTAATGCTTGAAAAGTTTGTAACAAAGCGGACTTATTTTAACTCCCTGTTAACAATTTCTTAATTTTTGGTACAACAATAAATAGAAATGCCCTTTATTGCATTAAATTTTGAAGGACTCCCAACAGCATGACATGATTTTTAAATGTTTAGTCATTTTTCGATTTTTAGCACACATTTTTTTTAACATTGTTAATCAATTTTCTTTCAGGTAATAATAAGATCTGGCGCAGTTATTGGGCGCTCTGGTGGTATGATAAAAAATATGTTTATACCATTTTACTTTGGGCTTGGTGGCCGCATCGGTTCTGGTGAGCAGTTCCTGCCGTGGATACATTTGGATGACTTGACTCGACTCATACATTTTGCTATAGAAAATGATCATGTCAAAGGAGTACTTAATGGTGTTGCACCTCAAGTCATTACAAACAAAGACTTTACAAAGGTATGATTTTTTGCCATTATAACTCCAATCTAAGATGTCTAAGGGCCTGTTCCACCACTCTCTGATAAGTTCCTGATATTTATATGGCATATACATATATTATCTATGAGCTGTGTGTGTTCATTATAATAAGAATGAAATTTTATTTCACACAATTTTAGGTACCATTAACTGGACTCATCAATCAAATTAGTTCATATTTGAGTTGTTTTAAAAAAAATGTACTTACATAGTTAAGGGCTTAATAGGAACAAAATCACGATCGCTTCCTTTGTGTAACGGAAGTTAGTCATACAAACTATATGGGTAACTTTTGTTACACAAATGAATCAATTAAGTTTTGTTTTAATTAAATCCGTTAATTGTGTTAAAATTTTTTGAAAACGGCTCATTTGATATTTTTTAAAATCGGTATAAAGTTGACATTGTCCATATGAGGTTAATGGTTGACATTTTTTTTTTTTTTTTATGTTAAAAAAAAAACATGTATAGTGACATGTAAACAAAAAGAAGATTAATGAAGACATCTACAAGGAATAGTAAATGCTAACAAAAATATATGAGTTGGTCAGCAAACTACTTTTTAAAGTTGCCCCACAGTTTAAAGTCACCCCAGTTTATGGTGTAATAAGAGTTTGGAGCATAAAAAAACACTAAAATTTAAATCTAAGCAAGCAAGCAGGCAAATGTAATCTAAAAATTACTGTATACTGTAAAAAAAATCTGTAAGACATTTTTAAGACTTCTAAGTATTAAAATTTGCAAATTACATCTGGCAGTTCACATGGCATATGCATGTGATCAGAATAATAAACAGAAAAAATATCAGAATGTATTTGAAACAGGCTCTTAGTTCTTTTAACCTTTTTCTTGCCTAATAGACTACTTATGAGTAGTTCAAGTCTGACCAATAATTATCTAATTGCTTTATTTCTGTTCCAGTCTTTTGCAAAAGCTTTGAGGCGGCCAGCCTTGTTCCCAGTGCCTGAAACAATTCTGAACTTCCTGCTTAACCCCGAAAGAGCTATGATTATGACAAAGGGACAACACGTCATACCAAAGAGAGTCCAAGACTACGGGTTTGAATATAAGTATAGTAACATAGATGAGGCTTGCAAGGAGGTTGCTCACCTTTTCCCTAAGAAACATCCACTCAAATAGACAAATTATTTATTTGATATGTATACTGTATTTAGTAAGTAGTTGTTAAAGTTGTCAAATGCTATAATTATGTACATTTTACGTAAATTGAAACATAATAGTGTCAAATGACAGCTGTAAATGTCTTGTCTGAAGATATTGTTTGTAATTATGAGAAAAAAAAACGTGAATTTACAATTCAGATCAAAATGTTAATTTGTTTGGTAGCACAAAATATTAAATATTCTATACAAATAGGTGCAAACTAGTCTTTCATTGGTGCTCCTCTAGTTATAAGCATTTTAAATGTCTAATCTGAAGAGTTAGGAATAAAATAAAATGGTCAACTATTAAATATTAAATCCCAAAGAAAGACTGGATTGTATTTAATAGTTTTTGTTATATTAGAATGATATGGGTTTTTCCGACTTAAAATGATAAATTGCAACTATTGTACTCAAAACAGATGGTAAAAACTGAAAAGACTTTACTTATTAAATTAATATTAATACTTACCATGATAATTTTATTTCCAATTTAGCTTTTTCCCACAGCTTTGCTTGCGCGAACCGTCAGGCATTTGTATTTCCTGGATTTTACCAAATTGTCATAATCATGGACTAAATACATACAACGTGCCCACCAAGTTTCCGCGAGAGTCTAACCACGCATTCCTGAGGCCATATGGAGTAATAAAGTTATCTGAACCTAGGTCGAAATATGCTTAGTTTTTGAGATATTTCCATTTTTTTTTGTTTAAATTTTACTATGAAAGTGGTGGAGGTGCTGGGATTGCGTATTTATTATGTATGAAAAAAATAAAAAAGTAAAAAAACATAATTCGACCTAGGTTCACATAACATTTATTACTCCATATGGCCTCAGGAATGAGCGGTTAGACTCTCGCGGAACCTGGTGGGCACGTTGTATATGTTGCTTTAGAAACGCTCATGTAAAAATCGTGTTTCATTTTATTCGATAGTTTTATTTTTCCACATAAACTGACTCGACTGAGTGCAGATGAGACCAAAGGACGCGTATATACCTATTTTTTTTTTTTATGTATGATCACGCATAACTTTTTACAGAGTAGTCCGATTTTGATAATTCTTTTTTTATTGGAAAGGGTATATCCCGAAGTTGGTCCCATATAAATTTGAAAAAAAAACAACAAAGGGTAGGAAAACGGGATAATTGATGGTTCACTCAATGATTGCAATGTATGACCACGCATAATTTTTATAGAATACCTAGTCCGATTTTGGTAATTCTTTTTTTATTGGCTATCCAATAAAAAAGAATTATCAAAATCGTACTACAACCCTATACCCTAGGGTATACCATGAAATTGGTCCCATATAAATTTGTAAAATAAATCCTACCCTAAGGGTGGAAAATAGCAGTGATTCATAGTTCACTCCCAGATTTTAATGTCAAGTTGTGTATTACAAAAACCTCACTATGAATGAGCTTCAGATCTGTCAGTAATACGAAAAAACTAAAAACCATTAAATAAAAACTTTATAACAAAAAATTAAACCGCCGAAAAAACTGGAAAGCAAAAAATAATGAACCTTTTTTATTTAAACTCAATAACTAAGTTCTTAAACTAATGTAAATAAGTAAGGAATTTTGAGTCGGTGCCAAACAGTCAATCCTTCGCCGGAAAATTTGCAAGCGTTCACGAGCGAGCGTTATGGTCAGCGAGACGGCAACCCGTACCTCTACCATGAGTTACACTAGTTTACAGTGACCGTACTCGCTAGCGACGGCGTAAGTGATTTGTATGGAGAATTGTGTACAGCGCCTCTAGCGGTCACTTACGGAAGTACAATTCTCCATACAAATCATTTACGCCGTCGCTTTCGCTAGCGAGTACGGTCACTGTAAACTAGTGTAACTCATGGTAGAGGTACCGAACGGGCACACACGTGGTGACACGTGATCGTTTGGCACCGGCTCAAAATTCTTAGGTGTAGGTCTAGGTCTGTACTTACATTAGTTTAAGAACTTAGTTTATTATTTTTTGCTTTTCAGTTTTTTTCGGCGGTTTAATTTTTTGTTAATTAACGAAGCAGTTGCAATTACGAGATTGTACATGTCCCTTTTGATTGAATATCGGAATAAAAAGTAGCTAGTGCTAATTCCAGAGTTACTTAACAGTCAGCTGCAGAAAAAAGATAGGTACCCCCTGTAACGGCGGTAACCAAACCAGGTGGTTCGTTTTCTCCACAGCTGCCTGTGCATACCAAGTTTTATTGAAATCTGTCCAACCGTTTTAAGAGGTCAAATAACATTATCAGTTTTTTATTCTTTAAATTTATTTATTTATTTATAAAACTAACATAATATAATATAATACGTACGGTTTATGAATTTGTTTAAATAGATAGATACTTAATTAACCTTAAGAAATAACATAATGACAATTTAGTAAAACATAATATTGTTACATTTTTACCTAACTACTTATTTTAGATGTAGGTACAGTCAACTAATTATAATCTTGCGCCATCACAGTTGTCCACCTTGCCATTGTGACATTTGACGTCTTTCGATAAGCAATGTCTAGACCAAGTCTAGACAAATAAAATTATGGGTCATACACACCGTAAGAAACAAATTTTGTCCCTCCTGTGGACGACTCAGAGTCACCAAACTTAAGATTTATTTAATTGGGCCGAAAGTTGGTAAGGCGTCCGACACGCGATGTAGGTATAAGTACTTGACTAAAAAAATATTGGTTTATACCCTTAACTTTTGCTATGTCCACAGGAGAGACGCGAACAAAAGAATGTGTATGCCCGTTATTTACAATGATAAGATTCTCCGGTGGGGTGCCGTAGGAATGAAATTGGTGGACTGTACCTAATATTTATACTTATACTATTTATCTTCGTAGGTATATACTATATTGCTTTTTAATTCGCTATTATTATTTCTGAATAAAATAATAATATCAAGACACATTGAAATGAAAATACAGTGCCTACGTGTATGCATTCACATGTCGTTGCAATGAAATTTTCATAGTTTAGGAGGTGTAGTCAGCAGAAGTGGATTAGTGTGTTGTGTACCTCTAGTCCGCGGAATAGAAAATACAAAGTGAAGTGAAAATACAAAGTCGTCGTTTACGACCAATAATCGCCAGGATTTTAAAATTTGTGTATTAATTATAAAGTTTCGGTAGGTACCTACCACAACTAACTTCTATTCGATAAAAATAATATCTTTAGAACTTTATTAGAACTTTACGACATCAGTGCGTCAAGTCTATTTATTGTACGGGTTGCACTGCGGGAGTGCCGGCAGAAGTGAAAACTTGAACATTAACGTTGTGCCGTCTTACGAACCCCCCTCACAGACAGAAGCTACAGGACTACCTGATGGGACTCAAATTAACAAATTAAGTATTTGAAAGTTAAATTAACGTAAAACTTGCTGTGCTCAGATGATCGTTTCTGGTTGACATTCCATAACCTTTTGTTTTTTCTACTCCGTGCGGAGCCCAAAATTATCAACGCACCCCCTTTATCACGTAATACTTATCGTATCTAGTAAAGTCGTGTGTAGATCATTTTAAGCTCACGGTCGCAACTCATCCACTGATGTTGCTGACTCTTTTAACTATTAGTTCGCCCCCTGTCCATGTAATTAACGACATTCAAACCAAGTAATGACGTTCAGTAATTCTTTAATATATTTTCTAAGCTAAATACAAGTCATTCACTACATTATATCCGATGGTCTTTGAATATTGCAGTCGACATGAAACGCTTTATTGCACTTAGACTTGCCATAGGGTATTAAAGTAAGGTTAAGTATTTTGCCTCTTGTTATTTATAAATAAGTATATTTTATTCATGTGCTATTACGTTTACGCCATTTGCATTGTAACATCGTCCCACAGCGGGAAACATGCGAAATGGTGACCAATCCAGCAATGATTATGCTATGTGGACCAAAAGTGTACATACAATAGACGCTCGGAGATGAACTACCGCCTACAGCACAGTTTTGCAATTTAAATTCAAAATTACTTTTTTTTTACTAATCATGTGTTTATCATTTTATCGAGTCCTGTGTGTTGCATAAATATTTAGCTAGTTAAGTGGGTAAGTATATTATGATACGATGTGTATCCGTCCTGTTATTCACACTTCCTGACTTGTAGCAAGACGTTACCCGGCGTCAAAGGGGCATTATATCGCCTAATGTCTTAAAATTTACTGTTCAATGAGATGCGTCGTCGTATTCCGCGAACCTTTCAACTAGTCGCGCGACGTATTTGCGCAGGATGTCTTGGCGCATGCGCCCTACGTCGAGAACCTCTTCGTGGTTAGCTTCGCTGTCCGTGTCGTCGTTTGTTACACATTCGTTGGTGACCAGCGACATTCCGAATACGCGCATGTCGCAATGTCTGGCTATGATAACCTGAAAATTTAATTAGATATTAAGCGGCGGCTTTGTTGTGGTTCCATTTTATTAGGTGTTGTTTTTTGATTTCTACAATAGTTTTCTCTTGGGCTGAAGCTCGATTTTATTCGATCTGCCTAGTGGCATTAGCAAAACGTCCCCGCTTGCAATTGTTTTTAACCTCCGACACAAAAAGAGGGGTGTTATAAGTTAGACCCGTATTTTTGTGTGTGCGTGTGTCAGTCTGTGTGTCTGCCTGTGGCATCATAACTCTTAAACGGGTCAACCGATTTGGATGTGGTTTTTTTTTTATTTGAAAGCAGGTTTCTTGGTGATGGTTCTTAGACATATTTCATCAAAATTGGTCCAGCCATTTCAAAGTTATAAGCTCTTTCGTATGCTGCGAAAGAGATCTTAGACTTAATTGCGTTGGTTTTTTTTTAATTTTTATTTTCCGAGGGAAGAAAGTTGCAAGTTTTATTTACCGCAGCCGAGTTGAGAAACTTCGATAGCGCGATGCAAGATGTACCTACTAGAAGTTTCTTTACCCGATAGTTAAATGGCGTTAGGAGTCGCTACAATTTATCCAAGAAAATTTGATTGATATTGACAAATGTTTAAAAAAATCTAACCAGTGTTCAAATAGACCTTGATTCAAAGACCTTGATTATTGTACGCCTGACTGGCAGATTATAGCAGTTCTGATAGTGACAATATGTCTAACATGTATATGTACCTGTAATAACAATAAATGAGTTTGAGTTTGAAAGTGTAGGTAGGTACCTATACCTACTTGTCAAAGACGTGACATCAACTTGAATGTAAATTACTGGTAAAAGGTCTTTGCAGTGTTCATTTTATTGTATTTCTTACGTTACAGGGTGTCTGCTTGGAATATGAACTCAAATAGCGCAATTACCTCATGTACAGTGGACATGCCGACAGCGTCTACTCCCACCATCTTCAACATGTTGAGTTCCGCTACGGTTTCGAAGTTAGGTCCACCGAGGCACGTGTAAACACCTTCACGGACTATATTGTCGATGTTCAGTTCCTTCGCTATCTGAAAGGAAGATAGCAATAAAGGTACTTAACTCATCGTTACTACAAGTATATATGCGAAAGTAACTCCGTCTGTCATCACATAGGTACAGTCAGAAGCCAAAGTGGATGAGAGGTTTTTCTGCTCTAAATATTCTACACACAAATCCATTTTCAAAATGATAAGAGAGTATATAGATCACTTTGAGCACAACAACTGCTGGTCCACTTCTACTGCTGACTGTACTTCCAGCGATATTGAAATATGAGTTCCGAATGATATTTTCGAGCACTGTGATTAGAAAAATCGGTTCCCAGGTCCCGCTGTGTTATATGGACCACAGAACATATAATAAGAGGAGTAGAATTATTATTGTGTGTATTTCCTGTTGTGGTTGTATTTTCTGTTATTAGAAAGACTGAAAAAGTAGCGACATCGATGTGCACACCCTTTTTGGGTTTTCATGGGTTTTAGTAAATTACGATAATGAACAATGAAACGTAAACTTTTTTTTTAACCACAATCTCTTAAATCTCTGCCATTACCCATTGTTTGAACAACTAACAATGTCATTTCTGTTACACTTATTATCTGTACTGTGGTATGGACCGACTCTTTAAAAAACATTGTCTAAAATTGGTACCTAACTATTGTCATATGTTAAAGATAGTCAGCATAAATTAGAAGGACGTTTAATCTTTGTTATGTACCGTTGGTACTGCACAATAACCTGAGATAACCCGGGCTAAGAATTGTAAATACAATCAACTTGTAAGTAAAACAAGAATCGTTAATATTTATAACACTTAATGACGTTAGCTCGATTGTCTGATGTAAAAAGGTCATAAATTATTAAATTGAAAACAATGTTACCACTAAAACTAAGTCTTAGTCCTTGGACATAATGCTTAACACATGTCAGTTCATACGATACCTAGGCACTTTAGACATAAGTCCTAATTTGTAGCTTTTTGTCTAATTTGAAAAGATCATTACATTAAGGCTGGATTTCACCAAACTTTTATTCCGAGAATAACCCTTACTTTCAGATAGTAATGTCAAATCACTATGGCGGTTTGTCATTACTATCAGTACCTCTACCATGAGTTTACACTAGTTCACAGTGACCGTACTCGCTAGCGACGGCATAAATGATTTGTATGGGGAATTGTACTTCCGTAAGTGACCGCTAGAGGCGCTGTACAATTCTCCATACAAATAATTTACGCCGTTGCTAGCGAGTACGGTCACGTAAACAAGTGTAAGCTCATGGTAGAGGTACTGAGAGTAAGCGTTATTCTCGGAATAAAAGTTTGGTGAAATCCAGCCTAATTCGTTATTTTTAAAATGTCAATAGATAGGTGGTAAAACAAAACCTACGACCAAATAAAGTACAGTCAACCAATTTGATTGCTAGGCCACTATAGAACTATGTCATAATTAATTAATTTGTTTATCTTCTACGACAGTGATTATTTGCGTGAAATATGCCATGATGACATCTCAATCTTTGCTAACATTGTGTCAACGATAATGTCGATAATGAATAGGAAAGGAGTTTGCTTATAACTTACAACTTGAATTGTCACTGTTCGTCTATCAAAACTTCTTTTTGTTCACATGTCATAGAGCGAAACCGTTTAGAAACTCTTTACGTTTATTGCATGTTGTGATAGAAAGTTGATAATCCTTTGACCCGCACTGACATTGTAATTATCTAGTAGTATGCGACAAGGTTATACAGTGGCCTAGAAATCAAATTGGTTGACTGTACCTAACCTGATTGAGGATTATGTACAGTCACGAGCTTTAATTTGGGACCCACTTAAGGTTGACAGTTCTGTCTTATTGTATAGGAATACAAAGGATATTTTTTCGAAATGGGTCCCAAATTAAAGCTCGCGACCGTCCCTACTGGCTTTTCATACAAACTGCGATAGTGGTTTACACCCCCATATGAAACGATTTTGAACAATTAATCAATTTGAACAATAAGTATATGACCGAGTCGCGGTCGCGGGTGAGCAAAGTAATTGTTTCAGTTCATTAACATGGACCTCTGCAAAGTAACGCCTGATTCAATAAATCCTTTACCTTAATCAAAGCGGGTCTGCAGTGGTACTTATTACGGCAATTTAAGTTGCTGTTTTTTGATATTTTTCAGATACGCTGTTATCAACCGACGAAAACAAAAGGAGGAGGTTCTCAATTCGACGTGTTTTTTTTTTTTTTTTTTGGGGCTAACGCTCCCATTGAGCCTTAGGTTTGAACCCTAAAAAATAAATAGGGTAAGGGCCATTTTTTTGGTTAGGATTTTTTCATATAAGTATACTATTCGAAAGAGCTGAAAATTCTGAATAAAACTGTGTACTCAACTCATTTTGCCCATTTTGTCCCTCAACTCAATTGGGGATGTCTATTTTTTTGCAATGTATAGTAAATCGAAAACCATTTCGAGATAAACGCTTTTTAACTCGTTTTCTGTAGTTATTTAATTTTAATATTATGTAATGAATTTATAATATAACAAATAAGCAATGACCTTCATTTGACATTGGTGTAAATTGCGTGACCGGTTCATTCAAGTCGTACTTTATTCTGTGTGGTTAGAATTCTTCACAATTTACGCGTGGATTATACTACGGAGTTTGATTTGGACCCGCTGTCTGACATCTAGCACTTTGACAATGCCAGTAAAGTGGCACAGTATATAGTGTACCACTACGCAAAAAATAATTAAAAGGGTTGCCTTATCGTACGCATTTAGATAGATTTAGAAATTTGGCATTGTGGTAGCTCTCAATTATAATCTGACGTCATCAACTAAAATAGTTTCAATAATTAATTTTGAAAAAAGTAGAGAACTAAATGACAAAATATTGAAATTAGTTTCTTATAATTGACTTTTCTATACAAAAAAAATATAAAAACCACTGGTAATTTTTTTTAGACATTCCCAATTGAACCTACGGTCGACGATATATCTATTATTAAGTATGTTTAAGTACGAATAAAAACGAGTACGAGTAAATATGTTTAAGGGTCATACACATTTTTTTGTTCGCGTCTCTCCTGTGGACATTGCAAAAGTTAAGGGTCCATAGCCAATATTTCTTAGTCAAGTCTACATCAGCGTGTGGGACGCCTGGCCAACTTTCGGCCCATTTAAATAAACATTAAGTTTGCTGACTCGGAGTAGCTAATTTTATGTTCACAGGGGAGACGACTTTTGTTTCTCCCATAACACAAGCTTTGCTTGCATGGGACTAGGTTAATTGGTGTTGTCTAGCGATATTTATTTTAAATAGGCGCCAGGTGCTTCCGTCGTCAAACGAAACTTACTTGTTTAGCAATTTTCCTATACTCGGCGTTGTACGCTCTGCTCATCGGGGGGAAGCGAGGCCCAAACCTCTCGTCATTGGGGCCGTGAAGGGGGTTGTTGCCAGCGAATCCCATGAGGTTGATGTGGTCCTTTACTATCATGAGGTCCCCAATTTTGTAGTTGGGATTGAGACCCCCTGCGGCGTTGGTAGCGATAAGAGTTTTAACTCCCAATAGTTTCATCACGCGAATTGGTAGGCAGCACTGAAAGTAAAATTAATACTGAATATAATAATTATTTTTTATAGCCACATTTAGGTAAATAATATCTAGAAGCTCTGGGCAGCTGTCACGATTTGACATTTTCTGTAGCTTGTTGGTCAGTAGGTACTTCTATTTTTTTTATATGAGAGGGGAAAACGAGCATGTGGGTCACCTGATGGAAGCAATTATCGCCGCCCATGGACACCCGCAACACTAAGGGTGTCACAGGTGCGTTGCCTGCCCTCTGAGAGATAGATAGATATGTACTTCTATTCCTGCTAAATTCATAGGAAACTTTGACACATCAGTACGAACGACAAAGTAATTTTCTACTAGACTGCAGGCTGGTATTATATTTTTGTCCGGCTCTAGGCTTCTTGTAGTTTGGCACTTCGTAATAATAGTGCTTTTCAGAGTTGCTTGAATATATAGGTAGGAAAAATCGCACTAAGTAATCCTATGTTATGCATTTATTCCCTTTAAGTCTGCTCATAGTGAGTTGGCAAGGATCGGGGTGCGTAATTATTAACAATTTTAAATCCGGGATGTCACTAAATATTTTTTTTTTGTACCTAAATATCTAATTCTAAAAGTGATATGTGATTCTATTATTGCGTATCTAAGTGACAATGATTTTTTTCTTATTTTTTTCGAGAACTGGTACAGTCAGCAACAAAAATATGAATACACTTAAAGTACCAAAAATATGTATACACGCCTTTATGCCCTGGTAATAGAGTCGTGGATGCATATTTTTGGTACTTTTGAGTGTATTCATATTTTTGTTGCTGACTGTACAACTTGACCTCTCGCCTAGTTCGCTCTCGTACTAGTAGTGTGTTGAGTTTTGGGACACTTGTATATTTTGCATAGTTGTTAGTTAAATTATATTGCTAGTTCGTTGAATCAGAGGAGGTCCATATTAATTAACTGAAACAATCAAACAATAACTTTGCTCACCCAGGCAAATTTGAGTGAGCAAAGTAATTGTTTCAGTTTATTGCTAGTTCTTTAAACATTACCACAATCTACTGATGTCGATCGCAGATGCTTCCAGTCCTATTTTTTCCTCTTCCTATTGTTAGTGAAAATAATATGTTTGAATTTAAGCCGCAACAAACAGCCGTCTGTGTTATCTTAATGCGACGTTTACCCTCTCATTGTGATGCTAATAAAAACAAGAGATAACCTCGCCGCTGGGGGTCGAACGAATAACTTGCATCAGCCGCGTTTATTTTCCATCGATCATTCGGGAATGTTTATCTAAAGACGCAACGGAGGCGTAGGCCACATTGCGTGGGACCTTGAATATTAAAAAATTAACCCAGAGGGATATTGCTTTCATTATTTAACCAATAAATTCTATGTTCATTGCTCATTTTCGTTTTAGGAATTGAACTCATCAAAAACAATGACAAAAAGTAGAGTCAAATCAAAACTTGCACAGATACAATATAATATTGTAGGTATCCCAACAAAAAACGCGTCATATCTCGGTTGACATTATTTTTGTCCATAAAAAGTGGAAAAATCCCATAAACGTCCAAGCCGAGGCGATATAAGAAAGCGATTAGTTTCGACTATAATCAAGCCTGTACCTCTACCATGAGTTACACTAGTTAACAGTGACCGTACTCGCTAGCGACGGCGTAAATGATTTGTATGGAGAATTGTACTTCCGTAAGTGACCGCTAGAGGCGCTGTACAATTCTCCATACAAATAATTTACGCCGTTGCTAGCGAGTACGGTCACGTAAACAAGTGTAAGCTCATGGTAGAGGTACTGAGAGTAAGCGTTATTCTCGGAATAAAAGTTTGGTGAAATCCAGCCTAATTCGTTATTTTTAAAATGTCAATAGATAGGTGGTAAAACAAAACCTACGACCAAATAAAGTACAGTCAACCAATTTGATTGCTAGGCCACTATAGAACTATGTCATAATTAATTAATTTGTTTATCTTCTACGACAGTGATTATTTGCGTGAAATATGCCATGATGACATCTCAATCTTTGCTAACATTGTGTCAACGATAATGTCGATAATGAATAGGAAAGGAGTTTGCTTATAACTTACAACTTGAATTGTCACTGTTCGTCTATCAAAACTTCTTTTTGTTCACATGTCATAGAGCGAAACCGTTTAGAAACTCTTTACGTTTATTGCATGTTGTGATAGAAAGTTGATAATCCTTTGACCCGCACTGACATTGTAATTATCTAGTAGTATGCGACAAGGTTATACAGTGGCCTAGAAATCAAATTGGTTGACTGTACCTAACCTGATTGAGGATTATGTACAGTCACATACAATATAATATTGTAGGTATCCCAACAAAAAACGCGTCATATCTCGGTTGACATTATTTTTGTCCATAAAAAGTGGAAAAATCCCATAAACGTCCAAGCCGAGGCGATATAAGAAAGCGATTAGTTTCGACTATAATCAAGCCTGTACCTCTACCCTGAGTTACACTAGTTAACAGTGACCGTACTCGCTAGCGACGGCGTAAATGATTTGTATGGAGAATTGTACTTCCGTAAGTGACCGCTAGAGGCGCTGTACAATTCTCCATACAAATAATTTACGCCGTCGCTAGCGAGTACGGTCACGTAAACTAGTGTAAACTCATGGTAGAGGTACTAGTGTAACTCATAGTAGTGGTACTGACGTATGATTCCGCGTGAGTTATGTTATGTTGTGCCACTATGAATGCACATGAATTCCGAAAAATTTGGAAGTGCGAGTCCAGACTGGAACCCAAGTCTCTCTAAGTGAGAGGCAATAGGTAGGTCAAATCATTATCACTTACATGACTTTTTCACTACATAAACTCATTAGTTTTTCATAATAATAATACCTATTGATAATACCTATATTATGTTATTTATGTTATAAGCTGTTGATGATCCTTAAATAAATAGGTAATGGGAATTGTGTTTTTATTTTATGGCTTGACAGAAAGCAATTAATTATTATTATTATTGTTTCTCGTAAAACAATGCCAATTTAAATAAGAACTTTAGTGGTTACGTTACAGATGTAAGACAGATATTGACAAGGTTAAAGATAAATATAAGTATGTTAGATCATGTATATTGCAAACTTAACCCACTGTGGAAAGTGACCCGTTATTTTTGCTAAGCAGTATATTAAGTAGATTATGTCGTATGTACCATCAAAGCAACCGAATTGTCTCCCACTTTGGAACTTTTTCACAGAACACGTTATAGTGACATCGCATTAAATTAATAAATATATATTTTGAGCTGCAAGTGCTCGTAGCATTTTGAAAAATTAGAATAAGAAAGGCATAAGTTTGACAGTGATGTTTTTGTTGGCATGGCACTTGTTTATTGTGAGAATATTCTACAGTAGCTCAGGAATTAAATTATGGAACTGTACCTAGTCTTGCTTCAATAGAAATTTGATATATGAACATTTTTTTCGAAAAATATTTTAGAATATGTAATTTATTGAATCAGGCGCTACTTTGCGGAGATCCATATCAATGAACTGTAACCCCGGCGCCACACATATTACAAATGTTTCAACACATATTTGATCTATGGTTGATTGTATGGATGTTCTATTGAACAAATAAGCAAATACCGGTGCTACACATGTGATCAAATAACTGTGTTCAAACATTTGTAATATGTGTGGCGCCGGGGTAACAATTACTTTGCTCACCCGCGACCTTATGATACCTAGATATGCACGAAATGTGTGTTCATGCAGTTCCTCCACGTCCACACAAATCACACAAACCCAACTATCACCACAACCAAACTACACTGACGGACGCGTTTCGAACTCAACCAGAGCTCATCTTCGGAGTTCCTAACGCTACCGTTTACTATGCTACCAAATGTGTTAGAGTAAGACCAAGATAAGTCTGCAACGATTTTGATAGCACACGCAGTGCAAGTGTTATATTAAACATCAAACTATTATGAAATTATGACGTATAAATAACACATGCATTGTGTGTGTTATCAAAATCGTTGCAGACTTATCTTGGTCTAACTCTAAATATGTATGTATGAACTGAAACAATTACTTTGGTCACCCGCAAAACCTCGCGGTGAGCAAAGTAATTGCTTCAGTACATTCATGGACCTTCGCAAAATAACGCCTGATTCAATAAATTAAATGTGTATGAGATGTGTATGTAGTGTTAGAGTCTAAACGTGTCAGTGTAGTTTGGTCAGTGGCGAAACTATAGGGTGGCAGAGCTGGCAAATTTAACATAAAAAAAAGCCTAAGAGGACATCATCCAATGATTTTGCCACGGGCCCCCCATGGTCTAGTTACGCCACTGAGTTTGGCGGTGGTGATGGTTGGGTTTGTGTGATTTGTGTGTGTTCGTACAGTGAGGAGATAGAGGAACTGCATGAACAGACATTTCTTGCATAAACGTAACTATCATAAGGTCGTGGGTGAGCAAAGTAATGGTTTCAGTTCATTTAGATTTATCGTAAAATTCCATCAACTTATGAAATTTACGTTTTATTAAAATCAATTATTAAGTGGGTGTGTTCAGTGTATTCTGACCCGTGTGATGTCAGGTTTAGAATTACACCTCTCTATTTTTAACCCCCGACACAAAAAGAGGGGTGTCTGTGTGTCTGTCTGTGGCATCATAGCTTTTAAACGGGTGAACCGATTCGGATGCGGTTTTTTTTATTTGAAAGCAGGTTTCTTGGCGATGGTTCCTAGACATGTTTTATCAAAATTGGTTCAGTTGTTCCAAAGTTATCAGCTCGTTTGATAGCTGCGGAAGGGATTTTAGACGCAAAATTGGCATTTATTTTATTTTCAAAATATGCGTGACCAAATTGCGTCGGGGTTTAAATTTTTTTAATTTACCTATATTTATTTCCGTGGATGTCGTATAGGCTAGCAACCTTTCACTATTGTACCACTTTTATCTAACTTTTCAATTAAAATTGCTAAAAGTAGCCCTAAACGTAAATGTAGCGTATCGTGTGCTCTGCCTACCCCCTTTGGGGATTCAGGCGTGATGTGTGTATGTGGTCTGAAGTAGAAACATTAAAAAACATCGATTTAAAAAAAACCTCCTGTTTAGATCGGTTTAAAAGTTTACGTAGGTAAGTGACTGACCCAACTAGTGCGTTGTCAACTGAATGCATGTTTTTGTTTACGAACTTATAATGGTTATTTATATAATATCGGGCAAAAGTATTTTCGTATTTTTAATGTATTATTAGAAATCAAACCTCTTTGGCTGTGCTGAATGTAACTGGCTGGTTTTAATACCATTAAATGTTGACATTCTAAAGATGCAAAAAAAATGTAGTTCCCGCCATTTTTCTATTGTTTTTCAAGCAAGCAAAATAAACGTATGTGACGAAGAAATTCGGTAAATTTTAAAGTTTAAAAAAAAAGGTAAAAATGCGACGAACGCTGCGAATAAAATTTGTGCGGTCTATGGACCTAATGCGGTATCAATAAGAGTAGTACAAATGTGGTTCAAGCGTTTCAAGTCTGGAAAATTTAGTGTGAAAGATGAGGTATTTAGTATGAAACATTTTCCTTTGTATGAAAAATACGAAAATACTTTTGCCCCGACCTAATATAAATCGGAAGATGTTCATCATACGGTATCTTATTTATTTAAGATTATCGTTATCATGTATATCAGATGGATATTATCATGGATGTCAGAATGAATCAGAAATATTAATATGACAATTTTCCAATGGAAAATTCGTTTGTCACGTCATGAATAATCCTAGACGACATCGGAAAACTTGGTTGATAATGATAACTAAACGGTGTACAATTTCTACCGGATATTGTGAGACAAGATGAATAGCGCTAGGCGTTGATCTCAAACCTTTACTTTTTTCATGTTAGTTACAATGTATCTAACAAAATTAAAAAATACCGATTCGCGGAAAATAAAAAAGCATACTGATGATGAAAAAGAAAAATACCCGTTATATTTCCACGTTGTACTGCAATAATAATGTATCGTACGTAAATAATGAAGGTTGACGACTGCGGAAATTGCATATCGAGGTTCTAACATAACTTTAACTCCATCGGCTGGGCAATTAGGTACTTACCATCCAAAGAGGGTATCCTTCGTAGTAGTGGAATCTTCCCTGCATAACAACGACCTGGACTCCTTTGAGTTTGCCGAACACCAGTCTTCCGTGATGTCCTTCCACTGTGCTGATCGGGAAGTTAGGGATTTCTTCATAGTCAATGCTTTCGGAACCTTCAATTTGCTCTGCCAGGGAGCCTGATACAAAGAATGACGTACGTGATCAAGATGTTCATACAAGATTCTTAAAGATAGTAAAGATGAGAAGCAGGTACAGTCTGATGTTAATACTTTCATCTTTTACTGTTAGTAGCTACAATTGTAAGAAAAGATTAAGATTAA
Source organism: Archips crataeganus (assembly GCA_947859365.1). NCBI lineage: Eukaryota > Metazoa > Arthropoda > Insecta > Lepidoptera > Tortricidae > Archips > Archips crataeganus. The sequence goes on from OX402058.1 coordinate 10,400,388, forward strand.
GCTATTCGTATATTTTTTGTATGTTTGATTGAGCATATGAAGTATCAGTCACGCTGCGCTGCAAGGATCCCAATTCAAGTTTTGCTATCATAAAACGATCGCATAAATTAAATATTTTATGTCAATCAATTAGCGTTTTTATAAACTGTCATTAAACGGAAATTTTACAACTAATGACTGTCATACCATAGTATACCTGACCTATAGAGTTAATTGAATAAAATTAAGTACAGGTTTATTTTTATTATCATTAGTCTAATCTATGGAAATAAAAATCAATTGCATATTTTCGATTTGGCCAAAAAGTTAATTACGAGGTAGTTTCTTTCGATGTGCTAAGCTATTTGCCGAAGTTAATGGACATCAGAGAAAACACGGTGTATGAAATAGCATGCCTAAGTAACGAAAATTAATAAATACCATCATTCCAATACGCACCCAACCCAGACCCGCAAATGATCCCGATATGTGGCCGTATCGAGGTTCGGGAGAGCAGGAAATTGGCCGTCTCTAGTAGAGTCTCATACGAATACCTGTGGGCAGAAGGAGACATTAAAATAAAAATAGCACTTTGTTTCATGACTTTAATCATTGCTTATTAAGATTCAATTTTAATTTATGCTGATAAACGAACAATACTAATCACAGTTACCACAAGTTATTAACTGCTAAAAATGTGATTTGTGTGAGTGTCTTTAGCATAATTTTAAAGTCTATGTATTAAGTTGAGACATGAATAGGCTTTTTAATATAATAATGCCTACTAAACAAACCAATGTCTTTTTTTTGTTAAAATTAGGCACTCAAATCGAATCGAAACTTTAATTTCAGGAACCCCTTTGATTAAATGTTACCTGTTCATGTAAGTTTTCATTTTTGTAGCGAGATATTCGTTCGGAAATAGAGGTACATACATGACAACGGCGGTTCTATATTCTTAACTTAACGGCAATACAATAACTAATTATCTATATTTAATTCTCCCGTAAATAACAATCACAATAAGACCTATGTACACGTGTTGTGTCAGGTTTCTGATGACGTGAAATTTAATTTCAATAACCATTCAATAACCTTCAGAAATTGACGAGCACCTTAATTGAACAATGCTTTTAGGCGTGGATCATAAAACTAAGCTCTTTTACCACTACCTAGGGTTGAAGTTTCTTGGACACAACTTAGATACTTCGTCAGTTTTGCATGTGAAACAGAGGTGGTGCAGTCATAATTATGGTCATTTTGTTATTCTTCCGTGCAACATAACGAGCGCTGGCCTTAACTACTTGATACGTGATTGACCAGATTCCTTTGAGGGTATTGGTACTATAAATACCGCAAGTTTCTGATTTAAGGATAAACGATTAAAGTAACAAGTTGTCAGCTAATTCTGCCACGTATCTGTATTTTGTAAATGTGCCTGCAATTGATGGAGTCCAAAAACATGGACACCATATAACTGGTTTTTAAAGTTAGTATGAAAGTTTTCCTTTCGTGTCACAGTGGAACTTTTCCATTTACAAGTACCTTCCTATTATAATCATCATCATTTTAGACGATAGACATCCACTGCTGAACTGCTGAACATAGGCCTCCCCCAAGGCTCGCCAAACAGATTGGTTAAGGTTGCGGGATCGCGTTGGATGCGGATGGCACGGATCGACCTATTATAATAATGGCACCACTTAAACCTACCCTTGTAATATTGCGTCAAATATTATCAACAGATAAATGTTTTAATAGATGTGAGTTTAGGAGTCGTATCGTCTTGTTAATATACACGCACGTATATATTCCTAAGTATAAACTGCTTTTGATTGTTTCTTGTTAACCCTCATTGACATTTATCAAAGAATATTTGTGTAAATAATGTTCGAATTTGTTTCCGTAATAATAAAAACCGTAATCATTCATTACATTAGATTTTTTAGTCATTAGCATTTAGTTGAATGTTTAATAACGTATTTAGAAAATATGATTGCGATGGAACGTGGGTAACATGGAAATTATGTGAAACAAAACTTACATTTTACTGGTTCCGTTGCTGGTTCCGTTTCCATTTTCCGTTTCCACTTCCGGCAGCGCAGTTTTCTTAGCGAGCACAAACTCTCCGCTGCTGTTTAGTACTTTTTCATTAACGGGAGCCATGTTTTATTTAACGCGTCTAGGAATAGATAAGATCAGTGGAATGTTCTACTGTGTTCGATGTCCGAACATGCAATGCGGGATCCTGTGGTCTCAGTTAGTTTTATATCTCCTAGCAATGATGAGGCCAATATACGTTTTGCCCGGTTTCTCGTGTTTGTAGCGGCTTATCAGCAGTCGAACTTTATTTCGTCATGATAAACTTTTAGGGGTCAAATCTTTAATCTAGGATATTACATTGTTACGATTGTATGTTATTATGTAAATGCAAATAAATTGATGAATGAAAAATACGTCTGATGAAAATCTGAGGTGAGTCAATGGATTCTCAAGATTTAATTTAACATTAACAACAAAATAAGTAGGTATATCCAACCAACAAAACATTTCGGTGGATAAAAAACAATCACCCCTTATTTTTTTTAAATATTTAAATAGAAGCTGGTATTTATGCAATAAAAAGAAACATTATAATTTGAAAACTCTGTAAAAAATAATTCACGGTCTAACATAAAACAATATAATATTATACCCGCATCGGCTTGAAAACCTCATTTTAGGGTTCCGTACCCAAAGTGTAAAAATGGGACCTTATTACTGAGACTTCGCTGTCCGTCCGTCTGTCCGTCTGTCACCAAGCTGTATCTCATGAACCGTGATAGCAGAACAGTTGCAATTTTCACAGATGATGTATTTGGGTTGCCGCCATAATAACAAATACTAAAAAACAGAATATAATAAATATTTAATGGGGCTCCCATACAACAAACGTGATTTTTTTTGCCGATTGTATAGAACCCTTCGTGCGCGAGTGTAAAAACGGGACCCTATTACTGAGACTTCGCTGTCCGTCCGTCTGTCCGTCTGTGACCAAGCTGTATCTCATGAACCGTGATAGCAAGACAGTTGAAATTTTCACAGATGATGTACCTATTTGGGTTGACGCCATAATAACAAATACTAAAAAACAGAATATAATAAATATTTAACGGGGCTATACAACAAACGTGATTTTTTTGCAGTTTTTATAGATAAGGTACGGAACCCTTCGTGCGCGAGTCTGACTCGCACTTGGCCGGTTTTTAGTTTGCGTTGGTTTAAAACACGATTGGTATACAACCAAAGAAATAAAAATGTGTTTTCATTACCTTGTTTTTAACGTACTTAAGAAGCTGACATTTAGACTTTTAAACAAAAAGAGACAATTTCTCGTACTTACTGCGACATGTGAAATGGATGTACTTACATAAACAGTAAGTAAATATATAGGTGGTAAAATGTCTACGTAGTAGAACGAGTTAACTAATTTTATCAGAAACTTTTGAACTGCCGTCTGTAATATTTATAGAATTTATTTCAGTTGAATAATGACTTTACCTGAACTATTTACAGTTAAGACTTAAAATTATGACATCAGCTGATACATATCTAGTTTGCTCACGATATGTTCAGTTTCACACAAAGGATTTAATAGTGTAATCTGTTGTAATATCACATGTTTTCTGATCACCTGATAATGTCTAGAGTGGGTCGCCGCGATGCTCACTTGTTATCATATCAGCTAGTGCTGGGGGCTGGGCTGTTACATAAGACAATATTGTTTTACTTATGACGGATAATTTTTGTTGCTATCGCTAATCGCTGTATAATTTTTGGGTACCTACCCGCATTAAAGAAGAATATTCCGAAACAAAAGTAAATAGTTTGCCCTTCATTCTACGCATTATGCACTATTTCTTTAACGCATTCGCTGCCGGCTGTCATATTCGCAACTTCTTCAGCTGCCACAAACGCACATGTGTGTTCAAATGACTGCCAAACTATGACAGCGGCACTAGGCGAAAGTCACGAAAACGTATACACCGTGAAATTTTAGTGGTTGTTTTCCCGAAACGAGGTGATTTAGTATCGATTGTACAATCGATTTATAATTACTATTTTGACTAGAGTCAAAAATCCAATTGTGAAAAACGAAAGTCGAAAATGACCGCAAACCAATAGTAACGCTTCGTTGGTACCTAACCTATCGTACGATCGTACGCTACGTGTACCTACCAACGAAGCGTTACTATTGGTTTGCGGTCATTTTCGACTTTGGTTTTTCACAATTGGATTTTTGACTTTAGTCAAAATAGTAATTATAAATCGATTGTACAATCGAAACTAAATCACCTCGTTTCGGGAAAACAACCACTAAAATTTCACGGTGTATATGCGTTCCCGGCAGTGAATGTGTTAAAACCGACCTCAATTTGATTAAATGCGATGAGGAATAATAAAACAATAATTTCAAGACGCGACAGCAATAAAAAATATTTTATTTTAGCGCTGAAAACCAGGTTAATTTTCAATTGACTGCAAAATTAGATCTTAGTAAGTAGCTGCTTTAAAACAATTAAATAGTTAGACGATTGAGCTGGCATACAAGTGACGTCATAATTAGCAATTGCCATGCAACATCTATTGGAAAATTGTGATTTGACAGCTCATAAAATGTACGTTAGTTGATTGGTGGTGTCATTATCCCTAATGTAGAGTCAATCAGTATTTTGTCATATTTAAATCATGTTTGTCATTAGATCTTGATGAAATTTTGGACGCTCTATTAGCGATAAGGAGTTGAACAGATGACAAGTACCTAAGTAGGGTCAACGTCATAAATAAGTGATCACTTTTGTACCTTGTCACTTTAACATCACGTTTGAAAAGCCATACGAAATTAAGTAACCACTGAAAGCGACAAGGTACAAAAGTGATCACTTATTTATGACGTTGACTGTACCTATTTGTACCTACCCGACTGCAAGGAAAGGGTTATATTTTTTACTAAGTTTTTAGAATTCCGGAGCAAAAATGGCAAAAACGGAACCTTTATAACTAGTTTCGCCATGTCTGTCTGTCCGTCCGTTCGTCCGCGGCTTAGCTCAGAGACTATTAGGGCTAGAAAGCTGTTATTTTGCATGGACGTGTATTTGTGTAGCAATTATCCGGCAAAGTGAAAAAATCAAAGGTCAAAAAAATCTTAGGGTACGTTCCATATACGTAAAGAGGGAGTGATTTTTTTCTCGTCTGACCTTACGGTATGGGGTATCGTTGGATACTGGATAGGTCTTTTAAAATAATTTCAAGGTCCGTCAAGACGACTTTTAGATATAGTGATTCGTTTGCGAAATATTCAATCTTAAAGTGCAATTTTTTGTTAGAATCGATCATCCCCCCTCTAAAAGCTAAACTATTGGCACATGAATAAATACGGAGCAGAATAAAAACTTCAAACAAAGCCGCGCACGCATTACACTACTACATGCACAACATATGTGTGCGTGACCTGTCACAGACAGAACGGGGGGGGGGGCGTGTACCGGCGCCCGCTCGGAGACAAACCGGTTTGAACTAGCTCAGTGAGTAGACAAAGTTCAGGTGTGCCGCCAGCGACGACGCGACCGTTTAGCGTTTAGCTACATAGTTCGGGTGTTCGGTTGTTTTTAAAGATGCCTACCTGATGTAGTGTTTGTAGATATACATATATTAGATACTTAGGTACTTGTTTGAATAAAATATTTTGATTTTTTTTTTTTTTTACCGAGTGACAACCCTATGATAATAGGTAAGAATTTCGAGCTCTTTTCGGAAGTCTTTATTCTGCTCCGTATTTATTAATGTGCTGTTGGTATAAAAATTTTGAAAAATCGCGATGGGAGGAAATATGACAAATTAACAAGGAAAACTACAAAGGCTAAGTTTGCTTGAGAATTATTAGTACCCAGTATAAGAGTAAATAGCAGCCTGACCTGTAAAATATTGCTTGTTTAATACGGACACTATAATTAATAGTAAAATTAATAAGATATGCAAGGATTTTTTCGTAAAGGCTGCGGCGTTTTTTTTTATTTAACTTACAATGATCGTATGTACGTAAATTGTCTTCAAACATTGTAAGTCGAATTTCTCCCATTTCTAGTGATCGAATTGATTTGAAATTTGGTACGGGTATGTTGAAAGGATAACAAGTGCAGTCAACAGAAAAGCTTATATTAAAAATGATTTTTATCAAAAACTTATCGGACTTAACCTCGTATAACGGTATAAGGTAAGTATAAGAATATCTAAGAATAATTTGATTGTTTGTTGCAGAGTATATTGATGTGGCTCTCGTCTAGGCTCATATTTCACACTCATCTTATTAATGACATCGGCTGGCTACCCAATACTGTTCAGTGCGGTCACACATGCGCATGCACATGCAAGGTCGCCTAGAATCAGTTCAATCAGCTATCGCGGACAATCTCTCGACGTTGTGTCGTGTTATTTGATGATAGATAGCTTTTCGGGTTCCGTAACCTGGAGGCTACGACTGAAGCTTCGTTGGCTGGCCGTTCATATGTTTATCTGTTATAGTCATGTCATGAGCTTATATTGAAGCAGTTGATATAAGCACCCACAGTGACACGTATTAGAATCGAGAGAGTTTGAATACGTGATCGCATCTTTCAGCCAAAAATTCATTACATTCCGTCGACCGCCCGTATTTACTATACCATTCCACTAGTTCCGAAAAAAATCGTTTGTGATCCATTATGATAAAGGCCTTTTACTTGTTCTTTTATAGTTAAATGCAATTTCGAGGAAGTGGTCAATTGTCGAGTTCAGCAGCGTTTGGTAAGCTACGCAGCAATTTTTCATCTCAAGTACTGTAGTGTCTCAAATCAAGCCTTTAACCAGAGTGTTGCCAGTGATGACATATAAAACTGGGCATGGTCCTATACAATAGGCCTTATAAGAAGGATAAAGGTCACTCAAAAACCAATGAAAAGAACTATGTTTGTAGTGAAGAACTAAGTGTTCAATGTATTTAGCTCAGCAAATTACACACTATAGTACACACTGCTCGTACTTGGAACTGTATGGCCGTTGGGGATTTAAGGTTCCGGGGTAGCGGCCGCATATCGGAAATTGAAGTGTTGGTAGATAGGCATGGCATGTAGATGATCTGGTAAAGATTGCGGGAAGCCATTGGCAGCGGGTGACGTAAACAGAATGTACCAATCGCCGTAGAGATCCTTGGGGGCGGTCTATGTCTTACAGTGGACGGCTTGCGTACATACCTACGTATCTTGGATTGTAAACATAGACTTTGTTCAGTTTTTTTTGTGATTTAAATATTAGATACTATGACTATAATTTATTGAATCAGGCGTTACTTTGCGGAGGTCCATATTAATGAACTAAAACAATTACTTTGCTCACCCGCGACCTTACAATAGTTACGTTTATGCAAGAAATGTGCGTTCATGCAGTTCCTCCACCTCCACACTGTACGAACACACACAAATCACATAAACCCAACCATCACCACCACCAAGCTACACTGACGCGTTTCGAACTCAACCAGAGCTCATCTTCAGAGTTACCACAACCGTATGCTATGCTACCAAACGTTAAACTAACAAACCAAAACAAATGTTTTAACTTGTCACTGTAACTTCTCAAGTACCCACTTTATTTTTCTTATTCTCAAACTACCCCACAAAAATTAACTTTTATTGACATATTTAAAACTACCTTGAATTTTTTTTTGTTTATTTATTTATAAGGCATATTTAATTAATACTAACTGTTCAAATTCGACCCAAGCCGCAGTAAAGGAGAAGATACTAAATTTACCTGTTCATTAATAATAGACCCCATAGTGTTGTACCTAATTATTTCCATGCATTCCAGAGCATCCAGACGCAACCCCTTGCCGCAATAATGTAACACTTCATAAGAATCTGAATCTACAATGAATGATTTGATTCCAACAAATGTTTTGCAAAATTCGATCTATCTGGATGCGTGGAGGTGGAGGAACTGCATGAACGCACATTTCTTGCATAAACGTAACTATTGTAAGGTCGCGGGTGAGCAAAGTAATTGTTTTAGTTCATTACTATGACTATAGTCGCAAAAAATTGTATCACGTTTATTTCGTTAAATTTTCAAAATGATTTCCTTGTAGATTTAACTACGATGAAGATTGTCATATGAGCAGATGAAATCGACCTTTAACCTATACTTAGATGACGCAGCTGCTGACAATGATATTGTACCTATTGCTTTTGTGACTGAAATACATTTACTTCTTCAAGACGAGTGCTGACTCACATAGATTTATGACAATAGTCTGCATTTACCTTCGTGATGGTATCAGGAACAAGACAATATTTTCATGTTTCAGTCTTCTCTTAGGCAGTGCAGAGTGACAATGTGGATTTTATTCATTACAATAACTTTACTTTACTCTTTTATAATGATTTTTTTACCCAGAAGATCTCGGTTTTATCCTCCAGGTCAACTTTGCACTTTTTAAAAATAAACTTGGCTTTTAATGTTAAGTAACTAGCTTTTTATCGCGACGTCATTCGCGCAATCGACTCATGAATGAACCGAACATGCATAATGCATTGTTTTAGTGGTCTAAAACCATATTCGGATTATTGCCTTTCAAATTTAATTTAAATTGTAGATTCAGTTACACAGTTACACTATTGTTTTAGGTTAAGATGCTGTAAAAATAGTTGTAAGTGTGGAAATAAAATAAAATAAAAACAGTTTAGACCACATCGGCTGGATGGTTTCAAAGTCTATAACGGACATACATAGGTAGAAACTTTTTGTGTTTTATATACTTAAATATATAGATTGTTTCAAATGTTGTAGGTCCGCGTTCTTTGCCAATTATAGGAAATCTGATTTCCGTTTGGTTCGGTTTGATGAAACAGAAAGACCATTACCGTTTGTGGCAATCATGGTCACGGATTTATGGAAATATAGTAGGACTGCAATTGGGATCTATCAACGTTGTCGTGGTGTCCGGGAATGACCTTATTAAGGAAGTATCTTCTAGAGAAGTATTCGATGGAAGACCAGATGGATTCTTTTACATGATGCGATCTTTTGGGAAAAAGATTGGTAAGTAATTTAGCTATCATATCCGACGCAGCATCACAAGCATCACAAGTAGCAATTAAAATTATTAACCTAAACCAGTGAAACAAATAATCTAATTTATATTTGTTTTTGGGGTATTACGCCTAAAAGTGGCATTTTCTCATGCAGGCATAGTATTCGCGGATGGTCAGGCCTGGAGTTCCACTCGTCGCGTTGTTCTCAAGTATTTGAAGAGTTTTGGATACGGTTCTCGTTCTATGGAAGCTTACATATCTGAAGAATGTACAGCGCTTGTAAACCATCTAGCAGGTTCCTGCCAACCCGTTGGTGTGAACGAGATGTTTGACGTCTCTGTCATTAATATACTTTGGCGACTAGTAGCTGGTAAAAGGTTTTTACACATTCATTTACATTCGTTCGACCTTGCAAAACCTAGCCCTAGCACGTTTCTGCAGGTTTTTATTTAGGCCCATAAATTTAAATGTTGGAAATTAAGTCTGTCTATAAAATCAATCGCTGTACCTGATACAAAATTACGGACACACAGTAAATTCCTGGGACATTCGCGTAACTTTGATGCCTTATCAATTTTGTACTAAGTACTATGTAGGTAGGGTATCTGTTTGGTTTGACACACTGATTCCAAAAAGTGGCACAACTATATCAAGCTTTTAAAAACGCTCCTTCAGATTTTCTTGGGTAGTGTCCGTGCATTTTATTTTTCATGTTAGTTGTGAATAAACGTTTTCCTACTTTTAGATATGATCTTAAGGACGTGCGGGTAAAACAGTTGTGCACTCTTATCAAGCGGTGCTTCAAAGTCGTGGATATGAGCGGAGGTATATTGAATTTCATGCCGTTTCTAAGACATGTAATTCCCGGCGCAATCGGTTATACGGAAATAATGGAAATCCATGACATCCTCTACAAGTTTCTCCGGGTAAGTTGGTATTGCATCTTATCCGTCAAAGTGCAGCGTTCTGTGATCTTTAAGCGTGCACTTCACTTGGCGTTGCGTTATGCGCATTGTCATTGCTCACAAAATATTTTAGCAAAAATGCGAACCGATAATAATATAATATCCGATATAATTATAAAGCACATGTGACATGTGTGCATTATGGTGATGAGATGTGTTTTTTGTATCACTTAGTTTGTAATATATTATGTGGGTACTTTTTGTAATTTGTAATCTCGTTAAAATAAAACAAACTTGAAGCACATGTTGGTATTATCTGATTACAGTCAAAACATGGCTAATTATTCATAAAAAACCGGTTGTCTGTAAAGTCGGTTTACGGACGATAGTTTAACTTGACAACGTCATAACAAAACATTCAAAAAACAAAAATGAAACCAGGCGGTCACCCATCCAAGTACTGACCGCGCCCGACGTTGCTTAACCTCGGTGATCGGACGAGAACCGGTGTTTTGTCAAATATCTTGAAAATGGTGCATCCTACGGCAAAATCAATGAAATTTTCATCCCCCTTTAACACCTCCGCACCCACCCCCATTAAAAATTTCCCGAGCGCTATTACTAAGATCGTACATCCTGGCGCGCGCTATATCGCGCGATGACGCAATGTAACGTACATGTAACGTACAGGTAGGTAGGTATATTCAAAACACAAAAACAAAATTATCCAAATTTGTTTATGCACTAAGTGTACTAAAAGTAAGCACAGATTTTGAATGTGCCCTAACCGCTTATTATGCGTATGCATTTGCCTGGCTTCGGTATGGCGTAATACTGTGGGGAGGCTGCTCCGATGCACAACAACTATTTGTTATGCAAAAAAAGTGCATACGCATACTAGCCAACATACGTATTCCCGAAAGCTGTCGTCAGCATTTTATACACCATAAACTCTTAACCCTACCCTCACTATACATATTAGAATCAGCACTTTTTACCCGCAAATACCCTGACCTATTCAAAGCAAATAAAGATATAAGTACGACAAGAACACAATATAAAAATAAACTACTTTTACCGAAGTCAAATTTAGCAATGTTTAAAAATGGTCCCCAATATAAATGTACTCAAATCTTAAATAATATCCCAGAATCGATTAGGCAAGAAACACAATATAATAATTTCAAAAATAAGTTGAAAGCGTTCCTAATCGAAAAATGTTATTATTCTGTAAATGAATTCCTTAATGATGAGAGTGTAAAACACTACAAATGTAAATAGATCGAATATTCAGTGACAAACGAAACGCTGCACTTGATGACATAGATACTCCTGTAATGTAATAATCAAAATTAATTGAATGTACCTAATGTGATTATTGTAATTTAATTTTTATTATTTATTTTGATTGTTTTTAATTTGTTTTAATTTTATTAATTCTAATGTATGTTCATAAAATTGAAGATCAAAGTAATAATATAATCTAGTAATAATAATAATGCATGATTTCAATTTAATATAAATATGACATAAATTAAATATTTAGTTTTAAGTATTATTGTGTGCCCTTGCAGGGCGTCATGGACCGACTTATGAAACTATTATAACATCTTTTAAAATGTACATGACTTTACAGTGAAATAAATAAAAAATAAAAATAAATGTACGTTACATTGCGTCATCCTTTTTCGTGCGTGCAGCCTGCGTTCATCGATTTATTAGACGTTATCACGTCAAAAATAGAGACTCGTCGTACGCTGAGGGTTCCGTATGTATAGCCGACCAAGAAACTCCTTTACTACCCTATAAGGCTGCGTACGGACAGCGCGCACTCGGGTACGCGTACCCGGGCTTGCGTGTCGTGGAACGCCATGTCTGTACGCCTTATACGCGTACAGTGTACGTGTACGTGTACAGTACGTGTACGTGTACGTGTACGTGTACGTGTACGTGTACGTGTACGTGTACGTGTACGTGTACGTGTACGTGTACGTGTACGTGTACGTGTACGTGTACGTGTACGTGTACGTGTACGTGTACGTGTACGTGTACGTGTACGTGTACGTGTACGTGTACGTGTACGTGTACGTGTACGTGTACGGTGTACGCGTACATGGCGTACGGACATGGCGTTCCAGGACACGCAAGCCCGGGTACGCGTACCCGAGTGCGCGCTGTCCGTACGCAGCTTAAGGTTCAATGTCAGTTGGACGGCTTAGAAGTCTTAAGAAGGCTTAAGAGTTTTAGTTACAAGTCAATGTGACAATCAGCCTTCTTGTTTTTATTCTGACGTGGGAACTGTCATAAAAATGGTAAAGCGCTTACATGGTCGACTATACATACATCGGTTCAGTAGATTCGGAGTAAATTGGCTGTGGCCGACGAACAGGCAGACAGATACACGCATGAGCCTACAAGGGTTCCGTTTTTCAATTTGATGTACGAAATTCTAAAATCAATACTCTCCTTTATTGGATTAATCGTGTCATGTAAAGCTGACAGAAGAATTGTTTCAGGTCGAAATTTTGTACTGGTAACACTGGTAATAGAGAACTTTGTTCGCGTTAAATACTTCGATCGAATCTTCCAAATAAATTACGTATTAAATATATACGTCACATTAGTTTTATGTGAAAACAACAGTTCAAGTTCATATTAATTAAAAAACACAGCTTCACATTTACTTGCTTGCAAATAAAGATAAATAACAACGTTCAATAACAACGATTATTATTGAAGTAGATCACGGACATAAGACTTATGTCTTGTTTTAAACCGATTTCGATTTATGAATAATTAAATTCTAATCAAAATTTATCCTACCGACTTTCATTCATTAGGTATGTACGACTTGCAATTAATTATTATCTAACTGAAAATAAATGAAAATCGCACTGATAGTTGAAGTGAAAGTAATTCGCACAAGAGTGTCACTTTCGTACATCTTTTGTTGGAAATGCTACCTTATTTACCTATACATACTTAAGTTTTGTGTTGTACCCTTTGATCAATTATAACTGAAGATACACATTGCCGAACAAAATCCCCTTCAAAGAATGTCCGAACATTTTTATTTGTTTGCATAACAATTAAAATCATCACCTACACAGAAATTTGAACCTAGTCTTCACTTCATTACAGTCGAATTTCGGTTGACACTTGACAGCTAAACTTGACAATTTCACGCAACGTACTGAGAAAAAAGAAGGCCACTTTTATCAAAGTGGCGCTCATTTGGCTCGGACATTTTCGGGCGCGCGACTGTGGATCTACAGTTATAATTGATCAAAGGTTGTACCTATGTTCTATTAATTACTCCGAATCCAACTCGGCTAGGCTGCGATCGGGAAGCTCCGCAATATCTTGTCATCCAATATACCGAAGTGTCTAAAATCAAAAGTCTTCGACCAGAATGGTGTTGCTAGGCTAGTGATGACTTATGGCAAAAAAAGAAAGCTCAAGATACTCAGAGGGCGATAGAGAGGGCTATAGGTACTCGGAGTTTCTGTTCGGGATCGTGTTATCTCGAGATTCAACTACGTAAAGAGTTAAATGTACATTTACTGTTTTTTATAGTATTTTATGCAACTGTTGTATAAGTGAGGTCTTAAAAGGCGAGTGACGTGAGCGAATGCGAGTATCGCAATGGAAGACGGCACGAGCCGTTAAGACCAAATTATACACCGTTGCATACAATATTTTTCCTACGACTCGACTCTACTGTACTGTACTGTACCCTACTGTAGGGTACAGTCGGGTACAGTAGGGTAAAATGGGATACAGTCGGGAACAGTAGGGTAAAATAGGGTACAGTAGGGTACAGTCGGGTACAGTCGGGTACAGTAGGGTAAAATGGGGTACAGTCGGGTACAGTAGGGTACAGTCGGGTGAAATAGGGTACAGTAGGGTACAGTCGGATACAGTAGGGTAAAATAGGGTACAGTAGAATACAGTTGGGTACAGTAGGGTAAAATGGGATACAGTCGGGAACAGTAGGGTAAAATAGGGTACAGTAGGGTACAGTCGGGTACAGTCGGGTACAGTAGGGTAAAATGGGGTACAGTCGGGTACAGTAGGGTACAGTCGGGTACAGTAGGGTAAAATGGGGTACAGTCGGGTACAGTAGGGTATAGTCGGGAGAAATAGGGTACAGTAGGGTACAGTCGGGTACAGTCGGGTACAGTAGGGTATAATAGGGTACATTAGGGTACAGTAGAGTAAAATAGGGTACAGTAGGGTACAGTAGGGTAAAATAGGGTATTTTACCCTACTGTACCCGACTGTACCCGACTGTACCCGACTGTATCCGACTGTACCCGACTGTACCCGACTGTACCCTACTGAACCCTATTTTACCCTACTGTACCCTATTTTACCCTACTGTACCCGACTGTACCCTATTTTACCCTACTGTACCCGAATGTACCCAACTGTACCCTATTTTACGCTGCTGTACCCGACTGTACCCTACTGTACCCTATTTTACCCTACTGTTCCCGACTGTGCCCTATTTTACCCTACTGTACCCGACTGTGCCCGACTGTACCCGACTGTACTCTACTGTACCCTATTTTACCCTACTGTACCCGACTGTACCCTATTTTACCCTACTGTACCCGACTGTACCCTACTGTACCCTATTTTACCCTACTGTACCCGACTGTACCCGATGTACCCGACTGTACCCTAGTGTACCCTATTTTACCCTACTGTACCCGACTGTACCCGACTGTACCCTATTTTACCCCACTGTACACGACTGTACCCAACTGTACCCTATTTTAACCTACTGTACCCGACTGTACCCTACTGTACCCTATTTTACCCGACTGTACCCAACTGTACCCTATTTTAACCTACTGTACCCGACTGTACCCTACTGTACCCTATTTTACCCTACTGTACCCGACTGTGCCCTATTTTATCCTATTGTACCCGACTGTACCCTACTGTACCCTATTTTACCCTACTGTACCCGACTGTACTCTACTGTACCCTATTTTACCCTATTGTACCCTACTGTACCCGATTGTACTCTACTGTACCCTATTTTACCCTATTGTACCCGACTGTACCCTATTTTACCCTACTGTACCCGACTGTACCCTACTGTACCCTATTTTACCCTACTATACCCGACTGTACCCGACTGTACCCTACTGTACCCTATTTTACCCTACTGTACCTGACTGTACTCTACTGTGCCCTATTTTACCCTACTGTACCCGAGTGTACCCTACTGTACCCTATTTTACCGTACTGTACACGACTGTACCCTACTTTACCCTACTGTACCCGACTGTACCCTATTTTACCCTACTGTACCCGACTGTACTCTACTATACCCTATTTTACCCTACTGTACCCGACTGTATTCTACTGTACCCTATTTTACCCTACTGTATCCGACTGTACCCTACTGTACCCTATTTTACCCTACTGTACCCGGCTGTACCCGACTGTACCCTATTTTACCCTACTGTACCCAACTGTACCCTATTCTACCCTACTGTACCCGACTGTACCCTTTTTTACCCTACTGTACCCAACTGTACCCTATTATACCCTACAATACCCGACTGTACCCTATTTTACCCTACTGTACCCGACTGTACCCGACTGTACCCTATTTTACCCTACTGTACCCGACTGTACCCGACTGTACCCTATTTTACCCCTGCTGTACCCGACTGTACCCGACTGTACCCGACTGTACCCTACTGTACCCTATTTTACCCTACTGTACCTGACTGTACCCTACTCTACTCAACTCAGCAGGTCTAAACTGGGCTTTAGTGTTGAGTATACCCTACATTTAATATTAAGTGGCAGAAAGGTGTATCGTAATAACGACATTACGACACAAGTTCTGTTATGGCGAATAGATTAAGTATAGACTTTCTGAAGTCATATTATCTATGTTCTTATATATTTGTTCGCGACCATGTAAAAACCAGATAAAAGTACAGGAGTAGGAAATAGTACATTACTGCAGCGGCCGCGAAATAGGGGATTGCCGGCCGAGTAGTTATAGATGGCCGAGTGTTAACGAGGCCATCTAGGGATACGAGGCCGGCAATCCCTGTTCGTGGCCAAGGCTTGTATAGAGTTTTTCTCAAACATGCATCATCATCATCATCATCATCATCATCATCATCATCATCATCATCATCATCATCATCATCATCATCATCATCATCATCATCATCATCATCATCATCATCATCACCACCATCACCATCGTCGTCGTCGTCATCATCACCATCATCACCACCATCAACATCATCATCACCATCATCATCATCATCACCACCACCATTACCATCATCACCATCACCATCACCATCTTACCTTACCTTAAATAAGCGTAGTAGCAGAATGTCATAATGAACCAAAACGCAAATATTGCTTATAGTTTTTTTTTAATGGCTAAATGCTATGATGCCATAGACCTACAAACGTCATGGTATGAAACAATAGACGATCACTTTGCTGGCCTTGGCCAGCAATGTTGTATGAAATTCCATTATTGACCTCTCGTCTAGCCGCACCTGCATTGTGACACTTCGTGGCGTATTATAAGGAACATAACGTCAATATTACATAGCATGTTTGAGAAAAAGTATTTTCCAAGCATATTTATACATTTTTTCATTCGCTTAGACCAATTATTGAAACAGTTATTCCACTCCAAAGATGTAGTCCCCGAAATGGCACTTATGAAGGCGTCTACTGTTGCTTCAAGTGACAGGAATCGTTGAACGCGTAGCTTATCTTTAATTTTAGGATATGTATAGTAATCATTAAGACTCAAGTCGCGGCTGTATGGTGGATGGTTCATTAATTCGGCGTTATAATAGTCCAAATACTCATTTGTTTGACGAGCAGTATAGTCGCTAGCGTTGTCGTGATGAGAATGATGCATCGGTTGCAGTTTTCTATTTTGAGTATGTCAACTATTTCAGGCAGACTAATTGTAGTACATCACTCTGCATTAACCGTTCTGCGATCCTAAGTGCAATAGTCGCAACTTGCCCTGATTTCGAAACAGAAGTGGCGACCATCTTTTTCGCCGTGCTTCGGGAGCGAACAATCTTGGCCGGCGCAGTTCGTTTTCGAACACCCAAACTCGTGATTGGTTTTTATTTTCAAGTTCGTAAGCATGTACGTATCCTATCCACGTTTCATCACCCAACACGATTTTATATACTGCGTTGGAAGTTCCTGTGTTGAACCTTTCTAAATTTATTCGACACCAATTGACCAAGGCCCCCTTTTGTTCACCAGAAAAAAGGTGTGGGGCCCAACAGGAAAATAACTTTCTCACGACCAGTTCTGTTTGCAAGATAGTTTAGATTTGACTCATTGCAATCCCTAAACATGACTGAATTTCACGATATGTGATATGAAGATCTTTGTTAATCAGGTCCCGCACTGCATCGACGTTTTCTTGAGTAACCCCAGATTTGGGCCGTCCTTCACGAAAATCATCACTGAGTTTCACTCGATTGCGGTAAAATTCGGAAAACCAGCGACACACAGTCGTCTTTCATGCAATTCCCTCCCCAAATGCATAAGTCGTCCGATCAAGGCAGTATTTTTGAGATAAACCACTCTTAAAATCATAAAAATTCATTGCTTTTAAAATTTCTCATGTTAATTCCATTTTAGCGGCAACGACTCCGTTTTAAAAAATAATTACTAAACAGTGTCTAATTGTTTTTTCAAACTGCCTGTATTTATTTACTGGGTGTATTTTCAGAGCGACTTTTTTGGACGTCCCAAGTCAATTAAAAAAAAAACCACTCAAAATATTAAAACCACACAATTTTATATACATTGTACACAATATAATACAATGAGTTTTAACATTACAAACATTGTTGACTTCAATTAAGACTGCATAAAAAATATCCAAATCTTAGAAACACTAACTGCAGTAAGTCTGTGAGGTCTGTCCCACACGCGGTTTTGTTGAATCAATTGAGCATAACTTTGTGTCTATGTGTCATTTTTCGACTTAATATATATCAAAATGAAGCTAATTACATAACGCATTCGATTATAACTTTTGTATGTTATATACAATTTTATTTAAAAATAGGTTGGCCATAATGTGTTTGTCCCACCTCTAGCTACCAATATTACCTTGCGCAAATACCTGCTAATATCTCATCGGTGAAGGATCATATCGCCATGTTCACATTTTTGTGGAAGAGTACGTTAGTTGTGCTCCGGCTGTCACGCGGAGTGGACGTCCTACTACTGAGTTTTGTGTGCCTACCAAGGCGAGTCTTTCGCGCGATGTAATTTGGTTCGCTTAAAAGTAAATTCCGTGGATTCCTGTTGTACGATATATAATGGTTTTAATTAAATAGTTAAATTTTTATTTACTAGTAGTCCTTATTTCACAGTAAAGAGCTTATATTAATCACGTATATAGTTTAGCAGTAATCGCAAAAATACCTAATTGTCGTAATCCTCCGTGGCGTAATTTCGATGGCATTTTTGTCCATCGAAATTACAGATATGGCTGCGAAATTACACAAATTGACTTATCTCGCAAAACACACGAGTACACCTCGACGTTTCGACCACATTACAGTGGCCGTGGTCACGAGTAGACCTCTAGTCTGTATTTACGTGACTACGGCCACTGTAATGTAGTCGAAACGTCGAGGTAAATATTATTCATATGTTTTGCGTGATACACGCCCACACACTCACACACATACACACACATATGCACTCACGCACACACACACACCTACACACACAAACGCACACACACACACGCGCACGCACACATGTACACACACAATCAGTTTAATGACCATAATATTTTCAATAATTTATTGAATCAGGCGTTACTTTGCGGAGGTCCATATCAATGAACTAAAACAATTACTTTGCTCACCCGCGACCTAATGATAGTTACGTTTATGCAAGAAATGTGTGTTCATGCAGATCCTCCACCTCCAGACTGTACGAACACACACAAATCACACAAACCCAACCGTCACCACCACCACCAAAATACACTGACGCGTTTCCAACTCAACCAGAGCTCATCTTCAGAGTTGGTACCACAACCGTAACGCTATGATACCAAATGTTAAAACTTTACTTTACTTTAACTTTAACTTTAGTTTTAACATTTGGTAGTAAACAGCTGGAAAATGAAACATTTGCCAAATTAATCATTTGGGAAAAACATAGTTGCGAAACGGCAGTACCCGGTTACATTAATAATAAGTTTGTAACCATGTTGATTGTGATATTTTATATTAATAATGACACATTCGAAATTATATAATATTTTTCACGTATTGTTCCTAAGAAAAACTTAAATAAATAGTTTTCCACTTTAATTTAATATTTTATTAATCTAACTATACACGAATATGTACACGTACATAAATTTAATTATAGTTACATACATAAATCATAGTAATGGTTTATAATTTTGTACTTATTTCCTATGTAATTAATAAAGACGTAATTTCGCTGTCACTATAGTAATTTCGATGGTGCTTTTTTTTTCAATGTCGAATAACTACTAAATTATTGACTTTAAATTGGGGCTTTTTAAAGCATTGAAATCCTAATCCGAAGGAGTATCTCAACGAGTGATCAATTTCACCAAAAGTAAAAAAAAAATTTTGCCCACGGAAATTACGTAAAAAAATTATTTCAAAAATCCACCCTACTATTAAGGATCACTAACAGATAATACATCGTACAAAAACTTGAGTAACTAGTAGGTAAACATGGTAGTCTAATTTCAGGTAACCATAACTATAATTCAACTAATCTAAATACATTCCTAGTAAATATCTATTATACTAAATTAAATAATACTAATATAAATAATAACATAAAAAGAAACCTATAAGGCAAATACGTCGCCGAAAGACGTCGTAGGTATGGACCCTAGTACGCTGGCCGCATTACCTCTTTGTACCGCTATCCCTAGCCTTTGAGCGAGGTAAGCGCCAGCTTTAGGGTCCCCAAAGGCCAGAACTAACCTTTTGGACAAGTCCTTTAGCACCTTTTTTGTGTCCGTTGACCATGGCCCCATCGTTTCAAAAGCAAGCGCCGCAAACTCCTGGTAGGTAGTCAAACCTGAGGCGCTACTACGAAATTCGAAAATCGAAGTTCGTATCGTATTATCCCTCTCACTCTCGTGTCAAATCATATTAGCGTGAGCGGGACGGCACGAAACGAAGTTCGAATTATGCACTTCGTGGTAGGGCCTCTGAATATTTGCGACGCTTGCTAACCTGAGCATGCTCGGCAGCCGCCCCGGCCCTAAGCGCAGTACCTTGAACGTGGGACGCGGTAAAAGTGTCGACACAAGTCACGTCCCACACCAAAGACCGCCCCAACGTCCACGGCACTAAGGTGACACCATCTGGCCTCTTTCCGTCGTCCCTCAATAAACCGCATGGTTCCAGTGTAAAACTGCCTGTTGTAATGAGTTGACAGGACTTCCATATGGTTATAAAAAGGTTAAATTTGAAGTCTATTATACCATTAAATAATCGATTCCCGAAACTTTCAGTGCAGCCTAGTACTTTCTTCATAATGTACCACATGTCACCCTATTCCGTCCAGTTTATGTGTAGGAGTAAAACACACACATACGCATGCAAGCACGCACAAAGAGACACAGACACATACACACAGAGACATACACACGCAAAACAAACGTTTGTATTTGTAATAGCTAACACACGGAAAACAACAACAAAACGCCTATAAACGAACTGACAGGCGATCTTATCGCGATGTTAATATCTACTGCCTGTAAACTACTCTGAAGTTTAACTTGACTGCCTTATTTATCGTTTCATCAACAGATAGATAGATAGATAGATAAAAAACTTTAATCACCACAGGAAACATCTGATATAGAAAAACACAGAGCTAATCGTTTATTTCTATAGCCAGTGTCCTTTCAGGGGTGACGATTTAATTTTGTATATTTTAAGCCTATCACGCCAGTGTCACATTTCGATATGTACTTTTACATATTTTTATTACGGTTAGGCAGGCTTGTCCGGACCTGGGTTAGATAATTAACTCCGAGTTGTTCCAAGTGTCAAAATGTATGGAACTGTCATTCTTAACCCAAGGTAATCGGTAGATTTAATTTTTTAAATCTGAACTGTGCAAGTGGCCCTTGGTGCATGACCCTGAATGAACGACAATAATGCACAACCTGATGATTCAAGCCCTTATAGCAATTACAAGGGGATTTGAGTTATCAGGGGCCTGTTCCATAACAAAGTACAACTTATAAGTATTACTAGCGGAATTCCCTTTCTAGTTAATATAACTGAATCGAGAGTTCCGCTTGTAATATTAGTTGTACTTTGTTATGCAACAGGCCCCTGGTCGTAGGTAGGTACTGTGCTAAGCCTTAGGCTCCGATAATATTTATTTATTTTGGCGTGATCGTCTGTTTATTATATATTTCCCTACATTATGGTATCCTTTTAAAATAATACTAGTGACCGGGGTTCACAACTAGGTGAACTATTAGACTTTACATACTCATGTAAATAGATAGATTATAGCGAATATATGTATAAATTCTTAAATATAAATCCTCAGACAGAAATGGACAAAGGTTTAATAATTAGTATTATTTATTTGCCCCAGAAGACATTCTATAGAAATATGGTCTTATAATCGTAAAGGAAGAGCCCTCTCCCCGCTCTTTCCAGTAAAGTTCGTCTCCATACTGGTCACTTTTCCTCGATCCTACCACGACCATTTCAAGAGGGAAGAACAAACTATGTCGCCCGTCTATAGATCGTATGTATCGGTCACCAAATGAATAAGAGGACAAACAAGGATGTAGTTACCCCTGTGGTAGGATTTTATTACTCCTAAAATTTACACGGAGTAACTACCCTACTCACTTGAGACTACTTCTGTTCCCCCCCTTAGACTCTAGTATAATAAGAAGGTACTTCGATTAATGTATGAGTAAGCTGAAGGACGCTCCATTACTTGGTCTACAACCCAGATCGAGTAATTGGCCTCCCCCCACGTACCTCCCTAAGACACCCAATTCTGCACGGATCGCCTCTAGGGACGTTTTATCCTTAGCCGCAACCTCACTAACGACACCTATTGCCGAGCGAGTAAGTAGACACCCCGTTGGATTACGCATAATCACTACGTGCCGATTGGTCAGACCGAACACTAGGGGGCAACCTTCAGCACGCCAGAGGCAGAATTGACCCTTGGAGACCATACGTATATCGCCAATCCTCGCACCCAAATAATAATTTTGGTAATCTACAGACCGCATAATGAAAGCTTCACATCAACCGTTGCTTAGCCTAGCCATCGCAACTGTATCGTCTGTACTATGGTACGTGATGGTGTAACTGCGTGCTATCAGGACCATTCCACTTGGTCGGTCGTAACTATACTGGCATTTGTGCCTACCAGTATTGTCACTTCCCCACTCTCAGAGTAATAGTACGGATAGAAGTGTGGGAAATACTTTATCTATACTGGTCTGACTAGATCCAAGGTTAATATTGAGGACTGGTAAGTATTAGTGGTTTAATTTAGTCTCAAGTATTATGAAACCCCATTCTAGGTTCTAATAGGTTAACAGATTTTATACCAAAATCAAGGGATGAATTTTGAAAATGATATTCTTTCACTGGAGCAAATAAAATAGATAATACAATACACCATAAGTCTAAATGGACTTGTATAACAGCACAACAAAGGTAATAAACAGTAATAATATGGCCGTTTATCCATTTCTATCAGTAATTGATCAATTACTTCCCAAAAATAAATTCATAATAAAAACACAAGGTTAAATAATAATAAACCCTATTAAATTATACTGGGAGTTCTTACCTAGAAGGTACAACTGTTTCACTGTTTAAATACTCTGTGGTATTATCGAAGATAGGTTCCCCAGTAGGTTACAAGATCTCCGGTTGTTCAGATAATATTCAATTCAACTATTATCTCAAGACAAGGTCTTCAGTAGCTCAGTTAATATTCTCTTCAAATATTACTTCAAGACGAAGGTATGACAACATAAACGCACAAGGTTCTCAGTCAGAATATTGTTCAGATCCACTGTCAATTATCGAAGATAATTCCTTTCGGATTTCAAAAAGATTTAAATTTAAATAATAATTCCAAGAGAAAAGACAATAAAAATAAAATCAATTCAAAACATTGTATAGCTCAACTCAAAGTGGTTTCTCGATATCAAATGCCAATAGACATTCTAATTTATTTAAACAAAGATTCAATTGGCCTGTTCTAAAATTTAAATATTTAAACCTATTGTCATGTTTATTTGTATTAGCAAAATAGAACCCTATTACTCATCTTGACATTAACTGTCAGTCATCAAAATCTTGTTTAAAATTGAACCTTAAATTCCGTTGACCTAAACATCTATCTTACTATGTAATTTGGTTCTATATGTATGATTTCAATAAATGTTTAGCCGCGAGAGTCAACCCCGGTAGGTTTAAGTTAAGATCGCGTTTGATTAAAATATACGGAGGGCCGATATAGCTGATAGAAGTTTTTAACATTCGTATAAGTTCCTACTGACACGTTAAATAAAATTATAAAGACACTTAGCTAAGATTATGGTCCAAACGCATCGCGTTCCCAGCATACAGCCCCGAAGTCTGCATCTCCATACTCCAGCAGCTCTCCTCACAGCTTACTGCATCTCGCAGCTCTCAGCAGAACTCCAATCAGGAACCCGCCGTCATATCCAGTGAATGGATATCCATGTCAAACAAATTATATATTTATATTGCATCAAAATCATTATTCAATCCTGATATGGTTCAGGAGGTTTCATAGATCATGTATCCCTGCGATGTCTATTATATTGGTCCAATAGTTCCAATGCCTGACGTATGACGGATATAATAATATACTGGAAATAAGTCCATTATGCTTTGGTTTAAAATATAAATTATTGTTGAATTTCCAGTCGTCACTTTGATCCCTGTCATATTTGTATGTAATTCATCACTACTCCATTATCTAAATTCCCCATAGTTCCCCAATAAGACATCAGTATTTTGACTTACGCGTCAAATGATTCCTTTCGATCTTCGCTCCATCAACCCTTGACGTAGACTCCTGACTTCTATTCTTCTACTTCACATGACAGCTGACGTCACGCGCCTCTAGGCTCCCACTATTTCTGAAAATAGTTAAATTAGCCTGCGAAATATCATTTTGGACTCACGGCAGTACTTCACACTGATACACCATTTAATTCTCTACACAATTCTCATTATTAGAACACTCCCGATTCAATAGACACTGAGTTATAGTCATTTTAATCCCAAACACATTATCACAAGTTTGTTATTATTATAACTTCACTCGTATGTCCCGTAGATTAGACATCAAGTTGACAGCTCTCGATGCTGCTTTCTTGGAAACCAAATTTAATTATCTTTGACTAGGCGAAGCCTTTCCTTCAGCTCTATACGGTCTCGCTATATGATGATTGATAAATAAATCGACTGTTGTTTATAACGTTTTCGTTGTCGTAATTCCCAACGCCGTAATTCATAGTCATTTCAAGTCGTCGCGTTTGTGGAAAGAATGAGGAAATAACCGTAGAAAAATACACACACACACCACACGACACTCCACTCACACAATCGCGGATCAAATTCTAAGGATCACTTTTCTCCTTTTGGATAAAATTATTTTGGTATCCCCGTTTTCTTTCTCCGACATCCCTCCTGTCAACCCTCATTTCTTTCTTCCGCCCGGTGTCATTAAACAAGGTTTGTTACCCAAACTTTTTCAAAAAAAAATAATACCTATATAACGAGTTCAGTACAATTCCCCCCTTAAATATTGATTAGTTTAGCTATATCAAGATTTAAACACCCTCTATACTTCATATCTGAACTCAAGCTTGACTAATTTAAGCTTAATTGACTGCAATCATAATTTTATTTAATTTTATTATTAACTAAATTTTAAACACCCTGTATACTATGTTCATTTAACATTCTATGTTGTAATTACTTTATTTAATTTAATTTATTAATTAACCTTCACTTGCATTTTATCTAAATTTTGTTTCCGACTGTACTTTATACACCCTGTATATTCTACTTATTAACCGCTCTATTTTATATTTCATTAATTTAAATCAATTTAATTTAATTTTCAATTTAATTTTATTTTAATTTAATTTCTCCCTATACACTATACTTTCTGTATATTTTTATCAAACATCCTAAATCGCAATTCACCGATTAAATTTAAATAAATTTAACCTCAATTGCATTTTACTTTAACTCAATTGCTACTTGTACGTTAGACTCCCTGTATATTTTATTTACTAAAATTCTTATACCATAACTCCTTTAGTTCTGTACTAATTAACTTTCCCCCCACAATTAAACTTCTCTTGAATTACATTCCCCCCAAAATCAGACCCTCATTAAACTCGCTTCTACTCCTTCAAACTATTATCCTTTAGATTACTTACTTAAATAAAGTGAACACTCTGTTAAATTCAATATAAATTTATTTTTCTCTTGGAATTACCTTAAACACCAGGTTCATAAACAATAACAACTCCATATTGTCAACTTTACGCTAATTTAGTAAACATTATAATAAACATATCACTTCTTTTCTTGGTTTACTTAGTACAATACATTAAAACCTCTTTCTCCAATTACCCCAATTTCGCGTAAGCCTAATCTCCAAATATTCCCTATAAATTGCTTTCCTCTGTCAGTCATAACAGTCTTAGGTTTTATTGTTAAAGCAAAATTTTGCATTCCTTTTAAAACGCCTCTAGCTGTCGCTGCCTTCAATCCATACAGCCTAATGTATTTAGTGAAAGTATCTTGTATCACAAATATATGTTTAATTCCTCCTCTAGATTCAGGCAACGGCCCGTAAAGATCTGCCATCACTACATCTCCTGGATTTTCTGTAATGATCGACTTACAAGCACCGACATATTTAATGTTATCTACTTTGGATAACTGACAGATATGACAAGTTCGGACGAACTCCTTATTTGTTTCACGCATCTTTACCCAATAAAATCTATCTTGTATATACTTCATCATCTTATACACCCCTAAATGCCCTAATTCTAAATGAACTTGTCTACATACCTCGACCTGTAAAATTTCTGGCAAATATATAACCTTTCCAGTACCATCTAACTTATTAAAATATAAAATCCCATCAACTAACGTACAATGATTTGCAATCCGCGTTAATCTATCACTGATTCTCATTTCTCTGGAGTTTAACAATCTTTCTTTAATACCTCTTATCAAATTATCCGCATTTTGGAAATGGATCATTTGGCTAAATTTACTCTCTAACTCTTTGTTATCCTGTACACCCATGTACATTATGGCTGGACACCAGACCTTTCCTTCCTGTATTTCCCCATCATTTGGAAATCGAGACAAAATATCTACTCCTACATTGTCAGATCCTTTAACATGTTCTATTGTATAATTAAACTGTTCTAAGTACAATATCCATCTAGTAATCCGGCTATTATAAAATTTAATGTTCTTGACAAATACTAACGCCTTATGATCAGGTCTAATAACCAATTCAGCTCCCCGTAAGTACGTTTCGAATTTCTTTAATCCATAAATTATAGCCCAAAACTCCTGTTCAGTAACTGTCCATTTCAACTCGGACCCACGCAAAGATCTACTACAAAAACTCAGAATTCGCATATTTCTATCTTCATCATACTGATACAGTACACCGGCTATTCCTACTCCTGAACTGTCTGTCTGTAAATAATATGGTTTATGCACATCCGGATGAGATAATAGTATAGTAGTCGAAAACTCTTGTTTTAGTTTTTGAAAAGCTTCTCCTAATTCTTTATCCCAATACCAACGTTGAGACTTCTTCAACAATTTAGTTAGTGGACTTATTAAAACACTATAATTTGGAATAAACCTTCTATAATAGTTACATAACCCTAGGAATGCCCGAACATGTTTTACCTTCTTAGGAACAGGGAAACCTTGAATTGACTCAACTTTAGCTGGATCAGTTCGAATCCCGTCTGTTGACACGATATGACCTAGCATTTTCACTTCTCGACATGGAAACTTGCACTTTTCTAAATTACATGTCATTCCTGCCTTTTCTAATCGATCCAGAACTAAATCTATTTGTTCTAAATGGTCTTCCCACCGTCCGTCAGTTAGTATGGCCAAATCATCTAAATAATTTACACAGTAACTTCTAACTCCTTGCCCTAGTATTACATCCATAGCTCGACTGAAACTACCAACTGATGTTTTTAATCCTTGAGGTAATACGTTATACATATATGATTTTCCATTTACTGTAAACCCGGTATATTGCCTACTTTCTTCTGATATGGGAATTTGGAAATAGGCATTATTTAAATCTATTATAGTTATGTATTTAACTCCATGAAATGCGTTTAAAATATCTACCTGCATTGGTGGGGCTTCTGCTTCAGCCACCATATATTTATTTACCTCTCTAGCATCTAACAAAATCCGAATAGACCCATCTGCTTTGGTAGTGAACGTCAACGGACTACTATAAGGAGTAGACCCCCTCGAAATAATTCCCATCTCTATCATCTCCTGTAATTTTTCTTCTACCTTACTACGATAAGCATAAGGAATAGGATAAGATCTATTTATCCGAGGAGTATGTTCACTCAATTTTATATGATGAACATAACAATTTGCTGTTCCTAATCGTTTAGTGAACACTAACTGGTGGGACTGTAATACGCGTTCTAAAGATTTCTTCATTCTAATTGTCATCGCTATACCTATCTTAATCTTGTCTAGGAAAGTCATATCACATATTTCGGAACTCACATAATTTTCCCCTGCTGTTTGTATTGATCTTATGTTAGCAATTTCATAATTTTCCTCAATAAACGGTACAACAATTCTTTCTCCCCCCAATTCTAAAGTTACCGATTTAGGGTCTTGCAATTTAATAGTTGCTCCATACGATATTAACCAATCTATCCCAAGTATTACTGGCAAAGTTAACTTTGGTACAACCAACAACCCCACATCAAATCTAACTCCTTGTATTTGTAACTCAATAGAAGATAATTGTTGTATTCTTAAACTCTTTTGACCTACTGCACCCCTAATCTGAATGGGCTTTACTGGCAGTGAAGAAAATTTAGTGTTTCCTGTAACCTGCAAAGATTCAAATAACTCTTCAGATATACAACTTACTTCACTCCCAGTATCTATTAAACATCGTATCTTATTCCCTAAGATTTCTATCCAAATTTCTGCCTTAACTTTGTTTCCTACATCTTCAAAAGACACTTCTTCATCAAATAATGATGCGACAACGAAATCCTGTAAGTTTTCTACAATTACGGGATGCCCATCTATCCTAGATAACGCGTCAACGCTATTATCAAATGTGTTTAAAGGTTCATCGACTAATAATTTAGAATTGAAACCAACCCCTGCTTTATCTAACTTTACGACAAGCCCCTTTGCAGAAATTGGATGTAAATTTCCACTCTCATCTTTCCCTAAACCCAATCCAGGTGACCAACCACAATGTAGCATATGGCGTAATGCGAATTTAAAGTATTTGCCCCTATGATTACAAGCTAACTTTGGGGCGCCGAAATTAGCCTCTCTTAGTTTAAATTTTCGCTATCTACCCTATCTTCATCATGAATTTCTTCTTCCTCTACTTCAAGGTTTGCAACTGTCTTCGGTTTCTTGCTTAAAAATTTCGGTTTCATCGGAGTCGACATTGTCCGCTTCATCCCTGTAGTCATTTGGCTAAAAGGTTTATCCATTACTGTACGGCTCTGCTTGTCTACATCATCTAGATCTCTCAAGAACTCTGCACCTTCTATAATCGTGGTTCCCCTTCTCATTCTCCAGGCATACTGCACTTCTCGGGGAAAATGATGCATTAAATCATTTACCAGCTGACTCTCCAAAATTGGTATACTTAACATCTTAGCTTGCCCTGCTAAAGAGACAAAATAACCCATCATAGATTTATGTGTTTCCTTTTTCCAAACTCCGCACACTATATTCTTCCTCAATAAATTTTGTTCCGGTTCTCCCCAATATGTGTCCATAAAGTCGATTTTAAAGTCTTCCTCAGTACTCCAGCGTTGTCTATAGACTCGCGCCCATCTCCTCACATCTCCTTCCAAACAACCAATGATGTTATCAATCACATGTTCCTTAGACGGTATTCTCCTCAAGTAAGAAGACAAATCTTCCATGAATGACACCGGGTGAATATCATTTTTCCCTGGGTATTTGGGTTTATCTAGTCTCCCATCCAGTACTGGATACATGGTGGGTTGAGGCTGTATTTGGCAGACCTCATCTCTTGGTTGTCCATCGTGTACCTGATCCTGCAATTCTGCTACCTTCAAATGCAGACGTCCAATAGTTTTCCGCATCTCCCTCATCATCTGCATCATCATTGTCGATGTTTTAGAAGTAGGCATAGTTGGTTTGGGTCCTCTCACCGTCGTTCCAGCAAGAGCAGTCTCGGAGCGTGTCCTTTTGTCATTACGGATCATGCGACTCATAATTTCAGTTCTGTAATAGGGTTAAGATTTCACTGTTAGATTTCATAACAATTTACCACTGTTGCCTAATCTCTTCCTCTATAGAGGTATACTGCTACACAATACTTTCGGGACTACCATTTCCATTTATAATACGGAGGTCTTTAAAGGAATTTTTCCACAACGGGCTTCTTGACCATTCCTCATGTTTCAAATGTAATTGCTCTATATATTCTAAAGTGACAGAATTTTCTTCCGCTCTATCTCGACTTCTAATTCGTCGTAAGGCCACTTCCGGAGAAGTTTGTATGTAAATCCCCATGTCTACATCAATTAATCGGTTTTCCTTCATGAACGCTATCCACTGCTCATGAATAGCCATTTCTACGGGATGGACTATCGCATTTTCATATAGCAATTTCATAAAGCAGTGATTTGCACTAAACACTGATCTTTCTAGCATTTTGATAGGCGTTTCTACCGTTAGAGCGTGATGTTCTAGCATAGTTACTACGACATATGTCTGGAAAATGTTTGCCCAACGTTTTGGATCATCTACCATCATTTGGAAGAGGTTTACCCCCTTTATATCTCTCCATTTCTGGACAGGTTCTGGTAATACAGTTACAAATTTGTTGTCCCGCATTGCCTCTAGCAATGTTGATTTCCCTGACCCAATATTTCCCTCTATAGCAATCGTGAACTGTTTTTTCTTTGTTTCCATAGCATTAGTCATTTCAATCTGAAAATTATGTCATTTAAGAATTTATTTTCAACAAATATATATATATATATATATACATATATATATATATATATATACATATATATATATATATATATATATATATATATATATATATATATATATGTATATATATATATTTGTTGAAAATAAATTATATATATATATATATATATATATATTCATATATATATATATATTTTTTTTTTTATATTCGCTATTTCTATAGTCCAACAGCTACTTGAGACCCAATTATCCTGGTCACGGCACCATTTTGTGCTAAGCCTTAGGCTCCGATAATATTTATTTATTTTGGCGTGATCGTCTGTTTATTATATATTTCCCTACATTATGGTATCCTTTTAAAATAATACTAGTGACCGGGGTTCACAACTAGGTGAACTATTAGACTTTACATACTCATGTAAATAGATAGATTATAGCGAATATATGTATAAATTCTTAAATATAAATCCTCAGACAGAAATGGACAAAGGTTTAATAATTAGTATTATTTATTTGCCCCAGAAGACATTCTATAGAAATATGGTCTTATAATCGTAAAGGAAGAGCCCTCTCCCCGCTCTTTCCAGTAAAGTTCGTCTCCATACTGGTCACTTTTCCTCGATCCTACCACGACCATTTCAAGAGGGAAGAACAAACTATGTCGCCCGTCTATAGATCGTATGTATCGGTCACCAAATGAATAAGAGGACAAGGAGGAGGTTGTCTCCGTTTCTTTCAAGCCGCATGTTAAAGTTTAATCCTGTATGTTTTGACTCCCACGATACAGGCTCTGCCTAGTGTGGGTGTCGCAGAATTATTTTTGTTCTAAATTGTCTCTAATTTTTTGGTAATAAAGAACTTTTACTTTACTTTACTTTTACAAACAAGGATGTAGTTACCCCTGTGGTAGGATTTTATTACTCCTAAAATTTACACGGAGTAACTACCCTACTCACTTGAGACTACTTCTGTTCCCCCCCTTAGACTCTAGTATAATAAGAAGGTACTTCGATTAATGTATGAGTAAGCTGAAGGACGCTCCATTACTTGGTCTACAACCCAGATCGAGTAATTGGCCTCCCCCCACGTACCTCCCTAAGACACCCAATTCTGCACGGATCGCCTCTAGGGACGTTTTATCCTTAGCCGCAACCTCACTAACGACACCTATTGCCGAGCGAGTAAGTAGACACCCCGTTGGATTACGCATAATCACTACGTGCCGATTGGTCAGACCGAACACTAGGGGGCAACCTTCAGCACGCCAGAGGCAGAATTGACCCTTGGAGACCATACGTATATCGCCAATCCTCGCACCCAAATAATAATTTTGGTAATCTACAGACCGCATAATGAAAGCTTCACATCAACCGTTGCTTAGCCTAGCCATCGCAACTGTATCGTCTGTACTATGGTACGTGATGGTGTAACTGCGTGCTATCAGGACCATTCCACTTGGTCGGTCGTAACTATACTGGCATTTGTGCCTACCAGTATTGTCACTTCCCCACTCTCAGAGTAATAGTACGGATAGAAGTGTGGGAAATACTTTCTCTATACTGGTCTGACTAGATCCAAGGTTAATATTGAGGACTGGTAAGTATTAGTGGTTTAATTTAGTCTCAAGTATTATGAAACCCCATTCTAGGTTCTAATAGGTTAACAGATTTTATACCAAAATCAAGGGATGAATTTTGAAAATGATATTCTTTCACTGGAGCAAATAAAATAGATAATACAATACACCATAAGTCTAAATGGACTTGTATAACAGCACAACAAAGGTAATAAACAGTAATAATATGGCCGTTTATCCATTTCTATCAGTAATTGATCAATTACTTCCCAAAAATAAATTCATAATAAAAACACAAGGTTAAATAATAATAAACCCTATTAAATTATACTGGGAGTTCTTACCTAGAAGGTACAACTGTTTCACTGTTTAAATACTCTGTGGTATTATCGAAGATAGGTTCCCCAGTAGGTTACAAGATCTCCGGTTGTTCAGATAATATTCAATTCAACTATTATCTCAAGACAAGGTCTTCAGTAGCTCAGTTAATATTCACTTCAAATATTACTTCAAGACGAAGGTATGACAACATAAACGCACAAGGTTCTCAGTCAGAATATTGTTCAGATCCACTGTCAATTATCGAAGATAATTCCTTTCGGATTTCAAAAAGATTTAAATTTAAATAATAATTCCAAGAGAAAAGACAATAAAAATAAAATCAATTCAAAACATTGTATAGCTCAACTCAAAGTGGTTTCTCGATATCAAATGCCAATAGACATTCTAATTTATTTAAACAAAGATTCAATTGGCCTGTTCTAAAATTTAAATATTTAAACCTATTGTCATGTTTATTTGTATTAGCAAAATAGAACCCTATTACTCATCTTGACATTAACTGTCAGTCATCAAAATCTTGTTTAAAATTGAACCTTAAATTCCGTTGACCTAAACATCTATCTTACTATGTAATTTGGTTCTATATGTATGATTTCAATAAATGTTTAGCCGCGAGAGTCAACCCCGGTAGGTTTAAGTTAAGATCGCGTTTGATTAAAATATACGGAGGGCCGATATAGCTGATAGAAGTTTTTAACATTCGTATAAGTTCCTACTGACACGTTAAATAAAATTATAAAGACACTTAGCTAAGATTATGGTCCAAACGCATCGCGTTCCCAGCATACAGCCCCGAAGTCTGCATCTCCATACTCCAGCAGCTCTCCTCACAGCTTACTGCATCTCGCAGCTCTCAGCAGAACTCCAATCAGGAACCCGCCGTCATATCCAGTGAATGGATATCCATGTCAAACAAATTATATATTTATATTGCATCAAAATCATTATTCAATCCTGATATGGTTCAGGAGGTTTCATAGATCATGTATCCCTGCGATGTCTATTATATTGGTCCAATAGTTCCAATGCCTGACGTATGACGGATATAATAATATACTGGAAATAAGTCCATTATGCTTTGGTTTAAAATATAAATTATTGTTGAATTTCCAGTCGTCACTTTGATCCCTGTCATATTTGTATGTAATTCATCACTACTCCATTATCTAAATTCCCCATAGTTCCCCAATAAGACATCAGTATTTTGACTTACGCGTCAAATGATTCCTTTCGATCTTCACTCCATCAACCCTTGACGTAGACTCCTGACTTCTATTCTTCTACTTCACATGACAGCTGACGTCACGCGCCTCTAGGCTCCCACTATTTCTGAAAATAGTTAAATTAGCCTGCGAAATATCATTTTGGACTCACGGCAGTACTTCACACTGATACACCATTTAATTCTCTACACAATTCTCATTATTAGAACACTCCCGATTCAATAGACACTGAGTTATAGTCATTTTAATCCCAAACACATTATCACAAGTTTGTTATTATTATAACTTCACTCGTATGTCCCGTAGATTAGACATCAAGTTGACAGCTCTCGATGCTGCTTTCTTGGAAACCAAATTTAATTATCTTTGACTAGGCGAAGCCTTTCCTTCAGCTCTATACGGTCTCGCTATATGATGATTGATAAATAAATCGACTGTTGTTTATAACGTTTTCGTTGTCGTAATTCCCAACGCCGTAATTCATAGTCATTTCAAGTCGTCGCGTTTGTGGAAAGAATGAGGAAATAACCGTAGAAAAATACACACACACACCACACGACACTCCACTCACACAATCGCGGATCAAATTCTAAGGATCACTTTTCTCCTTTTGGATAAAATTATTTTGGTATCCCCGTTTTCTTTCTCCGACATCCCTCCTGTCAACCCTCATTTCTTTCTTCCGCCCGGTGTCATTAAACAAGGTTTGTTATTCAAACTTTTTCAAAAAAAAAAATACCTATATAACGAGTTCAGTACAGTACCAGTCATGGAAACTGAATCACTTACCAGGGTGAACCCTTTTCATTGCAAATGTCATGATGACATTCCATACATCTGTCAAAAATTTGTCGTGAAATTGGTTGTGAAAAGGTACGCGATTCAGTGTGTTAACTTGCAATGTATGTATAGTAGATTGTTCAACAAGGGAGAAAAATAACCAATATCACACGAGGTTACTTGGCACCCGAGCATAGCTCGGGTGCCAATATTTCGAGGGTGATATTGGTGTTTTTCCCGAGTTAAACACTCTGCTTTTCATTTCGACTACAAGGAAAGTAAGAAAATATAAGTATAAATAAATAAAAATGTCTAAACTGGTCAATATGATCTTTGTAAAATATTTCAATGGAGTTTATTGTTAAGGAATAATTAATTTAACAAAATTTAGAATGTTCAATATAATAATCAATGAAAACAGTAGATAAAGTAGGTATTTTAGTAAATTTATTTATAAAATACCTATGTAAGTAACCAATTTGAACCAAGGAGTTAAGCTGTATAGAGATAGGCTGTGTGGACAATAACATTGTCATTTACCGTGTTTTTTTCTTAACATTTTCTAACTTTTCTGGTTTAAGTCACTAAATCAGAAATTAATAATTTAATTTAATAATATTTCACTGGCATTATAAAATTTGTAATATGACTAATTAAGAAAAAAAAACTCAATACTTAATTATTCCATGTATATGCCGTAATGCTTGGCTGAATGCGTATGTTATTTGCCTGACTTTCCGAGTATGAGAGATGAAAAATATATGTATGTACGGGTCAAATCTTGGAAGTTGAATTTGACCCACTTCCAGTGGTCGAAAATTACTTGAAATTTGGTATACTTGTGTAAGTTGGATGACAATGCAAGTACAGTCAACAAAAAGTACAGGCAGCGAAAAAGCTTGCTTTAAAAATGAAGTTTTTAACAAAAACTTATTATGTAAGACAAGCTCTACACTATTGCGAAATTTTTAACACAAAAAAAAATAGATCGTATCTTACTTATTGTATTGGTCATTGTACTTAGCGCAAACTTATAGAATCTTTTATGTAATGTACAAAATTAACTGACTTGTAATCGATTTTAATTGCTGATTATACGGAAGTTTCTATGAAACCAATTGTATCATCTATTAAGTATGTAGTGTTTGCTTGCAACTACTAGGTATTAGGTACTAGTTAGTTCATAAATTTAATTAAGGACACAGAATTGAGGACCTGCACCTTTTTTGTAGTACGTTTTTTTTAACTTATTGTTAACAGGAGACTATAAAAGAACATGAAGCCAACATAGATACAGAGAACCCGAGGGACGTCATCGACGCCTTCCTTATTGAATCCATAGAAAACAAGAGTGACGCATGTGAGTATTATCAACCCAGCCATTTTCGATAATGAAGACTTCTCGTATTATCTGTATACTGTTACTAGTTGTTGTTGTAATCACGTCACAAGTTGACTATAGAACGTAAACTCGTTTCGAAGCACTACTATCGCACGCCTTGATTAAACATATTAGCAATTGCTACAAAATTACTCGACGATCCGTGATGTCTTCATAACTGACTCAAAACTACGAATATAACTTTCTAATAAACTGTTTGAAGACGGTACCTCAGCACGACCAAGCAGGAGTGATAGACGTCCAATAAATAGTATGTATGTAGGTATAGGTAAGGTATTTAGATGACCGGTCCACTGTTTTGGGTCGTGCCGAGGGACTTCTTCAAATTAATCAGAAGAAGGAGCCATTTTTGTGGTTTTTCGGAGTCTGTTTAATTTTTATTATTTCTCGCTTTTTACACGACTACGGCAAAGCCAAAAGGAAGTGTAATGAAATGATTTTAGTTAATGTAAATAATCTAAGTTACAATAGCTTTTAATGTAAAGCGTTCGTCATCTTTTACAAAATATGGCTTTTTTCGATTCGGAAATGTTAATTGTTGAAGCGCTCTACTGGTGATTCATCATCATTTCCACTTCACCACATGCATCGCGACGAGCATAAATTGCTTAGACACTATGTTAAAGTAATCGAATCGCAGCTCGTGAAATACTAATGAAGTATGTATGTGACCAAAATGATGATTTCCACGAGCAAATGTACGAGTTACTACAAAAAATACCCAGATAATTATAGGCGTCTCTACAATATTTGAAGAGCTCTCTCGATTTAGCCCAGATTTACTCATCAGATCCTAATTTTGGTGACAGCAGGACCTAATTAAAAGTATTCCCTTTCCAACCAAACAAAAAATATTCAAAGTGGTTTAAATATCGCGGAATTCGTAAGCTGCGTACGGACTGCGCGCACATTACGCGTACCCTACGCGAGCCCGGGTAATAAACATAACAAAAATACAAATTAAAAAATAAAAAATAAATTTTAATAAATTTCCATTCACTATTCTTATAGTGCAGTAAAAAATCTTAATAAGCAATTATTATATTGTTATATCCAGATCAAAATTTGTAAACAATTCTAAATATTGATAAAATAAATAATAATAGTTTAAAATATTTTATTGTAAAAAAAGCGTGGGGTGCTTTTTAAGATGTTATCAAAATGACAATCCTTGACAATTGACACCATGCACCCCACGCTTTTTTTACAATAAAATATTTTAAACTATTATTATTTATTTTATCAATATTTAGAATTGTTTACAAATTTTGATCTGGATATAACAATATAATAATTGCTTATTAAGATTTTTTACTGCACTATAAGAATAGTGAATGGAAATTTATTAAAATTTATTTTTTATTTTTTAAAGCGTGTTTTTTAGTTTTTTTAAACTATTATTTATTTTCTATTTTTTAGTTTCATTTTTTTCTTTCTAACTTTACCCCCTCACCTACAACCCCTAAACCCCCTAAACCCAACCCCCCAACATCCCTCACCCCATTTCCCCAACCCCCCCCCAAACCCCACACCCTTACCCCCAATCCCCTAACCCCCCCTTACCCCGTCCTCATTTTACAAACCCCCGAACCACCTAAACCCAACCTTCCTAACACCGAACCCCCATACCCCCGGAAAACCCCCCACCCCCCCCCACCCCCCACCCGTCACATGCCCCCCCACCCCACCCCTCCCACACCCCCCACCCCGCCACCTACCGCCCCCCTTCCAGTTCCATCATCAAACCCTTGTTACCATCTAGGCCTCTTACTCCCTCCCCATTTCCCACAACCCCCCAAAATCACTTACCCCCGAACCCCCCAACACCCCCACCCTATTTCCCGTAAACCCCCCCCATCCCCTAACCCCAACCGCCACACCCTAACACATAACCCTCTAAACCCCCGACCCCCTTACCCCATACCCCATTCCCCCCCCCCAACCCGCCACCTACCCCCCTTCCAGCTCCATCATCAGACTCTTGTTACCATCTAGGACCAAAGTACTCGTCAAAACGAATCAAACGAGCCCAAACTCGATGGGGTTGTTTCGTTTTATTGTGGAGTGCCTTTGGCCATCTTCCAGCTCCATCATCAGACCCTGGTTAACATATGGGATCAAAGTGCTCGTCAAGACGAATCAAACGAGCCCAAAATCGATGGGGTTGTGTCGTTTTATTGTGGAGTGCCTTTGGCCATCTTCCAGCTCCATCATCAGACCCTGGTTACCATATGGGATCAAAGTGCTCGTCAAGACGAATCAAACGAGCCCAAACTCGATGGGGTTGTGTCGTTTTATTGTGGAGTGCCTTTGGCCATCTTCCAGCTCCATCATCAGACCCTGGTTACCATCTGGGATCAAAGTGCTCGTCAAGACGAATCAAACGAGCCCAAACTCGACGGGATTGTGTTGTTTTATTACATAGTTCCTATGGCCATCATCCAGCTCCATCATCAGATCAGCTCCATGTTACAATAATATTGCATTGTCATCCAATTTACACATATGTGCAAAATTTCAGCTCAATCGGAAACCGGGAAGTGGGTCAAAATCGCGCCCTAAGGAGTCGGTTACAAACAAACATACATACAAACATACAGGTGAAGCTAATATAAAGCGTGTAAAATACAACCAAATTGATAAGCTCCTCCTTTTTTTAAATCGGTTAAATATAGCATTCGTTGGTACAGTCGGAGTACGAAAACCTTCGTCTGTTATTAAATTGATTAATTTATCAATTCATAGGCTCTTAGTACTTTTGAGAAATGGGGAACTTCAATGTGATATTGCTTCGTTCGAAATCTTGTTCGAAATAAAATGTTGACGGAACTGACAATTGCCTTCGTGCAAACAAATGTCAACTTTAAACGAACCTTTTCTTACCCCGACTGTGCATAATTTTTTACGCCCTTTCAGTGTTATTGTCCAGTAGGTATTTACTTCAAAATTTAATGCAACGATAAAATGCAGTCAGAGCCATGCATATAAAGTGACATTAAATCCCATGCAGCTACTGGTCGCTTGATAAATCTCTTCAAACTTAATAGCAACTCCTTATCGGTGAAGTGACCTTTAGGCATGCCTCCGAATACATTTAATCGTTGCATTAAGGCAGCTTTATACAGGGTCAGTAACTGACTTCGAATTCGAGACAAGACAGCGCTGACCCGAGAAATACCCAATGTAAATTGATTTGATGTCAGTACAGTGGTGGGGGTCAGCGCTGACTTTCAATTTACATTGGGTATTTCTCGGGTCAGCGCTGACTTGTCTCGAATTCGTATAGTCAGTTACTGACCTATAAACCTGCCCTTAAATTTTGAAGGACTGTCATCGACATGTTTTACGTTCGCTTTAAATGTTTAGTCTGTTTTTCGATTTCTTTCCTTGGGTCAGTTAGCTTTCCATAGTTATTGAATATTTTTTTTGTGTCAATCTTTTTAGTAATTCTAAAGGCGAGTTTTTTGATTTTTTTAATTATTATTAAACTTTATGACCGGTTTATTTTTTGTTCAAACTTTGGCCATCCCCGCAGTTTCCGAAGAAGAGCTCCAAGTAGTCTGCCTGGACTTGCTGGAGGCGGGCATGGAAACAGTCAGCAACACAGCTGTGTTCATGTTGTTGCACATCGCACTCAACTCCTCGGTCCAGGCGCGACTTCGTCACGAAATTGACGAAGTTGTTGGTGGAAGGTCGCCTGTGTTAGCGCATAGAGCAAGGTAGAGTACTCTACCCGTTACATGTATAGTATAGTCTCAGATCAAATAAAAAGTAAAGATAGAACGCTACGAACAACGAAGTGAGGCCGGTCAAACTACACCAATCCGTGTGCTTACCCAGTGAAACGCACACACTTGCAATCCAACTACACCAAAACCTTATTACCTACTTCAACTACGCATTCCGGTGGAGCACAACGTATTTTTAAATTCGATATTATCACTAAAAATAAAAATAAAAAGCAGGATGGAATCACTTATCACACGTTAGTCAACTCAAAAACCAATATTTTCAATAATAAATAATAAATATTGCTTAGATACCAAAACGTCAACACTAGTGTTGCCATTATAACGTTGTAGTTACCCTATTATTGGGTAAATGCCGCCTATGTTATAGAACCTTTTCTTTTTAGGGCTCCGTAGTCAACTAGGAACCCTTATAGTTTCGCCATGTCTGTCCGTCTGTCTGTCTGTCTGTCCGCGGCTAAGCTCAGAGACTGTTAGTACTAGAAAGCTGTAATTTGGCATGAATATATATATCAGTCACGCTGAGGAACTATTTCAGTTTCAATTTTTAATAACGCTATTAAAACGATATTAACGGTAACGATATTTTTGTAGTATCGGGGTACTAAGAATTATTATGGCAACACCGGCCTACGCACACATGTTTATAAAACCGGCCTCATTCGACTATCCACCGCGCTCTATCTTTACTTTTTATTTGATCTGAGAGTATAGTAAGCAAAACTATCATGTCATGAGACAATTGACCTAGTTCGTAACTATGCAAAGCTTGTAGTACGGATACTTACTTACTAGTTAGGTAACAAAAAACATACTCAGGGACCTACAAAACTTAAAAATCATCAGACAAGCGGCTGACTCTACCGGGACTCGAACCCGTGACCTCTAGCAACATAGTCACTAATCACTAGGCTATTCAATTCAGTCGTCTACATTGCATAGTTCGTAGAATAAGAAAAATAGTAACGTTTTTGCTGCATGGCTTTTAGTATCTCTGTTTCACAGGGTATGTATTACAATACCGAAGTACGAAAGATCGAATGTATTAAAACATCGAATGGGTCAAAAGACCGAAACAATTTTTTTCTGAAACCGTAAACTTTTCGGAATTTATTAAAACGGCATCATACAGAACCCATTAGGTTAGGTTAGGTTTGTTTTATAACAATCTTAAAAAGTTAACGGTTTCAGAAAAAAATCGTCGGTCTTTTGACCCATTCGATGTTTTAATACATTCGGTCTTTCGTACTTCGGTATTGTAATACATACCCGTTTCACAATACCGCGCAAAATATAGTGTTCGTCCCTTCACCTCACGAGTCGTAAACTCACTGAAATATTTTCAGCCTCTTCTTTCTCAACACCGCTTAACACATTCAGTGCCTGTGGAACAACGTCTGCGATAAAAAAACCTTACTCCTATGCCTATGCGTGTCAACAGAATTCGTACTCCTATGCGAGCGAGCGTAGCCAGCGAGCTACATACATTCGTGACTAAGTACGATCATTTCGGCCGGGCATAGCGGAACGTTACCGGAGTTGGATGTGTTAAAATCCTAAAGATAAAAATAGTTTATGTATATATGTTAGTTATATATATCTAGAAGAGTCGCTAGAGTTAGTATTTTTCTCAAAATAATAATCTTATCCATCAGAATGGTGTATACGGAAGCGGTTCTGCTAGAGACGCTGCGTATCTCGAGCGTGGCACCCGTGGGGATCCCACACATGGCGAGAGATGACGCGCGACTCGGGAACTATATCATTCCAAAGGTGATCTTAGCGTGGAACAAACTGATCAAACTCTTCACCGACTGGCGACTTGTAGAACGGAAACCTGTCCAGCTTCACACTTAATAGCCTTTTGAAAACAGCTCAGACTTACTTATCGAGTTGTGGAGGAAGTCATGCCCTAGCTAGCCTTAGCTCCGCTATCGGATACCAGGAAGTGTTCAAGAATTGTTTCCAAAGTTTAAAACCGCAGCTTGTTTACATACTCACATAAGAACTTTGCAAGTTAAATAAGCTTTTAAAAAAAGGTGTCAGCATTAGACGGCCCGTATCCCCTATGTTTGGTTACGTATCAGAATACCTAAAATTAAAAAAACCTAACGTAAAATAACCTACATTCAAAATACCTAAAATCTAAATACCTAATGATTTTTTCACTTATATTCAAAATACCGAAAGCTTAAAATGCCTACTTATTACAATGTCTAAAATTAAAAAACCTAACGTAAATTAACCTACGTTCAAAATACCTAAAATCTAAATACCTAATGATTTTTTCACTTATATTCAAAATACCGAAAGCTTTCGTATATCCTAACCGGTATCTCGCTGGCAGCGAGCGAGCGAAGCGAGCGAGCAAGACTTTTTAAGGCAGAAGCGACTCGGATAGGTTAGGTTCAGAAGGCTAAGGCGGGAGCGAAGCGTAGCGTAGCTTCCGCCTTTAGCCTTCGATGTTAGGTATTTTTTTTGTAACAGCACAGAAAATGATTATTTCCATTAGGTATTATTGTGTTTAACATTATGAAATGTACCTAAATGTAAATCATATACTAAATTTTATCAAACAAATTAGATATTTCACGTGGTTAAAAAAAAACTAACACCAAAGGCTAATGCGGGAGCTTCGCTCCGCTACGCTCCCGCATTAGCCTTTGAACCTAACCATTCCGAGTCGCTTCCGCCCCGAACCGTCTTGCTCGCTCGCTTCGCTCGCTCGCCGAAAATTAAGCGATGTTCGTTTCATTTAGGTATTTTGACCATTTGGTATTTCAAATGTTGGTGTATCAAACTTAGGTGTCATACCTGTTGATATTTTAAACATTAGACATTTACTCCATTAGGTATTTTAAACTTAGGTAATTCGTAGGTAGGTGTTAGTTGCTTAGGTATTTAAAATCATTAGGTATTTAGATTTTAGGTATTTTTAACGTAGGTTATTTTACGTTAGGTTTTTTAATTTTAGGTATTTTGATACGTAACCCCTATGTTTTGCATAATCTATAAATAGTCTTTGTCTCAGGGTACATTTCTACTGTTAGCCATGCACGATCTCCACAACGGTGCTCAATGGAAGGACCCTCACGTATTCCGTCCTGAACGCTTCCTCACAAAAGAAGGAAACTTAGTACAGAACGAGTGGCTGATGCCATTTGGAACAGGTAAGTATAGGTCTAGAAATTAACAGATATGCGTGTATACACTCGTGGACAAATTAAAGGAAAGAGGAATAGAAGTCTACTTAAGTAGAAAAAACCGGCCAAGAGCGTGTCGGACACGCCCAAGATAGGGTTCCGTAGCAGGTACGAAAAAATCTTTGCATACTTTATTAATGTGGTTGTTTTGGTCCCAACTACCAACCACCACGCACAGAATTTCAACGTCGGCGGTACAGAGCCATCTATCGGCGAATTAGGTAACTAATCTAATCTGTGCGGTCTTACTAGAACTAGTATGTATGTTGATGGTTTTTCAGATGTAATTCTTTATTTCATGAACCGATTTCAATTTTATTTTTTTTATTTGAAAGAAGATACTGTTAGCTTGATCTTATAGGTACTTAAAAAAAAAATGCTTGCAATGGCGGTTAAATTACAATCATAGTTTAGAAATATTTTTTTACAAAAACTTAAAAACTGCTCAACTGATTAAGTTGAAAATAATTTTCCTAGAAAGTTTTTATTAAGTTTAACTTACGTGATTTTTTTCATATTTTTTAGACTTGCTGTTCAAAAGTTAGAGGGGCGGGGGGCACATTATTTTGAACTTTCGGAGTGAATGTCTCCGAAAGTATTCACTTTATCAAAAAATGGTTTTAGCAAACCCTTATTTATTTCCAAATACCTATCCAATGATACCCCACACTATAGGATTAGTCGACAAAAAAAAATCACCCCCACTTTACGTCTATGGGAAGTACCCTAAAAAAATTTTTTTAGTTTTTTTATTTAATCACTATGTCGGCGTGACTGGTATTATATTCATGCCAAATTACAGCT
Organism: Archips crataeganus; assembly: GCA_947859365.1. Classification (NCBI taxonomy): domain Eukaryota; kingdom Metazoa; phylum Arthropoda; class Insecta; order Lepidoptera; family Tortricidae; genus Archips; species Archips crataeganus. Next base: position 10,443,809 of record OX402058.1, read on the forward strand.
TTCTAGTACTAACAGTCTCTGAGCTTAGCCGCGGACAGACAGACAGACGGACAGACATGGCGAAACTATAAGGGTTCCTAGTTGACTACGGAACCCTAAAAATTACTCCAGCTTATTTCCTGAGTACCTAAGTGCCGATTGTTGCTTTTCCTTTCAGGTAAAAAAGTGTTAACTTAAGTCCTTATCTCATTTCGCCTTGAATTCTATCCACATGAATTATTTCCTTTAAAATACTGTTTAATGTCAAGAATTACATGATTTAACTCCTTCGTCGCCTTAATAATCAAGAGCTTTTGTAAACCTTAAAATAAATTCACAGGAAAGCGACGTTGTATCGGCGAGGTGTTGGCGCGATCTGAACTGTTCCTGTTTCTGACTTACCTGCTCCAGAACTTCCATCTTTTGCTACCTGAAGAGGACCCCACACCTTCGACGGAGCCAGTCAACGGAGTCTCGCTTTCTGCTGCACCGTTCAGACTCATATTTAAACCCAGACGTTGATCTTTGTAATTATTATTATACTTTTTCATTTTGATCATTAAATTCAGTAGTATTTTAGTTTTACGTAGTTAAAATATCATGTCATGTCACATATAAGACTTATATTATCGTGAAATGTTGGTCTTTATTTTTATTTGTATGAAAAAGAAAGTTTGAATTGAAGTTAACTTAATTAAAACTTACTTAAGTTTTGCATTTCTTAAGGTTTTATTATGACTCTTACTGTATGTAACCTTTGTTACTATGTATCCATAAGTGATTGAATAAACGATTTTTATTTTTATTTATTTATTTATTTATTTATTTATGTATCTCCGTGCTACGTAAGTCTTCGTGCATTTATGCGTGTCCGTGCGTGCGTGCGTGAGTGCGTGCTTGGTTGCAGGGCCGGATTTAAGGGAGGGCATCTGGGGCTATAAATAAAGTTCGAAAAATTGTTTAATGAAATCTCAACTGAAAAGAAATCGGTCATATTATTTGAAAAATAATTTGTAGTCAAGGGACCTCCACTCCTTTTTTGCCCCGAGGCCTCTGGCCCTGCTTGGGTGCATGCGTGCGTTCCTGAATGCGCGCACGCGAGTGTGTGTGTGTGTGTGTTGAGTTTGAAATAGATTAGGGAAATTTCTATTTGATGTTTTTCGTTAATTGACCATTATTGTCACTTAAATAAGTCTATTCGATTCTTAAATACTTAGTCCGTAATTAAAGCTTTACAAATTAAAAATGATAATTAAAACTGCATTCAGGGCATCAATTGTGAAAATTTTCGCAAATTACGTTTACATCTCTTCTCTATCAAATCTACCAATTCGTGTGGGTACTGAAAATCAATGCGGACCACGCATGCGCGACCGACCCGCGCGTGACAGTAGTTCCGCCGGCGGTATTTTGTTGATAATTCCTAAAAACCGATAAAACTTCAGCATCTTGGTAAACAATACAAAAAACAAAAGAGAAATTAAGTAACAAAAGTTGTTTTTAAAAACCCACGTACGCCGTATCGCCGTGGCGTTCTCGGAATTGGGTGTTTGAGCCATTTTGGTTACGTGGATGCAAATCTAAAAATAAATTTTCATAATGACCATGCCAATAAAGTAATAATCTATTTCTGTTAGGTGTTTCTTCTAGAATATTCTAGAAGAAGATGGTTCGTTGAAAAGTTCTTACTATTAAAAAAAATAGTTAACCTACTGTGTAAAATAAAACAATGTATCACTTCGATACATAAAAGTCTTAAAAATAATGAGTGTGTGAAAGTGTATGAGCGTGTGTAAAATGAACGAGACGCTAGGGCGCGGATATGCTCGCATAGAGTGCATTCGGGCTGCGCGGGGAGAGGCGCTCGCAACCATGGAGCCCGGGGCGCCGCCGCCGGACCGGTACAACTCCGTCTACTTCACGCTGTTCGTCGCGGGCGCAGCTTTTTTATTACCATTCAATAGGTAAGAAGGTTCATATTACAAAAATATTAAATAAGAAAAACAGAAATGTCACGCGAGTTACAAATGCGATCACGCTGAAAAGACATTTTTGTTTATTTATTATATCCCAACCCAGTCTAACAAAGGTAGAGAATCTGACTACGTATCTTGAGATCCCGACATTGGACATTTAATATATTAAATGTCCAATACTCGAGCACAAACATTCGTATTTTTCACACAAATATCTGTCCCGACCGGGAATCGAACCCGGGATCTCAAGATACGTAGTACATGTATTTAAGTCCGTTGTCTAGTAGGTACCCACAGTACAAGCTTTGTTTAGTTTGAGACTAGGTCAATTGGTGTCAATTGTCCCACGATTTATTATTAGGTACTATTGTTATTGAGTACCGTAATCTACTAAAAGCTATAAAAACACGAAACTGCTTTGGCCGATTGAAAGCGGAAGAGCTGAAAAAAGTAGCGACATCGAATGTGGAAGAAAGTACAACACAAGATATCATTTCTATTCTTCTTATTAGTTCTGTGGTTCCTGTGTAACTAATACTTGCGACCATGAGACCTGTAAAAAAAGTAGGAAACGTCGGATCGCAAAAAACACGCAACGTAGACAGACGGCTAAAGTTTCATAATTTAAAAACACAGGCGCTCTAATGGTTTAGACCTTGTTTCGTGATTGTAACTTGAGAATTATCTCATTAATCCGCACTTTGTATATTATTTAGAATACTAGGTACCTAACTAAGGCTCTACCACAGCGCTGTAAGCTCAGACATGGCTAAGAGGCAAGAAACGAATAGGCCATTATTGCACACAACACAACCAATCATACAAGTTTTAAGATGTCATGCAAAGTCTAAAAATATAGGTGCATATAACTTGCTCATAAATATATCCTATAGCTCTATCTACGTAATTATGAGAGAATTAAATCGATACATATTTTTGCACTTGCTCGTACCTATCCAAGAAAGCCAGATTGCTAAAAATTTTACACGTTCTGCAATATTATACGTATTTACAGTCTATAAACAGAAGTCATTGCATGCAGCAACACAGGCAAGCGAGTCGGGTAACTTTATATTAGCAAAATAATACTTTTTTTTTAGAATAAGTTAAATAAAACTAATACAATAGCCTCCAAAGGCATTGCCAAACTGGAAGGCCCAAGAATGTCTCTAGCAAGTCACTTTCCGATGGTCAAAGGGGGAGCAAGTTGATATAAGAAGAAGAAGAAAGTTTTTCGGATTTCATGTTCGAAATTACATTTGAAAAAGTAAAAAAATCGTGAAGAGACCAACTCACCTGCGATTCAAATCAATGGTGTGCGCGGGAACTACCCAAGCTCTCTCATTATAAGAAGAGGCCTGTGCCTATCAGTGGGATCAAGTGGGATGTTCATAAGCCGGAGATGAGATAATAGTTACACAAGCGCCTAATTGTTTTCAATACCAATTGTTTCCTCCGCCGTTTCACCCACAGTTTCATAATGGCGGTGGACTACTTCCAGCACCATTACCCGAACACCACGATCATGTTTGACATGTCCACCGTGTACATAGCTTCGGCCTGCGTCGCCGTCGTCACAAACAACCTCCTCTTGGACTTGTTTACGTACAACACTAGAATCACTTTCGGTGAGTAAAATAGGTAGCTGTTTAGTCTCCAGTAGCCAGATTAAATAATTTCTTGAGAATTTATGGATTACGAGGGGCGTTCAATATAAAGTGAGAATGAGATGCAAACTCTTTTAATATTACAAAATTAAATACTGGCCGGTAAAGCTAATCTATCTAGCTGATTGCTATGAAAAAAAAAACTAACTGTCTTTTGTTTAAAAAAATATACGGTAATTTCTTTGCAATGCTATTGAGTACGTTAGCGAAAATGGAGAAAATTGAACCGCGCGCCGTTATCAAATACTTGTGTTTGAAAAATTTTTCTACGGACCAAGTCAATTTGGATTTGCGGGACACTTTAGGGTCTAATGCTCCTCCGTATTCGACAGTCGCACGTTGGTGCGCCGAATTTAGACGTGGAAGAACATCGACAATGGACGACCCCCGCTCCGGACGCACTACTACAGCAGTAACTGAAGAAATTGTGAAAAAAGTCGAAAACTCAGTTTTGGCGGATCGTCGTGTCACGGTTCGTTTTATTGCTGAAAATGTAAAGATTTCAACGGGGAGCGTGCATAATATTTTACATGAACGCTTGGGTATGAAAAAGGTATCTGCGCGTTGGGTACCAAGAATGCTTACTGACACGCAAAAACAAACTAGACTAGAGATTTGTCAAGAAGCTTTGAACCTGATGCAGCAAGACCGGGAACTTTTTTTGGCGCGATTTATAACAATGGACGAAACATGGCTCCATCATTACGACCCTGAAACGAAACTGCAGTCTATGACATGGAAAAGGCCATCATCTCCAACTCCGAAGAAATTCAAGGTGAGCCCATCTGCCGGTAAGGTCATGGGCTCTGTTTTTTGGGATGATAAAGGGGTATTAATGATTGAGTATCTCGAGCATGGAGCCACTATTACGGGCACATTATACGCCAAACAAATAGCAACATTGCGCAATGAGATCCGCGAAAAACGGCGAGGTAAACTCTCGAAAGTTGTGCTGTTCCACCAGGACAATGCCCCGGCACACAAGTCCGCCGTTGCAATGGCTGCAATTCGTGATGCTGGGTTCGATATCCTTAAGCATCCTCCGTATTCACCAGATCTCGCTCCCAGTGATTTCTACCTATTTCCGAGATTGAAACAATACCTGAGAGGCCAGAAATTTGAAGACGACGACGCGGTAGTCGCTGCAGTACAAGATTTTTTAAGTACTCAAGATGAGACCTTTTTTAAAAATGGAATTTTAAGTTTAGAAAAAAGATATACTAAGTGTATTATGCTAAAAGGTGACTATGTCGAAAAATAAAATGACATTTAGTAAAAGTTGTTTATAACATACTCATTCTCACTTTTTATTGAACGCCCCTAGTATTTGCGTAAGTTCTTATAGTCTAACAACTTCAATTTATGGAATGGATCCTTAATATCTTTTTCTAGAATAACTTTCCCGGGCCACTCCTACATTAATGTTTAGAATCTAGGCAGCAGCACAATATAAATATCTGTGTAACTAACTTTGTACTGTTTATTTATTTATTTATTTATTCAAACACACTTACACCTATCATCACAGGCTTAACCTAATGCGACAGAGAAGTCTTAAATTAAAACATTATCTTAATATTAACTTTTGTAACAAATAAATAACCATTAATGCTACCCTTGTGAATTCACTCAGAATACAGAGAAACAAATCTGTTTCCTCGGCTATTCGGTTGACCGTGTGTATAGCTCGTGTCATCGGCGCCTTGTTGAACAAGTTGGTTCTGCCGCGCGGCTCGACCAGCAGCCACCGCCACACGTACCGCTCCGGCACACACAGCCCCATTCTCCCTAGTAGTTCCGCATTTTTAATTTCGCCTCTCCATATATATGACACGACATGAATCGCATTAGATTCGACATGAATCGCGTGACACATATGATAATGACTTTGGTTGTAGTAGGACTCATGTCATGATATGCCACAGCCATGGTTATCAAAACATCCAGATGTAGATTTAGAGGTAGAGCGAAGAGTCGCTTTCACGCTCGACAGAACGACTCGGGGCTCTTGATTCTAGATTCTACTGAGAAAAAGATGTATGCCTGACATAATTCGCTTGTCGATTGATTATGTTGTATTAGCCAGAATATGGTAGTAAAATAACACAGTTTTCGTTTCTACAGTCATTGAGAGTGGGTGAGTGTGGTGTGAGTGAGGGCGAGATCGGACGTGTTGATCGCCCTCTACATTAGCTGTTTTCTTTCTTTCCCACGCCTCATACTTCGGATCTCATTAAGATGTAGTTTATGACTTTTATGAGTATTCCCCCCTTACAAAGAACTAAGTCAAGCCTGTAAGTTTCAATGCCGAATTCTTTGCAGACGAAGTCGCAGGCAACAGCTAGTATTACAGGAAGTGTCTCTGACTGTCTGTTACCTCTTCATGCTTAAACCGCTCAACCGATTTAGATGATATTTGGTATAATAGAGATAGTTTGAGTTCCGGGACATGTACTTATATGAAATTTTTTATTCCGGAAAATTTCATAGTCCTACGGAATGGGGATAAATGAATTCTTTGCAGACAGCCGCGGGCAACAGCCAGTCGAGATATAAATCCTAGCTCAACTTTTCCAGGCATCTTGGTATCCCTGGCAACGATGCTGTTCGTGGCAGTCTGCAACATCGGATGGGATGGGTTTTCGACTCGCGTGTCGTACACGATCAACTTGGTGGCCATTGGCGTCGTAGCATTCGGGTGCACGGTGCAGCAAGCTTCCTACTACGGCTTCACTGGCTGCCTACCGCCGCGGTACACGCAGGCCGTCATGGCAGGAGAAAGTAAGACTTTTACTATGAGAAAGTAAGACCTTTGAATTTTATGTTTGGGGTATCAATTTAATAACAATCTCGTGTGCTCTTGCCTTGCAAAGAGGTCAAGGTCTTAGAATTTGCCGCATTCAGTAAAGTGTCCGCCTCAAGTAAATAATGTTATTTTATTAGTCAAAAGTTTGTGAAATTTGTATGTCTAGATCATGCATGATCCTAACAAAGTTGTTCCACCTTACTGTAAACCATGTCGCTAGCAGATAAATTTCATTTAATTTCGGCTGATTTAGGCAAACAATAATTTCAAGTTCTGTCTATCAAAACAGAAGGTTTTTAATTAGTCATTGACTGCATGACCAGGTGGATATCCTGTATTATCCATCGATGTATGTGCACACAGTCCAATACTTTTCCCAATACACCTATCGGGAATACATAGCAATCACGTCACCACTTAACTTTCCCAGGCGCTGCCGGCTTCTGGGTATCACTCGACCGGATCGTGACGAAGTACGGCTTCCGCCAGCCACGCCGCAGCACCTTCATGTTTTTCGTATTTTCTATCCTGATACTGCTGGGCCATTCCATGCTACACCACGTGATGATGCGCCACCCACTGGTGATACACTATCTGAGGCTCACTAACGAATCGCGGCAGCGTCGCAGAATACTGCTGCATGTGACTCCCAATGAAGATGCCACGTTGGTAAGTTTTATATGGTATCTTTTTAGTATTAAGGTCAAGATCTGAGACGGGGTCCCTTACATTGTGCTACTTAAAGAGCAAACTTGGAATATCTTTGAGAGATCTAATCAGATACGAGGAGATCCTTAAAAGACCTAAAGTTACCGACATAACTCAGCAAATAGCACGCGTGTCAGTGGGCGGAGGCACATTGCTCGCAGAACGATGGCCGTTGGGATCGTAAGGATCTGGAGTGAGGACCGCGTACCGGGAGGTGAAATGCTGATATGCCTCCCATAAGATGGGCGGACGATCTGGGAAAGATCAAGGTCATTCAGCCATTAACAGTGGATAGTACAAATCCAATCATGATACAGATTTTTGTTTTCTTTTGTGTCCAGCACTGGACGTCCACCGGGTGATATGATGATGTTGATTAAGATCAGTGGACCCAGTTGATACTATGGAGCTCATGTCAAGAAGCAAGACCATCATCCAAGACTGTCTTTCATGTTTTAAATGTTCGCTTCACTGTTGCGATAAGGATGTCTCGGTCGGGCCATTTTCAGCAAGCCTGATGACTTAACGTAGAGAAAAATTATCATAAGATCGAAAACGATGACAATCGAAGCTAAATTCATTCATTTTTTGCTGATTTTTCATTAAACCTTGTTTCATGTTTACAGATAGAAGGTGAACCAGCTGGTGAAGGCGGTTACGGCGTATTGAAACTGCAAAGTCCAGCTTTATCAACTACAGGTAAACACGTAAAGGCGGTCTCTATATTTCAAAAATCATAATTTTTACCTGATCGTCTCAGAAAAGAAGACTATGTTTATTGAGTAGTTACCTACACGGATTTATTTAGTTTAGGTATACATACTAAAACAATCTGTCACGGTTGAGCCTGTAGAATTAACAGATCGATGGATGCACGTATACAAGCTTGCTTTATAACGACATTAGGTATACAATATTTTCCTGAATCCTTTTATTTAAATTTGTTTCAGTTGATAGGGAAGGCAACGCTTTCAGTTTCGCCAACCCGCTGTACTCGCCGACGTCGAGTACGCCGGCGCCGCTGGGCTCTCCTCCGAGCGTGTCCGAGCCCTCCACTTCCCCTCCCGCCGTGCTCCGTACCCCCCGGCCTTCCTACAAAGTGGAGGACATCGTAGTGGAAACAAACGAGAGGCCGACATCATGGAGGGCCTTTAAACGTAACTTTGCGATTATATCTTCACAGGCGTAGCATATAAATGAGAAAGCAATTTTTTACTAGTTATTTACCTAGCTGTAAAGTGCAACTGAAACAGTATAACTGGTTCTATTTAATAGTTTTTACTAAATAAAATGCTATCGTACACCAGGAGACACATCATATCATTCGAAATTACCGCTCGAAATGATAATAAATTGTGGATCGCCCCAAAATTACAGCTCAAATGAGATATTCGACTTGTTGACAAGATTAATAATTAGAGCTGCAAATAATCTACTATTCTAGAAACGTAAATGTCCGGGACAAAAACGGGTATTTTAAAAAGTTTTTTGGAAGACCGGATTAGGACTACCTCTACAAAGGATATTCAATTCATTTAACGCTCTACGAAAGTCATAAGGTCTCAACAACATTCGCCATTGTCATTATCCAGGTGGTGTCCGCGCTCGGTGGGCAGTAGCAAGATCCATCTATCCATACATGGTATCAATCGGCCTAGTATACTTCACAACGTTGAGTCTCTACCCTGGCATCGCATCAGAGGTGCCGTCCTGCCGCCTCGGATCCTGGATGCCCATCATCCTGATGTCCGCTTTTAATCTATTCGACTTTATTGGAAAGGTACGAAAAAACGTTTTTGATTTTTTGACGGCCGGATAGCCTAGTTGTTAGAGAACCTGACTACGAAGCTTGAGGTCCTGGGTTCGATTCCCGGTCGGGGCAGATATTTGTGTGAAAAATACGAATATTTGTTCTCGAGTCTTGGATGTGTAATATGTATTTAAGTATGTATTTATTTATATAAGTATGTTTATCCGTTGTCTAGTACCCATAGTACAAGCTTTGCTTAGTTTGGGACTAGGTCAATTGGTGTGAATTGTCCCGTGATATTTATTTATTTATTTATTTATTGTGTTCTTCTTGCAATATAAAGATGTCAATATTTGCCCAAAATCCATTATTCTTCTGACCTGTAGATTGTGGGTAGTGCGTGGGAAATTAATTGGAAAGACCAACCAACGTCTTTCGATAAACAATCCTGATTGGTAGTACAAGCGAAGATAAATAAACCATCACAAACGACTTTCTCAGAGAATGTTTATTTTTTGTTAAGAAAGTAGGTACTCATGAGACATTTTTGTAACGCAACTAGCCTTATCCCATTGCTTTGCTCTGTGTAAGAACAAAAAACAGGTTACTCCCCTATCTCGTGGGAAGTTTGTCAAATGCCTTCTTAGTGCACGAACACCCAAAAGTATTAAATACATATTATGTCTAAATACGTTGGGCTCCAAGACCTAGTATAAATATATATCACGGGACAATTCACACCATTTGACCTAGCCCCAAAGTAAGCTAAGCAAAGCTTGTGTTATGGGTAGTAGGCAACGGATAAACATACTTATATAAATAGATACATTAACATTATGATTAAGAGGATAATATATACATATATAACATAAATAGATACACCCAAGACCCTAGAGCAAACATTCGTATTTTTCATACAAATATCTGCCCCGACACGGGAATCGAACCCGGGACCTCAAGCTTCATAGTCAGGTTCTTTAACCATTAAGTCATCTGGGGCCTGTTGCATACCAAAGTACTACTAATATTACAAGCGGAACTCCCTTTCTAGTTAATATAACTGAAGCGAGAGCTCCGCTTGTAATATTAATATAAGTTATACTTTTTTATGCAACAGACCCCTGGTCGTCAAATCTAGTCTAGTATACTTTGATGCACTGTAACCCACTTTCCGCAGATAGCAGCAGCGTGGCCGTACGAGTGGAGCCGAAGCCAGCTGCTGATGGCGAGCGGGCTGCGGTTGCTGCTCGTACCGCTCATGCTGCTCTGCGCCGCGCCGAGGCACTCGCCGCATATCGTTGGTGATGTAAGTCATCATTATTAAGAGGGTTTATTGTATAGTCGACCAAGAAATTCCTTACAAGTTAAGTATGAAGTATCTTCTTCTATATTTTTTTTTTTATTTTCTTCAACTTCATTTTTTTATTACTTTTACGGTCATCCCGTGAAACCATATATTTCAAACTAAATACAAACTGAAATATAGATGCACAGAAAAAACCCCAGAAAAAAGACCAATGCTGGGAATCGAACCCAGGTCCTCAGCGTTCCGTGCTGCGTGCTTACCCCTACACCATCACTGGTCCAGAAGTTAGCGACGAATCTTTCCCATACATCGTACACTTCAGTCTGTTATAATCACATTAGGCAGTGATAAAGCGCATCTATGTTAATGCCCTCTACCGAGAGACTTCAACACTCCTTCGGAGCTACCCGCTCACCTGGACCAAGAGATGGCGCTACTAGGCCAACTTTTACAAGTTAAATATGAAGTATCTTTTTCTATTTATTTTATTTATTTTCTTCAACTTTATTTTTTTATTACTTTTACGGTCATCCCGTGAAACCATATATTTCAAACTAAATACAAACTGAAATATAGATGCACAGAAAAAACCCCAGAAAAAAGACCAATGCTGGGAATCGAACCCAGGTCCTCAGCGTTCCGTGCTGCGTGCTTACCCCTACACCATCACTGGTCCAGAAGTTAGCGACGAATCTTTCCCATACATCGTACACTTCAGTCTGTTAGAATCACATTAGGCAGTGATAAAGCCTTCCTTTACCACCATAAGGTTCAATGTCAGTTGTACGGTTTAAAACATCAAATGCCATTTTCCCTTACAGTCAATGTGACAATCAGCCTTGTTGTTTTTACTCTGATGTAGAAACTGTCATAAAAAATGGTAAAGCACTTATTTGGTCGATATATACAGACAGGGGTGCGAATTCCGTAATTTGCCATGTTTTTGGCCTCGATAATTTGATTAAATAGCTAATGATTTGATTTTAAATTACATTTGAAACCATGAGCTTTACGGTGAAGGAAAACAAACGTGATTCCTCACCACCTGTATTCATCTGCGATGAAATTCAATGGTGTATGTGAAGTTCCCAATTCAGCACTTGGCCCGCGTGGGAACTACGGGCCATCCCCTCTCATTATGAGAGGAGGCCTGTGCTCTGAAGTGGGACGTATATGTATAGGCTGGAATGATGGATGGGATGATCAACTCTTTTATATCTTACTCTAATCCGTCACAACAAGTTTATAGGTAGACCAATAAATTTCTTTAAAACCCTAAAGTTCAATCTTAGCTGCAAATTAGACTATTTTTACTTACAATTCAATGCGACAATCAGCTTTTTAGGGTTCCGTAGTCAACTAGGAACCTTTATAGTTTCGCCATGTCTGTTCGTCTGTCTGTCCGTCCGCGGCTAAGCTCAGAGACTTTTAGTGCTAGAAAGCTGTAATTTGGCATGAATACCAGTCACGCCGACAAAGTGATTACATAAAAAAAACTAAAACAATTTTTTTTAGGGTACCTCCCATAGACTTTTTTTTATATAGATAGTTTTTTTTTCTCGACTAACCCTATAGTGTGGGGTATCATTGGATAGGTATTTGGAAATAAATAAGGGTTTGCTAAAACCATTTTTTGATAAAGTGAATATTTTCGGAGATATTCACTCCGAAAGTTCAAAATAATGTGTCCCCCTCTAACTTTTGAACAGAAAGTCTAAAAAATATGAAAAAAATCACGTAAGTTAAACTTAATAAAAACTTTCTAGGAAAATTATTTTCAACTTAATCGGTTGAGCAGTTTTTAAGTTTTTTTAAAAAAATATTTCTATACTAAGATTGTAATTTAACCGCCATTGCAAGCATTTTTTCTCTTTAAGTACCTATGAGATCACGCTAACAGTATCTTCTTTCAAATAAAAAAAATAAAATTGAAATCGTTTCATAAAATAAAGAATTACATCTGAAAAACCATCAACATACATACTAGTTCTAGTAAGACTGCACAGATTAGATTAGTTACCAAACTCGCCGATAGATGGCTCTGTACCGCCGACGTTGAAATTCTGTGCGTGGTGGGAGTTGGGACCAAAAGAACCACATTAATAAAGTATGCAAAGATTTTTTCGTACCTGCTCCGTAGCAGGCAGGCTCCGTAGTAGGGTTCCGTAACCCTATCTTGGGCGTGTCCTACACGCTCTTGGCCGGTTTTTTTATTATTTTTCTGAGAGAGGAACAGTCACAAAAAGTGGCAAAGCTGTTGTTAATTGGTGGGCTATGGAGGTGTTAGAGGTTGTGGATCGGCAGTGGTGTGGCACCCTCGTAGACAACAAATAAAACTCAAACTCTATTGTAGCTCTTTATTTCACAATAAACAGCAAGTACAATCAAATATCGTAACGTCAATCAGGATGGGTCGATACAGTTAACATAAATTAAATCTATAGTAATTTTGTGTGGTCGCTATGGCCGTCGAACCCTTGTCGAACCATTCGGACAAGAAGAAGGGTGGATGCTAATCGTTGTCACAGACAACAGCAATTGTTGCTAGAGTCAAAAAAATACAAATAAGGTGTCCCACACATTGACACACCTGTCCACTACGTGTGTGCTCTAGACTGCCCAACAGGAGGTACTTAATTAGTTTGTAGCTTTAATTCATAAGGGTAATGGTGAGGTAGACTTCACTTTTCTACTTTTACCCAAAACCCACCCAAAAATATAAATAAACACATACATAGGTCAGTACGAGCACCTGAGAAAGCGCATCATTCATTTACAGCGAAATTGCGTCGTTTACGTAATGTAACGTAATTTCACACAAAAATAATGGCTGAATCAGATAATTAATTTTATTTTTTCAAGGTGATAATGATAACCCAAATATAACCTGTTGTAGTAACTAATGTAATGAGTTATGATGCGACTGTCTGCAATTAGTGAATGCAAATCATGTATCTACATAATAATATTGCTAGTAAAAATTAAATAACAAAATGATAAACCTTGCACCGAAATTTCGGTGGCGATTAAGTAGGTACCTAATTGCAATAAAAAAGTACCTATTGGTAGCTAGCTATATACTTATTGTTAGAAATGTATACATGATATAATTATCTTGATAACCTAGAATCTGTGAAGGGTACGAAATTTTGATTTCGTTTTTTGTTTTTACGCAAAAATCCATAGTTTAATTAATTACCTATAAATTTAAATCTAATCCTCCGAGACGGCTTGACCGATTTTAATCAATTTTTTTTCTCCATACTCGGTATGTCTGAGAAAAGGTCGTAGGATATTTTTAGGGTTCCGTACCCAAAGGGTAAAAACGGGAACCCTATTACTGAAGCTCCGCTGTCCGTCCGTCCGTCCGTCTGTCCGTCTGTCCATCTGTCACCAGGCTGTATCTCGGGAACCGTGATAGCTAGAGAGTTGAAATTTTCACAGATGATGTATTTCGGTTGCCGCTATAACAACAAATACTAAAAAATGGAATAAAATAAATATTTAAGGGGGCTACCATACAACAAACGTGATTTTTTTGCTCGTTTTTGCTCGATATTGATAACGGCAACAGGTAGACGCTTGAAATATTCACAGAATATTTAATTATATAGGTATTGACTTTAAAAATAAATCATTGAATTAAAATAAAATAATATTTAAGGGGGGCTCCCATACAACAAACGTCATTTTTATAGATACCTAATTGTACGGAACCCTTCGTGCGCGAGTCCGACTCGCACTTGGCCGGTTTTCTTTATACCCCTGTTCTTTACAGACGGAGTCGCGGGCAACAGCTAGTCTAATATACACCGTGAAATTTTAGTGATTGTTTTCCCGAAACGAGGTAATTTAGTTTCGATTGTACAATCGATTTATAATTACTATTTTGACTAGAGTCAAAAATCCAATTGTGAAAAACGAAAGTCGAAAATGACCGCAAACTTTGATCAATTATAACTGAAGATACACATTGCCGAACAAAATCCCCTTCAAAGAATGTCCGAACTTTTTTATTTGTTTGCATAACAATTAAAATCATCACCTACACAGAAATTTGAACCTAGTCTTTACTTCATTACAGTCGAATTTCGGTTGACACTTGACAGCTAAACTTGACAATTTCACGCAACGTACTGAGAAAAAAGAAGGCCACTTTTATCAAAGTGGCGCTCATTTGGCTCGGACATTTTCGGGCGCGCGACTGTGGATCTACAGTTATAATTGATCAAAGACCGCAAACCAATAGTAACGCTTCGTTGGTACAAGTAGCGTACGATCGTACGATAGGTTAGGTACCAACGAAGCGTTACTATTGGTTTGCGGTCATTTTCGACTTTCGTTTTTACAATTGGATTTTTGACTCTAGTCAAAATTGTAATTATAAATCGATTGTACAATCGATACTAAATCACCTCGTTTCGGGAAAACAACCACTAAAATTTCACGGTGTATAAAAATCTCGTGTCACGGTGTTTGTTCTCGAACTCCTCCGAAACGGCTTGACCGATTCCTATGATTTCTTTTTCTCTGTATTCGGTAGGTCTGAGAATAGGTCGTAGGCTATTTTTTGTATACCTACCCCTATTCTTCGCGGACGGAGTCGCGGGCAACAGCTAGTATAATTAAAAATTTACATTGATGACACGTTCTCGTGCTTTTTGTTTCGTACTTGTGTTCGTTTGTTTACATTACATGTTAAGAAATGTCGTCTCGAGATCAACGTGGTATCAATATACCTTTGTAAAATTCTTGATTAATTACCTATGCTCCGCATTTTTCTAGCGTTGAACAAACGATACGATATTATTACTTTGCATGTGATACAAACAGCTGCACAGCAAAGCGCCATATGTGACAAGAACGTTACCTATGTAGGCGGGCGTGCAGTGCAGGATGTCGACGATGCTTTATTAGTTTATCAGCCAGACACTCGAAACGTGCTGGACGCTACGTCTGTACGCTTAGTATAAGTTTTATCTCACCAAAATACTTCTCGATTGCGTTTACGTAAAAAAATCAATTCTATGGAAACATGAACGCGCGCGCGCGGAGGCGCTGTCCATGTTTCCCTAGTAATTGATTTTTTTGCGTAAACGCGATCGAGAAGTATTTTGGGGAAGTGAATCTTATACTAAGCGTACAGGCCATCAAATTATATTTCATTCGATAGACGGCCTCTTTCAGCATCGTCTTCTGTTGGAAATACAACGTCCACAGCGAGCATTTGTGTGCAAACGTCGTTTCTAATAATTACCGTTGAACTAAGAAGAATCAGTAAGGCTTTCGTTCATTGGTAGTAATTTAAGACTGCAGGTGATTTTATTCTTTGACTATTTCAAAACCTATAAAATAACAAACACAATTTAAAAAAAAAAAAAAAAAAATATCACGGGACAATTCACACCAATTGACCTAGTCCCAAAGTAAGCTAGGCAAGCTTGTGTTATGGGTACCAGGCAACGGATAAACATACTTACATAGATAGATACATACTTAAATACATATTAAACACCCAAGACCCGAGAACAAACATTCGTATTTTTCATACAAATATCTGCCCCGACACGGGAATCGAACCCGGGACCTCAAGCTTCATAGTCAGGATTTCTAACCACTAGGCCATCTGGTCGTCTGGTGGTAACTTAATAAATCAGCTAATTTAATATTTGCTTGTTACAGTTCTACCCAATCATGTTTTCCGTGGTTCTGGGCTTCACCAATGGGGTGTTTGGATCCGTGCCAATGATCATGGCCCCGTCTCGAGTTGGCCGCGAACACCGTGAAATTGCTGGTGAGCAATAATATAATTTAAATTAAGTATTATATATGAAGATTTCTAATGTTTATAAACATTATGCATAAGATAATCACAGGGCCGGCCTAACTTTCTTACTTCTTATTAAAATATTAAAACTATTTTTACTGGGTGGATCGCGTCGGTACACTGTCTATGAACAAACAAGTAGGTACCTACTGAGAAAATAATCAATCACCCAATGCGATTTCAAATATTTTGTGGCTTAGAAGCCTCAACTCACGACGAGCACGTGGCGTTGGCGAGTGAAGAACCTAAAAACCACGAACTAGATACTTGAGATTCAGCAGGCATATCTCTTGAGGGCAGTGCATTAAGAATGTATTTCCCACAATTTCCACGGCACAGGGAGCAAGCAAATTTTTTTATTATTTTACGGGAGCGGTTGTATACATCAGGTTGGAAGGGTTAGATCATAACCGCTAGAACATGCCGTCGTGACCGTGACATCGCCGACGCCAGCAGCTACAATATGACAAAACTTATACTAATAAATAACACATCGTAATATTCCAGGTAACATGATGACGCTCTCCTACAACGGTGGACTACTCTCAGGGTCTCTGGTGTCTTACCTCCTCCTGAGCATGCTGGGCCCGCCCGCCATAGCGCCCTGCCGACTGTACCCTACCCCTGTACTGCCGACCCTAGCTCCCGCCACCACGACCATCGCCACTAATTTGACACATCTCGTTACTGCCTTGCATTAATTGATGACATGGGAATAGTGGCCTGGTTAATGACAAAACCCAACTCTGAGACGAACCACGACTTGTACACGTATGCCGTCAACTAAGTTTTGTGTATGGTAGTTTTATTGCTCCCAAATGTATTTTTTTATCTTTAACTAACTTCTGGAGCTTATATAGCATTTGAAGAGAAGTACTGTACCAATACCAATACAGATATATATGTAGGTACGGAGATTGTTTCACGAACTCTTGTCCAATCTCTTTGAATGTTATCAGGCGTGAAGCGTGTATTTAGGTACCTACTAACGAATGTCATATTATAATTTTATTTTTTTTGTGTGCGTCAGAGTTGCAGGCGCCTAAATAAAGACAAATTTACATTATTTAATGAGCATTACTCTGCGGGGACAGAGAGCTAACGAGTTAGTTATAAACGACTACTTAATCGAGCGCTGCATTGTAATACTAGTAGCACGAAATAAGTGTATAATGTGAATTTGGCTTTAGTGTACGTACAGTCGGACAAATATGAGTAATCGAGTAATTAGTCAGAAAACTAAATTATTTGCATCCCCTCTGTCCCTTCTTATGCGTTGCAAGACTGGTGGGCTACTACGAAATTCGAAACTCGTATCGTGCCGTCCCTTTCATTCTGTATGCCTAGTATAAGTTTTTACTTCACCAAATACTTCTCGATCGCGTTTACGTAAAAAATTCAATTACTAGGGAAACATGGACAGCGTCTCCGCGCGCGCGCTTCCATGTTTCCATAGAATTGAAATTTTTACGTAAACGCGATCGAGAAGTATTTTGGTGAAGTAAAACTTATACTAAGCGTACTGTTGTTCAATACAATTAGCGTCAACGTAACGGCTCTATACGAAGATCGAAAATCGAATTTCGTAGATTTCAAGGCATGTAATTTCGCCTTCTCGATGCCAGCGATTACGCATGTACAAATTGGACGCGGCTTGGATAGGGATGCACGTTAAATGTTGACTACATTTTCTGGTAAAGTTTGCCCCAACATTGGTTGTTGTTACGTATGAACCGTCAAACATTGGGGCCAATAAACTGGTCAGGGTCGTCAGGGAGTGTTGGGGCCAAAGTGTGGTGATTTGCTATGACTGAATGTAACGAATTCCATTTGTAAATACAACATTGTTGTAAGATAAGTTGTTTAATGAATCAGTAGAAACTAGGACTAAGGAAACATTAATTAATCAAATATAAAGTCAAGAAAACCTTGCTTATAGAGTAACTTGTAGAAAAGCACATTTATACTAAAGTTAAAACGAACTCCTGATTTGGTTTTCTTTCTATGTTTTAGTATATTTATTTCTGCAATTTTCCTAACAATGAAATTAATAATTCTTATCTTAAAAATAATTTGATGTGGCATTATTACAAATGATCAATAAATATAATTGGTCTAGTCCTGTTCCCATAAATTGCATAATATACATCGTTTGCCTATCATGACTTTGTACATAGTGAAATGTTTTAAGAATCTCTGTTGAATTGTTATATATAATTATATTTTTGTACAGTATATTATCTAAGTAACCACTACTTTTGATAAGTTTTCGTCACTTAATTGTATAAATAGTTCATGAACTGGATAAAATGATCTTACTATAAGTACAATATTAAACTTTAACCTGAAAAAAACCGCAACCTTGAGAATCTAATCATATATGTAAGAAAACATATACTACAAAGTACTTTGAAATTCGTACGATGCGTCACTGTGTTTTTTTACTACAGCCTAGGATTATATTTAATTCTGTAAGAATATCTTGGCTACATACTGGCGTGGCGTCTAAACAAAAAATGTTAACACAATCTCGCAGTTAAAGCAAACATGTCGAAATATTATCGTTGATTATTTTCCTCGAAAGTCGAGTAACAATTAAATAAAATTGATAACTTTTGTAACCTTGCAATCTATCACGCTACGGTATTTTGGCAGGCTACGGGTCGGTGAGAGCTACGCACCAGCCCAGCGTGAAAGATGTAGCGCACCTACGGCACTTCTACGACGTAGCTGTTATCTGTGTTTCTTTCTCTCTCTCTCTCCTTATTTTATACTTCAGTTTATTAACAATAGAAGTGAGATAAACAATCTAGACCTGTTTTTTTGCGGAAAAATACTATATGAGTTGATAATATCAAACTCCAATACGTCCGCAATAAATGGCATGGGAATAAGTATGATCCTTATTTTCATTATTTTATACTGTTAAGGTACCAAAAATATTTTATAAAAGCGTTTTTTAAGGTTCCGTAGTCAACTAGGAACCCTTATAGTTTCGCCATGTCTGTCCGTCTGTCTGTCTGTATGTCTGTCCGCGGCTAAGCTCAGAGACTGTTAGTACTAGAAAGCTGTAATTTGGCATGAATATATATATCAGTCACGCCGACAAAGTGATTGAATAAAAAAAAGTAAAAAAAAATTTTTTAGGGTACCTCCCATAGACGTAAAGTGGGGGTGATTTTTTTTTCTCGGCTAACCCTATAGTGTGGGGTATCGTTGGATAGGTCTTTAAAAATCATTGCGGAGTTGCTAACATGATTTTTCTATTCAGTGATCTGTTTGCCAAATATTCAACTTTAAAGTGAACATTTTCATTAAAATCGGCCCCCCCCCCCTCTAAAATCTTAACTGTTGGGTGGCAAAATTTGAAAAAATTCAGAAGGGTAGTAAATATATCAAATTTACTAGGAAAATTATAGCGGCTAAGATTGCTTCGAAATTATTTGTACTTTAAGAGTAAATAGTAGCCTAAGGTATAAAACATACCTAAACTTGGATGATTCCGTACACACGAAATCCTTAGAAAAATATTACTTGATTTTTTCGTAATGGCTACGGAACCCTACCTTGGGCGTGTCCGACACGCTCTTGGCCGGTTTTTCTTTTCAATAATAATAGGTTGGGCAACATTGATCAGTGCACCTCATTTCTATTCCTAAAAAACCATATACTTTACACAATTACACATTCAATAGAATTGACTAACTTGTTCACTGTGAGCTATTCCCATATGTACACTCCCTCCAAAATGTAACCATGGGAGGTGCGATGAATATACGATCCCGTAATTTTGTCGAAACGCAAGTCTTGGTTCTTTCTTACTTAAACCCTGGGGTACATGTATAATTTTCTATGAGTTGTATTATCATTATCCTTGTCCCGTGTGGGGACAATGTGAATTTTTATTTATCAAATATAATAAATGTGGATTAAAAAATCATTTAATTCTTTTGTATAAGAGAATGTTTCAAGTTTTAGCTAATTCGCTTTACTTCCTTCCAATTATATATTCTAGCTCCCAAAACTACTAACAAAATGTTATAATTACTTAGTTAAAAACGTCGGATCAATATAATGCCCAATAATCAGCAAGAAGTTGGATTTTACTCATTTTTTGTTTTGTCATTTCTTCAAAAGATTGGATCGTAAGAACGTATAATTAGGTACATAGGTTATACTTACACGTTACGCTTAAGATAAATATGATTACGTTAATGTTGACCGTACCCAATTATAATTGGAAATGCCAAGAGAGTGCACTGATATAAAATACCTAGTTAAGATAAGGATACATCCAGACTACACTTGCATTGTAGTGGTTTGGTTTACTGTATAGTATACACCAATTTGTAAACATGTATATAAAGTGTCTAAACATATCCAGTTTTTCTAATGTCTAATGTTCCTAAGGCGATTGGTGATGCGACTGATTGCAGGATGACACTTAATCAGTGCAGAGTTCCCAAATATGTTAGTGTAAGTACCACTTTCTCAATTCATTATAATTCTTTCTCCTGTCTGGATTCAGTAGAGGTGCACTACTGAAGTGGTTAGTCTCAAGTCTACGTGTACATTTTCCCCCCTTGTTTGATACTAACGCATTCGGGTCGTAGATAGCGTAGGAAACAAAGGTTGTCTCTCCTGTGGACATAAAATTAGCGACTCCGAGTCAGCAAACTTATATAAGATTTATTTAAATGGGCCGAAAGTTGGCCAGGCGTCCCACATGCCGATGTACACTTAACTAAAAAATATTGGCTTATAACCTTTAACTTTGCCCATGTCCACAGAAGAGACGCGAACAAAAAAAAATGTGTATGATCCATTCATTACCGACAAAAATGTATGAGATTTTTATGACTTTCGCCAGTGCCGCTGTCACAACTTTACTGCCATATGAACGTATGATACGCATCGTGGCATCTGAAGTGTGGGTTTGAGCCGTAGGAATGCGTTAAAGGTTACAAATTTGAAACAGTAAAACGTACGTTTTGTCTGTGTCTGGAAAAACACAAGTCGAAGTGATATCCTTGTATACAAACGAATGTTAAGTTAACGTAAACTTACGGCCCAGGCACAACTACATGCCGTGCTGCCAGGCCATAAACTACGAAATTTTATTTTCGAACTTCGCATCGTGCCGTTCCGTTCACGCTAATAGTATTAAACAGACGAGTGAAAGGGACGGCACAATACGAACTTCGAATTTAAAATTTCGTAGTAGCCCCCCGGTGCGGCGGATGACAGACAGAAAAAACGCTAGCCGCCGGTTGCGCGTAGTCGTGGCCGTGCCGTTAACAAGCATTTATGATTAATTGGAGTTGATTGTTATCTAAAGTCAATTGTTACATGTCCTGCCTTCGGTAGTGGACACGATCCCAAACTGGTTTTTCTGTTTTTTTGTTCCCAAAATATTGTTAAGTCCAAATCTAAAGTAACAAGCTGGGCGTATTTATTTCGACTTTCGCTGTAATCTGTTTTAAGAGATGAACAGTTTTGGTGAATAAAAGGGCAATTTTAGATCAGAATTGTGTTTGTGAATCAATGAATCTATTCGAACTCTGCTAGTAAGTACGTTGTGTGCAACCAACATTACATCGTTATAAGTGTAACTAGAACTAGAAAACCAACATTCTTGGGCGCGCACAAACAACGATTTATGTTAGAGTTTATTTGTTCCGTGATGTGTAGATCCATGATTAAAGAGCTGCCGATATTAGCAAGAAATACTTAATATGTCTAATGTATGACTAATTATCGACCGTGAATCAAAATTATTTAACAATTCATTTCTTGGAATACACATGGTAGAGAAAAATATTCGAAATTATTTCCTATTTGTTAAGTAATTGACGTAATTACATAATATTATATAGAGCTTGTCTAATTTAAAATGACGCGCCCCACCCCACCACCGCATTTACGCACAGGATTTGAAACTCTATTTAAGCTACAATAGAGAAATATTTCTCTTGGCAGATGTGCGTAAATGCGGTGGTTGGGCGCGTGTCATTTTAAATTAGACAAGCTCTACCTCATTAACATTAATTACTTGGTTGCGTTGTTTGTAATTTTTATGCCCCTGGTTGCCTTGCACGTTAGCGCTCATCGCAGACATTGAGCTTTCATCCTTATTGCACTCGCCCACTTGTCGTCGCCTGTCAAAGAATAAAGTACCTCTATTTTTTGGGTCCGTAGCAGAATTACTAAAATCAAACATCCTAAATACTCAATTCCTAAAGATAAAACTTCGAAAATCGCAATGTCTAATGTACGAAATTCCTAAAGATGCATGTTAATGCACTTTTAATCGAATGATCTCATTTTCGAAAATCAATATTCCTTTGTACAAAATGCCTAATGGTAATGACAATACTTTGAAACTCAATATTTCTAGTACCTACTCAAAATAGCTACGTACAAAAAGCCTAATGACAGCCGGTATCTCACTGGCAGTGAGCAAGCGAAGCGAATCGTAGAATGTTTACTTCTCGAGTAAATCGAATTATGTCAAATGTAGCATTATACCAAATGTTACAGTTATATCAAATGTTGTTATATCTATCATTACACACCCGTATGAAAGTTCTAGCGATATTTTTCCTACTTCCAGTTGACCTAAGTTTAAAATTTATAAAGTGCGAAATTTCGAACGACATTTGTACTTAGAACACCATAATAATCATTTTCAGTACTGTGACAAAAAACATAACGACTGAACCTAACCAATCAGAGTCATTTCTGCCCCGAAATGGGGTGTGTAATGATAGATATAACAACATTTGATATAACTGTAACATTTGGTATAATGCTACATTTGACATAATTCGATTTACTCCAGAAGTAAACATTCTACGATTCTTTTATAAAACAAACTAATCTAACCTAACCTAATGCATATCAAATAGAATTAATAACAATCCTCCGAAGTTTACTTTTTGAGTAAATCGCATTATATCAAATGTAGCATTATACCAAATGTTACAGTTATATCAAATGTTGTTATATTTATCGAGGCGCACCCCTTTCATACACTAGCAGTATCGTACATTAGAAATTTGAAGAGTAGGCCAACTGGACGTAGGATATACATATTTAGGAATTTCGTACATTATAAATTTTAGTTTTTGAAGTTTAGTCTTTAGGAATTTTAATTTTAGAAATTTTGCTACGAACCCATTTTTTTACTATGAAGTATTGCTCATAGGTATAACACGCTCATTTGTTTCTTTCGAACGAATGGTATAGCGTAGAGCTTTATAGACAAAAAAATAGTCTATATCTATTTCCTTGTCCGTTGAAAAATCCGTTATGATACTTAAGGTATACCTACTTAACCGAACTTTCAAGTCTCTAGCTTCACTGGGTTAAGCTGTGCTTTGTTTATCAGCCAGTCGGTCAGTCAGTCAATCGAAATGTTGTTTTATACATGGATATTCATGCTGGCGATAAATTATACGATGCAAAGATACCTAGAAATACCATGAAGTTTTTAGCATTTTGTTATTGGTAAAAGTTTTCCTTAAATAAATAAACAAACTTTGCTGGCGTAATTTAGTTGATAGATAAGTAATGTGCGTCAGTCATATTATTTTCAGTGTACTTGACATAGGCCAACCAAGTCAAGAGAAAAGTTATTTGCGCGTCTTGTACTGCTACCTACATCACAATTTACATTGAGTTGCAGACATATTTCATAGACGTCTGGTCATCCAG
The DNA here is from genome assembly GCA_947859365.1 of Archips crataeganus. NCBI lineage: Eukaryota > Metazoa > Arthropoda > Insecta > Lepidoptera > Tortricidae > Archips > Archips crataeganus. The sequence goes on from OX402058.1 coordinate 10,467,544, forward strand.
TACAAAAACTTCTTGACATACTTAAAGTCGAGTGGATTGTGTTGAGATTTAAAACAGTGTTGGCAGGCTATTTATACTTGTACTTGCACCCAGGCAGTATTTTATTGGAAATAAATCATTTTATTTTCCCACTTGTTCCCCGGGGTTTCAACCTGCATAAATTAATCAGGGGTTTACTCAGAAATTCCGAAAGTGTAAGTGTATGGCTGTCAGAGTTCATAATAAGGGTAGACACCACGGTTGACGTATAGGTGAAAAAGTTAAGTTAAATGACCAATGAAAGATATGATGATAGTAACGTGTCCGTATAAACAAATTGACGTTCCAAACTGGAAAAATGACTTAAGTTCCATATCAATTCTGTGCACTACTACATACAACAGGTCCTTTACTTAAGTTTTTCACCTATACAGTAAAATTACATAAAGTTTACCACTGACAGATGGTTTGCCTTCATTTCATATTCAACTTTAACCACCTACTACTTAATTTGTATGGTGTTAAAGTTGGAAATGAAATGAAGGCAAGCAATCTGTCAGCGGTAAACTAAAAGTAAACGTATTGTGCGTACATTTTATGAGATGTCAAAACGCGATTCTCCTATATATTTTGTATTGCAGTAGAGGTCTGTGACGTACCGTAACTTAATTGCCAACTCAGTTGACTAATTTATTTGTTTCAAAGCATTAAAAATCTAATTTTACAGTTGATTGAAAATTAACTTTCGGTTTTCAGGTCTAAAATAAAGAGGTTTTTATTACTTTTTTATATAAATCAATGTCATTACCCTGTTTATTATCTACACATGACTCTTTGCCCAAAAAAATTAAACGTGTGTAATTTTTTCTAATCTTTTTATTTATTGACATTACTCCTGACTGAAAAAGCAAAATACATCTTAAGTAGGTACGTTACCTATCAAGGATGGCTAACCAAATCGAAATAAAATGTGTACGTATATAAACTTAGAATGAATGTGTTTAATATTATGTGATAACTTATTTAATTCTGTGGTACCTAACGAAATAATAATTATCACTCCGAGAGCTAAATGCCTACGCGAACGTATCACTCCAGTATATTGACCTTATTATATGGTTATGAATCAAAATACATTGTTTAGAAATAAAGCTAATCATAATCAGACTGCAAAATATGTTTAATTCTTTGAATACCTACATTACAGCAGCTACAAAAGTTCATCGTGATCATTCCAGCCTATCGTCGTACTGCAGAGCAAAGTCCTCCTCTCAGAATGAGAGGGCTTAGGCAGTAATTCCCACGCGGGCCCAGTGCGGATTGGAAATTAGCACACACCATTGAATTTCATCTCAGGCGATGCACGATGTTTTCCTTGACCATAAAGCTCCTGGCCACAAAAGTTAGTGTTTCGCAAATTATTATGCTTATGGCCTGTTTCACCATCCTCTCTGAAGTTCTTAAGTTAAGAAAATGAACAGACACATCATCATTATACATATCCGTCTCCTAAGATAACAGGAACTTAAAAGAGAGTGATGAAACGGGGAGTTAACCTTTCGTACGCGAGAAGTGAACATTTCACTGCATAGAAGGTGCCTTACCTAATATTAATCCAGAATATTTCACCAGATTATTAGGTTACTTTGACTGGCCACCCCAGTGTAGATTTGGAACTTTTAAGATTAAGTCAACCCTTTGTCATCGTACACTTTTAACATCGACTAATGTATGAAACAATTGCCAACCACAATTAAAAAATCCTGAAAAACTTTCGCAGTGGTGTTCAGTTTAAGTAACCTAACCATCTACTGAAATATTCCAGGTTAATTTTAAGCCACATTGCATAAGAAAAAAGATGGCCGCAACTTTTGCTTGTACCCAAGTCTTAAATAGGGTATACGAGGGGTTAAGGAAATTTCATAAACATGCTCAATCAAATCACCAATCATTTTTCTATCATTATTTATTTCACACAACTATCAGCATCACATATTAGAACGAGATAATTACGAACCACTTAGACAATGTGCAAGGATTTGCACGAAGTGGCATAGCTTGCGCTCTTGAGGGTACAACCCATGACGAAATTCCAAGACTGATGCAATAGCAGCTACGTCTTACGGCGGCGCGTTCGGGACCGGTTTGAGGATCGTGAGCTCCACTCCTGGCTGAGGTCGGAATAAGATGGCGGGGTCTCAGGAAACTGGGCGTCCGATGTCCATCGGCACGACGAACAAGCTGCTTTAGGAGGCTCTTGTGTTTTCACAGGCGATCCGCCGCTGTAAGACTCCAAAATGTGCTTGTACGCACACTCCAAAGGTTCAGGGCTGCGGCCTCGCGCCGCGCACAGCCGTATGCGAACGCAGGCGCTGCAATACCCACAGGTTTCACCACGAAGTCCACTTTTCATCTCGAACAACTGTATTGACGGTACACGTACTTATCGGTGTTAGCAAAAGCCCAAGACTGATGAGATTGCGGTCTATTCGGTGTATATATTTGCTGTGTCGTGGCGTCGCGCACGCGCCGGACCGATAACCCCAGGTCCGGCGCCAGCGTTGCCGCCACGACAACAATCTTAGTTAAAAACCTTATCGAGCGTCGTGATCGATGCCAACTCTACAAAGCGAAAATAGTCTTATTTCAGGGGTTCCCAATGTTTTTCAGCCTGCGGAGCACTTAAAAAGTTTAGTATTTTGTCACAACGCCCCACGATGATACTGCGACGATGCTTACTTATTTGAAAAAGATATAGTCGAAAGAAATAAGTAGGTAGTGGCGGGGCCTTGGCAGGGCGTGAAAATTTTTGCAAGTAAAGCCGGAGCCAAAAAAAACTAAACACATACCCATTTATCCTCTTTTTGAAAAGCAGTGCAGTAATGGAAGAGAAGCGATAGGTTACTTTGAAAGTTTAGTCAACCAAGAGGGAATCGGGTTGTTAGTGCCCTTCACCACTGGTACAATTATAGGTAGTAGTCAGGTAGAAAGGGACAAAAATTAAAACGTCTTCTCGTCCACAACATGTAAATGAGTGTTTTATTAATTACTAGCTGATGCCCGTGACTTCGCCCCCCCCCCCCGTTGTGTGTTTTCCAAATTTTCATAAAAACCTTCTCCTGACAGTAATAAACGCAACAAAAAAAGAATTATCCAATTTGGTCAATCGGCAGCTATGCGCGTACAAACATTTCGGTGATTCATTTTTATTTATATAGAAGATTATATTTATAAGAAATTAGAATTAAGACTTTTCAGTTTCAGTTCACAAAAAGAGAGATTTAAGCAAAATTAATATAAAATACAATAGCTACTCAGTCAAATCAGTATGACGGATGACTTCGATTACCCGAATCCAAAAGTATTCGCGGGTCTTAGGTAGGTACTCTCAATCAGAGGAGGATCAACTCACGGCCCCCTCTCTACTTTCTACGGCGCACCAGGGCACCGCGACGCACACTTTGGGAACCCCTGGGCCCTATCCCACAAAAGTTTACAAGTGTACAAATCGACATAGGTATTTGTTAAATTGTAAACAAAATAGCGTACCACAATAATTACAAATATGTATTAGTTACAAGTGTCTAGTCTACAAATAATTCGACTTTGTAAAAGCTTATCACAAAGAATGGAGGTTATGTATAAACAACTACATAATTGTAGGATTGTAGATTTTTAATCATACAATATAAATATTTAATAGGTATCACGTATACTTAAAAAGAGGCACCAACCTTTGTTACTATGTATCCATAAGTGATTGAATAAACGATTTTTATTTTATTTATTTATTATTTATTTAATGTTAAAGGTAGGTAGATTAACTTTGTATGGGTGAATAATATTGATCACACTCACGAATTATACGAGTAGTTAAATGCTTATAGTGAAATCAATTACATACAAGCGTTATTCATTACGTTATAATGGTCTTGCAAGCCAAATTAACTGTTTTAAACCTTATAAAGGACAATAAAAATAACTAAACATTTCGTCAAATAAAAATAATTCAACGATTCGAATAAAAAAATATTCTTGTTGAATGTTGAATTATGTATGTATTGTAAAATAATAAATAATTGTACCCTCTTGACACACATCTCGTGAATTGTAAACTTGTAACTACAATTCTACATTATATGTACACTTATTACTACAATTTACTGTAGCACAAATCTTAAATCTACAATTGTCACCTACAAATTTGTAAATTTTTCGGAAAATTCATTTGTCGTATATAAAGTTTTGTGATACAACGAATTGTAAATAGTAGATACAATTTACATATTTGTAAGCATTTTTCTCTAGAAGTATGTCACTTGGAAAGTTTTGTGGTATGCACACATTGTATTTTTACAAACTTGTAACTTGACACTTGTAAAATTGTAATTGTAAGTTTTGTGGGATAGGCCACTGGTCTATGTATTCACTCATGTACTCCATAAATTACTATTTCACACCACCTGCTCGACAATGCCTTATTATACACAGTGAAATTTTAGTGGTGGTTTTCCTGAAACGAGGTGATTTAGTTTCGATTGTACAAACGATTTATAATTACTATTTTGACTAGAGTCAAAAATCCAATTGTGAAAAACGCAAGTCGAAAATGACCGCAAACCAATAGTAACGCTTCGTTGGTACAAGTAGCGTACGATCGTACGATAGGTTAGGTACCAACGAAGCGTTACTATTGGTTTGCGGTCATTTTCGACTTTCGTTTTTCACAATTGGATTTTTGACTCTAGTCAAAATAGTAATTATAAATCGATTGTACAATCGATACTAAATCACCTCGTTTCGGGAAAACAACCACTAAAATTTCACAGTGTATATCATGCAAACCTTTCTCAAAGTAAATCATTATAGCCCTTGGCTTTCGCCGGGCAGTAATGTTGTTCTGAATTTCATTATAATTCTCACTTTTCATAGTTCTATTGTTTGTTTCATGGTCGTTATTGATTGGATTGGATTGGATTGGATCGATGGATCGATGGATGGATGGATGGATGGATGGATGGATGGATGGATGGATCGATGGTTCGATGGATCGATGGATGGATGGATGGATGGATGGATGGATGGATAGATGGATGGATGGATGAATGGATGGATCGATGGATCGATGGATCGATGGATCGATGGATCGATGGATCGATGGATCGATTGTTCGAAGGATCGATGGGTCGATGGGTCGATGGGTCGATGGATCGATGGATCGATGGATCGATGGATCGATGGGTCGATTGATCGATGGATCGATGGATCGATGGGTCGATGTGTCGATGGGTCGATGGATCTATGGATCGATGGATCGATGGATCGATGGATCGATGGATGGATGGATGGATGGATGGATGGATGGACGGATGGATGGACGGACAGACGGGACGGACGGACGGACGGACGCTCGGACGGACGGACGGACGGACGGATGGATGGACGGATGGATGGATGGATGGATGGATGGATGGATGGATGGATGGATGGATGGATGGATGGATGGATGGATGGATGGATGGATGGATGGAAATAAAAAATTAAGAAAATATCGAGTGACGAAAGTGATTTTACTCCGGATTCCATTAAATTAGGCGCCTAGAATTAGGGCCACTTGCACAGTTCAGAGTTAAAAAATGAAATCGGTAACCCTGGGTTAAGAATGACAGTTCCATTCATTTTAACACTTGTTAATCCTAGGTCAGCAGTTAACTCGGAGTTAAGTAGCTAACCCAGGTCCGCGCAAGCCGGCCTTAGGCATTGTTAATAATCTAATTCCAGAGAAGTCGAAGGAAAAATACTTAAAAGCTTACGACGATTTCGACAAATGGAAAACTGCGAAAGGCGCAAAATCTGTGTCGGAATCAGTGCTTCTGAGTCTATTTCGAGTATTTTTCTAGTAGCCTTGGTTTTTATTGTCTCGCAAAAGGTGAGAAAAGTAGAGTATACTCCTCGGGGATAAATCTGATTTTGCCTTGGGCGCGCTTAAATCCTTCACTAATCTCAGTACTCCATCTTAATTCCCTCGCTTCGCTCGGGAATCAACTAAGAACCCCCTCGCTACGCTCGGGAGTTAAATCTGGAGTCCCTCGTTTCGTTCAGAATTCAATATCGCGCCCGTGACATAATGCAGTGCTTTATCCCCTTGGTGTACAATCTACTATTATTTCCTCTGTGCCACAGGAATGAACAAAATATGTAAGTAGATAAAGTATTATGAATTAGACTTTGCGTATCATCGCCTCGTAGCGTACGGTAACTGATAAAGGTGGTAAAGCCTCAGACCATAGAAAGAATAGAATAGAAATTCTTTTGATCTGTGTTGTGTATCGATAAGTATGTATCATACCATCTCGCTCATGCTAATAGTATTTAATACGAGAGTGAGCGAGACGGTACGATACGAACTACGATTTTGGAATTTGCTTATAAATGACACGCGAGCTCCAAGCACGAGGGGCTATGCTATGGCTAATAAGCTATATAATTATTTTCCTAGCTAAGTCTGTAACATACCGCCACGTTATAGAGATTGTGGGTCGAAATGGAATAGATACATTTCAATGGCGAGTGCCACAATTTAGAAAAAAAAATGAAACCATAAAAAACGTGTGTGGTGTGAAGAGGGGGAAAAGTGGCAAAATTGTTTTTTGGAAGAAATACGATAACATTTATATTATAATCCTCTTAATAATTGTACTTATACATATGTATAAGTCACATCTACTTTTTTGTTTGGCTTATATTGTTGTTGTTTTTTACATATAACTGACCCTTGATTGACTCGTATTTCAACTGTTGAAAAGTGCAGATGAGAACATAGGTTGTTCACTGGTTCAGTAACAGCTTATTCCTCTACCCTTGAAGAGCCCTAGGTTGTATCTATCAAGTAATATAGACGATAAGGGCGAAATCTATCCTTTAACAGTTCGTATTAGGAAAGATGCTTCGTGCTGGCCAATGGAATACCACCACCATATGGATGAAGATGGTCCCCTGGCCTGGATGTCTGATGTTGTTTCTTTTTTTAATATATACAATATAGGCATGCGTTTGACCACAATCACGCCTGATGGAAAGCGAAGCACACTTGCCTAGTGCTCATTCACCCTAGACTTGAAAGCGGCCAAATTGTAGTGTTCAGGGAACAGTCGCAGGCAGGGAATTCCACTCCTCAACTGTGCGGTTGATGAAGGAAGAGCGAAAACATACGTAAGGGTGGAGACCGCGCCTACTTCTGGTCGACCTGTGGAAGAAAAGAGCGAGCAGGTGGAATAAGGCCGTGCAGTTCCGAAGCACATTAAATTATTCTGATTTGATTAAAAAGAGGATCTTTAAAGTCCCCAAACCACTAGTCAAAACAAAATTCGCCAAACGGCTCAAATTATTCATTTTCTCTCACATCTACAGCAAAATTGTCAGTAAATATGATATTAGACATTGTCGTCTGGCCGAGGCTAGGAAACGTGTTCTTGGCGTTTTATTAACCTGGAACTACGACGAGTCCGAGAGTATTCTGAGCATCATAGGATGAAGTAGTGTATTGGCGTCACTGTCGGTCCTCTTGGCCCACGAGCTGCACCCAGCGTCCGCGCCTCTTGGTTCATGCTGTGAGCTGACACACGCACATATACATCCACATATACACACACATATACACACACACACACACACACACATACACACACAAACACATACACTCTCCCACATACCACATCTACGTTGAGTCCGGATGAGCTCAGAACGGAGGAACGGCGGTGCAGTATACGTCGATGGCAAACGCAGTGGGATGCCGCAGAAAAGGGTAGGTGGACGCACCGCCTAATACCACATGTGGATGCCTGGCTAAACAGAAATCATGGCGAGATAAACTACTACTTGACACAGATGCTTTCAGGACATGGATGCTTTAGGGCATACTTTTATCGTTTCAAACACGATAACTCTCCAGAGTGCCCGTCCTATCCCGGAGTTACCGAAGACGCGGAACACGTGTTTTTTGCGTGCCCTCGATTCAAATCGGCGCGTAATGACCTGGAAATAGTTTTTAACAAGCGGATCCAACCAGAAGCATTAGTAGAAGCTATGCCATCATCGGAGGAGGTCTGGAACGCGACCAACACTTTCGCTACGGAAGTCCTTAAGGAGCTGCGGTCTATTGAAAGGCAAAGAGTAAGAGAAAAGCATGGAGAGAGGAAAAGAAGAAATGACTTCAACAATCTGAGGGAAGAGCAGCAGCTAGATCCTCTCCCCGCGAAGTAATGCCTGACGGCGGATTCCGAGGGGGAAACAGAGGCTGGAGGCAGAGGGGGTTTTTTAGTGGGTGGAAATCCCACACTACCGATCATCTTACTCTCATATACACTCAACGCGGTGTCTGAAAGATTTTTCCTCCTCCATTTAAAAAAAAAATACTCTCCCACATACCACACACACACACACACACACACACACACACACACACACACACACGCGCGCGCGCGCGCATAAACTCACACCTGTAGCTTTCTGTTTATCTTTAAAAAATGTATTTTTAGTTTGTTTAATGTTTGAATTTCACCTTCTTTTTTTTTTGTCAATATTTTGTAATTAAGATTCAGACCGCATCACTATGTGTAATTATTATTATGGTCTTTTGGCTGCCACGATACAGGCCTAGCCTAGAAGTGTGGAGTCATTGGTATTTCTTTTTGTATGTATTGTTCTCATATGGTTAATAAAAATTTACTTTACTTTACTTTACATTCACCGAAATGTAGCCTGTAGAATACCGATAGGGAATTGATTGTAATATTTGTTTTATTTTGCTATAGGTTTAATTTTTAATGAAAGAATTTTTGCTTAGTTTTTGTTGATTGTACATCCAATCAACATACAGGGAGTCCCAAAAGTCAATGATAACCAGTATCGGGCGAGAGGTCAAATCATGCCAGTTCTGGAAAAAATAAGAAACAAAAATCCATGTCACTCAATTAAGCGATAATAATGTAGAATCGTATAGCATGTAACTTAAAGTAAGTATTGGATATTTTCGAAAAAAAAGCCTATCATCGATTAACTGAGTGACATTTGGTGACATGGACTTTTTTCTTATTCTACCCGAAGAATGTTATACATAACTTGGTCTCTCTTTTGGTTCCGGTTGTCGTTGAGTATTGGGACACCCTGTATAATATATCAGATTTCCAGTGAATCTGACCACCAGAAGCGCGGATTACGTGCGGTGCGGAACCCTATTTTGGGCGTGTCCGACACGCTCTTGGCCGGTTTTTTATTTAAGTATACGATAATTGGGGATGTCTATTTTTTTGCAATGTATGAAAAATCGAAAACCATTTCGAGATAAATGCTTTTTAAATCGTTTTCTGTAGTTATTTAATTTTAATATTATGTAATGAATTTATTATATAAAAAATAAGCAATGACCTTCATTTGACATTGGTGTAAATTGCGTGACCGGTTCAAGTCGTACTTTATTCTGTGTGGTTAGAATTCTTCACAATTTACGCGTGGATTATACTACGGAGTTTGATTTGGACCCGCTGTCTGACATCTAGCACTTTGTCAGTGCCAGTAAAGTGACACAGTGTATAGTGTACCACTACGCAAAAAATAATTAAAGGGGTTGCCTTATCGTACGCATTTAGATAGATTTAGAAATTTAGCATTGTGGGAGCCCTCAATTATAATCTGACGTCATCAACTAAAATAGTTTAAATAATTAATTTTGAAAAAAGTAGAGAACTCAATGACAAAATATTGAAATTAGTTTCTTATAATTGACATTTCTATACAAAAAAAATATAAAAACCACTGGTAATTTTTTTTAGACATTGCCAATTTTAATTGACACAGAAACAGTATCGACGGAGCTCCGCGTGAGACTTCTTCTGTGTGCTTTTGGCCCTTCGGGCCGATGCAAACTTAACATAACCTAAACTTACCTATGTTCCTGTGTCGATTAGAATTGGGAAAAAAGCGATTGTGCAAATAGGCTTCAGTAAAAAACCTTTTGGGAGAAAAAGCATTTGGGAACAAATGCGAATGCAAATTTTGCTACCAGAAAATAACGATTTTGGTAAATTGATCTAAGCACTCGCCTATATAAGCAGAATGCATATTTTTATTTTCTGAGAGGAGGCCTGTGCCCTGCAGTGGGTGGGACGTATATAGGCTGGGATGATGATGATGATATTTTTATTTTTAAATACTCGCAACAATTAAAGTGGAAGGCACTAGATCACGTGCAGGTCACTGGACTGACCAAGTGAAATCCGCATTAGGGAGCTGCGTATCTGATTGCGCTAGACGTCCGCCAACAGGGAGAGGTGGCGGGAGATCGTGCGGAGGGAGAGCTGTTTCCGCCTCTCTCTACCAATATGGACGCCTCAACGTGACCACGACCACTGTCAAAATTGAAACGACAAAGAAGAAGAACAATTAAACGTAGCCACAAGCAAGACTGCCAAGAGCCAAGTTTTTTGTACGCCGATTGGCAAAATATAGTGCAACAATAAGAAATGTAACATCTCTGTATTTATGCAGCCATCACCTATGTTTCACAAATAAAACACTTTTGAATTTTGACTAGCTGAGGCAAACTTGGTCAGACAAAAAAAATTTTAAGACAACAACAAGAGGTCCAAATCCCAAATTGTTAAATTCACAATATTAATTTAAGGTATGTGATGGAAAATAAAGAGATTATACCTACACAACAAAATAGTGCATAGTTTGCTTCGAAGCAAATATTATCAGTGCGAACCAGTTCCTTGGTATCCTTGTATAAACTCATTGATAAGTTTTGTCCTTTTATGATAGGTACTGGCCACAGTTCTAGATCTTTACCAGAATCGACCGGCTTATCAGACCTCGTTAACGATTGCGAACACTTATTGCTCCTAATTCGACACCCAATTACGACATTTAATAGAAGAAACTAGATATCAACATAATTATTGCTATTGCAACCAACGATGCGATATTTTCAGGGATAACTCAATTCGCCAGCTCATTTAGGCTAGTTTTTACCAGCAAATTAAATGTAGAAGATAAGTTGATTAGCCAAATATAAGATGATTTGTATGTGAAAAGTAGCCAAGTCAAATGTTAAGCTTCAATTTAACATAAGTTTTCTACTTTGTGCAAATTATTAGATAGGCAGTTCAATTTAAGAATTTATATTTATAAATATAAAACACTGTTGAAGTATAAAGACCAAAGAAATAGAGTGTTATACTTGTTTAGGTTGTTATTTGTTCTCAGAACTTGGCACCCATTTAGATCTCAATCCTTTTGTCGGTGAAGTCCACAATCAAGCATATTTTTAGTATTGAACTTGGCTAACATTTTTTACATTTATGTTTTTGGTGGGATATGCATTACTGTAAGTATTTAGTATTGCTTTTGAAATGCATTTTTAGTCTAAGTCCATTAAACTAAGAGTAAAACGTATTTCTAGAAAGTACGGCATCACTACGCTACGCTATCGTTGTATCAGACGCGGTCGGGAGTAAACAACACGTTGCTATTTATAGTGTTAAGTAGGTACACGACTGGCCATTGATCAGCGAACTGGTCCTTTCTCAAACCTTCAGTACCTCTACCATGAGTTACACTAGTTTACAGTGACCGTACTCGCTAGCGACGGCGTAAATGATTTGTATGGAGAACTGTACAGCGCCTCTAGCGGTCACTTACGGAAGTACAATTCTCCATACAAATCATTTACGCCGTCGCTAGCGAGTACGGTCACTGTAAACTAGTGTAAACTCATGGTAGAGGTATAGAGCACAATTACTTACGCAAAATATACTAGGCACAGAAGATATGCTATCGCGCCCTACGACACAGTTTGTGTAACCCGACAACGTAGCGCGAGAGTTACCTACTATAAGTACCTACTTGCATACAGCATGTGTTTATGAGGTCTTTATTGCTAGCTATCGTCAAGCTATTGTTTCGCAAGTATAGTCGACCAAGTAAGTGCTTTACCATTTTTGGTGACAGTTTCTACATCAGAATAAAAACAATAAGGTTGATTGTCACATTGACTATGAGTGAAAATAGCCTTTCATATTTTAAGCCGTAGGTAGAACAGATAGTGAACCTTAGAGTGTTAAAGGAATTTCTTGGTCGGCTATACCAATTAATAATATTTATTCTAGCGGTGTGTACACAAAGTAAACCCTGTTTCGGTCATTCTGGTAAAGAATAAATGAACGCTCCTCTTTCTTCGTTATTAGGTAAGTATATACCTACTTACCTATTTGCGTACCTGGGAGTTTTCAGAAAAAAATTACCCGTTTTCCTTAATTATCCTTAATTTTTCCATACATAATTAATTAGGTAGTCAGTTTTGTGACGGTCCATACAACATGTATGGTTAACTGCGTCACAAAACTGACAATTAAAGGAGGGACACTTTTTTTATTGCTTACATCGATAGTGCTTGTGATTCTGAGTAGAAATAATCCAAAAATTGTTAGGTTTTTAATAAAAAGTACAGGGTACACTTTTTTCTGAAAATGCCCACCTAGGTACACCTAAGTAGGTATCTGAAGTTCTTCAGTCGCATCAATTTTGTATGGACAGCTGTACTTTTTAGGGTTCCCCATTTTATCCTTGACTCTTCTGTCAGTCGCTTTACCAAATCTAGAATTCTAAGAAAAGTACTACATAAGTAATATTTAGAGTCGACTCGTAATCATGGCCGCTGCAACGTGGTCGAAACGACGACGAAATTTTAGCAATAAATAGTTCGTGATTACCTAAGTCTCGAGAAATATTAGTTATGTATGAGTGAGAATCGCGAAAGTTAGTACCTAAATGTCTTTTTAGGGTTCCGTAGTCAACTAGGAACCCTTATAGTTTCGCCATGTCTGGCCGTCTGTCTGTCTGTCCGCGGCTAAGCTCAGAGACTGTTAGTACTAGAAAGCTGTAATTTGGCATGAATATATATATCAGTCACGCCGACAAAGTGATTAAATAAAAATAACTAAAAAAAATTTATTCATTGTACCTCCCATAGACGTAAAGTGGGGGTGATTTTTTTTTCTCGACTAACCCTATAGTTTGGGGTATCATTGTAGGTATTTGAAAATAAATAGGGGTTTTCTAAAACCATTTTTTGATAAAGTGAATATTTTCGGAGATATTCACTCCGAAAGTTCAAAATAATGTGTCCCCGACCCTCTAACTTTTGAACCGCACGTCTAAAAAATATGACAAAAATCACGTAAGTTAAACTTAATAAAAACTTTCTAGGAAAATTATTTTTAACTTAATCAGTTGAGCAGTTTATAAGTTTTTGTAAAAAAATATTTCTAGACTAAGATTGTAATTTAACCGCCATTGCAAGCATTTTTTTTCTTAAAGTACCTATAAGATCACGCTAACAGTGTCTTCTTTCAAATAAAAAAATATATTACATCTGAAAAACAATCAACATACTTACATACTAGTTCGATAAGTTACCCAATTCGCCGATAGATGGCGCTGTACCGCCGACGTTAGGACCAAAACTACCATATTAATAAAGTATGCAATAGTTATTTGTGCAACAAGAGAGCAAAGTTGTTTTTTACTGCGAGTGCTGATTTTGAATCACGAGTTAGCGAAGGATTCTATAATTGAATCACGAGCGTTTAGCGAGTGATTCTAAGTTAGAATCCGGAGTGCGCGAGTGATTCAAATACACGAGATGCAAAAAAACTTTGGTCTCGTGTGACACATACAACTTTTCACCTCAGCAGCGAGAACATAATAAATTATTAAAGGTATATGAACGTCGTCTTTTTGTCTTTGTTGTGGTTTTCAACATTGAGTAAATACTTCATATTATATATATAACAATAGGTACAGTCTCCGAAAAAGTGTTTGCATTGTTTAAAAATATCATAAGCTTTTAAATATTTTTCTCGAGACTTTTCAAGTAAGAAACTTACTCTGCATTATGTATTACTCCATTAATTCGTCTGGTGTTCAATTAGTTGACTTCGTCACTGGACTCACTCAATTCACTCATATCATATTCAAAAATATATTAAATAAGTACTTATTACTATTCTAATAATTTCCAAATTGCCTCTGATCGTGTACCAAACTCATAGATATCGAACTCTGTAGCTAGAGAAACAGAGGAAAATAATTAAAATTTGAATCCCGCTATTTTTTTAAAGATGCGTTCCGATACTACACCCGCTGCGTTCCGATGCTGCATCCGCTGTATTTACCACGATGTTCAAGATTGTTAAAATTATTAATAATTATATAGATACATGTTTAAACTTTGTTTTCAACAACATTTTTACTATTAATTTGATTATATAAAAATATAATCCAATTATTAAAAAAGTACCTACAATAATTTAATTTAAAACCTTAACAGACGAATTACAATTTTAAGGTTAAGAACTTATTATGAGTATCCGAACGTTCAATCGTTCGTTTATTTTTAGGTCTACTAGGATAGAATTTGAAATCGAAATTCGAATCGATTTGATCTTATCTCTCGCTCTTTTCGTATCGAAATGAAAGTGACAGATCAAACTGAAGTTCAAATCTTTCGAATTCAGTAAGCAGACCCATCATTGTCTTTGACTTTAAAAAAAAAAAATTAAAAAGCTACTTTGTCTCACGCAGTGAGCAAAATCGGATTTTGCTCACTGTTTTTTAGTAGCAAAACCTGCCTGTTTGAGGTGCTGAGGTGAAAAGATTTTTTCGTACCTACCTGCTACGGAACCCTATCTTGGGCGTGTCCGACACGCTATTGGCCGGTTTTTTATTTACCACATCCTAATTTTCTAAATGTCCATCCATCAGCGATTCTTAAAAACGAATTAAATAATAATAAGACAAATTAAAATACCTTTTGTTACTCTTTCACGCAAAACTACTGAACGATTTTACATAGTATTTGGCACATTATATGCTTAATACTTTTTTTCTCAGAAAACTGATAGTTCGTGCAAGAATTCTTCGTAAACGAAGTCGCAGCCACGAGCTAGCATTATTTTATTCATTACTAGCTTTTGCCCGCGGCTTCGCTCGCGTGTACCATGAGTATTCCAAAGAACCAAGATATCAAGCAAGCAAGCATACAGGCAAGCAAGCAAGCATGCAAGCATGCAAGCAATATGCAAGCAGGCATGCATGCACGCAAGCATGCAAGCGTGCAAGAACGCGTGCAAGTAAGCGTGCAAGTAAGCGTGCAAGCAAGCGTGCAAGCAAGCACGACTAAACTTCAGGTAGATACGATCCTTTACAGTATTTCTTTGTATACAATGTTTTTCACTAATTCGGAAGCGAGCACTACAAATCTGTATAACCAGAAAGAATACAACTAAAGGTCAATACATGCATATGATATTTAAAGAAACTTCCTATAACTACTAACCGTTAAGGAGTTTAACCTTCCATCATCAGCTCACCTGGATAACATGCAAAAATACAACTATCGGTCTATACGTACCTATAATATTTGAAAAAATATCCTCAACTCCTAACCGTTAAGGAGTTTTACCTTCCATCATCAGCTCATCAACATGAGATGATGTCTACCAGACGCAAACACTTAAATAGCTTGAGAAAATATATGAAAAACGTAATGCGTGCCTACAAAATTTGAAGGTTGCCCTCGATTTCCCTGAGATCCCGTCATCAGATCCTGATTTGTTGACAATGGGACCATCTCAGGAGTATATTATATTCTTTCGTATAAAAAAAGAATTTTTAAAATCGGTCCACAATTGACATACATACAGTGAAATGCATAACCTCCTCCTTTTTTGAAGTCGGTTAAAGAGCCCTTTGTGGCCTATTTACAGTACAAACTTTTGAATTTTGAAATTTTACCTTTCTACAACCAGTAAAACGCAAAATCCCGTTTTTTCTCGTTCCCGTAAGAATTTCGGGAAATGCTTTATTAATGCTCCCCTACACTCCCCAAGGAACCCACTTGCCTAATCTCAGCTTTCTACGACCAGTAAAACGAAAAATCCCGTTTTTTCTCGTTCCCGTGTGAAGGAATTTCAGAAAGTTCTCTCTCAATGCTCCTCTGCACTCCTCAAGCAACCTACATACCGAATTTCAGCTTTCTACGACCAGTAAAA
The DNA here is from genome assembly GCA_947859365.1 of Archips crataeganus. NCBI lineage: Eukaryota > Metazoa > Arthropoda > Insecta > Lepidoptera > Tortricidae > Archips > Archips crataeganus. The sequence continues at coordinate 10,483,635 of OX402058.1, forward strand.
CGAAAAATCCCGTTTTTTCCTTATCCCGTGGGAATTTCTGAAAATCCTTAAAACTTTTTTTTTACCACTATAATTACCTACTTCGATGCCAAATTTGAAGAGTCTAGTAATTAGTTCATGGGATTCCGTTGAACTGAATATATAAATCCCGTTTTTTCTCGTTCCCGTCGGAATTTCGGAAAGTCCTCTCTCAATGCTCCTCTACACTCCCCGAACAACCTACATGCCGAATTTCAGCTTTCTAAGACCAGTAAAACGAAAAATCCCGTTTTTTCCCGTTCCCGTGGGAATTTTGTAAAGTCCTCTCTCAATGCTCCTCTACACTTCCCAAGCAATCTACATGCCGAATTTCAGCTTTCTACGACCATTAAAACGAAAAATCCCGTTTTTTCCTTATCCCGTGGGAGTTTCCGAAAATCCTTAAAACTGTTTTTTACTATTATAATTACCTACTTCTATGCCAAATTTGAAGAGTCTAGTAATTATAGTTCATAGGATTCCGTTGAACTGAATATATAAATCCCGTTTTTTCCTTATCCCGTGAGAATTTTGAAAAATCCTGAAATTAATGTTTTAACTAATGTAATTCCTACTTGTGTATCAAATTTGAAGAGTCTAGTTATTATAGTTACTGAGATAGGGTCACTCGGAATCCAATATATAAATCCCGTTCCCGTGGGAATTCCCAAAAATCCTTCCTTAGTGGATACCTACATTGTATAAGGTATCTATGTGCAAAATTTCAAGTTTCTAGGTCCAGTGGTTTGGGCTATACATTAAAAACGACACCCATATTGATATTTAGACATTTCAACCCCATCGCACCCCATCCAGGGAGATTGTATTTTACGTATGCCACATCGGATTTTAAAACCGTTGTTGTTTTCATAACCAGCGACCCGATAAACCATAGAAACAACACCCATGTTGATTTTCAGACTTTGTTACCCCTTTCCCCCCCTTTTAGGGGTTGAATTCTCAAAAAACCTGAAACACGTGTTTACTCATTTATCATTAGGAGTATTTCTGTGAAGTTTCGAATAAAATAGCCGAACTAATCTTGTTTCCCCATACAAACTTTGAACCCCCTGTTTACCCCCTTAGGGAGTGAATTTTGAAAAATCCTTTCTTAGTGCACCCCTAGACCTTATAAGGAACCTACATGCCAAATTTGGAATCTCTAGGCCCAGTGGTTTGGGCTGTGCGTTGATATGTCAGTCAGTCAGTCAGTCAGTCAGTCAGTCAGTCAGTTTCTTCTTTTATATATTAAGATTTTCTATAAATCAAATTGGGAATTGCGGATGGCGCAGGGCCGATCTGTTTGGCGAGCCTTGGGGGAGGCCTATGTTCAGCAAGTGGACGTATTTCGGGTGAAATGATGATGATGATGATGATGAAATTATGAATGCAATCAGTTTAGCAGGTGGGCATTCCTATTTTTCGTTGTACCGAAAATTAAGAAATTGTTAACAGGGAGTTAAAATTGGTCCGTTTGGTTACGCACTTTTTCAAGTCTTGACAATAAAAAAAACACGCGTAACAATTCGGGCAATTTTAATAATGTTTAGCAAGAAGTGTAGAATTGTCAGATTTGTTAATTTTTTTTTATTGTAAAGACTTGAAAAAGTACGTAACCAAACGTACAAATTTTAACTCCCTGTTAACAATTTCTTAATTTTCGGTACAATGAAAAGTAGAAATGCCCAGGTATTCAGTAGTTAATTGACGTTAGTTAATATTTTAAACGCGGTTAAGTCTGTCAAGGTAGTATAGGTAATAATAGTGATAATAAGTACGCAGGTAGTCGTTTTAAAAAAAAACATAATTAAGGGCTACAATTAAAACAAAACTTAATTGATTCCTTTATGCAACCGTTACCCATAGGTATAGTTTGTATAACTAACTTTCGTTACACAAAGGACGCGATCGTGATTTTCTTTACATTTTCAATTTTTCGAAAACGACTTACAACCTACCATAAAAATAATTTCTTTAGAAACAAAGGGTTTACTAATGTTTCGCAAATTACGTTTCCCAAACTGATTCACTTGGCAAATGTTTCATTTCCCAAATGTTTATTTTTTCTGAAACTTTAAACTTTTCAGGATTGTTATAAAACAACCCTAACCTAACCTAACCTAACCTACAAAATAGTCCTGAAATATATCCTGAATAGTTTACAGATTCAGAAAAAATAAACATTTGGGAAATTAAGCATTTGCCAAATGAATCAGTTTGGGAAACGTAATTTGCCAAACGAAAGTACACCTTGAAATTTACCATGAGCTTTACGATAAAGGAAAACATCGTGAGGATAGCTGCAAGAAAAAGTTGCTGGAAGAAATTCAATGGTGTGTGCGAAGTGTCCAATCCGCACTGGGCCCGCCTGGGATCTACAGCCGAAGTCCTCTCATTCCTCGAGGAGGCCTGTGCCGTGCGTGTGCTGGGATGACGATTATGATGATGAATATAAAAGTGGTTTAAATATCAAATACATTTCTCCCTCCCATAGTTCCATGACCAGCAAACTGCCGATGCCGATCCAATGCGAAATATATAAAGATGGCCAAATTTACACTACACACTTACACATAGAGTTCACCTTTTGATGTAGCTAATTTTACCAATAAATATGCAAGACCTTCGCGAAGGAGACAGATAAAACGCGGCCAAAGTTGATCGATAAGAATAGGATGTGCGTGAGCACCTATATAAACCTACTCTGATTCTTTTGCTCGTGATATTTTCTCCAATACTCTGTAGTAACATCATATTGTACTATGTAATTTGTTACCATTATAGATAGCATTATCATGGTTTTGATTTGAGTCATTTAACTTATTTACAATTAACAAGGATGACTACCAAATCAATCGTATATTACTGTTGCCTAGAGAGTTATATTTACAGTCATTGTTACGCTATCTCCCGCGACACACGCTGCCCCTGGCTATTTTTGTCTCTTCGGGTAGGTAATTAAATATCCTACAGTGAATAACAGCTTGATAAGTGGAGAATAGTATTAACAACTAACTTCTCACATAAAAACATCTCGAAGTCAAAACAGGAAATATTACTACAACACATGGCATGATGGCATGAGCGGTTAGGTAGGTACAATATTATTTACAAGAATCAGAGGAAGCAGTGATAAATTATAAGACGCTTTTAAATCATTGCTTTTATTGATTAGTAATTTATGGGTTCCGGCCTTAGTCATTATCATTTCATTACCTAAGTACGGGTACGGTCGGCGTTATGTCGCTGAACACTTAATTACTTTATTATTTCCCAGCATTGGTCTTTTTTCTGGGGTTTTTTCTGTGCATCTATATTTCAGTTTGTATTTAGTACGAAATGTATGATTTCACGGGATGACCGTAAAAGTAATAAAAAAAAAAAAAAAAAAAATGAAGTTGAAAAAATATGTACAAAAAAGATACTTCATAGCTAACTTACTTAATTACTTTGTCACTTTCACTAACGTGAAATATTTCAATCTTCACAGTATAACTGGGTATTGCGACAAAGTTCATAAGTGTTCAGCGACTTCTGAGGCTGACTGTACGTCATGTGGCCTAGAAACCAGGCATTCTGCGTTATAAAAATAAAAATAATATATGAATATAGAGAAAAAACCTAAATTTTACTTTGCTCCCCCGTGACGACACAGCTACATTTGTGCGACAAATATTTCGCACTCCTAGTTCAAGAGTCTATTAAATCAAAATAATCCACCATTTTAATTTAGACCTTCCAAAAACTCAATACAGCCTAAATTAGAATGGCGGATTATTTCGAGTTAATATGTCGACGGTAGCAAAACTAATTTTTTTAGTAATTTTTTTACTATGTCTTAAATCTTAAAATAATAATATATATGCAAAATTTTAACGAAAGTAAAGATTTTTCACATACGACAATGTTAATTGTTGCAGTCGATGTATATGCTCTTGATCTAGGAGAGCGATATACATATGTTATTATCCAGAGCTCGCCCTCCTCTCCTACCAAATAAATCGATGCATAAGCAACACAGATTCAAATGATCGTACCACAAAAACAACACAAAATGCTCACGCGTTTCGAACTCACTACGAGTTCATTCTTAAACCAAACACTGTCGAGCACGTGTGTTAACAGGGGAGCAAGGTGAAAGGTTCATTAAAATATTTATGATAAATGTAGTGTGGTGGTTCGAAAGTAAAAGAAATAATAATATTCAAATATTTATTTTAATCTACACTATTAAATAACATACATTGTCGAAAGTACAACGAACAAGCTAACCTTCAATTAAATTCTAAACGGGAGTTTCAAAATGTTTATGTTAGACGTACTTATAGGTAACTACTTCGTTTTTTTTAGTATTAGAAAGAAGGTAAGCGATTTTGACTTGTCTTTTTATTGAAAAACACTTTTGAAAAATAAGTCATAGCTAACAATTTGAAAGGAAATATATGGTAATTTACACTATTTTTAGTAATAGTTACTATTTTTTGAAAAGCGTTTTTCAATAAAAAGACTCGTCGATGCTAAAAAAAAAACGAAATATAAGTCTGGTCCCGCATATAAGGCCAAACTTGAGAACAAGTGGGTTTGTTACCACTACAATAAAATACATTATTATTTACAAGTCTCATTAAAACAGTGAAATACATGCTTAACCGTTTTCCAGGCACCGTCTATTTAGATACGCTTCTACAAATGAATCATTGTGTTGTATTGTTTACCTTTGGAGGATTAATTTAAAAGCGAAGCATAGGTATTTTAAAAAAAATCAACATGTTTTCTACCAAATTGTAAAGACGGCAAGGTCGAATTTTTGTGTAGATTTATGTGGTCACACAGACTATCAATTCATTATTTTGTTAATTAATTTAACAAATTTCATTCAAGCTTGGTGCAGCTTTTTTTTCCATTATACCTATTATTTTTAGTTGCAAATGTTGCAATATTACATCTTTTTGACCACCATTATTAACATTACGTTTACGGTGAAGGAAATCTGCACAAACCTGCGAAAAAATTCAAGATTGTGTGTGAAGTTCCCAACCCGCACTGGGTTCGCGTGGGAATTACGGCCTAAGCCCTATCATTCTGACAGGAGGCCTGTACCCTGCTGAGGAACATATATAGGCTGCAACTTTTCAGGGTAGTGCGAAACATTTAAGTGGCTAAATCTGAACATGTTAGTTTGTCACATTTACTTTGTTGTTTGTTGAGTACCTACTTGAGCTGATAATACTATTTATTAACCAAGTGCATAACAAAATGAAAATAGTTGCAGAAATGGATTGCAAAATCTTGAAGATAATAAAGGAAAACAGTAAAATCAAGAACTAGAACAATGTGCCCTTTTTTAAATCGTATTTCTATATTAGGCTACATAATCAGTAAAATTAACAAATTACATTTTAACTACTTAAATACTCAATTGAAAAGCATCTTTTTGAACGCCAGCGTCATCTATAAATGACAATACGGTAATACAACAAATTAACCTACCCGCATCCGCACAAGAAGCAATTTTGTTCGTAACAAAAACGATGTGTGGCGTTCAAAAGTTGAAATAGGTTCGACCTGGATACTCTTAAATACTATAGGTACATTGGATGTAACTCAATATGAATACAAAATTGGATAAAACAAAACAGTGTGTAGTTGACCAAGTAATTAATTTGCCTTCCTAAAGTACAATGTCAGACATACGGCTTAAAACATCAAAGACTTTTCACTTACATGTCAATGTGACAACGAGCCTTATTCAGTTTTCTGATAAATCAACTGTCATAAAGTCATAAATAAACATGGTAAAGCACTTACCTACTTGGTCCACTATCAGGGCGACCAGATGTCCCGTATTTCAGGCACGAATTTTTCACAGTCCCGTAATTTGGCGAAACCAATACGGGACAGTACATTGATAAGATAACTAACGAACCTAACCAGGTAAAACGGGGTGTGGTTTGAAGGTGTTATTTATTACGAGGGGCTCCGCCCTCGACCCTCCCTTCCAGTACCAAGGCTAAAATTTCCACTCTCAGGTACGCAAGATAACTAACGAATATAACCAAGTTAAACGGGAGGTGGTTTTTTGGAGCAGTGTTTTTTTGTCCTGTAAGTTTATGATTCAATGGCATTTAATGATAAAAACATCAAAACATCAAAAACAATATTTATTTTCTCGCCCATTACTTATTACATACTACTTTAAATGTTTAAGTATATTGTTTTGTAAAGTATTTCATTAAGAAATTTGGCAATTGGCTAAGTAAAGTTTTTTGAAGAGATGCTAATTATATTTTTTTTCGACAGTGGTCGACTTCAACACCAAGAAACTGCAGCTGTTTTATTTTTATCTCCATTTATTTATTGGAAATATTTTTTTAAGTGTTCGAGATGACATTTGTGAGATTTTATGGCTGACAAGCGGTTCGTGCTCAGTACTAAGAAGAAATAGAAAAAAAAAACGAATTCAACTGTCGCTTCTGTCAATGTCAAATGAAATCTAACCGTTTGCGTTTCGTTTGCTTTGCGTTGTCCAAGAAGCAGTTCCAAAATAGTGATCGAAAGTATTCAATCGTGATCCAATTATAGTGCATAGGACGTGGAGAAATGCGGTAAAATTGAAAGTCCGGATTTTATGCGGAGGTCGATAAAAATAGTCAAAAAATCACACTGAGCACACCAAAACGCAAAGCAAACGAAACGCAAACGATTTGACAATGACAGCAGTGACAGTTCACTTCGGTTTTTTTTTCTGTTTCTACTAAGTTCTGAGCAGGAACGGCTTGTCAACCATAAAATCTCACAAATGTCATCTCAAACACTCAAAAAAATATTTCCAGTAAACAATAGGAGATAAAAATAAAACAGCTGCAGTTTCTCGATCTCCAGAACGCCGACTGTCGAAAAAAAATATAATTAGCACCTCTTCAAAAAACTTTACTTAGCCAAATGTACAGGTTATTTAATTGATTAAGTATGCCAAATTTTACTAATTTAAAAATTATATTTTAACCTCCAACCCCGTATTTTCGATGCAGTTGTCCCGTAAAACCGGAAATCAGATCTGGTCACCCTATTCACTATACATAATTAATTTGCAAATTTAATACCAATCATTGCTCTTTCACGTTTAAACTTTCGCCGAGTTTATCGTACACGTCATTCTTACAATTAATTTTTAATGATTTGAGGTAATGACAAAACCGATTATTTCGTTTGGAATTAGTGTCAGTTTTGGCCTTCTCAAACCTGCATATTGCCCGGCACGATGACCAGTAGTCCAGTGCAAGTGCTCTCCTGTCGAGCGTAGATGCTGGGTTCAGATGAGATGAGATGCTGTTATGCCGGGAGACCACTCTGTCTCTAACCCTGAAAATAATAATAAATGAAACTTTACTTCAAATAAAAACATTATCAACAGCATGTTTTAAAAGCTATTTATATCTATTTGAGCAGCCTCAGGCCTTGTAGTAAACTATGGTCGCTCCATGAAAGGCTCTGAAGTAGGGGCTCAATAAGATCCTAGAAGGGGCTTTGATAGCCTTAAGTCTAAAAAGCCGAGGTTCTAAGTTGTTTTTAGTGCAGTGGAGTGAGTTAATCCAAGTTACACAAAAGTAGGTAGTCAAAATCCGTTGCGCAGTTTTTGCGTGAAAGAGCAACAAACATCCCAACATCCATACATCCTAACAAACTTTCCCATTTATTTTTATTTTATTAGTAAGGTAGAAAGATATGAATATTCTCTGCCCAAGTAAGATTTTCTCAACATCTGTATAGTAGACCAAGAAATTCCTTTACTACCCTAAGGTTAAATGTCAGTTGTACGGTTCAAAACGTCAAAGCCTATTTTCACTCTCAAGTCAATGTGACAATCAGCCTTATTGTATTTATTCTGATGTAGCAACTGTCATAAAAAATGCTAAAGCACTTGGTCGACTATACATAAATTAATTATCTGTTGATTTACCTTTGCACAGTCATCCGCGTCGGTTGAAGACATAATTTTTCATCGCATCCCAAACACATCTGCGCGTTGCATATAGATCTGACTACGAGCGTTTTTGAAAGGTCATCATTGAGGTCATAACTTTTGTTATAACAGGCCAAGTTCGCATATTCACTAGTACTATCGTATTCAGATGAATACCATGGTTGAGAAGAAATATTCGCTCTTGAATCTGGTCTAAGGCGGCTGAAATAATCAGCTGTTGAAAGGCTGTTTGCGATATTTGCCAGCTCACTCAGCTGACGTGTATTCTTCTGCTTGTCATCAGGATCTTCTGTCACTTCTTTACTATCAAACACGTTATTAAGTAAAATGGGTACATTCCACCAAACGTTCCACAAGTCAGAGGGAAATTGAACATGATGCAAATTCGACTTGATTTCCATAAAATATTTGTGCATTAAATCAGCTTCATGTGCGGTACTTTTAGCACAATCTATGTTCCGATCTTCTTGATTTTCTGATCCAGTCCACGACATACTTGAATTTTCATCACAAAAAATGTCGCTTTTTTGTGAACATTTATCTTTCTGCGTTGACTCTTGTCCTACACAAGCGCTGGTATAGAACTGAAGACAATTTATAGTTTTTCTGATGTCGCCTTTAAATAATTCTAATAGAATAGCACCTAAGCCAGGCCAGCATGTTCCACTATCAGCTATACACATAATATCTAACCATGTACCAAGCATTCTAGGTAAGAGTGGCTTCATAGTCATTGTTTTTCCACTAGATAAGAATCGTTGCAAATGCGGGCACGCTAACGACGTCGTAACTAATATGACCGGTCGTTTGGAATATTGAATTAATTGACTAATGGCAGAACAGAAACCCTCATCTTGGTCAAATATAATATCTGCATCATCAATAAGAATCAGCGACATACTAGTTCTCGCGTTTTCTTGGCTGTTACTTGACTGACTCACTACCTCCTCTTTTACTTTAGCTAAGTTTTTAGATTTCTTGGGTCTTCCTCGTTTTTTACCTGTGATTGTCAAGTCAACTTCCACAACTTCCTGGTATTTCTGAGAATTTTCAGCACTGTTTCCTTTAGTTCTATTAACTTTGTGGGATTGGGTAGCTTCTTGTAAATCTTGTAGCATTATTTTACTATTTCTTTTACTACTAGCATTAACCTCTATCACTTTGATAGCTAAATCTGCAGCCACAGCATACACACACGAGGTTTTTCCGCACCCAGTAGGGCCTGTGAGAATAAGAAGGTTATCAGTTGTTTTCATGCTGTCTCTGCTGTCGGCATCTGAGTAACAGAAATCAGAGGAATCTGAATCAGTTCTCTCATTAGTTTTTCCTCGTGTAGTCCAAAACTCTAACCATTTCTTCAAGTCTTTTGTGATTTCAAAGTTGCCTATTATTTGATTTGTTCCCATAGGCTTATATTTATCAGTCCAATTCAGTTTATCTAATTGTATTTTACCAGAATCCACAAAATTATTTAATATTTCTGCACTGTTATCTAATTCTGGGATGTGGGTGTCACCAAACTCTCCTTTACTTTTGGCTTTCAATAAATTATACGTACGGTAAACAGGAAACTTTGGGTAAGAAAGTTTAATATCTTTTAATACTTCACGAACATTGATAGCTGATTTAAGAACAATTGTATTTTTTTTGGGTTTTTCGAAGCTTAATATACTCTTGATTGATTTTCCTGAACATTCAGCTGGGCTACAATCAGAATCTGTATCATATTTCGACAAATCAATAAAATGATTAGATAAAACATTATCTTGAGTCTCTTTCTGCTGAACGTGCACCACTGTAGGAAAACAGTTTATTTCTGTTTCAACCTTAGCTTGCTGAATGGAAATCTTTTTCAGTTTATCTGGTACTCCACTATGAAGAAACTTTTGTTTAGCCTCTAATGCTGCCGGGTCTAAGTGAGGCTTAGGAACAAATATGGGGGCTAACTTCACATTACTTTTTTCTTTAATATGATTTTTTTTTATCGGTTTCTTCGTATCTTTTAAATTATTTTTGACCGATTTGTTGCTTGTATTTTCTGGTGGTGTAGATACTTCGGAAACATCAATTATCTTATCACTTTTTTTCTTTTTTGGTGTAAAGATATTGTACTCTTCTTCAGAACTAGACAAATCAAAATCTGTATATTGTATTGGTTTCTTGATATTTCGTTTTGGTCTTCCAATATTACTTTCATTTATCTCTTCAGAGTTTAAAGGTTTTTCTAAGTTTTCATATACCTGCATATCTTTTTCTTCAATAACTTGCTCTCGTTTTCTTTTTCTTGAATCACTCTTACAATTTGTATCCTTATTAACAATAGGATGCTCTACATCATCCGCAACATACAGTGTTTTAGTATTTTCGTCATGATTTTGTAACTCGCCTGATTTCAAGCTTAATTTCTTCTTCTTACGTTTGTTTTTGTTCCTTGCGGGGAATTTAACTTTAATTACTGGACTATTGTGTTCAGTATTTTCAGTATTGGGTGAAATTAAAGGTTCATCACTTTTTTCAAGTTTCTTAAAGTAACAAAGCATGTTTTCTTTTTTTCTGATTGAGGGAGATAACTTTTTAAGGAACTCTGTATCTTCTTTCGATATTTGTTTTTCACTTAAGCATTTTACACTAGTACCATTTTGCACTGGCTCATTATTCTCGTTAAACATATTTATTAACTGAAGTTTACTATAACTATGCAAATTTATGTCTCGTTTGTCATCGCTTACTTGTTTTTTATTAAGTATAGGACACTTTTCTTTAATGTCTTTATCAATTAATGTTGGCTGTTCCTTGTTTGCCTTAACTTTGGTGTTACTATTATTCACAAGCATGTTAGTTAGCCTTTGCGCCCTTCGCTCCATTTTTCGCTTAATAGCTTCCTCTGCTAGTTCCTCTTTCTCTTTTTTCTTTAGAGATCCTTTAGCTTCAGCCATCTTTTGAAGCACTAATATCCTTTTCGCCTTTTTGTTCTTTTCTTCGTTCAGTGATAGCAATTCTGCTTCACCAATAGTCTTTTCTTTTCCGGGTGAATTACTACCAATACTTTTGTTTCTAGATTCCATCATTAACTGAAAGGCATTTGTATGTTTCTTTTCCTGACTGTTTGGTGTCAGTAGCTCTACATGTTCAGTTTCAGCATTTGTAATTTCGTCTACCGGGTTTTTATCTTTTGGAATTTCTTTGAACAAGGTCTTAACTGACGTAACTTTGTCTGTAACACGCTTTCTTCTCGCCATTTTGAAAAGGTAATTTCTAGGGTATAATTCAGAATCGCAGATGTTTAGCTCTTTGATATTATTATTATTAGGTGATTTTATTTTTAAAGAACTCTTAAATATGTGCGAGACATTTATAACTTCAGAGTCTTCTATGCCATCTCTTCGGAGTTTATATTTTTTCAATTTATTCTTAAATGCCTTATCTTTACTGCATTTATGCTTGAAAATATTTTCCTTACATTTTATGCCACATTTCAAGCTTTTCTCGAAGGGTAAGTCTTTCTTCAAAGTTCTAATTGATATGTTATTCTGTACCCGTTCAGAAATAACTGGCTTCAGCACAATTGACATTACTTATCTGAAATGACAGAAAAAGTATATTAAATAATTGTGTAGGTACAAATGACGACTAAGTCATCTTGTTACTAGGTTCTTGTATCTAGTGATTTTTCCTCATTAGAGTTAGAGTTGCATTGTTGTCTGTTGCACTATGACTCACAATCCCTTTCACCATTCCTTTCAATTAAACAGTATAGGATGAGATCAGAAAGAGATTGTGCATGCAAATAATTAGAAAAGCCCTCGTGTTATACAATAAAGCCAGAGGTTTTTGATAACCTCTTACCCTAGGTTTCATTGTAAGGCTCGCTCTAACTTCTTCAAGTAAAGCTACACCATCACTAAAAATAATACTCTGGACACGTGTTCTGCCTTTCTCCGAAGCGTCCTGAGCGGATGTTGATGCTCTGACGATCAGACTAAGAATGAGACCGCCCTTTTTTTTCGAACGGACTGTTGCTGTTAGCCTCGACGGCTTTTACAGCTTACCAGAGAGAGGGCGAGCCGCCAGACGGGCAGCTCAGCAAAGGGTGTTTTTCTTAGCATGCCAAAGGGTGCTCCTATTGAGCCGACCTCGGACTTTGGACGCTAAGTAGATTTATGCAAGCAATCGGATTTTGTGCTACATCGTTTCGGAAAGTTACGTTAGTCCCGACTGAGAAGAAACGACAAGAAACTCAGTCTGGTTGAGGTCAGATTTGGAGAGTTGAGGTCAGATTTATGGAGAGACCGCTCATAATATTTATCCGTATTTATACTCTCATTAATACTATCACTAGTTGCTAAATTTTAAAATGCAATTACGTTACGGGGATGACTTAAAATTTAATTGGTCATTGATAATGATAATTAAGGCCCTGCTGTAGCACCTAACTATTATCATTTTAGGTGGCTTCACCTTATTGACTTCATGCCTTTTACGTGCGCGTCTTCAACGAGAATCTCTACGAAATTTTTCAGCTTTCTAGGTCCAAGGTTTGGGTTGAATCTTGAGAAGTCAGTCAGTAAATCAGGACTTTTCTACACTAATATTATAAAGAGGAAAGATTTGTACCTATGTTTGTATGTTTGTAATGAATAGGCTCAAAAAGTACTGGGCCGATTTAAAAAATTCTTTCACCAATAGAATGCTACATTCTTCCAATTTGACATAGGCTACATTTCATTTTGAAAAAAATTAGGGATCCTTGGTAAAATTTGAACAATGTAACCGAAGGTGTAGAAAAATGAGTCTAAAAATGTCTTTCGTCGAATGCGCTGCCGAAACTATTAGCGATAGAACAAAATAATGTACAACAATATTGAAGAACATCATAATGTCTACAAAAAACTCCGCGGTAGCATATGTCCAACTATTGTAGTTATGTCACTACAACAACTTTTTTCATTTTAAACATTAATGAAAATGCTAACCAAATTCAAACCATGCTATTTATGTGTTTATATTAATCCTTATCCAAATAAATTATTTAATGGTAAAGACCATTTAACTACCTATAAAATAGTTTTTAAATTATTTAAATTGGACTTTCCATTCAAAAGATATTACGAATTAAAAAATTCAAACAGTAAACAAAACCGCCATAGCGCCATGGCCGTTGTTTGCGATGCAGTCTGAAAAGCGCGCCGGGCATCGCGGCGGGCGGGGTGGAGGGGGCACTGAAATACAGGAGTGGGGCGTGCACGTCTGTAATAATTAATAAATAATAAATAATAATTTTTTAATAAATAAAAATATTTGTGAAAAAAAGTGTTTTATATCCAAATTTCCAAAAATAAATAATTGTCTACCCCGTGCGAAGCCGGGACGGGCTGCTAGTGTTTTATATAAAGACTAGCTTACGCCCGCTGCTGCGCCTCCGTTGCAAATTTTCTTATGCCATACGGATTTCGCAAAAGCCGTTCTTAGCGCTCGCCTAATTTCAAACTCATAGTCCAAGTAGTTTGAACTGTAGCTTGATATAATAGAGACTACAGTAATTAAATCAAATCAACTTTTTTTATAAATACAGATTTTGACCCCTATCTATTTATTTGTCTCTCACTCTCACATACAAGAGTCAGCCAGTTAGATTTTTAAACCACCATAGAACCTTCTCATACCGTCATATGATAAGCATTAACACAGGAAATACAATAGGTACTTTACCATGAGAAGATTTGATGACCCACAAATAAGTTAGTTAAAATGTACAGTAAATTTTTACAACAGTTAATTTGATTCCTAGACCACTAAGTATAGACCCTTATCAAAGCAAATAATTTTATTTGCCTACAACAATGTTTATCGACTGACATTTACATATCAATTTGACAAGGTTATGTAGTGGCCCAGGAATCACATTGTTTGACTGGACATGTATTTCCAAATTTTAGACTACTTTAATAGCTACCAACCTACATATTATGAATTATGATACAAATTAGATTGTAATAAAGTGAAAAGTGGCACTTATTTTCTAATGTGTGGGCACTTGGTATTGCTTTTACACTATCTCTTTCAGTGAAACGGTATAAGATGGCGACGGAAAGAGATTGTGAAAACGATAGCAAGCGCCCGCGTTACAATATGGTTGCATAGTTACATATCATATAAATTTATACAGTACAGACAGATAAAGTTATCATCATCATCATAATCATTTCAGCTGAAAGACAAAAGCCGAAAAATAAAGATATACTTAAATACATTTTGCTTAGACATCATTGGGTTGACATCATATCATCATCATCATGGGTGTTTCAAAAATATGTCACAACATTTCCTAGAAATTTTTCGTTAGCTAAATGATTGAGAGACTATGAGCTCAGAATGTCATAAAATTGTTTTAAAAAAAGTTACAGAACTTTCTAAACATGGGATCAAAAACAGGTGCGGTTTAAACACAACCTTCATTCGTCTACCTGAAATGAATGACAATAATGGATAGATAATAACAGGAGGGTTTGAATTATCAAGGTGTGCATAGTTGTCATTCATTATGGGTTAACAAATACATGGTTGTTTTAACTTCACCCTCAAAAAACTTAGTACTTAGTACTTCATTAACCTTTTGACCGCCAGCGTCAGCTATAGACGACAGTACGGTAATACAAAATTAAACCTACCCGCATCCACATAAGAATCAATTTTGTTCCAAACAAAAACGAAGCGTGGCGGTCAAAAGGTTAATCTCGGGCCATGCAAGTATTACGTAAACAATCAATTTGTTTATTCTGATGACATGGGGTAAAGAGGATCTGATTGGTGATTTGATTCAGTCACGTTAAGTTTAATATTGATTTAAGGATAAAACTTTCAAAACCTAAATTTTCAAAGATTCAGCCTTGACAAGATCCCCAATCCCCAAGAGCCTAGCCAAACTATTAGATATCTAAATGATATCTTTGTATTTTTTTTTTGATCTGATGAACATTTTATGATGCCATACAGTCAATATTCTAACTTCAATTAATCTGTGAAACCTAGCCAGGGCTGGATTTAGAGTATCCATTGCCAACTACAGCCCCGGAGCCTCCACAAAAGAGGGTTCTTTCACAAAAAACACAGCAACTATCTAATTTTTTTTTCAAAAGTCCTTTTATGTCTTAAGGGCCTCCACTTCTTCATTGTCCCTAAGGCCTCCAGATCCCTAAATCTGGCCCAGAACCAGTCAATAAGTTTCAGATTCTGATAGTCAAAATTTTACATAGGCCTTAAGAAGTTAATAATGTTGTCCTTTTCGGGTTGACAAAGAAAGGTAGTGTTTAAACCACACCCTCCCTGAAATGGCCAACACAATTAAGCTGGAGAGGTTCAAAGTACTTGGTTTGAATGCTACTATGCCAAATGTGCCTTTATAGAAACTTGGGACTTTTAATGTAGACATCAAAGACATATTGAATTCAAATAACAATCTTTCTCATTTCAAAATGGTATGATGATAAAAAATAAAGAATGACATTACATGCATTGATTTTCAGGCAAATTATGTCTATCAAACTCAATGAGCACTTGAGCAGGGACTTAATTGGCTCTCATATTATAACTAACTACTGATTTGTAGACCAAAACTTTCAACCTGCATTGCATTATGGCAAGTGACCTACACAGTTGAGGAAAATAGTAGCTATCGAAAATCTTCTCATCCAAGATTTAAAAAAGATGTAGATCCCATTTTAATAGTTGGATCATAGACTGTTCATACTTTCAGCAGGCAGTTTTTAGATTTACTCACTTCTCGCTAATCGTCGGTGGTGGGACAGCGACACATATTCCAATACAGTTTATATCTTAACAGTGAAAGGAAAGATAACAAGGAAAAAATAGCACACGTTGGTTACCTCGTGTAAAACAAGTGAGCTCTTCTAAAATAATAAAAAATTGTGTATTCCGCACAAAATGGTGCAAAAGCAATAATAATTTACTAAAATATCGATCAATTTTATTCTGTGTAGTACAATATCGTGGAAGCCACGCAAATTAAACAAATGAAGACTTTCAGCTTGATGCAAGTTGTGTCAAACGGTTACTTAAGCCTAAAAACTAAATAACTTGCACTAACATAGTAAACACGTACACTACTTCTGATATTATTTTTTCTCCGTCATCACTTGATAAATAGTTCGTTTTTCGCTGCAAATGCAAACACAACAACAAAATTCTAGGAGCACAGCAAATTGGCGGTAAACAGAAATGCAATGCGACTCGATGAAGTGTCACTTCACTTGTCAGTTGTCACTCTTGTCAGTCGTGAAATGTGACACATGGCACAGGTGTTTTCTTTTGGATTGTTCGAGCTATCAAAAATGGCGCGGAAAAAGTTCATGATTTTTAATAACGGCCCAGATCGCTATTAGTGTAAAGTAAAAAATTCCACTCAATATACTGGAATAAAAGGGAATAATAGAAATAAATAAAGTATTATTGAAACTCTTGAACACGTTATCTCGTTTCAAATCAAATTTCCTTCGATCAATCAGATCCAAAACACCACGAATCTGAATTGTAGATTTCCGCAGGGATCTGTCAGATAATTAAAAAAAAGTATATTTTTCCGATCGAATAGGTGGTCGTGCAGTTCCTAGTGCTTTGGTAGGAAACCTTAAAATTTTAATAAAATGGCCTCAAATGCACTGAAAGGCAGTTTCATTCGTCATGTCGGGGTAACTATAAACAAATTATATAACTATCTTACTATCCATGCACCCATTACTTTGATCTCCACCTGAGCTATGGACTGTCAAACGCCTGTTATGTAAAAGTAATTTATTTAATTTTTTTTTGTTACACTGCGGTTTTAAAGAGGCAAATTTAAAGTTTCAATGATTTATAGGCGAGAAGCTATGCCCAGGCTGCTCCGGCTGCCCCGGCCGTTGCAAAAAAGGAAGCAAAACTTCAACATAGTGTTCTGCCCAATAAAACATTTGTGGCCGCTCTGGACAACGGCTCTCCAGTCACCCGAGTGACTGTAGCCTTCAAGTAAGTTAAATCTACCATGAAAATAACCGCAATGCAATGTTGGAACTTTACTATGCATCTAAAATCTTTTATTTATTTTTTAAGGGCTGGTTCTCGCTATGAGTCTCCTTCGGACCTTGGACTTGCTCATGTTTTGCGTTCAGCTGCTGGCCTTACCACAGCGAATGCTAGCGCCTTCATTATTGCACGCAAACTGGCGCAAGCTGGAGCCTCCGTTACTGCCTCAGGAGACCGCGAGTTTGTTTACTACACACTTGAGGTAAATCCAATTAATTTATGTATTATTCAATTACGTAGTATTCAATTTAATAGTAAATTGAACTTTTAATTTAATAGTATTTAATTAGAATAATTCATAAGTCCAAAAAAATTAAAATATAGGGTAAATCGCCAATAACTGGCCAGCCTTCAATAATTGGCCCCCTCATAATGAAAATGAACTCTGTTTGTTACAAACAGAATTAAATTTAGTATAACATGGCCAGTTATTGAAGGGTGGCCAGTAATCAACACCTAATACTAAAAATGAATTCTATTTTGGGTGAATAGAGTTCATTTTTAGTATGAGGTGGCCAGTTATTGGCTATTTACCCTATGTTTGCTACTGTAAAAAATGTATACCTTGATTATGCCCAAGTTATTGATTGATTTATAATTTAGTGCTTTGTCCTAGTTACTGTTACTGCAACATTTTTGGCACATAACCATATTGGTTATCTCTCAAAATTGCTTTCTGTACTTTCAGTTGCATAATAACAAGGATTTTAGGTAACTGGATTAAAATTTTCTGTTTATTAGGCAGCAAAGGAGAACTTGAACCCCGCTTTGGAGTGCTTGAACAACTTGGTGTCCAATCAGGAGTTCAGACCCTGGGAGCTCAGCGACAATGTGCCCCGCCTCAAATATGATATTGCTGCCCTTGCACCTCAGGTGAACATCATTAATGCCAAAACAGTTAAATAATGAATGTTTTCCATGAGAAAATCCATAATGTGGGGCTTATTTTATCACCCCCTACTATGTGGTACCCCCAGTTTTGTGTGGTATGTCTGTGACCTACAGATTTTCCACTCTGTAATACCTATACATATAGTAATTTAGTTTTTTTTTGTAAATTTGTTATTTGATTTGATTTTGTTATAATTTTATGTGAATTTTGTTGATTTTGTTTTAATTTAATTTGATTTTATATGATAGCTCAATAATATTATTTTTGCACTTTACTGTACTTTTTAACACAATGGATGAACGTCTAAAATAAATAGAACAATTATATAATGAACATATTAATATTCTTGCGGGTTTATTGAATGAATCATAAGAATAGTAAGTTTTTTGTCTCATGGAACTGCCCAATCATAGAAAAAGTCTAAGATAGTTGCATTCTGTTTATTACATTCTCCTAAATAAGTTTTTCAGTAACTCTGCAAAGAGAAGTAGAATGACTAGAAAAAAACATCTCACTGACTACTCTATTAGGCCGTGGTCGCTTTCACCCGCCGCACGCGGCCGACAGCGGCCCGCCGCCCGCGGCGTCTGAATGGTGTGTTCGGGAATGCTCGGGAGTGGTCGTTTTCGCCCGCCGCGTTCGGGACGTCGCACGCGGCGGGCGAAAACGACCACTCCCGAGCATTCCCGAACACACCATTCAGACGCCGCGGGCGGCGGGCCGCTGTCGGCCGCGTGCGGCGGGTGAAAGCGACCACGGCCTTACTTAAAAAGTTTTTTAGTTTTTTTTTTCGAACTTGCAGAAACAATTTGCACCCCCAACCAAATAAAGCGGTAATATGAAATGCCTTAGATTGTAAACTAAGCTTTATCCGGTTGCTTTATGGCCTAGTTTGTAAACTAAGGCATTTCATATTACCGCTTTGTTCGGCTGGGGGTGCGAATTACTGGTCTAAGAATTACAATTAAGGGTCCAAATACATCACCATAAAAACTTGATCTATTTTATTTAAACACATTTGTATTTACTTTATGTTTTGCTTGTACTGGTGGTGAAGTGAATTGTAATATGTTTGGCAAAATGTCTGTTACCAAGTTTCATTGTGTACATTCTTCTTGGCAAATGGTAGTATAACAAAATGAGATTGTGAAAGAACAAAACAAATATTTTGACTTTAATAATTCATACTAAATACAATTGACTTTTGTTTGTAACCATCTTAGGTGCGCGCAGTGGATCTACTCCACAAGGCAGCTTTCCGTCGCGGGCTCGGAAACTCCCTGTTCATCTCGCCCAAGAAGATTGGCAAGGTCTCTTCTGAGTCCATGCAGCACTTTGCTTGCAGCACGATGACACCCGCCCGTTGCGCTGTCACCATTGTTGGAGATGCGCAGGTAAGTGCACTTTATCTTATGAGCGTTTATTCCACAGACACGTGAAATCGGCATTTCGCCATATTTTCGGCTTCGATTTTCGTTGTTACTTTAAAGCGCAAGAAAAAATTGAGACCTGTATAATACATTTCATTGCTTTTAGTTTCATTGGTACCACTAAAAAGACTGCTCGTGCGACGTGTTTTATAGGCAGTTTACATAAAGGTAAAATTAATATTGTTCGTGATTTTGTTCAATTATTTGATGGTATTTGATGAAGGATTGTTTTGTCTTCATTTTGTGTTGACAATAATGACTTCAGAAATCAAATTGAAATTAGCGCTGTAGCAGGCACCTACTGCAGCTTAATGCTGAGTCAAATTCCTATTCGGCATCATTAACTATGTTTTTTGAATTGTTATTTTTTTTCTGTATTACTCAGTGTATTACTTTTTTTTAATGTCGAATAAAGTTATGTCTGTTTACTTTGGTAAGCAATTAGATATAAAAAAACGCCATAAAGTTAGAGAAAAGTGCGTACCTAGTTCTTTTCATTATTAAGTTCAGTTCAAAAATACGTGTAAGTTGGCCCCTGGGTCTGTGCCTAAGCATACGAAAGGATAACTAAGCATTATTCAGTCAGATATGAAAATTAAGTACTTAACTTGTAATTTGCAGGACAGAGCGGCTATGATTGCGCAGGCCTTGCAGCTGCCATCTGGGGAGAGCAAAGCTGAACCTGGCAAATTCTACGGCGGCGAATTGAGGTAAGTTCAGCTTTAGACTAGGGCAGAGTCTCTCAAACTATGGGTCGCGAGTGTCGCGATCCACTGTTGGGTAGCCAGTGAAAATTGAGTGGGCCTGTAGAACCGAGCTTGTTTGTTATTTGAAAAGCCCTTTATTCATATTGGTAACAGTTAAATTTCCTAGAGGTGGGTCCCGAGTTTGTAAACTTGTATTAGATGGGTCGTAGCCCAGACAACTCTGGGAACCACTGGACTTGGGTATCTGAAACAATCTGTTATAAATTAAATTTTACATATCCAAATCTTCTGTTTGATCCGGTTGAAATCACACCCTAGAACAGTGTGTCAAGTCAATAAATAATCCCCCATTTTAGACTTCATTCAGTTTCTGGAAGGTCTAAATCAAGGGCTTACCGAGCTTTTCGCGCTAATCGATTTTGGGTGGGCGATTTCGGGCGTGGGGGAGGCACGATGGCTCAAGATAGGTTGGTTGGACTGCGCGTATTTTTGGGTATTTCATCTTATTAGCTTATTACTTATTACTAAAACAAATACATATTTTAAAAATGTAGCAACACTACGCCCTAGAAAACATCTTGTTTTATTAACATTCAAAAAGTCATGACCTGCCGTGCAGTATTAGCGTCGTACTACGAATTTATTTTATTTTTTAGAGACGACTTTTTTCTATCGAGTGAACTATAAGTAATCGTGTTTCGATAAACACTTGTCATTCATTAGAGTGAATCCTTACACAAATATCTTACACATTTCTTTACTTGTAATGATACAGCGCGAGACTAAATGCATGCATTAAATGCGCCCAAAACCACGGTAGGCCCTTAAAACGGTGGATTATTTTGAGTTGATGCACTCTTGATGTAGGAATGCAAAATATTTGTTGTAGTTTTACAAGGTTCATATCTTTCCAAGGCTGTTCCCCTTGAATATTCTTGCGTTCGAATAACCTGGTCTTAAGTTTCATGTAATTAGGTCAGCAATCAAATACAAGCTTTTTTTGTAACATACACAATGGTACAGTCGCCATCAAAAACATTGAAGCTTTCGTTAATTTAATTTCATTTCATTTATTTGCATATCATAAAACATACATTAAAAATTTTACACTAGCTTGTTTTGCAATAAGTTATTCTGTTGTTAGGAAGGAGACTGGTGGTGATTTGGCTCACGTGGCCATCGCCGTGCAGGGTGCTCCGGCTGGTACTCCGCAGTCTTTGGCTCTCGCGATTGCCGCCAAGGGTGAGTTATTCTCGGTCTAAAATCCATACAAATCTTAATTATATTACATTTCTGTCTGCCATAATATCATATTTACTTAATCGTCTTAATACATAAGAAGTAGTGTACATAGATTCTGATTGAATTGCATGTACAGATAGCTGGATACAATCAAAAACAAGCGCTTTGCGAGGTTGTGCTACTTATTGAAAAAAAAAACCTTTGTTCCAAACCTCGCAATAGCTACTAACGTACTAACACAAGCACAAAAAGAATTAGTCAATAAAGTGCAGCCGTTCTGAAGTTAAACGCGTTCATACATTTTCTGCAATTTATTCTTCTTAACAACCGCTTTAGCCTAGTTGGTAGTGACCCTGCCTACGAAGCAAGAGGTCCTGGGTTCGAATCCCGGTAAGGGAATTTATTTGTGTGATGAGCACAAATATTTGTTCGTGAGTTATGGATGTTTTCTATGTATTTAAGTATTTATTTATCTATATAAGTATGTTTATCGTCGTCTAGTACCCATAGTACAAGCTTTGCTTAGTTTGGGACTAGGTCGATTTGTGTAAGATTGTCCCCTAATATTTATTTATTTATTTAGATTTTAACTTTTTTTAGCACTGGGCAATGGTCCAGTTACCAAGTGGGGTGCTGATCTGTCTCCCCTGGCAAAGGCGATTGGAAACATCGGACCGTTCGCCGCGGCTGGCTTCAATGTGTCATACTCCGACAACGGCCTCTTCGGCGTGGTGCTTTCCGTGCCTAAGGACGAAGCTAACAACGTAAGTAATTATAATTAGCTTAAAATAATGATAAATCCTAAGTAAATTCAGTTTCCCCAACCGCCTTTGAAGCAGAGTTGAGAGTTCATACAGATTAGAAATTGTAACCCTAGAAAAGCTACACAGTTTCCTGGAATTTCTCTGCAATATTTACTATTTATGAGTTTTTGGGTGACAGTAAACATGATATTTAGGCACATCTGTACTATCTAACCGACTGTATCCTGACCCGTGAGATTGTTCTATCTATATTGTCAAGACAGCGGAAACCCGAACACCGTTACCCTGCCGATAACTCTGCGGCCAAACCTTCTTCTTCTCCAACGCTTATTCGTATACCCCAGTCCGACCTTCACTGCAGTTAGCGCTGGGATAAAAGAGTACACTATGCCATTTTGCTCTAAAATTCATGTTCTGTGCATCAAATAATAGACTAATCTTACAGCACTGGCATAAATTGTATTTCATCATCAGATCTTAACATTACTCTATTTTATATTGCAGGCTATCAAAGCAGTTGCTAAGGTGCTGAAATCAGCGTCACTGTCTGCCGACGTTATCAAGGCTGGCAAGAGCCAACTTAAAGTTCAACTCTTGAGCGAAGCCGATGATGGAACATCCCTAGCTGAAAGCCTCGCTGCCCAAGGCCTCTACACTGGTTCCGTAAAATCGCCTGGAGAACTGGCTGCCATCATTGAACAAATTTCAAGCAACGACATTATCCAGGTAAGAAACCAACTTTATGGCATGAACAGCTTAGGATATGGAATAAATTAGAAACTGCGTTACAATGTATTTGTCAGTACAAGTGTCCAGAACGAAAGCTATAAACGCGCCGGGTAAGCAGCAGAAGTACCCTCAATTTGAAAATCTAATATATAAAAATCTCGTGTCACGGTGTTTGTTATCGAACTCCTCCAAAACGGCTTGACCGATCTTTTGAAACTTTTTTCTCTGTAGTTGGTAGGACTAAGAATAGGTCGTAGGATAACTTTTATGCCCCTATTCTTCGCGGACGCAGTCGCGGGCAATAGCTAGTCTAATCTAATATATCAAAATCTCGTGTCACGGTGTTTGTTACCGAACTCCTCCAAAACGGCTTGGCTGATTTTTATGAAACTTTTTTCTCTACACTCGGTAGGTGTGAGAATAGGTCGTAGGCTATTTTTTATCCCTTCCCCCCCCCCCCCCCCCCATTCTTCGCGGACGGAGTTGCGGGCAACAGCTAGTAAAATATAATATACCTCATTGAGTTTCTTCCAATATTCTTCTCAACAGGGTTTTTCCGAATCGGTGATAGATTCTTCGATTTCCATAAGTGCCTCTTATAGCCTAAATTTAATAAAGATAAATGGGTAATTTTCAAAATTTGCACAGAACACTTACAATTTGTATGGAGCTATGACTCTGTTTGACTTTTACGTTAGTCCATCTATATTTTGTCTTAATAATAAATAAACTATATGTTATATTATAGCTCTTGCAATTCACGAAGGCGAATGGGCTTTACTTATGGTGACCACATATTTTATATATATGCACATGTGAAAATGTGCGTGAGAAAGGAGGTAGGGTATGGTAAGCAAATAATGTGAAATAGTACAATTAAGCCTACTCGCCTTCGTGAATTGCAAGAGCTATATAGGTGAAAAACTTAAGAAGATGACCTGCAGGCTTATTGTCTAACGCTTCTGAAGCTTGCCTTCGCAATCACTATTTCTTTCTGTCAAACGGTATAAAAGGATGACAGAATGAGATGGTGAAAGTGTAGGCAAGCGTTAGACAATACGGCCTCTGTTGTATATAGGAGTGCACAAGATTGATCTCTGTTGTATGTAGTAGTGCACAGCTTAAGTCATTTTTCTAATTTGGAACGTCAATTTGTTTATACGGACACATTACTACTACATACAACAGGTCATCTTCCTAAGTTTTTCACCTACTTCTACCATATTCATTTTAAAAATCTTCTGTGTACATCTATGTAATATTTCTCTTGCAGACCATTGGAAATGCATCAAAGTGTCCCCTGGCAATGGCATCGGTTGGCAACCTTGCATTTGTCCCCTATGTTGATGAATTACTTTAAAATATTCATGATGTCTGTATAGAAAATTATGTATTGTATGACACCTAATATTATGAGATCATAGATTTGAGGGGTTATAATTTATTGTTTTACCTAAAAAAATAAATTATTTGTTATAGGTATGTTGTTTATTTTTTTTCTTATAGCTAGTAATACACTAGCTAGTAATGCACACAAGTTTTTAGGTGCAATGTTTTAATAATAAAGATATTAACAAACAATGCCAATGTCAGTATCAAACTCAATATTATACAGTTCCAAGCTAACTGGACATGCAAATAGTGTTAATTTTTTCTAGATTGCTTTACAATTTTAGACTGTTAGCAAGGTTTAAAAAAACCGGCCAAGTGCGAGTCGGACTCACGCATAAAGGGTTCTGTACCATTATTTATAAAAACGGCAAAAAATCACGTTTGTTTATGGAAGCCCCCCTTAAATATTTGTTTTATTTTCATTTAATTATTTTTTTCTAAAGTGAATAATTATATGCATAACCAAATATTCTGTGAATATTTCAAGCGTCTACCTGTTACCGTTATCAATATCGAGCAAAAAATCATGTTTGTTGTATTTGTTATAGGGGCAACCAAAATACATCATATGTGAAAATTTCAACTGTTTAGCCATCACGGTTCCTGAGATACAGCCTTGTGACAGACGGATGGACAGCAAAGTCTCAGTAATAGGGTCTCTTTGGGTATGGAACCCTAAAAATACCAATCATTGCATTTATCAGTTCATAACAATGTCTCCTTTTATCATTGAGTCCTGGGTAGTCATTTTAAAATGATCCCTGTAAACCTTTAACAAAAAGTTGATAGCAAGTGAATTCACTACCATAACCATAACATCTAATCTAATACCTTTAAACAAGCAATTCTTGTATGTATATATATAATCAGAATCTCAGAAACGGCTGCAACAATTTCAATGAAATTTGGTATGTAGGGGTTTTCAGGGATGAAAAATTGATCTAGCTTGGTCTTATCTCTGGGAAAACGCTTGGTACCGAGTTTCAGGCCGAGCGGAGCTTGGTCGCCCAGGTACTACCTTATAAAGTGCAAAATAGTACGGATATCTGCCACTTGCACTATTCAAGTAATGTTGATGAATGGAGGAAGAACTTCAAATATGCTGACTTAATTTTCAAAATTGTAACTGATGTGTGTTGCCTTGATCTTAAGCAGTAGATCATTCATTACATCAGAATAAGTTGGGACAAAGGACATCAAACAGGAAAAAGTCCTCAGATGTGTTTGGAGCATGTTGTTTGTCATTTTTGTCTACTTTAAGAAACAAGGCTTAATTTTTAAGTGCTTTTCTGATCCCTGATTATAAAACAACTGGAAGTCAACCACTAAATCATACCAGATTATTGATTAACACAAAGTCTGTGATCAAAAAGTTTGTACTCCTATGCCAGTGACACTCATTTGTGACTATGATCATTTCGGCCAGCATAGGGCAAGGGCTTAGTGGAATGTTGCCGGAGCCAAACATGTTATCCTTTTCCAGGCATAGTGCATATTATATTGACCATATCTACAAAAAGATTCAACCTTCCTACCTTCACAATATGCTAGAAAATCAATTTAATTTGATTAAAATATGCTTTGGTTTTAATAAATTTAAATCCTGCATAGGTAGGTAAACAATATAACACAATGAATCATTTTGTAGTAGCATATTATCTAAATAGGTGTGTTAAAGGTTGTGTTTGTTCTACACTATATTTCATATTTCAAAAACAAACATTCTACAGATTGGTTGTCAGTCGGCCAATAGGTTCAATAAAAAACATTATATCATCATAACTTTTTATTGCACTTCTGCTTCTGTTAAAAGCATATTGGGGATACCTTTTGCTATAGGAAATTGTCTGCCGGTTTCTGGACATGTGAGATGCCCTTCCTCTATTTCAATTTCTAATAAAATTCGATGAATTTTCTTCATATTTTCTTCATTTTGTTCAAAATTGTCTAATGTTTTCGGTAAACCATCACTGTGCCCTATACTGTCAGCTGCGATCCACAACACATCCCAGTTGAGTTTTGGTATAACGCGAGTTATGAATTCTGGATTAAAGTCTACTTGTGTAACTTTAATACTTGTAGCGGTAATAGCAAGTGGATAGCCGGTTGTAACGCCTTTCAAACATTTGGATGTCAGCACGTTGTGGGTGACAAGCTTCATTTTGTGGTTTCAATGCTTCTTCATGTGGTTACGAGCACTTTTATGAGTCAGTTGGATAATTTACGATATCGAGATGTAAACAGAACAAGAAAGAGTAGTCCACAATATATGAGAAAAAAATCTATAATCTAGAAAGAAGTACCTTTCTTAAAGTTTTAAGAGCATGCGCTTCCGACATCTATCAATTTGACTGACACTCTATGACACTGACATTATCATTTTTTTTTTGTACTGGACAGACAGGTCAGGGACCCTATCGCCTCGTCATCAGTTTATATTTATGGGAACCCTGCCACAGTCAGATCTTTTGGACGGGGTATTCTTTTTATAATTTTTATTTTTATAGTGACATGTACATATTTAGTTAATTTTACTTAGGTAGGTTCAAAGAGTATTGTAATATTATATGAACAAGAGTGGCAACTCTATGGTCAAATTTGCATGTATGGAAGGTGCTGCTGCCCTACGCCCTGGTGAAGAACTAATGTGACGTATCTATAGATGTATACCTATCTATATGTATATGTTGGTAGTGATGTACAGCTATAATTACGCGTAATTTTAATTGATAGGCTAATTGCCACTATTCGTATTTTAGCAGTTTAATTCAAATCAGCATATACGAAGTATAAGCGGCTAAACCCGACTTGCACTATACGGCTAAAATACGAACATTGGCAAGTGGCCTATCAATTAAAGTCCTTGACCGTACAATTTGGTACGCCATGGCCATGGCCGATGAATGACAACTGACAAGTTTGACAAGTCAACCAAGATGGCCGCTAATTTAATTCTTCACCAAACAACCAGAGATCGCTGTAGTCGCATGAAAAGTGTGATATATGTAAGTGTGCCCCCCCTGTTCTAAGTTAGATATTTAGTTTATAATTAAGTTTTATTCATTGTTATTTTTTCTTCATATTTGTATTCTTAGTTTCAATAAATGTTTTGTATATAGTAAATATATTTATAATTATAATTTTTATTGCTTTTTCGTCCAACGTATATTTTATTTCAATGTCATCTTCAGTCTAAGATAATTTAGGTCTTCAGTGTTATAGACCGCGCTGAGCACGCTCATCTCTTATTAGTCTGTGGCACGCTCCGTCGTATTTACTTGCGTAAATGTAATCACGTTTACAAAAACATTAGTAAGTGTTTTTTTATGACTATGATTAAACCTTAGCCCGAAATTCGAACTTCGTTTTATGCCGTTCCGCTCACACTAATGGTATTTATTAAGAGAGTGAGAGGGACCGCACGATCCGAACTTCGAATTCGAAGTTCGGATCGTGCGGTCTCTCTCACTCTCGTAATAAATACCATTAGCGTGAGCGGGACGGCACGAAACGAAGTTCGAATTATGCACTTCGTGGTAGGGCCTCTGTCCGAACGGACGAATCAAGAAAAAAAACGACTATGATTAATGCATGGACTTAGAGTATGCGCGCATGAGCAACTTTGTCCCCGCAACTATTTTATCAAGTCTATGGGTTAGTATGGAAGTGCGCACACGTAGCGCCGCGA
Source organism: Archips crataeganus (assembly GCA_947859365.1). Lineage (NCBI taxonomy): Eukaryota > Metazoa > Arthropoda > Insecta > Lepidoptera > Tortricidae > Archips > Archips crataeganus. The sequence continues at coordinate 10,511,559 of OX402058.1, forward strand.
CTCCCAGGGTACAAATACACAGACTTGATAAAATTGCTCGACAAAGTTGCTCGTGCGCGCATACCCTTAATAGATTAATGCTGTGCGAAGAGTATAGAGCATGGTATAGAGTATTGTTACCAAAGAGTATTGTTACTATATTACCTGGCCCTATACTACGAAGCGCGAAATTCGAACTTCGTTTCATGCCGTTCCGCTCACGCTAATGGTATTTATTACGAGAGTGAGAGGGACCGCACGATCCGAACTTCGAACTTCGAATTTCGTAGTAACCCCCCTGATTTACACTCTCGCCTCGTCACCTCGCCTCGCGCCTCGCCTCGTTGTCTCGCTCCGGACGCGAGCCTCAAAATCAAGTCAAATCACGAGACGAGGCGCGAGGCGCGCCTGTTCACACTCTCGTCTCGTGGCTCGTCCCGCAGTTCGCCTCGCCACTCGTACGCGAGTGTAAACCAGGTATATAGAATGTTACTATTACTATGTGGATGTGGTGGTAGTTAGTGGTACTAACCTAACCTGTCAGTCAAATCGTGTCTGTCCGTCCTGTCGGGTCGAAAAGAAAAGGTAGTAACGACCAAAATCATTCCTACGTGTCGTGTAGGTTTATTTGATCCAAAATTATCTGTCTTCTTTTGTATAATAGTCTACTTGACTCATTATAATCATGGCTAGCAGTGATAATTCATCAGAACAGCAAGCAGAAACAAATAACCCGTCAGTTTCGACTTCGTATGGCCTTAATACTCAGCCTAAATCAACCGTACGTTCTTCGAGTGCAAATGTGAAAGAGAATGAGCTATCTAGATTAACAGAAGGTTTATCATTACATCACTCGGCTACACAATCCTTTAATAGTGGAAACGCTATTGAAACAGCATCAACGTCGTCATTGTTTACAAACGTAAGAGAAAATCTTATCACTGAAATTTCGACGACTAACGGCAGTCCAGATCAAGGAATTGCAGGAAGCTCTAAGCCGGGGACATCTAAAAAAAAGAATGCTAAGAAGAAAGAGAGGTTAAAACAACTACACATGCCGGCAGTTGCGCCTCCACAACCTCAAACCTCGCCAGCAGCGCCTACATCTAGGCATATAAAGCCCGAGTATATGCTACCACATAGTGTAGCTTCTGTTCAAGAACTATTCACTCGACAGATTAGCCCCATGTATGCAAACACTAACTCAAACTATTTACAAAATTTGAGTCACCACCCACAATATCAGTTTATGCATACCATGCAAGTACGAGACATGTTTCAGCAACAATCTCATAATGTAACAAGTGCTCCAAATTCACCTCGTCTGCAGACAGCTCCATACCATATGCCTAATTCAGTACACCAGCAAATTGATCCGAGAACTCCAAGATATTTACAAAATGTGATGCAGCATCCACTACTCAACAAGTCATATTCTGTAGAAAATTATAAAAAATACCAACAGCAGCAAGAGATGCCTTCTAATGTGGAAAATAATCAGGAACAGTCTTCCACACCCAGAAGGAAAAGGAGGAATAGGACAAAGAGCAAGGAGGGACATGTTTCTGACAAAAAGTTTGGATTTTACATGCATATTAAAGAAGTTGAAGCAGGTTTAAAAACCAAAACTTTGGTTGAAGGGGTTCTGAGGATTAACCCAAAACAGTTTACACATGCTTATGTATCAAGCAGTGATCGGGATGAGCAAGACATCCTCATTGATGGTATAAAGAACAGAAATAGAGCTTTGGAAGGTGACATTGTGGTTGTAGAGCTTGTAACAGAGTGTACAAATGATGATGATGAAACTGAAAATAGCAGACATGACACTAGTCTAGATACAAATGATGGTGAAAATCCTCTTAATAATTCTAGAAATGCTAGTAATGATCCTGTACATCCAAGACCTGATGCTAAACAAAAACGAGGAAGAGTGGTATACTTAAAAGAAAAAGTACACAACAGGACATGCATTGGTGTCTTAAAGCTGATGGCAGATAAAAACCGACAGAAAGCCTTATTTGTGCCTCGAGATCATAGGATACCCCGACTTAACATTCCATTCACAAGCTGGCCTGACAATTTCTATCAAGATTCTAAAAGTTATGAAAACACACTGTTCTTAGCAAAAATTATAGACTGGTTTGATCCAAGATTTGCTACGGGCAAAATTATTCAAAGTATTGGTCAATCTGGTGACATGATCACAGAAACCAAAGCTATCCTGGCTCAAACTGATTTGGATGTTACACCTTTTGGACGGGAATATAGGCATTTATATCCGCGCCTTGACTATAAAATCCCTGAGGAAGAGATACTACTTAGGGAGGATTGCCGTAAGCTTTGTATTTTTAGCATAGATCCATCAAATTGCCGTGATATTGATGATGCTGTCTCATGTAGAAGACTTGAAAATGGAAATTATGAAATTGGTGTGCATATTTCTGATGTTAGCTTCTTTTTGACTGAAAATACAGAGCTAGATGAAAAAGTTGCTGAAAAAGCTACTACTATTTATTTAGTGGATAAGGCCTACCATATGCTGCCTGAAGAATTGTGCATGCTTTGTTCTCTCTTTCCTGGTGTTGATAAGCTAGCATTCTCCGTGTTCTGGGAAATAAGTGAAAATGCTCAGGTACTGAGTCACAGATTTGCTAAAACAGTAATTCATTCTTGCAGTCAGTTGGCTTATGAACATGCACAAGCTATACTTGAAGACAGAGAGGATGCCGAAATTGGCTTCCCAGAGACATACAATGAATTTCGGTATAAAGACATATATGAAACAATAAAAATATTGGGGAAAATTGGAGCTCAATTCAGACAAAACCGGTTTGAAAATGGAGCTCTACGAATTGATCAACCCAAGGTTGCTTTTCATTTAAACCCATTTGATGGGTTGCCTAAATCATTTTGGATTTATGAATCTAAAGAGAGTCACCAGCTTATTGAAGAATTCATGTTACTTGCTAATATGACGGTTGCGGCAAGAATTTATAAAGATCATCCAAATTTGGCTTTTTTGAGGTGCCATCCTCCACCAAGTGGTTATATGTTGAAACAGCTAGCCAAAGCACTTAAACCAATGGGTATTGATTTAGAGATCTCAACAGCTGGTGACCTCCAGCGCTCACTGCTGCCTTATGTAGGTCCTGATAATGTTGATAAAGGCAGAGCTATGGTGCTCAGTATGCTTTGTGCAAAACCGATGGCTAGGGCCAAGTATTTCTGTGTGGATGGTGTTGATGATGATGATTTCCATCATTATGCTCTAAATGTGCCTCTGTATACGCACTTCACTAGTCCTATTAGACGATATGCTGATATTACAGTCCACAGGTAACAATTTTGAACAGTATGTCTTGATGTGTATTTATTAGGGCTTGCTCCCGGTACTGGATTTCCATATAAATACGGTACCAGAACCGGGAATTCCTGGTTCTAGCCATTCAAACTCAGTACTGGGAGCAAGCCCTAGTATTTATTGATAAATAATTACCACTATTTGAACCTTTTCTATTGTAAAGAGGAGTAATAAGAATGCCTATTGTTTATTTAGAACTAGTTTTATAATTGCCTGTTTGATATTTGTGATTTTCGATAAATTATTTTTGCTAACAATTATTTTGATTTTTTTAGATTACTGGCCGCAAGTTTAACCTACAGGGGCTCACCGCAATGGGAAGTCGACAAAATTCGTATGATAGCTGCTCAGTGTAATAAGCAAAAGTACAACGCAAAGAAAGCTGGTGAACTATCCAATGAACTGTACACACTGAAGTACATTGAGATGCATTCTCCTATAGTGACAGATGCGGTCGTTGTTGAAGTGCGTGAGAAGTACATTGACGTCATTATCGTCGCTATGGGGCTGAATAGAAGGATCTACTTTAATAATGTAAGTTTTTTATTCCTTAGTATTAAAAATTAAAAAAAAAAAAAACAGTTAAATTGTATGGTCAAGTGCAAAAATAATAAAGATGTATTGATATAACCCCTCTCATAATTACGTACCAATACCTTAATTCGACGACACAACATAAGAGCTATGGGACATATTTATGAGCAAGTTGTATGCACCCATATTTTTACACCTGACTGTACCTATTATAGTATGGGATCCGGCTGCAAAATTAGTACATTCATAATGTAGTTAACCGAGACTTAATTTTTACATAATTTTATAGATGGGATACCCATTTCTCATGAAGTGCCAACTGCCAATTAAAAAGTGGCCGCAATTGCTATTAGGTAATTAAAATATTATTAACGAGCTGCTGCCCGCGACTCCGTCTGCGAAGAATTTGTTTATCGCTATCCCGCGGGAACTATACAATTTTCCGGGATAAAAAGTATCCTATAGGTATGTTAATCCGGATTATAAACTATCGTGTGTGCCAAATTTCATCAAAATCCGTCAAACCGTTTTAGCGTGAAAGAGTAACAAACATCCATCCATCCATCCATACTTACAAACTTTCGCGTTTATAATATTAGTAGGATTGGCTTTTCGTGAAACATTTTGTTTACGTCCTATAGAAATAAAGCGTATTCTAGCAATGTATTTAAGGACTTTGAAAAGGTACAGTTGCTATTAATCGCTTAGCCGTAATCTCTTCGCACTCAGGTGTAAACAGGTATAATTTTGTTAAAATTTTTCGTTTACGGCTTATAATTATTTCAATAATACCACATTAAAGCTAATTTTTTTATGTAATATGTCTGCCTATTAAAAAAAAGCCGCAAATGAGTTTCCTGCCGTTAAAGATGAGATGCTAGGTAGGTAATAAAAATAAAGTGATACAGAGTGAGCGCGCAACGTTACTTGTTAGACGAAGATGCTAAAGGCCAGCTGTACGCGTTTTTAGGGTTCCGGAGCCAAAATGGCAAAACGGAACCCTTATAGTTTCGTCATGTCTGTCTGTCCGTCTGTCTGCCTGTCTGTCCGTGGCTTAGCGCAGTGGCTATTAGTGCTAGAAAGCTGTAATTTTGCATGGATATACCTGTATATCCATAAAACTAATGCCAAAATGAGGAGGGGAGATAGAACAACTCATAAGCAGTCAGATTAAGCAAATTTGACCTTAGCGAAAATTTCATAGTTTTCGAGATATTGGCAGTTAAAAAAAAACCGGCCAAGAGCGTGTCGGACACGCACAAGGTAGGGTTCCGTAGCCATTACAAAAAAATCAAGTAATATTTTTCTAAGAATTTCGTATGTGTACGGAATCATCCAAGTTTAGGTATGTTTTATACCTTAGGCTACTATTTACTCTTAAACTACAAATAATTTCCAAGCAATCTTAGCCGCTATAATTTTCCTAGTATATTTGAACTAAAACAATTACTTTGCTCACCCGCGACCTTTAATTTAATATAATTAGGTACAACATTTAAATGTTTACATTGTTGATTGAACCAAATGTTTTGAACAGCTAAACGATGCTGTTTAGTTAATTTATGATATAAACGTGCCTGTACGGCTACGCATGCCGATTTTAAATAATTTATTGAATCAGGCGTTACTTTGCGGAGGTCCATATTAATGAACTAAAACAATTACTTTGCTCACCCGCGACCCGCGCGACCCGCGCTTTTGCGGGTGAGCAAAGTAATTGTTTTAGTTCATTAATATGGACCTCCGCAAAGTAACGCCTGATTCAATAAATTAGTATATTTGATATATTTACTACCATTCTGAATTTTTTCAAATTTTTCCACCTAACAGTTTAGATTTTAGAGGGGGGGGGGACGCTCGATTTTAATGAAAATTTTCACTATAAAGTTGAATATTTCGCAAACAGATCACTGAATAGAAAAATCATGTTAGCAACCCCGCAATGGTTTTAAAAGACCTATCCAACGATACCCCACACTATAGGATAAGTCGAGAAAAAAAAATCACCCCCCTTTACGTCTATGGGAGGTACCCTAAAAAAAAATTATTTTTCTATTTTTTATTTTACCACTTTGTTGGCGTGACTGATATGTATATTCATGCCAAATTACAGCTTTCTAGTACTAACGATCTCTGAGCTTAGCCGCGGACAGACAGACAGACAGACAGACGGACAGACATGGCGAAACTATAAGGGTTCCTAGTTGACTACGGAACCCTAAAAACTCGTGATGTGTATGCATGAGTGTATCGATTGCCACCACTGCAAATTTAAGTATTTTGTAAGTCTGTTTTTTGCAGGATGTTACGAAAAACATATCCTATCGAATTTAATCTAAATTTATTACATGCCATGATGCTATAGCGGTAAAAATAATAAACAAAACCGAATTAAATAAATTTTATAATTTAACCTGCGGGTTTGATCGAGTTTAATTTTAATAAGGTATACTAAACTAACTTGGCACACAACATGAAAAAATAGCATTCAAAATGGTACAGCATATTCTAATTTACCCAGCAGTTCACGAGATAATGCTATTTTACACCAGAAGGAGCTTAAATTGCAATTATTCCATAGTTTGGAACCAGGCTCAGAGTTTGAATTTCGAATAAAAATCCGATTTGAAGATTACTTCATTTGAAATTGGAACACAATTCAAAATTCGAATTCAAGTCGGCTTTCTGGTTAAAGATTATTTTAGTTATTTCAGTTTTCAGTACACTTTGTTAATTCGTTAGATGTGCATCATTTGGTTTGGTTTCTTATTTTCTTAAATGGACTTGCTTTGCCAGATAGGACTCGAGTTTTGCCTAGTGATTTGGATTTTATCTAAGTAATGGACTTTGCTTTGTTTATCTTGGACTCATGTTTGCTTTGTGATTAACTAAGTAGACAAATTAACTTTCAATTAATTTGTTAACAAGGAAAACTATAACGGCTAAGTTTGCTTGAGAATTATTAGTAGTTTAAGAGTAAATAGTAGCCTCACCTAGAAAATATATCTACTTGGGAATTTCCGTAAATACAAAATCCTTAGAATAATATTACTCGTTGAATACAGATAGCATTAAGGAGTGTGGTGTGATTGGTGTGAACTTGAGTGACCGAATGAGGAATAGTCTAATAAGGGAACGTTGTGGCATAAAAGATGATGTTGTGACTCATATAGAGAAAAGAATGTTAAGTTGGTTTGGGCATGTGGAGAGGATGGACGAAGGAAGAATTACGAAAGAGATGTATAATGCGAGTGTAGATGGAAATATTGGAAGAGGGAGACCAAGAAGGACATTTCATGATCAGATTGGGGATGTCTTGAAGAAGGGTCAGATCAAGAGTACCCGAAACCGGCGAGCATATATGAAAAGACTAATGAGTGTTGTGGAAGCAAAAGATGTACGAGGGCAGGTCCAAAAGTTTCCGACCTAACACATAAAAGAAGTATATAATATTCACAAAACTTCTTTTATTTTTCGATATATATATAGTCTCCCTATATTTCAATGCACTTTTCAGATTGAATTGAAATAGAGGAAGACTATATCGAAAAATAAAAGAAGTTTTGTAAATATATGTACTTCTTTTCTTTGTTAGGCCGGAAACTTTTGGACCTGCCCTCGTATGTCAGGGTCGTAGCAGGTGGAAACAAATAGTCTCTGCCTATCCCCTTGCTGGGAAGAAGGCGTGATTGTATGTATACAGATAGTACACGTCGTAATGGCTGCGGAACCCTATCCTGGGCGTGTCCGTCACGCTCTTGGCCGGTTTTTTGAAGCTACTGCGCATGCCTCAATAGATAGGGTTCTCTCTCAAGCAAGCAGCTGGGCTGAGGCATTTATTGTTATTCTAACCACGCTGTTTTGGAGCACGTAATACGCATCAGTGTTTATTGTTGTTTTATTAATATTGACAAAATACTACTTTAGTTCATGCATAGCTAAATTTAAAAAAATGACGAATTGTTTTTTGTGTAATAAACTAATAAAAAGAATAATGTGCTCCAATTTAATAATGCATCGTAAAGATAAATACCAGACCGTTTAAAACAGCCTTATTATCAAAAAGTGTGTTTGGTATGGCATCTAAAATCTTTAATAAGTTACTGAAACCCATCTTAGATAAGAGCGACATATCAGTTTTTAAAAGAAGAATCCATGAATTTCTTGTTCAAAAAATGTATTTATACATTGCTGTGAAGTAGAATATGCTTTATTTCCATAGGACGTAAATGAAATGTTTCACGAAAAGCCAATTAGGTAATAATATTTTAATTAATAGTAATGGCGGCCACTTTTTAACTGGCACCTCATGAGTAATGGGTTCCCCCATTTACAAATAAATAAATGATTATGTTTTACAATTAAATAAATGATTGATTGATTGATTGATCGTTTAAGAAGTGTTTAACAATGCATCTTTAACGGCAGGAAACTCCTATTTGCGGCTTTTTTTAATAGGCAGACATATTACATCACGCACAGAAAAAAATTTGCTTTATTGTGCTTTAATGTGGTATAATTGAAATTAATATAAGCCATAAACGAAAAATTTTAACAAAATTATACTTGTCTACACCTGGGTGCGAAGAGATAACGGCTAAGCGATCAATAGCAACTGTACCTTTTCAAAGTCCTTATATACATTTCTGTGAAGTAGAATATGCTTTATTTCCATAGGATGTAAACGAAATGTTTCACGAAAAGCCATTAATAATATTTTAATTAATAGTAATGGCGGCCACTTTTTAATTGGCACCTCATGAGAAATGGATTCCCCCATCTATAAAAATATGTAAAAATTAAGTCTCGGTAAACTACATTATGAATGTACTAATTTTGGAGCCGGATCTTAGCCTATTATAGTATATTGAAATAATAAGTTATAAATAATTATGGCTTCCTTCAAAATATCTTAACATTTTTTTTGTGAATTGGATAATTTACATCTTCATAACGCTAATTATAAATAAACTGAAAGAAAGTACATAGGTATACTGTAATGTGAATATTCCATCAAACTTTTTTTTTTAACTGAAATTGATTCTATAATTACATATTTGCAGGACTTCCCGGGTGACTTTAAGTGTGTAAAAAATGATGCTGGCTCTAAACTTTCTCGTATGGAAATAGATTGGAAGAAAAAGGATGTGCCTAATGCACCGCACGTCAAGCAAGTCATAGAAGTATTCTCCATTGTGAAAATTGAAATGACGAAAGGGAATGATCTGGTGAAGGTCGAGACTAAACTCGTGACACCAGAAGAGAATGTTCAAACTTGATTACATAAATAGCTCAATTTGCTGTCTTGAAGACGCTCTATTTCATAGATAGTCTGCTTTAAAGGAGTAGACTACAAGATCGCACATAGATTTTTTCCTAAAAGGACACTATTTTTCATAAAATGTAAATTCAATGTCATAATACTAATGTAGTACTTAGTAAAGGATTTTGCCCTACTTTTAAACTAACTTTGACTGTATCTGTAAAGTACAATATACTAGATACATAGTTTGTATTTTGTGTTTGTTGTAAAGTAGTGAAAATTTTGTCCACTATCACGGATCGGACCTTTCAGGTTAACTATTTATTCAAATGGCCTTGGATTGGCCTTCAAATGGACAAGGAAAGGTACCCAACTGTCCGGCTCCGATTTTATTTATTTTGATATATCTTAGAGTAGTCTTAAATAACAGACCCATATTTTTTTTAGCTGCCCTAAGTCAACCTATTTGGAGAAATTGTCCTCCAAAGTACTGAAAAGTGACTAAACCCTTTAACGTCTGTAGAAAAAAATTTTTCAAGCAAGTTGCAAATTATTACTGGTTTGATTATATATTTGAGAACATGAAAAAATAATGAGCACGAGTTTTGTTATATTATATCGGCTCAAGTTCATATTTTCCTAAAATGTCAGTCAATTGAAATTGCAAACAATGTAAACAAACCTTGTATTTAAAATGTCTTTAATTTCCATTTTCCCTCATCAAATACTGCTAAAATTGCTAAATCCGTGTGTTATATAATCAACACTTACCACAACACTATCCTAAACCATTAAAACAATAAACAAGTGCTAGAATATGGATATTTCATTAAATGGTTTATTTACATTGTTTGCAATTTCAATTCACAGCGATTTTAAAAAAAGCACTGATTAAAAATATAAAACTTGAAGGATTATTTTTTATGAAAATATGAGTTTGAGCCGATATAACAAAACGAATGCTCATTATTTTTTCATGTTTTCAAACATATAATCAAACCAGTAATAATAGGGATGTTGACACCATTAAAAAATAATTCGAAGACACGACTCCAGTAAAAAAACGCTTTATTTTAGCCCTGAAACCCAGATTAATTTTCGATTAACTGCAAAATTAGATTTTTTGTTGCTTTAAAACAAATAAATAGTTAGTTGATTGAGTATGCGAACAAGTGACGTCATATGTTGCTATTGCCATTCAAACTCTATGGGAGAAATGTGTTTTGACAGCTCATAAAAAGTACGTCAGTTGATTGGTGGTGTCAACATCCCTATTTGCAACTTATTAGAAAAAAAAATCTACAGAAGGTTTAATCACTTTTCAGTACTTTGGAGGACAATTTCTCCAAATAGGTTGAGTTTGGGCAACTAAAAAAAAATGGGTCTGGTATTTTAGACTGCTCTCTAATATACATCAAAATAAATCAAATCGGAGCCGGACAGTTGGGTACCTTTCCTTGTTAGTATGATTTATATGTTATACAATAGAATATAAATGTCAATATTTTAATCAGTCTGTAATAATTATTTAATAATGAAGAGTTGATTTGACGATGTGTCGTGATTTTAGAGGCACAGATACCTATTTAAGCTAAGATTATGAACTATTTTATATACTTACCTAATGTTTTTTTTATAATTTATTGTGTGCAGTGCATGACTACTCATTTTATTCAGTATGAAATTAGAGGTTTTATGTGGAACGAGAAGATAATAAACTAGTAACATTGTTTGAAAAAATGTATGATAGGTAGTTATTGTATTTTTGCTGAACTCATTTTTATTATATTTCCGATGCTTTACTATTACCTCAACACTATGTTTCCTAATTTTTTTGCATCTAATTGATTATAGTCATAATAATGAATTTTATCGGCAATGGGTAGATATTTTTGTACCTACGTGAACACACAACACCTATAATGAAATGATTTTCCATTCATGAAATATATTTTTCACTTCTTATGCTCGTAAAGTTGTTCTTTATGTCGAGACAATGCTGCATAAAATGGCTTTTTATGTTTTAGTGCATAAAATAAAATCTTCATCTGTGACCAAAGCAATCAAGCGCAAACAGCCACAAACAGTAGGAGACATTTAAATAAATAATAGTTTCTTGTTTTTTTCTATATATATATATATAAATGGTGTTTTATATTACGAAATTAATAAAACTAGGCAAATCTAGTACATTATTATAAAAATTGCATGTTGCTGTTTAATTTCCTTGCAATCGAAGAGAAAAGCAGAGTGTAAAACCCATTTTCCTCTCGACGTGTCTATCCACCCTCGCCGTAACGGCTCAGGTGGTTATATGAACGTTTCGGGGGTTTCGGGTGGCTCGTTTTATGATCTACTGCTAATACAGGGTTATTTGTAATTCACTGACATCCTCTTAACCCTGAATTCCTATCACTCAAACAAATGTTTTTTGTTTTACGACTTTTTAAAATAAAGCACTTTTTCCCATACAAATACACAGAGTATTGTAAAAATAAGAGGTAATCTCAAATTTTCAAAACGTTATTACACCAAAAATATTAAGTTATGACAAAAGCCGTAAAACAAAAAACATTTGTTTAAGTGGTAGGAGTTTAGGGTTAAAAGGATGCTAGTGAATTACAAATAACCCTGTATATTTTAAATTTAATTTGATGTGCTTAAACTATTGTTCGGATATTGCTAGTATTTAATGCATAGCGCATATTTGCGACCATCATGGTAGCACAGTTAGTCACGCCAGTAAAATGAATTCGTAGCCAAACAGAGAAAAAAATCATTACTGGGGGCTACTACGAAGTTCGTATCGAGTCGTCCCTTCACTCGTCTATTTAATAATAATAGGGTAAACGGAAAGCCGTGCTGGCCTAGTGGTTTGACCTATGGTCTCTCAAGCAGAGGGTCGTGGGTTCGAGTCCGGGCTCGCACCTCGTGAGTTTTTCAGAATTTATTGCAATTTACCATGAGCTTTACGGTGATGGGAACATCGTGAGGAAACCTTCATACACCTGAGAAGAAGTTCAATGGTGTGTGTGAAGTTCCCAATCCGCACTGGGCCCGCGTGGGGACTACGGCCCAAGCCCTCTCATTCTGAGAGGAGGCCTGTGCCCTGCAGTGGGACGTATATAGGCTACGATGAGGAACGGAACGGCATGAATCGCACGATACGAAGTTCGGAAATCTAATTTCATTAAGACCTGAATTGTAACAGTGTCTCAACGCAATTTGAGCTAAATGTAATTTAGCCCATTGAACCACATGAATATTGCTTTGTGCAAACTTCGTAAAACTAAAACTTACAAATTTAGTAAGAAAAATAGGTATATGCGGCGATGCTGTACATAAACACATACGGTTTCCGCCTTGCTGTTTGCCCATAATCAATCTCATAGATAGAGGAATTATACCCAAAGTGGTCTAGATATAGACCCCCAGATACTATACCTCAGGGGTTGAAGAAGACCTGCAAGGTGTCTACGTACACGAAAAAAGGAACCACATTTGAAGTCGATTATTTTGCGATAAATCAATATTAAAAAGCAGGGGCTACCTAAAATTATTGAAAAAAAAGACTACACAAAAGTTTGGGATCTCTTTCACAGTATGTATGTACACACAACATGCTTAATTTGTGTACTATTAATGACAAACTGTACAGATTGAACATACAAAAATATTGTGAACACGTGAAATATTTATTTTTGTCCTATAGTACAAAACTATGCGCAGATAGTCCTCATTGTCAGCTACGCTAAAGATTAAAATGCTCAATCAGTAGTTAAGTTACCTACTTTTTGTAACTTCTTTGATTTTTGTAAATGCAATATAGATAATACCCACTGTGACTGTGACTTTAATACAATAATAATTTTGCGTAAAATAATTGTTTTTCTTTTCTCAATGTCCAGCTCAAATTGCCGTGCCATCCTTTTACGAAAGCATTTCGGCGTACATTCACGCCTCTGTCAAGCCGTAGACTCGGTTGTAGTAGACTATAGAACTTTGCTTATTTCATAAGCTAGGGGAACAATGAGAACCGTGCAATTTCAAGTTTATAGATTCATTCGTTTAAAAGTTATAAGGTTGCAAACATTTCTGTTAGCACTTACAACAATAAGGGGCCTGTTGCATAACAACTACTCTTACTGCTTGCACGAGAAATTGAAACGTATCGTGTGATACGAGCGTTCATATTGCGTTGGGCACTGCTGATACGAAACCAAGGGCACAGGGTTCCCACTCGCCGAGGTTTGGTATGGACCAAGTGATAAATCGAAATCAATATGAGGGGGCAATTTGATAATAATAAAATTGTTAAAATAATCAAATCGACCAGGCACTTTACATATTGCCCGTCACCTTTTGGGCAGAGACAAATTAGATTTTCCGGGTGGTCATTCTGAGAGGAGGCCTGTGCCCTGCAGTGGGACGTATATAGGCTAGGATGATGATGATGATGATAAAAAATAACTAACACCAAAGGTTAATTGCCTCTCTTGCTAATGCTTGGCTGCGCTACGCTCCCGCATTAGCCTTTGAACCTAACCATACCGAGTCGCTTCCGCTCCGATAGGTCTTGCTCGCTCACTTCGCTCGCTCGCTGGCTTTGGTTTAGATAGTAATTAATGACTTTGCCCGATAGAGCTAGACATTATTAATAATGGCCGGGCATTAGCAACGGCAACTTAGCTTTATTATCATATTGCCCATTTGTCACGTAGCAATATAATAATGACCGGGCAATATGATAAATAATGAAGTTTATATAGTAATTAATCACTTTGCCCGATAGAGCTAGACATTATTCATATGCCCGCATTAATCACTTGGTCCATCTTATATATAAAATTCTCATGTCGCGGTGTTTGTTACCAAACTCCTCCGAAATGGCTCGACCAATTCTCATGAAATTTTGTGTGCATATCGGGTAGGTATGAGAATCGGCCAACATCTATTTTTCATACCCCTAAATGTTAAGTTAATCAAATATTATTTTAACTGCGTATTAATTAATACATTATGTCAAATTTTAATGTTGGTGTACAGTAAGGAATTTGTGCTCTGTATTTCCTAGTTTTTGTTTTATCTCGTTTAAATTTTTGGGTAATATTTTTGCCTGGTAACACTATGAAATGTCAGAATTCCACGAAATTAAAAATCGTAGTTTAGTATGATATAATATTTTAATATTAGTCTGTGAGTCTGTGGTTTTATTTTCGGTTAGATTTATTTCGGTTATGCGGTTTAGATTTTAAAGTAATTGTACCGTAGTTTTTACAAATATTTGATTACTACTGTGTGTATTGTTGTGTAATTATAAATCCTACAGAAGATTTTATTACAAAAATGGAGAGATTACAACTGGCACCAGTTGTTAATAATATATTAGATTCGCGCGCTGAAAATGAAAGTTTATCATCATTAGTGCATTATTTACAATCAGTGCTTTATAAAAATGTGCTAAAACCAGAATCTCTAGTCTCGGATCTAATAGGCATTGATTTTTTTAACGATATCATTAATTTAGACGATCATGAAAATATATTTCTTTACTTTGGCAAATCTTTACGATCTTTAAAAATTGTGTTTCGAAGCGAGGAAAGTTTGAGAGAGATTGATGTATTCATACAGTACAAAGGACCAAAAAAAATATGCGTTACTGATGCCAATGTACCACCATCACCTCTACTAGACAAAGAATACAGTAGTTTGAAAGAAGTTGTTACCACTTTCACGGAGTTAATAGACAGCTTATCAGGCTATTTTTATGAACTAGAGCGAATCGACAGATTCTGTACTGTTATGGAACCAGCTCAACCAACATTTAGAGATGTCTATAGAAGAATTCTGCTGGGTGAAATATTTTTATTTTTTAACATGCATCTTAATAGACAAATGCCAAACGCTCATGCCTAATGGGCATTTCTATTTTTCCTTGTGAACAATTAAGAAATTGTTAATAGGGAGTTAAAATTAGTCCTTTTAGTTATGCACTTTTTCAAGTTTTTACAATAAAAAAAACGTAACAAACCGGACAATAAGTAATTCTTCACTTGTTAGGTAAACATTATCCAAACTTGTCCGATTTGTTACGTTTTTTTTATTGTAAGGCTTAAAAAAATGTAAAGAAATGGACTAATTTTAACTCCCTATTAACAATTTCTTAACTGATTACAAGGAATAATAGAAATGCCTTAGTATACCCGTTTACCAAAATACCACATTTTACAAAATACTACATTATCTATTTTATTTACTATATTTCTACCACATAACAAAATCCAAAAATTACTTAAGGAAGTGATTTTTTTTGGTGGAATGTCTTATTTTGACATCTGGTATAATGGGAATGTTATAAATAAGTAATATAGTATTTTGGGAACATGGTATTTTAGGCACAAGCAATTCCAAAGTGTAGACAATTGCTCATTCTGATGATCAATAATGTGAACATGTGAATGACAAGACTGTGTAACTTCTGGTTCATTTTCATAATATTGATTGCTATCTATTTTATATATCTATGTACTGTTGATATAGTTATTTATACTTGGCAGGTGACAGGGCTTGGTTGCATCTGAGGGTGACCCCCCAGGGCCTTGCAACTGATATCCATTTGTTGGGCAATACTGAGCAATTGAATGAGAAACTGCAACTACGTCTTCAAAACTGGGATCATGATTTGGACATAGTCGAAAACATTACAACTGTGTTTGGTAAGTAATTATTATTTCATGTATTGCTAAAACACACACTAAATTTGCAATTCAACCTAAATAGGAACTTAAGTTATTTAAAGTGTCCATCAAAATTGTTTGACTTCGACTCTTTTAATTTGGACCTCTCCCTTTTCTTAACCTCTAGTACCTATGCTTAACAGGTTCCCTGTCCTATGCCGCACATGCACCTCATGTGTAACTTTACTGGTACATCCATGAGGCACATGTGCCTCGTGATGACTATGAGCGTTTAATTGGTAATAATTGGTAATAATGCTAATGCTAATTTCCGCAACTCGACGTCTTCTACGCGCCTATTTTGCGTAACTGGCTGTAGACACTATTCATGCCAGCCCAACTCCTTAAGGAAGCCTAGCAGAGCCTTTACGTTGCCGACGACTTCCTGGAGTGACCTCGGTGTCCCGAGGTGCAGTGCCCTGTAGCTCGCCACGCTAGCCTTCTTCTGCCTCCATGCACGCTCTGCATAGGGGGCTGTCTGTGACACCTAAATTGTGTAAGTGTTTGTTACGCAAGGCATGTCCAGTCAGAGCCCCAACCAGTAGTCGGAGCTGAGTTCTTCCATAACCGCGAAGTTTGCGGGATAATCCAGGGTTGATCTTCGGAAGAGCTTCTCTGGCCTGCCTGCAGGTTACTAGGTTTGTCCAATATTCTTGGTGTTGTGGCGCAGTTGGCCGCGCAACCATCCGAAAGGCAGGGGCAGAATGGGTTCAGGTCCATAGACCCTCAACTCCGATCCCTCCCTCGCCAGTCGATCGGCCGCATCGTTGCCTCGCGATCCACTGTGGCCCTTTATCCATTGAAGGGTAATGGTGTTTGTCTCACTTACCTTCGTCAGAGCTCGATGGCACTCGTATATTAGCCCCGATGTCATAGTGTTGCTCTGCAGGGCTTGCAGGACCAATCTGCTATCAGACACTATACGGATTGGAAAACCCTGTACCTCTCTGGAACTAATCGCTGCTGTTGCCATTATGATTCCCATGCATTCCGCCTGGAAGACGGTATTATGGAAACCCAATGGCGATGAGATGTTGATATTCAGGTCCTCTGAATGTACCCCAGAGCCTGTACCTGTTAACGTTTTCAACCCATTCATGAAGATCCTCAACTCTGAGGTTGAGGCCCTCCCCTGGGTCTTCATGAAAATGAGCGTTTAATATCATTGTTACTATGGGGATGTGTTTAAAGAACACCGCACATTGCTTCGGGACAGGGAATCTGTTAATAAATACAGGATCCATGCCAAATTTGAGGCATTCTTTGTCTGTTTTTATTTGTATCTACACCGTGAAATTTTAGTGGTTGTTTTCCCGAAACAAGGTGATTTAGTATTGATTGTACAATCGATTTATAATTATTATTTTGACTAGAGTCAAAAGTCCAATTGTGAAAAACGAAAGTCGAAAATGACCGCAAACCAATAGTAACGCTTCGTTGGTACAAGTAGCGTACGA
Source organism: Archips crataeganus (assembly GCA_947859365.1). Taxonomy (NCBI): domain Eukaryota; kingdom Metazoa; phylum Arthropoda; class Insecta; order Lepidoptera; family Tortricidae; genus Archips; species Archips crataeganus. Next base: position 10,528,893 of record OX402058.1, read on the forward strand.
TCGTACAGGTTAGGTACCAACGAAGCGTTACTATTGGTTTCCGGTCATTTTCGACTTTCGTTTTTCACAATTGGATTTTTGACTCTAGTCAAAATAATAATTATAAATCGATTGTACAATCAATACTAAATCACCTCGTTTTGGGAAAACAACCACTAAAATTTCACGGTGTATAAAATTGGCTTTATGTGAAATAGTTGAGACTAGAATGCACATTTTTTTTCACTTCCCACATACAAGGGGTTAACCTATCATATGCAGAGAGTAAAAAAACCTGTATTTGTAGTTCTTATCTCAAATAATACCAATTCTATTATCATTATTATATTATTATTATTATTATTATATTTCTCTTTTATTTTTTGCACAGAACTATGTCTAAGCATAGGAAAGATTAATTCAGACCTATCTGTATTTCAGACGCATGGAACTTTTTAACTCAACCAAAGTCGCCAGAAGAACCTATGTCATTGGAAGAGCCACAAGAGCCAAAAGCTGTACCAGAGGACATAGTCTGTAACATTTGCTGGTGCTCAAAGCTGAAAGCAGAACCCAATGTTCCTCAACCTCTGTGTGTGAATTCCAATTGTGTGGCATTTTTTCATAGGCATTGTCTTTTTCAGGTTGGTAAATTGTTTGGGTCATTGAATTCACTTAACAGACTTTAAACACCTTGAAAGTGCAACCTAGATTCTCACACAAAAGGGGGGTTCTTTCTGTACCTATCATAGAAAATAACACTACACTGAAAAAAAAACATGCTTCTGGTAAGGGGACCAAATCCCTTTACATTTGTTACCTTTTTTGTTTTTACTATTTTTTATAGGAATTCATAGTAATTAATATATGAAAATTTCAAGTATCTATAGTATAAATCTTCCCAGGTGAATTTTTCGCTTCGAGCCATTACATACATTAAATTTGAACCTTAATACTATGACAATACCGTTTGTTTTGAAAGATAAGGGCTCGAAGCGAAAAATTCACCTGGGAAGATTTATACTTTACCTATTACTATTCTTTAGTTATAGCCTTATGACAGTCAGTTGGGCATGCAAACAGCTTCACCCTTATGGGTCAGTTTCATTGGTCGATGGGGCCCGCATGCGAGGTGCGGTAGATTTCCATAACGCATGCCATAGGGCCTGCATTTGGGGAACCATTTTCACTAGTTGATAGGGAACGACCGCCAAATGCGAGAGCATACAGTGGAAGTGGATAGATGGTGGTTGTGGAAGTGATAAAACTGCTGTAACCGAGTCAGCTAAGTTTACAAAAGCATTAATTCATCCAGCAATCTTGTAACCTGGAATATCACGAAAATGTCACATCATCTTCCTTCTGACAGAATTATTTGATATTAGAATTCAACTAAAAGTCACCATAATTACTATTTTGTGACAACATAAGTACCCCAGAAGACATGATCAAATTTCAAAATTCACTAAATCTAGTGACAAAGTCACTAAGGTGGCGAAGCGCAAGGGTAAAGCAATACTCGTTCAGGGAATCACCGTACTATATCGACCAAATTATCAACTTACGAGTTTCACGCAGGAAACGTTACCGGTATTCTTACTACCGGGTATAAATAAGGTGTAACTGGTTATAGGGCATTACTATTCTTCGTTGTACCCAATTAAGAAATTGTTAACAGGGAGTTAAAATTAGTCCGTTAGGTTACGCACTTTTTCAAGTCTTTACAATAAAAAAAAACTTAACAAACCGGACCATTCTTCACTTCTTGTTACACATTGTTAAACTTGTCCGATTTGTACTTTTTTTTATTGTAAAGGCTTGAAAAAGTGCGTAATAGAATAGTCTTGAAATATTACTAGTAAATAACATGTGAAAAAGACCAGTCTACGTCATTTTTCTGTGCCATATTTAAAATTTTCGGTTTGTTAGACATTTTACTCGAAATTATTATTCTAATAAATCTATAGTTCACCCTCTACCGTAACCTTCTTAGTGTCCATATTATTACGTATTAATAGGTAGGTTAGGTTCGTTAATTAATTCGTTGCCTAATTCTACTGAAAAAATTTGCGACTAATAAATTAATCTACTGGTAAAATATGCGAAAAAAATAAACGTGAACATTATAAAACGCTTTATGAAAAATCCCTACATGAAAAAAGACGAATAGGTAATTAAATTTGCTACTGTGAAAAAACGCTTTTGTGAAAGTTGTCGAACAATTCGCGTTGCGGCCACTGCACGTGGTAGTGGCCGTCTGGTGCGAGATGTGCCTTACTCATATTATTATTATTTTTTCCAGTGGCTGTTGACATGTTCTGGTGGCCGCTTGGTTGCCTTTGGTGTAGCAACTGGCACCTGCCCAGCCTGTGATTACCCTACTGCGTGCAAAGAAACGGACTCCTAAATAATTAAAAAACTTATTAGGTATACATAATGAAAGACAAAAACTATTTTTGCACTAAAATTGCAGTTCAAATTTAAAGCTGCTCTCAAGTCCGACAAATCAGTGTATTATGTATTAATAATGATGTACTTTTGTAAAGTAATTTTTTTGATGTAAAGCAATTGAATGAACATAATGATTTGGCAACAATTTTTTATGGCAAATTTTTGGTATTTTTTATAAGTTCTCTTTATTCTTGTTTATCCCTATAAACTCTAACTGTTAACTCTTTAGTCTTTTGCCTTTATCTGATTTTCTAATGTCTTACTCTGGGTCGTCATTGATTACATCCCGCCTAGATATAAAATTTTATGGAAAGGGAGGTATGGAGAATTCACAAATCCAAGATTCTTCAGGATGAATAAAGTGGTCCAATAAGATCCTCCAACTCATGTGCAATACTTATTTATATTTAAGTACACGCCCAAACTCAGATCACGTCTCGTGGAAAGAGTTTGACATAATTTATGTAAATATCAATGTAAGTTAAGTTATTGATCTGATCATTAGCGATACAACAACTCTTGAGTGGTCTTACTTTATTGTTATTAAACTAAATTTAGTTTAGTTATTTAGATCAGTCTAACGGCCCGTTGTTTGATCAATAGTTAAACTAATAGTCAAATTGACTTTGAAATGCGTTAACTATTGTATCTTTAACTACTGATCAAACAACAAGCACTAATGAAAACAAAGTCTTGTCATTAGCTTTAAATGTGATAGAATTACATATTATGTTTTTAAAAGTTTGGTGTTTTATTTTAAATTTAAAGGTATTTTTTTATGTACTACCACCATAGTTTCTCTATAAGAAAATAAATCGGTTTCATGAGTAAACACAACACAATAACAATAAATAAACAAAATCTAACAATATTTATATTTATTACTAAATTGTAGGTTTTGAACGTGGTCGATAACGAACGCCTCCTTCTGGGCGTTTACGCTATTATCATCTCTGAAAGCCTTCAACGTATAGGGCAGTGGCAGTAAAACACTCGAGAAAATTAGTGCCGTAAAATGCTGCGACTTTGCACAGTCAAGTTTTTTCAAGAATATTAGACCTGTGAACATAGTTGCTATGTAAGCCAAATAAAGATATCAGTCGCAGAAATTAAGGTTCATAATGCCTAAAATATTCCTTTTTCAAGTTTGGTATGAAGTATCTTTTTGTATTCTTATTTTTCAACTCCATTTTTTTTTACTTTTACGGTCATCCCGTGATATCCATATATTAAACAAGTATGGTTTAGTAGCGACATCTCTTGGTCCGGGCGAGCGGTTAGTTCCGAAGGAGTGTTGACGTCTCTCGTTGAGAGTAATAACATAGATGTTGCTTTATCACTGCTATTCTATACTATATAGTTCCATGCGTCTGAAATACAGATAGGTCTGAATTAATCTTTCCTATGCTTAGACATAGTTCTGTGCAAAAAATAAAAGAGAAATATAATAATAATAATAATAATAATATAATAATGATAATAGAATTGGTATTATTTGAGATAAGAACTACAAATACAGGTTTTTTTACTCTCTGCATATGATAGGTTAACCCCTTGTATGTGGGAAGTGAAAAAAAATGTGCATTCTAGTCTCAACTATTTCACATAAAGCCAATTTTATACACCGTGAAATTTTAGTGGTTGTTTTCCCGAAACGAGGTGATTTAGTTTCGATTGTACAATCGATTTATAATTACTATTTTGACTAGAGTCAAAAATCCAATTGTGAAAAACGAAAGTCGAAATTGACCGCAAACCAATAGTAACGCTTCGTTGGTACAAGTAGCGTACGATCGCACGATAGGTTAGGTACCAACGAAGCGTTACTATTGGTTTGCGGTCATTTTCGATTTTCGTTTTCCACAATTGGATTTATGACTGTAGTCAAAATAGTAATTATAAATCGATTGTACAATCGATACTAAATCACCCCGTTTCGGGAAAACAACCACTAAAATATCACGGTGTATAAGTAATTAAACGAGCTAAGACGTGATGCATAGGAAAAATTCGTGCCTATATCCTGACAAGCTGTGGTGTAGGGCTAAAAGCACGCAGCACGGTATGCTGAGGACCCGGGTTCGATTCGCGGAGCTGGTCTTTTTCTGTGCATCAATGTTTCAGTTCGTATTTAGTATGAAATATATGCCTAAAATATTCTTATTTTCAACAGTAGAACTCATTAAACTTGTAAGCAAATTTGTGACCAAAAATGCAAGATTGCCTAGAAGACTTTTAGTAATTTAATAGTCAAACCATCCAAAAAAAGACCGAGAGAAGAGGTCTGCCTTTTGATTCTTAACTGTTATACATAGATGTTACCGGCGACAAGTCGGTTAGAAAGGATAAATAACCGTATATATTTTTCTGCCTCGTAGGCAAAGTTGAGACCTGTACCTCTACCATGAGTTTACACTAGTTTACAGTGACCGTACTCGCTAGCGACGGCGTAAATGATTTGTATGGAGAATTGTACTTCCTTAAGTGACCGCTAGAGGCGCTGTACAATTCTCCATACAAATAATTTACGCCGTCGCTAGCGAATACGGTCAAGTAAACTAGTGTAAACTCATGGTAGAGGTACTGTCCTGTGGTATTGACATCCTCTTTCCATTCCACGATTTTGTAAGTCAGGGTTATGCCAAATAGAAAATTCGTAAATCCTGATCATGGTCGTCGTTTACGACTAGTTTCGCAGCAACGACTGCGAATCTGACATTATATTTTTGATCTAAGATGGCGGCTGATATTTTGAGACCGGAATTATTAATCATGGATGTCGTCTTCGACTAATTTCGCAGCGCTGAGGGTGAATCGAAATATCTAAAAAGTGAGTACCCTAGCCCCAGGCAATATCTATCCCAGTATATCTATCTATCTATACTTCGTTTTTTTTAGCATTAGAAAGAAAGTAAGCGATCTTGACATGTCTTTTTATTGAAAGACACTTTTGAAAAATAAGTCACAGCTAATATGTAACAACTTGAAAGGAAATAATAATATGGTATTGTTTTGGTTTCATCATATGATTGTAAAAAAAAGTTAGTGAACTGGCTATGAACTGGCTAGCTGGTTTGGACTACTATGAAACAGAAGAATTACTGTTATAATTATAACTGTATAGTTTTATGTATGTTTGCACACACATACCACACACGCACGCACCCACACGCACACACACACCACACATGCACGCACACACACACCACACATGCACGCACGCACACGCACTTACGCACGCACGCTCGCACACACACACACATAATGTATAATTGAGCATGTTCTATTAAATTAGTTTCTTTTTGTTTTAGTATGTAGATTAAGTAAACTAAAATGTAACATTTTGGGAAGAGCGAGTTCTCCTGACACAGGTGCATACACCTACTAGGAGTTCTCCACATTATTGTTAAATGTTTACTTTAAATGAATAAAGATTATTATTATTATATTATTATAAGTAATAGTTGGGTGGGGCCGCGCAGCGTTTCAAGCGCCGTATCCCGTGTTTTACCGAAATCTCAAAATAATTTCCATGAACTAACACCAATTTTAATTTTGCGACCACACACCACACCACGCGTGGTGGTGGTCACTAAGATTTTTAGTTGACAAACGTACTATTTGTCTATTTTGGTAACACATGGGACACGGCGGTTGAAATGCTTCATGGCCCCACTCAGTTACTACTATTTTTAAAGCGTTTTTCTATAAAAAGACTCGTCAAGATTGTTTACCTTATTTTTAATGTTAAAAAAAGAAGTTTATATAAATAAAACAGAATCATAGAAATGTATGTACGCGCATAAACTTCCCGATCGACTGCACCAAATTGGATAGTTATTTTTTTGTTGCGTTTGTTATTGTCAGAAGATGGTTCTAAAGAAAGAAATAAATAAAAAAATACAACGAGGGCGAAGCCGCGGGCATTAGCTGGTTAATATAAAAAATCATTCTAAACAAAAAAAAACAATTTTTTACCATAGCGGTATTCAAGGAGCTGTAGATTTAAATATTTCGACCAAAAATGTGTGTACCTACTTTCTTCGTTGAGTTTGACATGACGGCGAATAATTTAATAATTATTAGTTGGCGCAATACAAGAAACGGAAATGGGTTGCCCGAGAAGTAAGTGGCTATATTCCCAGTATAAAAAGGCAAAAATAGACGACAATTTGATAAACAATTAGTTTTACAAAATAGGCGAAATTGCATCTAGTTGGCAATGTTGCAGAATCTTTATTATGTACAGTAAGTTTTTGTTAACTCAAAATTAACTGCTCGTTTTTAGGGTTCCGTAGCCATATAGGAACCCTTATAGTTTCGCCATGTTGTCTGTCTGTCTGTCCGTCCGCGCCTAAGCTCAGAGACTGTTAGTACTAGAAAGCTGTAATTTGGCATGAATATATTATATATATCAGTCACGCCGACAAAGTGGTTAAATAAAAAAAGCTAAAAAATTTTTTTTAGGGTACCTCCCATAGACGTAAAGTGGGGGTGATTTTTTTTTCTCAACTAACCCCATAGTGTGGGGCATCATTGGATAGGTATTTAAAAATAAATAGGAGTTTGCTAAGACTATTTTTTGATAAAGTGAATATTTTCGGAGATATTTATATGTGTCCCCCCCCTCTAACTTTTGAATAACAAGTCTAAAAAATATGAACAAAATCACGTAAGTTAAACTTAATAAAACTTTCTAGGAAAATGATTTGCAACTTAATCAGTTGAGCAGTTTTTAAGTTTTTGTAAAAAAAAAATCTAAACTAAGATTGTAATTTAACCGCCATTGCAAGCATTTTTTTCTTTAAGTACCTATAAGATCACGCAAACAGTATCTTCTTTCAAATAAAAAAAATAAAATTGTAATCGGTTAAGTAAGAATTATATCTGAAAAATCAGTTCTAGTAGGACTGCAATTAGATTAGTTACCCAATTCGCCGATAGATGGCGCTATACCGCCGACGTTGGTATTCTGCGCGCGGTGGGAGTTGGGACCAAAACTACCACATTAATAAAGTATGCAAAGATTTTTCCTACCTGCTACGGAACCCTATCTTGGGCGTGTCCGACACGCTCTTGGCCGGTTTTTATATACTACGCCATACAAGAAGTAAAGTTGACGTAAATGTACACATATTTAAACTGTGTGCATAATATGTAAATTTCTGAACTACTAGATAATATACGAGTACATACATACGCATTTTCATTTGGGGTGTAGAAATATTATCAGACTATTACACAAAACTAGAACAAACAAAGATCATCGTAAAGGTCAATTTGTCGCACGTTATCGCAATTTCATTCAGTCTGTGTATTGGATCTATCACATATTATTAGGTATGTATGTAAGGATTTTACTTCACTTAAAGTTCAAGCTTCTATTGTAATATCTTCGCTAGTGGGAGAACCATTAAAACCCATAGTACCTTTACTCTTTTAATGATATTAAAAATTATGTAGACATATTATTTTGTGGTTATATAGAATAATTCAGTTTATACAATGTTGAAATGCTTGCACCAGCTGTTCAAGTTTTGTGATTGCCGATAAAACATTTTACTTAACACAACAACAGCAATTCCGCAATGGCAATATTGCTGAAACCACAGAGCCTACCTTCCTTTCTCGTTAAACAAAAAACATAAGCAAATATTCAGTACACAAAAGGGAGCTTTCATTAAACAACATCAGTTTTCACATGACAATGTAATTACAATTATACTTATTTTGAATTATACCAATATAATTCTTTCTAATTGTTTGGAAAGAGGAATTTTGCATGTTAGTTGTGTGAGGGTAATTGAAATTGTCATGTAAAAGCATTACCCATAGTGTGCTACCTTACAAATTAGGTCATCACAAGGGTACAGTGTCAATGGTTCGAACAGTACAGGTAAGGCTCGTGCTGGAGCCAGGCGCTTCCCCACTTTGGGGGCCAGCCTCACGACCAATGTTCTGAAACAAAACATATAAATTAGATTGGATTGGAAAAGTTTAGACAAATATGTGATGATAATATAGACAAGTGAATAAAAAGTGAAAAAGATTTGTATATTACTAGTGACCCGCCCCAGCTTTGCACGGGTACAATGCTGATGTGAAAAATGTGTTTATTTACAATGTTACATTAGAAACATCTAAAATTGTGTATGCATGTATTATACATATAAACCTTCCTCTTGAATATAGACTAAAAAAAACCGCATCAAAATCCGTTGCATAGTTTTATTTATCTTAGCATACATAGGGACAGGCAGACAGTGGGAAGCGACTTTGTTTTATACTATGTAGTGATAGTAAATTTAGTACCTTGACATGGATTTGATTCTTGAGCATTGCGGCACGGAGAATTAACATGGAAGTTCTTCTCTGATATTCCTTTCCCATAGTAAGGCTCCTCTCAAATGTTGTGCTTCTTTGATCAACATCTTTTGCATACAGAATTTTATTGTGCGAATCAATGCGCGCCTGGATTTGGCCATCCAGAATGAGCTGCATCAACTCATCTTCCAGTGCTGTCACTGTGCGGTTGAAGGCAGCAGCCATTAGGTGCATGTCAGCTGACAAGTATGGACTGAAATACTGAATCAGTGCTCTGTTGCGTATTTGCATGTACAAGGAATTTAAATGTGGTGCTAAATACATATCTAACAAAAGATTGTCCCTTATCTCATCCAGTAGCCTTAGACAGGATGCATACTTCGATTCATAGAATTTAAATATAATGTCACGCAACTGCGGTTCTAGCTCTAAAAATAATTTAAAAGAACTGCTAACTATGACTTGCTTCTGAAGTTCAGAGCGATCGAAAGTGGCCAGCGCGCATAGCCCTCCATATATAGCAACATTGTTGCTGCTAAGCAGCTCCGGGTAGTCACAGTGGTCAATGCTTGCAGCCAGGAAGTGCTTGGCAGCAGACTTGTATTTTTTTGTAGCCAGTTCTGCTAATCCAGCAGCACATTTTAAGCGTGTCAAAATGGTTTGGTTTGTATCTTTACCAGGTGCTTCTGTGAAGTCAGGCGTGCTTTCAGCTTTTGACACATAATTAAGGACATGAGCCCAGTTTTGCAGGTATACTGACACCTTAACTACATTGAGACACATCATTATGATGTGCTTGCCACTTGTACAATAATCTCTGGCTCTAGAGTAGCATTTGAGAGCACTTGTAAGATCACCACAATCAAGATAATGGTCCCCTAGATCATCATGCCCTCTCCTGATACTTTCTTTGATTGAATTAGTTTTATAATTTTTGAGGTCAGTGTCTAATTTTTCCAACTTTATCGCAGCCTTCTTGGTCTTAGTCTCTACCCATATGGTATCTAGAACAGGAATGTCCTGCGAACCCATTTGCACAGCAATGTCAGGCAGGCCTGCACTGGCCACTGCTTCCGCAAGCTTCTTATGCAAGGATTGGTAAAGGCTTACATTGTAGGTAGTCATGACATAGGATATAGCCATTTTGAGGGATTCTAATCTGAGTGAAGGACAATGATCTGCTACAAACATTAATCTGTACAACTTGGCAAAACCTGTATAGGCTGCTGAATAGGTCTCTAAGTCCAAGGTGGGATTTTCGACTACATAACACTCCGATTCATTATTTTCATTGTCTTCCAGTGGAACGTCCACCTGCATAGGTTCCGCGGCGTTCTGTAATAACGAGATTAAATTATTCATTAAGAATCGTACTCGACCACGGTGATATGGTTTAGAAAGAGAAACAAAGTAAAAGAAAATTAGCTCACCATTTCGAACATTTTTTAGCGTGTAGTTATTTACGATAGTACGCGAATTCCACTGTCAACGCAGGAAACCAACCTAAAACACAACGTATTTCTTTATGTCTTGATCTTAACAATCTTGGATCTACTGTTAAATTAATTTCTTAAAACACTCACGGCACTTAAACGACACCGAAAACTATTTAACAGTATTAATTATTATGAAAATACCTTTATCACTACGTTTCTTATTTGCAGCGGCATTTTTCTTTTAATTTACCAGCGACAGCAAAGAGAATCTGTAATGGTTCGTTTACACGAACGCTTCGGATTCACGGACTGAGTTTGTGTTAAAAAAAAACTATTTTGTCAAGTAAATTACACCTTATTTTTATAAGTTGGAATAAGAGTAAGAGTAAAAATATTAAAAAATTACCAATATTTTCAATAATTCGTACATGTGACCTTAGCTTTAACTGCGATGTCCAACTCTATATCCGTTTCTGGGGGGTTACTACGAAATTCGAAGTTCGAAGTTCGGATCGTGCGGTCCCTCTCACTCTCGTAATAAATACCTTTAGCGTGAGCGGAACGGCATGAAACGAAGTTCGAATTTCGCGCTTCGTAGTATAGGGCCAGGTGCTTCAGTTATCTTTGACCTTCGCGCGTAAATTTGAAATGTGTGTGTTTTATTTATAACCATCAACTGTTTATTTACGATTAAGGCTGGATTTCACCAAACTTTTATTCCGAGAATAACGCTTACTCTCAGATAGTACCTAATGTCAAACCGCCGTAGTGATTTGACATTAGGTAGGTACTATCTGAGAGTAAGGGTTATTCTCGGAATAAACGTTTGGTGAAATCCAGCCTTATTCGATTATAATCCAAGATATTTTTCCAAACTTTAATAAGTAAATAAGTTTTTTTTGAAGTATTTATTGAAAAAAAGTGAGAAAAATTATCGTATCATTTGCATCACGGAAATTTTATATTGAGTTTTTACTAAGAGGTGGAGTTAATGTACTTGTACGCCCTGTAATTATTAACCCGGAATGGCCGAAATGTACCACAATTATTTCCCAAGTAGGTCTGTATATTTTATAGGTCAGACTGTTAATAATCATGCTTTTTTTCAAAAATTTCACAGGCTGTAAATTGTTACGTCTATAGTCCGAGAGCTGATGAACCTTTTTGAGTAGGCGTTTGAGGCACGCTGAAAACTTGCCAATGCTTCCCCTATGATACCCAAGCACCAACCAAGCACAGAACCACAGACCTGGCTGACAGGTGGCGGGGCGGGTGCTAAATCAACCCTCATATTTTTACAGATACTTTTTTTTTCAAGAAAATGTCATTGAGGCATTTCGAAATTTTTATACTTTAAAATTTGTCATTTAAAAAGTGAGAAAATAAATAAGCCAGATCATTTAGTCGGGACTTAAATTTTGCCAGATGCTTGCAAAACAATTCTGCAAAAAATAATAATAAAATTTTCCAGGTACGCTGAAATTTTAAGAAAATACTATTTATGATCAAAAATAAAAATTTCAAAAAAAATACAGATAATAATACAGATAATTTCAGACGGACAATCGATTTGCCAATTAAAAAAAATGAGGTTTGATTTAGCCCCGCTACCCGTCAGCCAGGTCTGTGGTTCTGTGCTTGGGTATTATCCACCTCACAGACTTCTCGTGTTAGTAATTAAGTTATAATATAAATATGTATGTTAGTCTTTAAGGTATTTTTTATATGGGCCTATGCAGCCCGAAATAAAAATTATTCCATTCCATTCCATTCCATTCCATTCCATTCCATTCCATTCCATTCCATTCCATTCCATTCCATTCCATTCCATTCCATTCCATTCCATTCCATTCCATTCCATTCCATTCCATTCCATTCCATTCCATTCCATTCCATTCCATTCCATTCCATTCCATTCCATTCCATTCCATTCCATTCCATTCCATTCCATTCCATTCCATTCCATTCCATTCCATTCCATTCCATTCCATTCCATTCCATTCCATTCCATTCCATTCCATTCCATTCCATTCCATTCCATTCCATTCCATTCCATTCCATTCCATTCTATTCTATTCTATTCTATTCTATTATAGGAGAAGCATTAGAAAAGTTTTCAGGGTGCCTCAAATACCTCCCCAAAAATGTCAATCAGCTCAACTTACTACTATGGGAGGTACACTAAAAACATTTTATTTCTAATTTATATTTTACCGCATTACCGGGGTAATTGCTACATATATAGTTATACTAGCTTTTGCCCGCGACTCCGTCCGCGTGGAATTAGTAATTTGGGCAGCTTATTTTTTTATCCAATTTGCTTTTTCATCAATTATGGCTCTCCTTAGATCCTACCGGAAGAAGTGAAACTTCATAATAAACCAACCCGCACCCAATCCGCCCCCAACCCGCCCCTAACCCGCCCCCAACCCGCCTCCAACTCGCTCTCAACCCGCCCCCAACCCGCTCCCAACCCGCCTCCAACCCGCTCCCAACTCGCCCCCAACCCGCTCATAACCCGCCCCAACCCGCCCCAACTCGCTCTCAACCCGCCCCCAACCAGCTCCCAACACGCCCCCAACTCTCTCTCAATCCGCTCCCAATCCGCCCCCAACCCGCTCCCAACTCGCTCTCCCACCCGCTCTCAACCCGCCCCCAACCCGCTCTCAAGCCGCCCCCAACCCGCTCTCAACCCGCCCCCCCCACTCGCTCCCAACCCGCCCTATCTAACTGGGCTATCTAACACTGAAATAATTTTTCAAATCGGAGCAGTAGTTCCCGAGATATAGAAGTTTTACTTCAAAACCCCCGATTTTGAAACATTCTTCGGCTCCGCTCCTATTAGTGTTAGCGTGATGTTATATAGCCTATAGCCTTCCTCGATAAATGGGCTATCTAACACTAAAAGAATTATTCAAATCGGAGCAGTAGTTCCTGATCCTGAGATTAGCGCCTATAGAAGTTTAACTTCAAAAACCCCCGATTTTGAAACATTCTTCCGCTCCGCTCCGCTCCTATTGGTGTTAGCGTAATAATATATAGCCTTCCTCGATAAATGGGCTAACTAACACTGAAAGAATTTTTCAAATCGGAGCAGTATTTCCTGAGATTAGCGCGTTCAAACAAACAAACAAACAAACAAACAAACAAACAAACAAAAAAACAAACAAACAAACTCTTCAGCTTTATATATTAGTATAGATATATATCCATGCAAAATTACAGCTTTCTAGCACTAATATAGTCTCTAAGCTAAGCCGCGGACGGACGGACGTACAGACAGATGGACAGACGGACAGACAGAAATGGCGAAACTATAAGGTTTCCGTTTTTGCCATTTTGACTATGTAACCCTAAAAATTTAATCGACTCTAAAAAACCACGAATATAACTTTCTTCTGATCCATTTGAAGTCGGTGCTTTAGCAACAGGCAGCAGGAGTGATGGAAGCTTGTATAGGTGTACATAGGTACTGTATAGGTAAGGTAGGACCAGGTCCACCTCTGCTGGCTCGTGCTGAGGCACCGATTTTAAACGGATCAGAATAATGATTTTTCGTGGTTTTTTGGTGTCGTTTAAATTTTTATTTTATAATTTTTTTATTCTACTTCGCTTCTGCCTAGTTTCCAGCATAGTTTTTGAGTTAGGTATAGTGGTCTGTTGCGTTCAAAGGTTGCGTTAGATGCGGATGGCGCAGGACAGATCTGTTTGGCGACCCTTGGGGGAGGCTATGTTCAGCAGTGGACGTCTTTCGGCTGAAATGACGATGAGTGGTCTGTTATTATTGTATTATTAACTGACTCAAACGGAGGAGGAGGCTATCAATGCGGTTGTATTTTTTTCGAACGGGCTCCAACCAAGGAAAGAAGTTTGTTTATAATAAAACATAAAATTCAGTACGCATGCGCAATTCGTGACATCGATTTAGCTGTCACGAGCACTCTGTAGTTTCAGTGAATTACAAAAACACGGTTAATAAAATAAATACTCTAACTTGTAGGTATCTAAGAATGTTACTGTATTTACTAGAAATAATATTCAAAGAAACGTACAAAACATTAAAGGAGTATTTCCAATGCCGGAAAATAAAAGGAAATGTTTGCTCACTGTGCAAGAGGAAGCTGAAAGACGATTGTAAGTTATCTAAAAAATGTATGAATAGTACCAGACCTATTCTACCGGTAGATTTAAGTAAGTATACTTCGTTTATTTTAGCATTAGAAAAAGGGTAAACAATCTTGACGAGTCTTTCTATTGAAAAAAGCGTTTGAAAGAATAGTAGGTACTTAACTATTACGAAACCAAAATAATGTAAATAAATGACCAATGTCCCTGCTAATTGTTACAATTTTGACGTCATTTATTTTTCCAAAGTGTTTTTCAATGAAAATACTCGTCAATATTATTTACCCTTTTTCTAATGCTAAAAATAAACGAAGTATAGACACTAGAGAGACCCTAGTGTAAAAATAAGATTCAAGTTTGTATGGTACACAGACCCTCTCAACCTGAAGGGTACATGGAAATAATACGTCCTTTTGAAAAATTATATTTTAATCTCTAAATGTAGAGCTCGTAAAGCAATTGGATATCGCAAAATAATAAATACATATATTATTTTTATTTTATTAGCAGTACGGCTGCTCACCGAATCTAAGATTATTTAAAAGCGAAAAAGTTTTTCGGGTGCGCCGGTGGGATTCGAACCCACGTCTCCTGGGTATGCGCCCCAACGGGTGTTCTACCAATTGAACCACGTCGCATCCAACCGACTCCCCCGAAATTCTTAATCGCTTACATACGCCAACAGTGGCGTGTGGTAACATCCATCGCAACTATTAGAAGCTACGACTCCTACGTTCCAAATTACATTGGAAATGCGTAAGAAATGATGTACCACATCTTTTTATTCAAATATTATTTTTATTTTATTAGCAGTACGGCTGCTCACCGAATCTAAGATTATTTAATTGGTAGAACACCCGTTGGGGCGCATACCCAGGAGACGTGGGTTCGAATCCCACCGGCGCACCCGAAAAACTTTTTCGCTTTTAAATAATCTTAATAAATACATTTTCACTTTAAAGAAATGGTTGCCATAGTAATTGAAAGGAGGGATGTTTACAAAAAAACATAACTCAACTCAACTCTAGCCAGTTATGTTGTTTTTGCGAACATCCCTTCGATTGTTCGTAATGACCTTAGGTGATGACTAACTTTTAAACCGCTACAACTCAAAAAGTTGCTTACTCGTAGGGTGACTAAGTATACTTCGTTTTTTTAGCATTAGAAAGAAAGTAAGCAACCTTGACGTGTCTTTTTATTGAAAAACACTTTTGAAAAATAAGTCACAGCAAATGTTAACAATTTGAAAGGAAACATGGTCATTTACACTCTTTTGTTTCATATCACAAGTAACAGCTACTATTTTTTAAAAGCGTTTTTCAATAAAAAGACTCGTTAAGATTGTTTACCTTATTTCTAATGCTAAAAAAGTGAAGTATAGACATGTTCATTCCGTGTACCCTTCGACGAAATTAATCGAAAACGTCTACCTTTTAAGCCCACTTATTTTAAAAGTTTTTATTTTTTTTTAACGTGAAGGTCTCTAATGATCTAATGCTACTATTTTGTTTCGTATAGGTTGGTATAGGTATTAACGGGCTATTTTCCGCAACTCGACGTCTCTATGCGCCTATTTTGTTACGTATTTTACTTCGTTAACTGGTTAGGGTTCCGTAGTCATTTTTTAAATTTTTTTATAATTGTTTATTTAGGTAGGTACTTATTATTGTCTCATTTGCTTCCGCACTAGCAAAGGTCCGCTCGACTTCGTACCGTTTTCGCGTATGAATTCGTTTATCGATATCCCGCGGGAACTAAACTAAGGAAAGTTCATGATTTAACTGATGTAATAAGGATGTAATATTCTCTATCAAAATAGTTGATGTCGTAACATTGTATTACTCAATGTTGAACGTAACAAGGATGGTCTAACATCAACATGTTAACTGGATAAATATTGGTTTCAGAACCAAGTAAATTAACCAGCTAACACGAACTTCAAAACTGTTAAGCAAATGAAAAGTTAAATATGATTAATTATTACGCAATACATACATAGTTAATGTAATTATTGGTTATTATCTTAATGGAGAAACGGTTTCAAATATTGTTATAAATGCCCAATGCCCTCGTAATATCTTTCAAAAATAAGTTTCTCATTTGTGAATGGAATGATGCCGTCTTAGGTGTTCAAAAACCATAATTTATTTAATCAAGGTAGGTTATGCGATGAAACTTTTAGCCTTCTCGTAAAAATGCCTGTTTAACTAGGTATACACCGTGAAATTTTAGTGGTTGTTTTCCCGAAACGAGGTGATTAAGTATCGATTGTACAATCGACTTATAATTACTATTTTGACTAGAGTCAAAAATCCAACTGTGAAAAACGAAAGTCGAAAATGACCGCAAGCCAATAGTAACGCTTCGTTGGTACAAGTAGCGTACGATCGTACGATAGGTTAGGTACCAACGAAGCGTTACTATTGGTTTGCGGTCATTTTCGACTTTCGTTTTTCACAATTGGATTCGATTGTGCAATCGATACTAAATCACCTCGTTTCGGGAAAACAACCACTAAAATTTCACGGTGTATAAGTAACTGCCAGCGACACACCTCACACAAACCTGTCCAGGGCGTAGAGTGCCAATCTTACAGATTCCCTCACAATTTTTCGCATTTGTAATTTGAAGGATGATAGGTAGTTTAGTGGGATTATTAGGATGGGTTTCTACGTTTGCCCGAATTTCATATGCCATAATGTATCATTTGCAATAATTTTCATTTGTCATAAAGTAATTTATTAATGAAAAGGTATAAAAATGTAATTTCAAAAAATCCTGGAAACTGCACGCTTTTATATATTTTATGGCAAATGAAATTATGGGAAACGAAAGGATCCGTACTAGGATACCTGCTGTTTGATCTGTAGATAAATAATTGTAGGCGAGTCTTACAATAATCACTAATTCATATTATCACACACGATATTATCAGTTTCCATCCAAGTGACAGGGAAAAGGCAGTTTTTTCCAGATCGATCGCGAAATAATGCAGTTATCGCGAAATATCACGGATCGAAATAATGCAGTTTTATCTTATGATAAACGCGGCGATTGTCTGATGTTTGTTATAGATAAGTTGATAGTTTGGTATAAAATGTTTTAGGTGGCTGAGTAGAGGCTGAGATTGGCAGGACACTCGTTCACGATGAAGGCTATCTTGCTGTTGACTGTGGTGTATTTCTTGCGGTGCGAAGGTGCTGTTCTGAGCAACGATGTGGTGGAGAGAGATGAAGAAGCCGTGAACAATCGGCCCATCATCGGCGTGTTGTCACAGGAGCAGTCGTTTTATCTTCACGGCAAATATCCTGAGGAGAATTTTACCAGTTACATCGCCGCCTCCTATGTAAAAGATGTTGAGTCTGCTGGAGCCAGAGTTGTACCAATTATGTATGTTGCGATGTCAACAACATTTAATGACGGTTAATTTAATGAATAATTACTAAAGGACCTTTACTTTTTTTTTCAGGATCGGCAAAGATCGCTCTTATTACAAAGAAATTTTAAGCAAACTGAACGGGTATGTTATGTTTATTATGGCTTTTGCAGCTTCCACAGTACAAAATGTTTTATTCATCATCATCCAAATTTTGATACGTGATTCGGTATCGATAAAATAAAATATTTAAGTATTTTGGACAGAATTACTTTTGAAGTTTTTCACAAAATAACACAGAAATTAAAACGTTAAAGAGAAAATGAAATATGAAAAAGAAAGAAGGAAAAACATTTATTTATAACAACAATAACACGCACACAAGCAAAAATAACAGTACAAACATAGACATAGACATAGATTCAACTGTACGTGTCCCGCCTGCATCACTCCACGAAGGTCGCGGACATCGTGGAATATGTGCGTGTGAAGACCAAGCTCACTCTGAGGGTCGAGCGGTTGGAGTCCCGCCATGACGTGAATTTTAATTCATTTGTGGTGAGGGTTCCGACTGATCAACTGTCGACCTTCACAAAAGAAGAGTTTTGGCCGAAAGGTGTCGCTTACCGGCGGTTTCGTGGCCGGTTAACTGACACCGCGAAAGTGCCAACGTCACAGACTTCTCGTGTTAGTAATTAAGTTATAATATAAATATGTATGTTAGTCTTTAAGGTATTTTTATATGGACCTATGCAGCCCGAAATAAAAATGAAATAATAATAATAATAGATAGTTATGCATATTAATGCTGTCACAAAAGGGTCCCGGCTCAGCATGTCGCTAGTTAAAACCAGCACTGGTCTTCCGCCGGTATGGTTTATTACATATAATGTTCTATCCATACTGGCATATCCAAATTTAGGTGGTGGCTAAAAAATCACCTGGGTATGGAATGGCTTACTTTGAGAGAGTAATCGAGGTTATCAAGATAGATCGCAGAGAACTTTTCCTTATTTAATTGTACGATCAAATAAGTACAAATAAATAAATTATTATTGTTATTATATTGTTGTTTTTGGTTGGTTTTCCAGCGTGCTCATACCCGGTGGAGCGACGTATTTTAACCAATCGAATGGGTACGCCGACGCTGGCCAGCATATATATGAGCTTGCAATGGAACTGAACGACGCCGGTGGCTATTTTCCGATCTTCGGCACCTGCCTTGGATTTGAGCTGCTCATCATATTGGCCTCGGGACGCGGGGAGAAGGAGAACAGGATCACTTGCTACTCTTTCGAAAACATACCTCTGCAATTCACTAGTGGTCAGTTGACAAAATACTTACTTAGATACTCCTCTGGCGCAACGACCCAAAGTGTGTCTTAGCCTCCAATAAAGTGCACGCTGGTCCTGTGCCGTCTCTCGCCAGTCACCAGCCTCAAGCTCGCGCAGATTCGTCTCCACCACATCTGCCCAACGGTGTCTAGAGCTACCAACGGGACGCCGCCCTGTTGGCCTGTCCTGGTAGGCCCTTTTCACTGCACGACCGTTCTCCATGCGCTCGAGGTGGCAAAGCCACCGAAGCCTGTGAGCTCTGGTCACTCCAATTATGTTGGGTTCAGCAACCCATAAGCATATAAGTTGACAAAATGGTAAAGAGATTTACACACAACTTACGCCTGTATTGCAAAGGTGTAGGCAGAGCATACAAACGCAACATTCCCGTTTAGGGGTTACTTTTTAGCAATTTTAGTTTTAATGTTAGATAAAAGCGGTAGAATAAATAGTGACAGGTTGCTAGCCTACCGCATACAACATTCCTTAACCTATTTAATTACTAATTAGTCGCTTCTTACGACATCAACGTAAGATATGGAGAGGTGTAACTCTAAACCCGACACCACACGGGCAAACAGATTTACTATATAAGTTTCAATTATTAATCAAGGAAGAAATAAAATAGCAATTAAATTAAATTAGCTCTGTACGAACGTAGTATAATGTTAACTCTTAAACTGGCCCTATTAAAGTAGCCAAGTCGAATTTTAGCAAGATGAAGAGAAAATTTCAACATAATGTTAAACATGTAATAGGTACTTACCTAGTGTAAGTTTCTGCCTTGATTAGGGGGAAATTAACATCCGCTGCTACAGTTTGATATTGCATTATTATATGTTACTAGCGGGAGCCCCTTTTCTCCCATAATCTTTTTTATCAGAATTTTGAAAGTCAGAAATCGATGTCCATAATATTCTTGCTCATAAATGTCGATGGTCATAATTTTTTTAAAGCATATCGCTTAATTAGTTCTAACTGCAGTGATCCATAATCCTATTGATGATAACTTTAAAAAGTCATAATATTGATATCAATAAAATTTAACGGAATATCGTTGATTATTCAGAAACATTGTAAGGCATATATCTTAAAGTAACAATTGTTTTCAGTCATAATTTTGCATTACCTAAAATGCACTAAGCATATACATTGAAATCTATAACATCTAAAGGAATATCGATAATAATTCAGAAACATTGTAAGGCATCGCTGGCAGCGAGCGAGCGAAGCGAGCGAGCAAGACTTTTCAGGGCAGAAGCGACTCGGACAGGTTAGGTTTTTTTTATGACAGCACAGAAAAGGAATATTACCTTTAATATTATGAAATGTCATACAACCATGACACTGAATGTTATTACACAGTAATATTATGCCTAAAAATAATTATGACCTGCGAAAAAAGACCATGCAATAATTATTACTTTATTACCTTTAACATTATGAAGAGTGATGCATTCATGCCACTGAATGATATGACTTTACTTATTGTTCCTTACAATAATTATGACTTAAGAAAATCGTAACTCCAATTTATGTTGTTAAATATGATGACTTCCGATAATATGACGAAGAAAAATTATGACAGAAAACGTTATGGGCTTGAAATTTTCGGAACAAAAATTTTATGGGAGTCATTATAGACCCGTTACTAGCTGCTGCCCGCCACATTGTCTGCAGCTGCAATTTTCCGGGATGAAAAGTATCTTATATGTTACAATACAATACAATACAATACAATGACTCTTTATTGTACACCACACAGAAAACAATACAGAAAAACAAGTACATGGAAAAAAATAATCCAGGTTATACACCGTGAAATTTTAGTGGTTGTTTTCCCGAAACGAGGTGATTTAGTATCGATTGTACAATCGATTTATAATTACTATTTTGACTAGAGTCAAAAATCCAATTGTGAAAAACGAAAGTCGAAAATGACCGCAAACCAATAGTAACGCTTCGTTGGTACAAGTAGCGTACGATTGTACGATAGGTTAGATACCAACGAAGCGTTACTATTGGTTTGCGGTCATTTTCGACTTTCGTTTTTCACAATTGGATTTTTGACTCTAGTCAAAATAGTTATTATAAATCGATTGTAAAATCGATACTAAATCACCTCGTTTCGGGAAAACAACCACTAAATTTTCACGGTGTATAAATATCTGTGTGCCTTCATCAGAATCCGTCAAGCCGTTTTAGCGTTTTAGCGTGAAACATCCATACATCCACACAAACTTCTGCTTTTAAAATATTCGTAAATTAATTTCTAAGAACAGTCAGCCATATGTACTAATATATGAACGCGAAAGTATGTCCGTCTGTCTGTCTGTTACCTCTTCACGCAGTTTCCGCGGGATAGCGATGAACGAATTATTCACAGACAGAGTCGCGGGCAACTGGCTAGTATTTTATATGCCAGTTTTTCAACAGATTTCCGCAACAGCAAGATGTACAAGGAAGCTAATGATGATGTCATTGATTTGTTGGCAAACGAAGACGTCACAGTAAACGCACATCAATTCTGCATCGTGGACGAGGCAAGTCTATTTTATTTAACACAAGTACACAAGCTTTGCTTACTTTGGGGCTAGGTCAATTAGTGTGAATTGTGTTTTTATCATCATCATCATATACGTCCCACTGCAGGGCACAGGCCTCCTCTCAGAATGAGAGGGCTTGGGTTGTAGCTCCCATGGGGGCCCAGTGCGGATTGGGAATTTCACACACTCCATTGAATTTCTTCACAGGTGTGTGCAGGTTTCCTCACGATGTTTTCCTTCACAGTAGTGACATTTATATTTATTTACTAGCTGTTGCCCGCGACTCCGTCTGCGAGAAATAGTAGCCTACGACCTAAAATGTATTCTCAGACCTACCGAATATAGAGAAAAAAATTCATAAAAATCGGTCGAGCCGTTTCGGAGGAGTTAACAAACACCGTGACACGAGATTTTTATATATTAGATAATGAATAAATAAGTACGTATTATTTTGTGGAACAAAAAATAGAGACTTGTTACAAATCACTTAAATTTACAGCTCCCAATCGTTTATCGTAAACTTTTCACAACATTCAATCAATCACTAATTTCACATTGACTTGTGGTTGAAAAAACTTTTGATGTTTTGAATGTTGACCTTGTTGGTAAAGGAATTTCTTGGTCAACTATACTATACCTAGTTAATAGTTAGGCTTCATGACCGCGATGAAAGCTGACGTACTACGATAATTGACAGTGTAGTTAATTGTGCTGATGATGACAAATATGAATAAAATCAAGTACCAAAAAGTTGATCTTAATTTAATTGTGATTTCAGAATTTAAGGTCCCACAACTTGACTCAGGACTGGCGAGTGACGGCGCACAGTGATGATGAACATGGTGTGAAATTTATTGCTAGCATCGAACACACTAGGTAAATTTTATCATTGCTGTACGAGTACTTACGAGGGGCGTTCAATATAAAGTGAGAATGAGATGCAAACTCTTTTAATATTACGAAATTAAATACTGGCCGGTAAAGCAAATCTATCTAGCTGATTGCTATGAAAAAAAAACTAACTGTCTTTTGTTTAAAAAAATATGCGGTAATTTCTTTGCAATGCTATTGAGTACGTTAGCGAAAATGGAGAAAATTGAACTGCGCGCCGTTATCAAACACTTGTATTTGAAAAATTTTTCTACGGACCAAGTCAATTTGGATTTGCGGGACACTTTAGGGTCTAATGCTCCTCCGTATTCGACAGTCGCACGTTGGTGCGCCGAATTTAGACGTGGAAGAACATCGACAATGGACGACCCCGCTCCGGACGCCCTACTACAGCAGTAACTGAAGAAATTGTGAAAAAAGTCGAAAACTCAGTTTTGGCGGATCGTCGTGTCACAGTTCGTTTTATTGCTGAAAATGTAAAGATTTCAACGGGGAGCGTGCATAATATTTTACATGAACGCTTGGGTATGAAAAAGGTATCTGCGCGTTGGGTACCAAGAATGCTTACTGACACGCAAAAACAAACTAGACTAGAGATTTGTCAAGAAGCTTTGAACCTGATGCAGCAAGACCGGGAACTTTTTTTTGGCGCGATTTATAACAATGGACGAAACATGGCTCCATCATTACGACCCTGAAACGAAACTGCAGTCTATGACATGGAAAAGGCCATCATCTCCAACTCCGAAGAAATTCAAGGTGAGCCCATCTGCCGGTAAGGTCATGGGCTCTGTTTTTTGGGATGGTAAAGGGGTATTAACGATTGAGTATCTCGAGCATGGAGCCACTATTACGGGCACTTTATACGCCAAACAAATAGCAACATTGCGCAATGAGATCCGCGAAAAACGACGAGGTAAACTCTCGAAAGTTGTGCTGTTCCACCAGGACAATGCCCCGGCACACAAGTCCGCCGTTGCAATGGCTGCAATTCGTGATGCTGGGTTCGATATCCTTAAGCATCCTCCGTATTCACCAGATCTTGCTCCCAGTGATTTCTACCTATTTCCGAGATTTAAACAATACCTGAGAGGCCAGAAATTTGAAGACGACGACGCGGTAGTCGCTGCAGTACAAGATTTTATAAGTACTCAAGATGAGACCTTTTTTAAAAATGGAATTTTAAGTTTAGAAAAAAGATATACTAAGTGTATTATGCTAAAAGGTGACTATGTCGAAAAATAAAATGACATTTAGTAAAAGTTGTTTATAACATACTCATTCTCACTTTTTATTGAACGCCCCTAGTATATTAAACCACGTCCACGTGGAATTAGTAATTTGGGCAGCTTATTTTTTTTATCCAATTTGCTTTTTCATCAATTATTATGGCTCTCCTTAGTTCCTCGGTATAAAAAAAATTACCCCCCCCCAGACCCCCCCCCTTCCCGCACCCCCCGCACCCTAGTCTAGGGATAAGATTTTCCCACTGCAGATATGTAAGTAAGATGTAAGTACAAACATGTAGCGCAGGAGGACCATTTTAATTACGACAGGATTAGAGCCACCATTTATAACTTGTAACAGTATAGCAATACTAAAACTAGTTTCTCTATTACAGGTACCCGTTCTATGGCGTCCAATTTCACCCCGAAAAGACGTTTGAATGGAAACTGTCAAAACATTACCCGCATTCTAAGAACTTTATCATAGCGAACCACTATTTCATGGAATTCTTCGTAGGAGAATGCCGGAGGAATCATCATTCTTTTGTCAACGCTGCAGAAGAGAACCAATACGTGATCTACAACTACAAGCCCTATTTTACGGGTGTGTTGGGTAGTATGTACCACCAGTGCTATCTGTTTGAGCCGAGAGGTACTGTAACTAATAACTGATAAGTAGGTAGGTACTTACTTATTTTGAGTTTAATGGTTTAAACTGATGTAAATGCTGTTGTCACTATGTTAATTACATTTTGAATCAAATGATTGCTGTTTTTTTTCTTTTATGCTTACCATCAAAGATCGTTTATCGACCACATAAATGAACACATAATCCAGTTTGCTCTCTTTACAATATGGCGCAAAATTTAATTTGTGAAAAATATGATTAGCTTTTAAATTAACCCCTCATTCACGAACAACATGAAATATAAATTCATAATACTAAGTGCGAAAAAGTTAAATGGTGTGTATGAAGTTTCCAATCCGCATTGGGCCCGCGTGGGAACTATGGCCCAAGCCCTCTCATTCTGAGAAGAGACCTGTGCCCTGCGGTGGGACGTATATAGGCTGAGATGATGATGATGATGAATACTTAGAAGTAGCGTACCTAAAATGTAAGCCTGGGAAAAGGGTTAAAAAGCGGTTATCTATACATATAATAAACCTGTAACAAGTCGGTGTCTGTACATCGAAGATATTTGAGAAAAACTGTCACTAGGGCTATTTATTAGCGCAATAGAACCCGAAACAATGATTTTTAGAATTATTGTCTGTTTGTCTGTTTGTCTGTGCGTTTGTGCGCGCTAATTTCAGAAACGGCTTAACCTAGACGGATGCGGTTTTCACTGATATGTTGTTATTTTCTTGGATTAACATTTAGTGTTTGTTTCATTTCAATCGGTGCACAAAGATACGTCTATTTTAAGAATTTATCGAACAGTTTTTAGAAGAATTAATAAGCTGAAGAGTTTGTTTGTTGTTTGAACTACTGCTCCGATTTAAAAAATTCTTTCAGTGTTAGATAGCCCATTTATCGAGGAAGGCTATAGGCTATATATCATCACGGTAACACCAATAGGAGCGGAGCGGAGCGGAAGAATGTTTCAAAATCAGGGGTTTTTGAAGGAAAACTTCTATAGGCACGCTTGACTTGGGAGTACGGTGGTGAATGTGAACGCGGGTGTGCGGGGAAGTTCGGTGGGGGGGGGGGGGGGGGGTAGGGGGGGGGGGGTTAGCGGGGGGGGGAGGTGCGGGGCGGGTAATTTTTTTATATCGAGGAACTAAGGAGAGCCATAATTTATGAAAAAGCAAATTTGATAAAAAAAATAAGCTGCCCAAATTACTAATTCCACGCGGACGGAGTCGCGGGCAAAAGCTAGTATTATAATAACCTTAAGACCAAAACTTGCATCGTGAAGAAAATATTTCACACAGATTAGGGACGTTTAGGACTCGTAGTTATAATATCGGGATTCTACTCTTCTACGCGTAACAGGATTTCAGGATTCTGTTTAACATGATAGCCATTATGAAACACGTATTATTGAAATCTATACGCTTGATTTCAGCACTCCGGTGTGTAAACGTTATGCCCGACTGAATTGACTGAGTTGGGTTGCGTAACAATGTTACGCTCATAGGAAAGCTATGCACATGGATTTGACATACACATTGTGCGGACACATTGAGCGGATTATGTGTAAGGCGCTTAGTGATGTTGATGTCATAATCGGAGCTTTATATGAATAACGATAATGAATTTCTGATGACTGTAAGTAACATACCTAGTGTTACCATGGACGTAGAGTCCTCTCGTGTCTAAAATACCATGTTCCCAAAATACCAGATTTTTCAAAATACCACATTACTTATTTATTACATTGCATTCCCATAAAACCAGATGTCCAAAATAAGGCATTCCACCATTGTTTAATACAGCGCCATCTACAATGTATTTGCCGAACTAGATGGCTTGCTAATTAAGTAATAACAATTGATGCCTGATTGACAACCAATCACCTCAGTAGTTCTAATTGCACTCACAACTTGTGGTGGCGCTAGTATATGTTATGTATATAAGTTAAGGTTTGAGAGTATGTCTGTCTATTCCCGAGCAATCGGTTTCGAATTATAAGCTCCCAAAAACCACCCTATCTCTCATTTCTGGGCACCCTATTTTACAACCATAAAAAACACTTCCTTGAGCAATCTTCGATTTTGCAATGTAGTGCAACGAGAACCTGGTAAGCTAGAAATGTGGTAAACAGGTATCGTAGTATTTTAAAAAATCTGGTATTTTGGGTACGTGGTATTTTAAGCATGAGCGGTAGATTCAATACAGCATACATACGGCGGGCCCGATCCAAAAAATAGGCATGCGTGAGAAATAAATTCCAAGCTATTTGTTCTGAGAGGATTCGAGCCCAGCAATGAGCTCTATAATCTTTCAGAAGGTGGTTAGGTTAGTTTGTCTGAAGATCCTTTGATCTACGAGAAATTGGATTTATTGTTTTTTTTTTTATTATGGCTACCAAATGATTACATACATTGATCGCGATATTCAAAATTTTCCTACCGTGTTAAAGGCGTGGCTATATTTTGAATAAAACAATATACCTACCTAGTTGGGTTTGAAATCAACGGAAATATTCGGGATCAATTTTGAAACATCTTCTATAGGGTGGAGACGAGGAAGACCACCAAAAACTGATAAAGGGCTGATGGCCGATGGGGCCAAAATGTTTTCTAATGACGTCCATGGACCGGAAGACGCAGTGTAGGTCGTCCTCCAACAATATGGAGCGACGACTTGGTTAACCACTTGGCAACCTTAAGGTTGCGGGAACGTGTTGGATGCGGACGCAGGACCGGTCTGTTTGGCGAACGTTGGAGGAGGCCTATGTTCAGCAATGGACGTCTTTTGACTGAAATGATGATGATGATGATAAAAAGGATAAGTACGTAATGCAATAACTCACGGCAAACGAGAGTCACGACCCATTCTATTGCGCTAATGCTAACTATACGGGGAACTTTGTGGCGCCCAAATTCGTTGTGTAGGGGCTTTTATTCAGGGTAATTGCTTAATGGTCTCAAATGTACGCAAGTCTCCCCAAAAGTGAATGAACTTTAAAGTAAGGAAAATGAAGTCAAGAGTGAATTAAGAAGCGTTAAAACGGGTCGGGACAAATTTAATAAAATTAGTTCACGGGTTTGACACATAAATGTACTCTTGTGGCTGAAAATTATTATATACTAGCCTTCCGTCCACAGCTTCACCCGCAATAAATTAATTTTCCCGTAGGAAAAGGTACTTTTGCGCGGTAAAAAGTAGCCTATGTCACTCAGTGATAATGTAGCTTCCTAACGGCAAAAGAATTTTTGAAATCGGTCGGTAATCGGTTTTTATGTTTATTCGTTACATACAAAAATACAAATCTTTCCTCTTTATAATAGTGTAAATGTAGATGTAGACTAGCTGCTGCTAACGACTCCGTCTGCAAAGAATTCGATTATCGCTATCCCGTGGGAACTATAAAAAATATAAAAAGTGGGATAAAAAGTATCCTAAATATATGTCAATCCAGGTTATAAACTATTTGAGTGCCAAATTTCATTAGAATCGAATCCGTCCACCCGTTTTTGCGTGCAAGAGTAAGAAACATCCATACATCCATCCATACAAACTTTCGCGTTTATAATATTAAGTATCCTATGTCTCAATCCAGATCTTTTCCGTTTGTGCATCAAATTTCATTTAATTCCGTTTAGCCGTTATTGCGTGATTGACTAATAAACATTCACACATCTAAATATCCAAACATCTTCACAAACTTTCACTATTAAGAGAAAGGGATGAGTCAAATTACTAATGCCTACAAGAGAAACTGCAACATTATGACTGTTACTGTGTATAATAGAATTCCAAAAGAAATAAGAAAGTTACCCAACCAATTATGAATGATGAAGTTAAGAAAATGGCCGATACAGAGATGTTTTTATAAGATTACCTAGTGAATTTTTAGACTATAGAGAAGAAAATGTAAAGGTACATCAGACATGATCTGAAATTAATTAATTTACTATATTTCATTTTATTATTGTAATAATTGAAAAAAAAAACAACGAAATTACTAAACTAATAATATTTTAGTAGGACAGGATGGGAGAGTCTCTCAATTCGTCAAAATAGTTTTGAAAAACTATACGTTAAGTGTCGCTGAGATGAACTATCTCTTTTTAGATATGGCGGTTAGCTCGATTGGTATGTACTTAGGTCAATGTCGAATAGGACCTCTACTAAAAAAATATGCTTAACGGTTGGTCTTTGACCTCTGGTTACGTGAGGGCACGAAAATACTGAGCGATTTGCCTGTCTGAGGCACAGTGACAACAAACTGGGGGTTAAATTACGTGCTATGGGTAATTTTGTTTAATTTTAGGTCGCTAAACCTCAATAATGTGGATGTGAGTCAACGAAGACTCCAAATAGCCTGGGGGATGTTTGAATGGTTTCATTAGGGCTTGTTAGGGCCGACGCGCCCAGCAGGACGTCTCCTGTAAGCACGGACACAAATAACGTCCTAAAATAACTCAATTTAACCACTGAGTTCTGGTAATGATGTTAAATGGACGAGTTGTTATATAATGGATAAACGGTTTCTATTGATTAATGTATAGTGTAATCACTAATCAACTAATCATATTTTTGTTTTGTCCTACAGTGGATCTTTTATATTGTTAAAATTTGTGATTAATTCTCGCGTCTAATTGTAAGGATAATGTTTTCATTGAAAATAATTGGTTAGTTTCTCATTAATTAAGAAAATACGAGTAAGTACTGGTCAGGTGCGAGTCGGATTCGTGTAACAACTAGTAACAAGGTTTCAAATATATATTGAATTGCCTGGACTACACTGGCACATAAATCAGAAAAAAAAATAAAAGAAAGACGCATGGAAAGAGGTTTATTGTCGAAAAGGACTGTTATACATATAGTATAAACATTATTATATTTATAATCATCCCAGCCTATATACGTTCTACTGCAGGACATAGGCTTCCACTCAGAATGAAAGGGTTTGGGCTGCAGTTCCCACGCGGGCCCAGTGCGGAAAGGGAACTTCACACAACGCAACATAATAATATT
Source organism: Archips crataeganus (assembly GCA_947859365.1). Taxonomy (NCBI): domain Eukaryota; kingdom Metazoa; phylum Arthropoda; class Insecta; order Lepidoptera; family Tortricidae; genus Archips; species Archips crataeganus. The sequence continues at coordinate 10,558,232 of OX402058.1, forward strand.
TTTAATTTTTTCACACCATTGAATTTCTTCTCAGGTGTAAGCAGGTTTCCTCACAATATTTTCCTCCACCGTAAAGCTCTAGGTAAATTTCAAATACTTACATTAATATATTTATTATTTATTATACCTACACAGTGTTATTTGTATACGTTATCTTCAGCACATTGCTTGCTAGGCTCACAGAAACTACCTATCTGGAAGAGATCCATTGAGGAATACGTTCGCCTAAGTTTCATTAGTTTTGGGACTCTTATGTAGGTATGCTCAATTATGGTAAAAAAATCTTATGGCGGCTGTACACTCTCGTCGAGACAGGCCGAGTGCGAGAGTGAACATGGTAGCTCTCGGCTCGGCTCGCATCGGGATGCCTCGGGCTTATTCGCCCGCTCTCGCTCCCGTGGCGAGAGTCAGCGAGACCTCTCGGCGAAAGCACTCGTTCGAGAGTGTACAGCAGGCATTACAGACTTTATGGCGGATAAAGTCATATCGGAATGCATGTAACCCCGGATATAAGGGGCAATGAACCCTGGATATGAATTCCAATAGTGCCATCACCTGGGACTGTCAAGTTTTAATTGGCAGAACCCCATCGGAAGTTTATTTTGAGTATTTATACCGGGTTAGCAATTAACACGAACACGCTACGTTACTATTCGAAACAAACGACGATTTAAAATCAAATTTCATCTAGGTACTGAGTGTTCTTAAAAACCAGTCGTTAGCCGCAGGTTCAGACTTTAGAACCATTAGGTCACCATCATCATAACATCCCTGCCTATATACGTCCCACTGCAGGGCACAAGCCTCCTCTCAGAATGAGAGGGCTTGGGCCGTATTTCCCACGCGGGCCCAGTGCGGATTGGGAACTTCACATACACCATTGAATTTCTTCTCAGGCGTATGCAGGTTTCCTCGCGATGTTTTACTTCACCGTAAAACTCATGGTAAATTACACATGTAATTTCGCACATAAATTCCGAAAAACTCAGAGCCATTAGGTGTGGCTATTGAATTGGAATTCCGGGATTTTAATAAATACCATGGGAATACCCAAAATTTACGTTGTGCTTCAAAAAGCCGTGGTAGCCTATGACCTCAGAAGCAGAGGCTTCATACTTTTGATTGGTATATTATTAACCGAAAAGTTCAAATAAAAAAAAATTATACTGGACTGAAATTTTTTAGTCAACCCACTTGGAATATATTTATTAACATAGTAGCTGACCCGGCGAACTTTGTTCCGCCTTAGACTAAAGGCAAAAAAAATTAAACCCCCTTTGATACCATACCGCCGCACCTACCCGATATGCACACAAAATTTCATGAGAATCGGTTGAGCCATTTCGGAGGAGTTTGGTAACAAACACCGCGACACGAGAATTCTATATAAATAAAAATGAATCACCGAAATGTTTGTACTCGCATAACATCCGATCGACTGCACCAAATTGGATAATTCTTTTTTTGTTGCGTTTATTACTGTCGGGAGAAGGTTTTTATGAAAGAAATTTTAGAAAAAATAGAACGGGGGTGAAGCTGCGGGCATCAGCTAGATTAATATAAAATACTTTTCATCCATTAACCAGATCGGTATAGGTCGTTGTATACTCGGATCCTAGGCTACATGCAAATATCGGCGCCGGAAAACAATAAGGGCGTAACCCTAAAAACCCAACTTTACACCAGAGCCAAAAAACCGAACAAAAAACGGAAAAAAAATCATAACTTTGTAACGGCTTGTCGTATGAACGTAATTTTTGGACCCTAACTATAAAATATAAATCTGCATTATATTGTTTACAAACTGTTAACTTGGTATTGCCAGGAACACGAGAAATCGAGTTACGCCCTATGTCTACAGAGTTTACAGACCTCAAAAATGGCGTAACTTGACATGATGTTTGTACTGAATCAGAAAATGATAGCAAATTAGCTGACTACAAAAAGGTAGTAACTGCTTTTTGTTTTAATTTCGCGTAAAGAACGGGGGTGTAAGCACGTTCGTAATGCATGACAATGGCTAGAAAAAATGTCGTAACTTTAACCTTTTCAAATTCAATGATATTAATGAAACGTCATAAGCTTTTGTTAACAAAAATTATTATTTTTTTAAATAAAACTAGCAATAAAACTTATTTTAACTTTGTTAAATATGAATATGTTAACATCGAAACATTAAAAAATTGTGTTTTAAATGATCAATCATCGTAATAACAATTTTTAATTCGTGATTCAGGTTGTTTATTAATTTTTTTCGCTGCCATCTAAAAAAAATGTAAAATTAACAATTTATATCCCAACGTTAGGACAACTCTATCTTTATCTTATGCAAGCTTAAAACTTAACTGAGATACCTGTCCAACAGCGTAACTATTATTCTTTTCTTAACATCATTATTTGACCACACCGCTAGATAGACTTTGATCAATTTACTACATCTATTAATTGGTGTAGTATTTGTTTGTTGGTGTATACTTGCGTTATTAAAGTTTAAGCAATCAGCTAGATAAAACTTCTTTAGTACCTACTTAGGTCTAGTAAGGACTTTAGTAAGAGGTCCAGGATTTGATTACCGGCTTAAGCAATTTAAAAATAAATTTTCATGTTCTTTTTGTAACATATTTTTTTTTATTTAATCTAAAAACATATTTATCATTATTTGTAAGGTACCTACTTATACAGAGTGAAAAAAAAACGAACGACTGAAGGGCAACTACCTTTAATATTTAAAATAAGTAATAAGGACTCTTTCCGTTTAAAAAAAACTGCATTTATGCATTTTTAAAAATTCGCTTGTCTTTGTCGGGATTCGAACCGGTCAAATACGCCCGGTTAGTAAAAATAACATAAACATAATAAATAACATGTATTGTTGCGTTGTTGTTTAATGATGTAGAGTTTTATCTTTAAATAACATACACAATCAATATAACAGAAGGTCACGAATACCAACAATTAAGTTTCGTTTTTTTTCGTTTTGTTTTTATTCGTCACGGGAAATGGACCGCAGCTACCTTGGAATACTAGTAATTTTTATTTTTCAGGTTTTTATTCAGTTTAAAGGACGTGTTGTAGCAATAAATGATCACTATGAATGACGCTTTCGATCGGTAATATAAAGTACGACTTAATGTTATGTCATTATTTAATTTTGACCTGTTCGAGTTTCGGTAAAGGCAGACAATTTTTCAAAAATCCATAAAATCAGTATTTATTATTTTCAAAGATAAAAGTAAGTTTCCGTTCCTTAGGTAAAAATTTGTTATTTCCAATATTTAAGATATTTTATGCAGCTGCGATCAATTTCTCGCGACGGGTGAAAACAAAACGAAACTTAATTGCTAGTTTACATGGCCTTCTGTTTTATTGATCGTGTATGTTATTTTAAGATAAATTAACCTTAATTAATTGACTAAACGCCGTGCTCACCAAGTACAACCGTCAAACTGACGTTTAAATGATCAGTCGTGATGTTCTTACATAATACCTCACTATTTTGAACGGTGGTTTAGGTACGTCAGTTTAACGGTAAATGACCTCAGCCCTTAAGTATCATGAAATTCACTAGTTGGTACGAGTAATCCAAGATTTATGTATATACATACCTTGATATAGATAATCCTTTATGATTTTGCCGAGGAAAAACAAACACAACCTTTCAGTCGCGTCCGCGCAGGTACTACAGTAGCTTGTGCCTGTGGCGTAAGCCGGGAAAAACTGAAATGTTCCAAAATATTCATTCTGATAATATTGGTTTAACTAGGCTTAGATTGATTTCGGGTAACCACGAAATTGCAGTATCTTAGAGGTTATTCGTTGTCCGTAGAAAAAACGCGAACTGCAAGAATGTCGTAAGCAATGAAGTTTGAAAAATGTATCCCGCAAAAAGGTACTACTATCGTGCGTAGAAACTCGAACGGCTTAACTATTTTTTTATGAAAAACACAAACTTCTGCACGTCGTATCTCTAAAAAGTTTAAATTCGTCATTTTAAGGGCAGTTACGACCAAAAAAATTACACACATTTTCCAAAATACTGCCCGATTTTGAAATTTTTTGTCGTCGTAGAGAAACGAGACCCGGACCATTCGACGCAGAAAAAAAAGCTGATTATGGCCATGTAATAATCAAGTTACGACCTTTTTATGGGATACGCCCTTATTGTTTTCGAGCGTCGATATGTTGCTTAACGTAGTGGTTCAGAGTTCGGGATTTAAGAGGGTTTATACCTGCTGAGCTGGCAACGTTGCATTTTTGTTAGTTTTTCTCGATTATTCCATAAAATTTGAAGGAAAATTACAAATGTTTTGTATACAAATTATTCTAATATATAAGTTAATGTGTCTACTGCAATAATAATTCGTGATAGACTTTTATTTTCTTTAAAAACGAACAAATTATTATTAGGTTTTTAAAGAAAATAAAAGTCTTATCACGAATTATTATTGCAGTAGACACATTAACTTATATATTAGAACAATTTGTATACAAAACATTTGTAATTTTCATTCAAATTTTATGGAATAACCGAGAAAAACTAACAAAAATGCAACGTTGCCAGCTCAGCAGGTATAAACCCACTTAACATGCGTAAAAGCTGATTCAGTGGGAATATCGAGATATAAGTGGACTATGTTATATTCTAGAGATTCAGGCATCTACCTAAAAAATACATCGAAATCCGTTGAGCCTTATTAGCCAGTCAAGTGTAAAAATATGGGTGCACACAACTTGCTCTTAAATATGTCCCATAGCTCTTATGTCGTCGAATTAAGGTATTGGTATGTAACGATGGGAGGATTAAATCGATACTTATTTTTGCACTTGACCGTAGCGTAAAATGGTAACAACACAAACACACACTCACACATACATAGTATACTTTCGCATTTATAATATTAATAGTACTTAACTTATATTAGAAAAACTTAACAAGTGACGTCTACTCCACTAAATATACACGATGGCTTGAAGAAACAAACAACGTAGACCACCGCTGATCTTACAAGGGTTCGATTTTATTCTTTTTGAGGTACGGAACTTTAAAAATTTAAACTACAAGAAGCAAATTCTTTGCTACATGCCGCATTGCACGCTTCTTGGCCCTTCTCTTGAATTGTGTATACGTTTTTATGCTCGTAGCTCAGTGTCACGAAGGAATTGGGTTCTATAAATAGCGCAGCCTGATCACTGGGATTAGACCCGCTCGAGTTGAAGAGGCGGGAGATTGAATACACTGTGTGACCTCACTTAAAAAGGTTGGAAAAATACTGAGAAACATGTTATCCCTTCGTAATATACTCATGTTGTGTATCCCTATCACGGTAATGTTTGTTTAGGTTACTACTAGCTGGTGCCCGCGACTTCGTCCGCGCAGTAAAGCTTCTTCATTTCTTTCATTGAATAAAACAAAAATCCGGCATCGACAACATCCAAAAATCCATCGTCTCATCATCATTGGTGAATATAATAAATCCCGTTTATTCCCTATCCCGAGGGAATTTCAAGAAATCTATCCTTTTTTTTGTTGCTCGATATTGATAACGGCAACAGGTAGACGCTTGAAATACTTATTCACAGAATATTTAGTTTAATACACATTCACTTTAAAAATAAATTATTAAATTAAAACGATACAAATACTTAAGGGGGTCTCCCATACAAAAACATGATTTTTTGCCGTTTTTATAGATAATTGTACGGAACCCTTCGTGCGCGAGTCCGACTCGCACTTGGCCGGTTTCTTTAACATTTTAGCAAAAAAATCGAAATCTTTTATATACCCCACGCAAACTGCGGTTTGCCGATGCCTGCTTTAGTATAGCATTTATAATTATGGTTTTGTATGACTCGTAAGTTTTATGTCTTACTATATTAGTACAAAACATGTTAGGTATGTGGAGCATTAGGTAATGTAATACTTATTAGTGAAAGAATTTTTAAAATCAAGCCCGAAGTTGAATTCATTTATTTCTACCCCACGGACAAAAAAACCAACAAAGTTTAGACTAATATATTTTCCTATCCTACGGGAATTTTGAAAAATAATTTATTTAGTAATGTCAAGTCTGTAGCACCAGTTGTTAAGGCTACGCGTTGTCTGTCAGTCAGTCAGTTAGTCACGGTGCTGTTTTATAAGTAGGTATACATATGTTCGTGTAAAGAACCCTTCGATAGCTGGAGATCACTGGTCCTAGGTTTCTATTTGGATAGCCCCAGGGCCTTAGGCATTGTACTCTCTCAATATAAGGAAAGCCACTCACCTTGGTCTGCTCTCAGGAGGCGCCGCTGTTATATTTACACAGAGTCCACAATGTCACACACACTGTTCACGCGCACGGCACGTGAACCGACCGGAGGCGACCGCGGGGTGCGGCGCGGCGCGGCGCGGCGCGGCGCGGGACGCGGGCGGCGCGGCGGCCAGCTCCACAATCTCCGCTGCCTCCTATACTTCATACTCAGTCGCGGTGCAATCAGCACGCGCCCAAATACCATTTGTAAAACTTATGTATAATTATATACCTTATTTCTGTTCAGGAGTTTATTCTTGCTGCCTAAAGAAGACCCCTAACACACACAATAATTTTCAAATGTAGTATCCCGATGACCGAAATAATATCACCAAAAAACCAGTGCATTGGTTAAAAGAACAGCACACACCAAAACACACGTGATCCGTACGTTCGTTTACCTCGAACTGTCAAAGCTCTTTTGCCGCCAACCGACCGTATTATTGTGACTTTTGTGACTTACCCTCAATCCCTCATATTAAAAGATTACAATGCCCGAACAGTATAGATTAACGACGATAACTTTATTCATTGTGACCCAATTTTGATGAAACAAAGCCTATGTGTTGCTCCAATTTAAGCTTCATCTATCTGCCAAAACCGCAAGAAAATCCGTTCAGTAGTTTCGGAGATTAGCGATTACATACGGACAGACAGAGCTCTACTTTTACTGTTTTATTATAGTACTAGCTTTTACCCACGACTCCGTCCGCGTGGAATTAGTAATTTGGGCAGCTTATTTTTTTATCAAATTTGTTTTTCATCAATTATGGCCCTCCTTAGTCCTCGATATAAAAAAAATTACCCGCCCCCGCAACCCCCCCCCCCCCCGCATACCCCCCTGACCCCACTCCCAATCCCACCCCCCACCAAACCCCCCGCACACCCGCGTTCACATTCACCACCGTACTCCCAAGTCAAGCGTGCCTATAGAAGTTTAACTTCTAAAACCCCTGATTTTGAAACATTCTTCCACTCCGCTCCACTCCTATTGGTGTTAGCGTGATGATATATAGCCTATAGCCTTCCTCGATAAATTGGCTATCTAACACTGAAAGAATTTTTCAAATCGGAGCAGTAGTTCCTGAGATTAGCGCGTTCAAACAACTAACAAACAAACTCTTCAGCTTATTAATTCTTCTAAAAACTGTTCACTAAATTTTTAAAATAGACGTATCTTTCTTATTTGTGAACCGATTGAAATGAAACAAACACTAAATGTTAATCCAAGAAAATACCAACATATCAGTGAAAACCGCATCCTTCTAGGTTAAGCCGTTTCTGAGATTAGCGCGCACAAACGCACAGACAAACAGACAAACAGATAAACAGACAACTGACAATAATTCTAAAAATCATTGTTTCGCGCTAATAAATAGCCCTAGTGACAGTTTTTCTCAAATATCTTCAATGTACAGACACCGACTTGTTACAGATTTATTATATGTATAGACTAGCTTTTGCCCGCTACTCCGTCCGCGTGGAATTAGTAATTTGGGCAGCCTATTTTTTTATCCAATTTGCTTTTTCATCAATTATGGCTCTCCTTAATTCCTCGATATTAAAAAAATTACCCCCCCCCGCAACCCCCCCGCACCCTCCAACCCGCTCCCTCCCGCACTCCCCCCGCACAGCAACCCCGAACTCCCCCCACGCACCCCTCCGCCCCCCTGCACGCCCTCCCACACAGCACCCCGCACACACCCGCGTTCGTCCCAAGTCAAGCGTGCCGTATAAAAATTTTACTTCAAGTTTTTTTTTGTCAAATATCTTGAAAACGGTGCATCCTACGGCAAAATCAATAAAATTTTCATCCCCCTTAATATCCCACACCCTCTCCCCCGCACCCTCCCTCCGCACCCCCCCCCCCACAACCCCCTCAACCCCCTTGGTGTTTTTGTCAAATATCCTGAAAACGGTGCAAATCAATGAAATTTTAATCCCCCCTCCGAAGCCCCGAACCCCCTGCAACCCCCCCCCTCAACCCCCCTCAACTTGGTGTTTTTGTCAAATATCTTGAAAACGGTGCATCCTACGGCAAAATCAATGAAATGTTCATCCCCCCTTAAAACTCCCGCACACCACCCCCGCACCCCCACCCCCCTCAAACCCACCCACACCCCTGGTGTTAACACTAAAAGAATTTTTCAAATCGGAGCAGTAGTTCCTGAGATTAGCGCCTATACACCGTGAAATTTTAGTGGTTGTTTTCCCGAAACGAGGTGATTTAGTTTCGATTGTACAATCGATTTATTATTACTATTTTGACTAGAGTCAAAAATCCAACTGTGAAAAACGAAAGTCGAAAATGACCGCAAACCAATAGTAACGCTTCGTTGGTACAAGTAGCGCACGATCGTACGATAGGTTAGGTACCAACGAAGCGTTACTATTGGTTTGCGGTCATTTTCAACTTTCGTTTTTCACAATTGGATTTTTGACTCTAGTCAAAATAGTAATTATAAATCGATTGTACAATCGATACTAAATCACCTCGTTTCGGGAAAACAACCACTAAAATTTCACGGTTTATAAGAAGTTTCACTTCAAAACCCCCGATTTTGAAACATTCTTCCGCTCCGCTCCGCTCCTATTGGTGTTAGCATGATGATATATAGCCTATAGCCTTCCTCGATAAATGGGCTATCTAACACTGAAAGAATTTTTCAAATCTGAACAGCAGTTCCTGAGATTAGCGCCTATAGAAGTTTTACTTGAAAACCCCCCGATTTTGAAACATTCTTCCGCTCCGCTCCGCTCCTATTGGAGTTAGCGTGATGATATATAGCCTATAGCCTTCCTCGATAAATGGGCTATCTAACACTGAAATAATTTTTCAAATCGGAGCAGTAGTTTCTGAGATTAGCGCGTTCAAACAAACAAACAAACAAACAAACAAACAAACAAACTCTTCAGCTTTATATATTAGTATAGATAGGTTATAGGTATGTACGTACATATTATTCATATTGAAAGAACCGCTATAATTTGCTTCTTAGGCGTACAATATTCGTTTACTTAAAATTTAGAAAAGTTTATTAACTAACTAACATTAGATACAGGACTATAGAGAGGTCCTAGAGACCCTAGACATACATTTTAAAGACCACTGTATTGCTCCGCGCACATTGTGACAGTAAGCTAGCTAGCCTTTGATCAATTATAACTGAAGATACACATTGCCGAACAAAATCCCCTTCAAAGAATGTCCGAACTTTTTTATTTGTTTGCATAACAATTAAAATCATCACCTACACAGAAATTTGGACCTAGTCTTTACTTCATTACAGTCGAATTTCGGTTGACACTTGACAGCTAAACTTGACAATTTCACGCAACGTACTGAGAAAAAAGAAGGCCACTTTTATCAAAGTGGCGCTCATTTGGCTCGGACATTTTCGGGCGCGCGACTGTGGATCTGCAGTTATAATTGATCAAAGTAGCTAGCTGATCGTTTCCACATCATTTACAATATGAGATTGGATCTAACATCTGTATCTAAATCTCGATCGTGGAATATACATATGTTTCCTGTTACAAAGACTGAATTGGAGATTAATAAACGAGTCAATGCACCTTCCACCGAATTGCACGTGGGCCACGCTCGTGTGTGCTAAAGCATGAATAATTCAAGAAACAGTCTACTCTACCTGAAAACTTAAACTTGCAAATACTTAGTTTTGTTTTCTCGCAGGATTTTACTACCCTACATTTGATTTGAACTAGACATCGAATTTGCACGGACTCAAAAAAGTTGCAAGTCAAGACACAAAAAATCATTATAGAGCCATTTGATTTCGCACACCAAGGCCTTCGTTTATATCACCGTTTAATTACTATTATCAAGGATGTCCTAAAGCGCCACTTCACCGCATGAGAGAGTTGAGAAGATCTCGCGAAACAGAGACCATAATGGCGCAGCACTGTGAATAAGTAAGGCTGTTACAGATTTTGAAACGCATCGCTTAGGGCTTAGAGTAACTGGATGCCAAACGCCTTATTATAAAGGCCCGTCCGAGACCTACCTACACTCACTTACACATAGTACAATGATAGTGGTCAATTACATTGCGCACTTTGTAATAGAACCTTCAAAACAAAGTTTGGCTTTGCCAGCCATATTCGGGCACACAAGTAACAAATGAGCTTAATGGTTCGCCATTGTCGGACACGACATGGAGGACATAATCATCATCATCATTATCAAGATGGAGATAAGACACCGAAAGAACGAATTTCTTATTTATTTTTATTCTTTTCTGTGTTATTCACACTCTGTGATCATTTCTAACTATGCAGTCGGGGTAAGAAAAGGTTCGTCACTTTTCGACCTTGACTCGTTGACATAGAGTCGAAAAGTGACTAACCTTTTCTTACCCCGACTATACCTATAACTGTTCATAAGATACACCCTGCAATGGACGGGTGGACAGACCGGCGGACTGGCAGCGGAGCTTTGATAATAGGGTTCCGTCGGCATTTTATGGTTATGAAAGTCAAAAAATTACGTGATTCAAAATAAGTGTTTTAACTAAGTTAATTTGAGACAATATCAACTCAATGTTCGAATTAGTCATACTACACTATTAGATATTCATTTTTGAGTTCCCCGGACTCCAATTGCCTAATCTATCTAATATCTAATATCTAATCTAATACCTTTAAATCTATCTATCTAATACCTTTAAACGAGCAATTCTTGTATATACACCGTGAAATTTTAGTGGTTGTTTTCCCGAAACGAGGTGATTTAGTATCGATTGTACAATCGATTTATAATTACTATTTTGACTAGAGTCAAAAATCCAATTGTGAAAAACGAAAGTCGAAAATGACCGCAAACCAATAGTAACGCTTCGTTGGTACCTAACCTATCGTACGATCGTACGCTACTTGTACCAACAAAGCGTTACTATTGGTTCGCGGTCATTTTCGACTTTCGTTTTTCACAATTGGATTTTTGACTCTAGGTCTCCATTCTAGAACTTTTGGGCCCCAACGGCCATCTGTTCTGCGTGCTATATGGCCTGCCCATTGCCATTTCAACGAGCTAATCCGTTTTGCTATGTCGGTAACCCCAGTTCTTCTACGGATCTCCTCGTTTCTGATTCGATCCCGTAGAGAAACTCCGAGCATAGCCCTCTCCATAGCTCGTTGAGCGACTCTGAGCCTATTCATCAGGCCCATAGTGAAGCACCACGTCTCGGATCCATATGTCATCACTGGCAACACACACTTATTGAAGACTTGTTTTGAGGCACTGAGGTATTTTGGACGAAAAGATGTTACGGAGCTTCCCGAATGCTGCCCATCCGAGTTGGATTCGCCGATTGACCTCTTTCTCGAAGTTGGACCTACCTAGTTGGACGGTTTGTCCTAGGTATACATATGCGTCAACAACTTCAAGAACCGAGTTCTCGACCACAATGGGGGCAGGGACAACATGGACATTAGACATAACTTTCGTCTTGTCCATGTTCATTCTGAGTCCTACCCGTTGAGAGACTCGATTGAGATCTTGGAGCATCATGCTGAGATAGTGATAGTTTTATACTAATAGTAATTTCATTCATTACGGGTTTTTACACCTTTACTTTACTCAGAATCAATTTGCCCAAAAAATTAAAATATGAGTGACTCGCGGTTCTATGCAGGTATCTTGAGGCCTTTGACGTTGAAAAATGGATTAACACCAGACTTGATTAATGTGTAAGCTAGGCGTAACATACGAGGGGCGTTCAATATAAAGTGAGAATGAGATGCAAACTCTTTTAATATTACGAAATTAAATACTGGCCGGTAAAGCTAATCTATCTAGCTGATTGCTATGAAAAAAAAAAACTAACTGTCTTTTGTTTAAAAAAATATACGGTAATTTCTTTGCAATGCTATTGAGTACGTTAGCGAAAATGGAGAAAATTGAACTGCGCGCCGTTATCAAATACTTGTATTTGAAAAATTTTTCTACGGACCAAGTCAATTTGGATTTGCGGGACACTTTAGGGTCTAATGCTCCTCCGTATTCGACAGTCGCACGTTGGTGCGCCGAATTTAGACGTGGAAGAACATCGACAATGGACGACCCCCGCTCCGGACGCCCTACTACAGCAGTAACTGAAGAAATTGTGAAAAAAGTCGAAAACTCAGTTTTGGCGGATCGTCGTGTCACAGTTCGTTTTATTGCTGAAAATGTAAAGAATTCAACGGGGAGCGTGCATAATATTTTACATGAACGCTTGGGTATGAAAAAGGTATCTGCGCGTTGGGTACCAAGAATGCTTACTGACACGCAAAAACAAACTAGACTAGAGATTTGTCAAGAAGCTTTGAACCTGATGCAGCAAGACCGGGAACTTTTTTTGGCGCGATTTATAACAATGGACGAAACATGGCTCCATCATTACGACCCAGAAACGAAACTGCAGTCTATGACATGGAAAAGGCCATCATCTCCAACTCTGAAGAAATTCAAGGTGAGCCCATCTGCCGGTAAGGTCATGGGCTCTGTTTTTTGGGACGGTAAAGGGGTATTAATGATTGAGTATCTCGAGCATGGAGCCACTATTACGGGCACATTATACGCCAAACAAATAGCAACATTGCGCAATGAGATCCGCGAAAAACGGCGAAGTAAACTCTCGAAAGTTGTGCTGTTCCACCAGGACAATGCCCCAGCACACAAGTCCGCCGTTGCAATGGCTGCAATTCGTGATGCTGGGTTCGATATCCTTAAGCATCCTCCGTATTCACCAGATCTCGGTCCCAGTGATTTCTACCTATTTCCGAGATTGAAACAATACCTGAGAGGCCAGAAATTTGAAGACGACGACGCGGTAGTCGCTGAAGTACAAGATTTTTTAAGTACTCAAGATGAGACCTTTTTTAAAAATGGAATTTTAAGTTTAGATAAAAGATATACTAAGTGTATTATGCTAAAAGGTGACTATGTCGAAAAATAAAATGACATTTAGTAAAAGTTGTTTATAACATACTCATTCTCACTTTTTATTGAACGCCCCTAGTAATAAGGCTGATAGGGTAAAAATATAAAAAGGGTGAATAGCCGGCTAACTGGCCTTGACTCCTCCAGGAACTCGATATTAACTGCCTCGTGCCAGAAGGTTGTATATTGGACTGGGTGTAAATTAAACGGACGTGACATGACTGTCACTTGCATGAGGGTAGTGGCCGAAACATGTTGTTAAAATAAAAAGCCCTGTTTTACTCGAAGAACAATGGTATTGCAATTGACGGGCAAAATGTTTTTTTTCTGTGTCTGGTAGAGACGATCTCAAAGTGACAGATAAAGACAAACGAATTAACATGAGCTTATAGTAAGGTACATAATATTATTCTAAGATCCGTTATTTATAGGTGTCGACCTTCACCAATCAATAAACCGAATGAATTATTATTTTATGAAATAAAATTAATCTAACAAAAGTAACGTTGATGTGATGAATTGCGTAGAGAAATACCAAATTTAATTTAAATCGGTTCAGTGGTAATTGATTCCCCATATAAACTTCCGCCCCTTTGAAGGGTGATTTCTGGAATAAAAACTATGCTATATCCTTTCCCGGGACTCAAATTTTTCTGTACCAAATGCCATCAAAATGGTTTAGGTGTGGAGAAGTAACAGACCGTCTGTCTTTCGCTTTTATAATATTAGTATGGATAAATTAGTCAACAATACATAAACATTCAGAGAGGAGGCCTCTGCAAAAGTGGGACGTATATAGGCTGGGATGATAAATAAATAAATAAATAAATATTAGGGGACAATCTTACACAAATCGACCTAGTCCCAAACTAAGCAAAACTTGTACTATGGGTACTAGACGACGATAAACATACTTATATTGATAAATAAATACTTAAATACATAGAAAACATCCATAACTCAGGAACAAATATTCGTGCTCATCACACAAATAAATGTCCTTACCGGGCTTTGAACCCAGGACCTCTTGCTTCGTAGGCAGGGTCACTACCAACTAGGCTAAAGCGGTCGTTAAATGATGATGATGATGATGATGACATAAACATTCTTTATTATTTCCAACGAAAAGTTACATGACAAATCTTATAGTCATTTTTCATTAATTCCCTTTTCAAATTTCCACCCCCCCCTTTTTACACCCTTAAGGGATGATTTCGGAGATAAAAACTATTCTGTACAGCTTCTCACATCTCAAACTATCTCAATACCAAATATCATTAAAATTGGTTCAGGGGTTTTTGATTCCCCATACAAATTTCCACCCCCTTGAAGGGCAAAAACCACCCTATGTCCTTTTCCTGGACTCAAACTATCTGTATACGAAGTTCCATCTAAATCGGCTCGGCGGTTATTGATTCCCCATACAAACTTTCACCCCAATTTTCACCCTCTTAAAGATACATTTTCGGGATAAAAATTACTCTGTCCTTTCCCGGGACTCAAACTATATGTAAATCAATTTTCATTTAAATCAGTTCAGCGGTTTAAGCGTGAAGAGGTAACAGACAGACAGACAGACACACACTTTCGCATTTATAATATTAATAATAGATTTAAAAAGTTAATCCAATAAAAATGCTCTTAGATTCCAGTGTGGAGTGCAACATACTGGCTAATATATTTAATGCAGCTCTTCACGTCGTCAGCAAGTTGTATATGTGTGTACCTTGTCCGTATTAGTTCCACTCTACAGCATAGGAAGGCTTTGACGTCAGTCTACTAACTAACAATAAGTATCCAGCCTACACATTGTCGCTCGCTTGCCAACGGATACCGCTGTAACGCAATCTAAATCAAGGATAGTGCCTTAATATACTCTAAAATACTATGATGTTACAGTGACGTGGGATCACTACGAGACGCAGCCTTGTATACTGCAGGGCGCAGGCAGTACAGAATTTCACTTGATGTTTACCATCACCGTTAGAGCTCATGGTAAATTTGAAATGTAAAATCGCACATAAATTCTGAATAACCCACGACCCTCTCCTTGAGAAGCCATCGGTCAAACCATTGGTCCACTATAGCTTTTACATAAATAATATTTGATTGATGGATAGCTAATGAACAAATTTTTTTTTGTAAAAAGGATAATTTTAATACGAGCTTTCTCTGCTGACTGTACTTGGATTGTCATTAAAGTTACATATCCGTAACAATTCTTAAATCGATACCATAAACCGTTGAAGAGTTTCTCCTGTAAAGACGATCCTATCTGGATCGCCAAATTTTCACTACCAGATTACATACATAAGTGTGCCTAATTTCGGCTGGACGAAACATCGTCTCAAAATTTTGAAACCACAACATACGTACAAATAAACCTAAAAGTTGCAAGTTAAATAAAAGTTTGTAATTATGACCAGAAATGCACCAACATTGATATAAATGCAGTTAAAAAGACATTGTAACTACGCCTTTATTTTACTATTTACAAAAAAAATGGCTCTTTTTAACACTACGCGTTTATTTATTTATTTAGTGCAATTACATTTTTTTTATACTCTTACCCAATTTTGTTATAATATGAATGCGAAAGTAAATCCTTCTGTTTGTCTGTATCTGTTACATCTTCACGCTTAAGTATATCGTTGAACCCATTTCGATGAAATTCGGAGAGAGTTTGAGATCCAGGATCTCAAACTCTCTCCGAATTTCATCAAAGGACAAAGAATAGTTTTCATCCAGGAGAATTGCAAAGTTTCCGCAGGTTAGTGATAAACGAATTCTTCGCAGACGAAATCGCGAGAAACAGCTAGTTTATTTTAATCGTGACCAACTGGTCACAACCATCCACCATTGGGCCCACACGTAAAATCGATAATTCCTTGAAGGATAAAATAGTTTACCTTCCCTATAAATCACTATAAATCCTCACGTTAACAAAGCAAAGAAAGATATAACTCATACGAAAGAGCACGCCGAAAGCAATCCGATAGCCAAAAAAATATAACGGAAGTTAAATAAAGAATATCGGATAAGTGGAAAAGCGTTTTATTGTTACACTGACAATAAATATAACTGAGTAATATTGGAAACATCGAAGTCATTGAACTCATAAATTACTGCACCATTTGTGACCAGATATTGGAACCGGTGACCCTGTTTACCTCATTTACATATTTGTATGTTTTGAACAATGATCTTTATCCAGGATGTTTTCCAATTTATGTTTGTTTCGAGTTTGGCTGATAGTGGCTATAGATGGAGTGTGATAACCTCGGCTGCACCAAGGCACTGTCAACGACTTGGGTAATAAATAATGTACATAACACAGGTAAAATGAATAAGATTAATGTAAAGTGAGTAGGTACTTTGGTTTGGGCCTTGGGTTTAAGTATTTTTGACGACTTTAGGCGTTATTTATGACCGTGACAATGAAGCTAGAGTTCTTGGATTCAAATCCAGGCTGGGGTAAACATTTGTACGATGAATTTGCACTCGAGTCTTCGAATGTAGTATCCTATTGTCCAGTACCTGTAGTATTTACGAAGCTTTGTTTAATTCGAGATTACATCAGTTGGCGTGAATTAACCCACGATCCTTATGTAAGTAATTAGGTAAATTAGTATTTTTTTTCGATCATTTCCTTGAATGATTTAATTTTTACATAACTTGATCATGAACAAATAATAATTAATTTGGTTTAAACTCCCACCGCACTCATGTTATGAAAATAAATATAATAGAAGGTTTATCACTAAAAAAAAAATACGGGATTATACGTATAATCATTGGTGCCGACTAAATTGAATCTTAACATTAGGGAACCTTAATTACTAGTCGTTTAAAAGGCAGTTTGTAGATATTGTAAACGAATTGGAAACACAGTTGACCACGGCCGGAGTTTAGGCTCAAAACCACCTGCGCGTTCATTGACTCTACGTTATGTTATACCTACCTACCTAGTTGTCGGTCAGACCTTAATTGCTCTAGAAATTTCTAGTCATTTGGGAGATAGACCAAGTACCTACGTTTTATTTGTTTGTTTTGTAAACAAGCGACTAGTAAACATGAAACTACCGAGAGACTCACTCATAGTGAAAATAAACGGATCACGGACGTGCGACTCCGAGAGGAAGGGCTACGGATTAGCCCGAAACATGTCGAGTTAAACTCGTTTTAAGACGTGAGTGATCCGTTTATTTTCACTATAAGCGAGTACTTTATACATGGTATTTTTCATCATTATCATCATCTCAACCTATATACGTCCCACTGCAGGGTACAGGCCTCCTCTCAGAATGAGAGGGCTTGGGCCGTACCTAGTTCCCACGCGGGCCCAATGCGGATTGGGAACTTCACATACACCATTGAATTTCTTCTCAGGTGTATGCAGGTTTCCTCACGATGTTTTCCTTCACCGTATAGCTCATGGTGAATTTCAAATATAATTTCGCACATAAATTCCGAAAAATTTAGAGTTACGAGCCCGGACTCGAACCCACGACCCTCTGTTTAAGAGACCATAGCGACGGTCCTCTGACTCAACCTCGTATATGACATTTTATGAATTAGGAATAACCAATTTAAGCCTTGTGTCTAGAGTGTTTATTCCAATTTAGTAAAATTTCATATACGAGGTTGAGTCAGAGTACCGTCGATAGCAGGGCTTGAATACCGTTAAAAAGTTGGTATCGTTACCACTGTGAGACAGATTTAACGTTAAGTTGTAATTGACGTTATCCAATGTACCGTTACTTATACTACTTTTTACCGGTAAAAAATGGTAATGTTACCAGCTGTGCATTGAGCTAACGTTAAGTCAAAGGCATCGTTAAATAATTTTTAACGTTATTAGGTAACGTTAATAGCAGCTTATTTATTTTTGATTCACTGATGGATGGATATATTGTAGGCAAGGCTCTTCCTTCACTTCATGCACGCTCACGGTAGCCATGGCAACAACGCCAATCAACCAGCGCGTGTATCGGTAGCGCGGTGTGGCAACATAGCATTACCGATTAAAATAGTGTTACTAAGGTAACGTTATAATAATGTGAATTGGGTAACGTTAACAAGCCCTGCAATGAAAAGTAAAATTACCGATAAAAATAACGTTAATTGGGTAAAGTTATATTAATGATATGTTATCAAGTAACGATATAATTTACTAGCGTTACTAAGGTAATTTTATGATTTTACCGTTAACGTTAACAAGCCCTGGTCGATAGGTCAAACAACTAGGCCAGCACGGCTTTTATTTATTACTTTATTGCAATCAGGCATTATATATCTATACAGGATGACTCGAAACTCCACGGTAACATGGCAAGTTATACATACGGGACCCTATTACTCCGTCTGTCCGTCTGTCACCAGGCTGTATCTCATGAACCGTGATAGTTACACAGTTGAAATTTACACAAATGATGTATTTCGGTTGCCGCTATAACAACAAATACTAAAAAATAGAATAAAATAAATATTTAAGGAGGCTCCCATACAAAAAAAGTGTTTTTTTTTGCTCGTTTTGCTCGATATTGATAACGTCAACAGGTCTACCATAGGTCTGTCACAGAATATTTAGTTATATATTTATTACCTTCAAAAATAAATTATTAAATTAAAATAAAACAAATATTTAAGGGGGCTCCCATACAGAAACCGTTTTTTCCGTTTTCGTAGATAATGGTACGGAACCCTTCGTGCCTGAGTCCGACTCGCACTTGGCCGGTTTTTTTTTGTAAAGATTTCTAATACTTTGTAGAACGTTCTTACGGGATATATACACGAATCAGAGTCACCTTATCTCTGTAACTGTAGCTGTTGCAGATACTTGATATTTGGCTGATAATCATCTTTTTGAATCATGATAATCATCTTTTTGAATCATAGGGGTGCAATGGAAATGGAATGGTTATGAGGGGGGAACCTTGGAAATTCCCGCGGGATAGAGAACGGGAGTAGTCCATAAATTTAATCTCTGCGCGGACGAAGTCGCGGGCAAAAGCTAGTAAAGTAGTAGCAAATGTGAAATCAATTCGATTATCAGAAGTGGGTCAAAATTCACGTGAGCTTACAAATTAAATCACAGACAAACAAATATACAAATTATAATCTTTAAGTAGGTAGATAAACAAAATCAGCCGTAATTAAAATAATGGCCAATCAATATCTAAATTATCGAGCCCTGCAACAAAGCCGAGGTGGTTATACGGATCTAAAGGTAGCGAGCACGCGTTCACCCATAGGTACTTAAAAAAAACCCGTGTATGACTGAGGTCAACAAATTTAGATACATTGTACTAAAGCAAATACAAAGCGTAGAATGCTTCGAATGCAAGTCTCAACTAATCTAACTTTCAAATTCGCTTAGGAGTTGGACAGAGTCAAAAGGTTTATTGGGAATAGTCTCCTTTAATGCCAGTCTCGTGACTACACTAATTATTCGTACACTAACCCAATCTGCATGTTGATATTCAAAAACTTACTACTACAAGTACCGTAACTTTTCCTGTCTTATTTATTTTATTAGCAGTACGGCTGCTCACCGAAATGAAAGAAATGAATGAATGAATGAATTTTCAAGAAATGTGTAACAAGCGAGACGAAGTAAAAAGTTAAAAAAATTAACAGAAGTTTTTTGCTGACTGTGCTTTTTGTTGATTGTACAGTCAGCAGCATAAATAAGTGATCATTTATGTACCTTGTCACTTTAACGTCATGTTTGAAATGTCATACAAAATTGTCAAACGATTTAAAACGACAAGGTACAGAAATGACCACTTATTTTTGCTGTTGACCCTACTTCCGTTGTCATCTAAACTAGATATGTAACAAATTTCTAAACGATCCGATTACTAGTGAGTGGAATCCTACTTGCCCGATTTGACCTAAACTTTATTGCAAAGTAAATTAAAGCCTGTTCCATAGAAAATAAGGTTATTTTTTGCGATTCATTTAGGTACGTGGCACGAAACGTATCTACAGTCGGTTTTTTAGGGTTCCGTACCCACAGAGAGCAAACGGGATCCTATTACTGAGACTCCGCTGTCTCTCTGTCCATCTATCCGTCCGTACGTCTGCCAATAGGCTCTATCTCTTGAACTGTAACGACTAGACACGTGAAATTTTCACCGATTATGTATTACTGTGGCCGCTTTAACAAATACTAAAAATAAAATAAAGTTTTAAAAATTAAAGGGGGTCGTCATAACTATAAGAAACGTTTTTTTTCCGGCGTCTTAAACTCAATCATTATAAGTTTATTTATTGAACTATTTTTAAAATGTTTTACGGAGATATGGAAAGGATTCTTACATATACGAGGCCGACTCGCACTTGAACGGTTTTTTTTGTTTTGAAGTACAGAACCATCAGAATAAATTTTTATGTTGCTGGATAGTACCAGCGAAAATTGAGATCCGTAAACAGCTTCATATAACTAATCTCCTACAATTTTTCTCTCACATTTGTGAAACTTGAGCTTCGCCATTTTACTTCTCTTCATTTTACTTTTCGGAAATCAGGTCAACAAAAGCACAAAAGGTCTTTGACTTTTCCGTTCAATTCGCTTGCTCGAACAAACTATTGGTATGTAAGTCGGACGGAGACCTTTTGTCATAGCGAAATTAAACAAAACAATTTTATCCAGTCTTAAGTAAAAATAAGCGTTGTAGAACTTATTTTTCTCAAACAGTCTCGGAAGTATTCTTTTTCCGTTAGAAAATAGAACACGCGAAGTGCCTCATTTTTGCTTTTCGAAATTAAAAAAACAAAACTTCCCTACCTAGGAGTAAATGAAATGTACTAATAGTACATTACTGCAGCGGCCGCGAAATAGGGGATTGCCGGCCGAGTAGTTATAGATGGCCGAGTGTCAACGAGGCCATCTAGAGATACGAGGCCCGCAATCCCTGTTCGTGGCCAAGGCTTGTATAAAGTTTTTCTCAAACATGCATCATCATCATCACCACCATCATCACCGCCATCATCATCACCATCACCATCACCATCACCAAAAACATCATCAACATCCATCAACATCCATCAACATCCATCATCCAACATCAACCAACATCCATCAACATCCATCAACATCCATCAACATCCATCAACATCCATCAACATCCATCAACATCCATCAACATCCATCAACCAACATCCATCAACATCCATCAACATCCATCAATATCCATCAACATCCATCAACATCCAACAACATCCATCAACATCCATCAACATCCATCAACATCCATCAACATCTATCAACATCCATCAACATCCATCAACAGCCATCAATATCCATCAACATCCATCAACATCCATCAACATCCATCAACAGCCATCAATATCCATCAACATCCATCAACATCCATCAACATCCAACAACATCCATCAACATCCATCAACATCCATCAACATCTATCAACATCCATCAACATCCATCAACATCCATCAACATCCATCAACATCCATCAACATCCATCAACATCCATCAACATCCATCAACATCCATCAACATCCATCAACATACATCAACATCCATCAACATCCATCAACATCCAACAAGAGAGAGAGAGAGAGAGAGAGAGAGAGAGAGATGTTTATTTACACATATTCGATACACAGGAAATACATTTGACAGGAAAAGATACAAATAAAAATCATCGAATAGTATAAATTGGGCCCCACTCAGCATAATGTTGCGGCAAGCCGCAACGCTGTTTTTCAGTGGGACCCATTTAAAAACTAAACACAAAAAAAAACAACACATTGTGAAGACACGAACGCCAGCGGAAAATGTAGTTCGCAACAAAAACCTAGATAGGTATACAAACCGGAAGTATGTATGGCAACACTTGATCAGTTTAATCGTATCAGAACCATTAAACCGCAACAAATTACGCCAAAGATTATTCTGGCTACTGTAGTGAATTATCAGCAATTTCACAAATTTTGATATTGTGACGCATTCACTCAACCTTCGATAAAACAAACTTAAAAACAACAAAACATTCTAAAGACTTAAGGTTAGGCAGGAACGCAGCCCGGCCCTTTGTAAAGTCGTTCACATTAAAATTAAGCTACCGCCATTTCGTGTGAAAAAAAAAAATACTTAGCAAATAACAAATAGGTAACAAAAAATATATAAATACATCCCAACGAATAATTAAAAACAATTAAAAAGTCTGTGTCAAATGCGCTCAATATACGTGTTGCCCTGAGAGCGTTACCCAAGCCAGCCAAATGTCTTGTTGGAGTTGGAGCAAGGTAAGTATAGTGTTCTGTTTAGGTTATCCATTCAGCGCGAGAAAGTGAATTTTACATTTTGTTTTAAAATTATGCTTTGACTTTAAAGCACGGATCGGTGGAGGCAGATCATTCCAACACTTCGTGGCCGCGTATCGAAAGCTACCACGAAATGCAGCTGAGTGGTGCGGAGGGAAAATAAGCTGAAGGTACCTCTCAGGACGGACTTCCGCAGACCTGGCGTTACGCGACCAGGTCAGCCTACTGTACAGATACGAAGGCTGTTGCTGGTTAACAATACCAAACATAAGAGTGGCCATGTGCAGTTTTCGGCGCGAAGACATATTCAAAATGCGATTCCGGTTAATGTACGGAGATACATGGAAACGGGGAGGAATAATAAAACAGAAACGCGCGCATGCGTTTTGAACGCGTTGTATTACGCGCTGTGTACGCGCCAAAAGGCGCGGGCCATATACGATGTCTCCGTAGTTCAACTTTGACAGTACCAAAGCATCGCAAAGTCTGATTCTAAGCTCAACATCGAGGTATTCTCGAATTTTATATAGCAGCTTAAGCCTGTAAAAGCAATTACGCACCGTGTTATGCAAAAGTGATTCGAACCGTAATTCCCCGTCCACGAGCAAGCCCAGGTTGCGGGCCTCAAGCACGCGTTCCAGAGGCTTATCGTCAATGTGCACCTTGAAATTAACTTTGGATAATTTATCTATCTGTTGTTTTGACCCCAGGATTAAGTATTTTGATTTACTGGGGTTTAAGATCAAAGAATTACGATGCGACCAGGCATTAATCCTGTCAAGATCCTCGTTGAGCTTGTCAACCTGTAAGCACGCGTTGTCAACGCCACACGAAATGTACACTTGCAGGTCATCCGCATAAATGTGGTAGTTACAATTTCTTATCATTTGCGTAATATCACTGGTATAAAGGGCAAACAATACCGGAGCCAGGATGGACCCTTGCGGAGCACCCCTGGGTACCGAGCACAGCTCAGACACCGCGCGCTCACCGTTCGGTCTACACAATTCAACTAGCTGACTGCGGTTACTCAGATAACTAGCAAACCAATTTACGGTGTCATTATCAAATCCGTAGTACGATAATTTTGACAGGAGTAGAGAAATATTTATAGTGTCGAAAGCCCTAGAAAAATCGAGTAAAGTAAGAATTGTACCGTACCCATTGTCCTGTGCCGATAATATACTATCTGTGACGTCCAGTAGCGCAGTAGCAGTACCCCGGTTTTTGCGAAAACCAGACTGAACAGCAGGTAGGATATTGTTTAGTTCAAGATATTGTGACATTTGTTCACAAACAATTTTCTCTAGGACCTTTGAAAAACAAGGCAACAGACTGATTGGGCGAAGATCTTTGGTACTTAGAGGGTCTGGTATTTTAGGGATAGGTCGTACTAAAGCTGTTTTCCAACAGTCGGGAAAAGAATTGGTTGCTATTGACATATTTATTATTGAAGTGAGAATTGACAAGGTACGGGGCAGCGTAAGCACTAACATGTCCAAGGAAATTTCATCTATGCCCTGCGCATTTGATTTGAAGGTTTTTATGATTTTGAAAACATGAGATTCCGTTACTGGTTTAAGTCTAAAAGTAGTTTGGCTATGCCGATGAAATTCGAAAAAGGTTAGATCACTAATTGAAACGTGGTTACTACCGGGCAGGTCAAGAAAATGCCCATTGATTTTATTGGGATCATTGAAATGCGCTGGCAACTCCCCTTTCGTGCGGTTATCGCTAATAACATTGTTTTTAAGGTTTTTCCACAAAGTTTTAGAATCATTGATATTACAATTTATTTTTTGTTTAAAATAGGCCTGCTTTTCAGTGTGTATAGCCGACACTACGATATGCTTAAGGTCTTTGTAATATTTCCTATGAGCAGGAGAGCCCGTCCTCCGATACCTGTCATGAGCCTCGTTACGCAAACGCATCATCTGCTTCACGGTGTGAGTTATCCACGGACACTCGTCCAACATCAACAACAACATCCATCAACATCCATCAACATCCATCCATCCATCCATCCATCAACATCCATCAACCAACATCAACCAACATCCATCAACATCCATCAACATCCATCAACCTCCATCAACATCCATCAACATCCATCAACATCCATCAACCAACATCCATCAACATCCATCAACATCCATCAATATCCATCAACATCCATCAACAGCCATCAATATCCATCAACATCCATCAACATCCATCAACATCCATCAACATACATCAACATCCATCAACATCCATCAACATCCAACAACATCCATCAACATCCATCCATCCATCCATCCATCAACATCCATCAACATCCATCAACATCCATCAACATCCATCATCCAACATCAACCAACATCCATCAACATCCATCAACATCCATCAACATCCATCAACATCCATCAACATCCATCAACATCCATCAACATCCATCAACCAACATCCATCAACATCCATCAACATCCATCAACATCCATCAATATCCATCAACATCCATCAACATCCAACAACATCCATCAACATCCATCAACATCCATCAACATCCATCAACATCTATCAACATCCATCAACATCCATCAACAGCCATCAATATCCATCAACATCCATCAACATCCATCAACATCCATCAACAGCCATCAATATCCATCAACATCCATCAACATCCATCAACATCCAACAACATCCATCAACATCCATCAACATCCATCAACATCCATCAACATCCATCAACATCCATCAACATCCATCAACATCCATCAACATCCATCAACCAACATCAACCAACATCCATCAACATCCATCAACATCCATCAACATCCATCAACATCCATCAACATCCATCAACATCCATCAACATCCATCAACATACATCAACATCCATCAACATCCATCAACATCCAACAACATCCATCAACATCCATCAACATCCATCCATCCATCCATCCATCAACATCCATCAACCAACATCAACCAACATCCATCAACATCCATCAACATCCATCAACCTCCATCAACATCCATCAACATCCATCAACATCCATCAACCAACATCCATCAACATCCATCAACATCCATCAATATCCATCAACATCCATCAACAGCCATCAATATCCATCAACATCCATCAACATCCATCAACATCCATCAACATCCATCAACATACATCAACATCCATCAACATCCATCAACATCCAACAACATCCATCAACATCCATCAACATCCATCCATCCATCCATCCATCAACATCCATCAACATCCATCAACATCCATCAACATCCATCAATATCCATCAACATCCATCAACCAACATCCATCAACATCCATCAACATCCATCAACATCCATCAACATCAACATCCATCAACATCCATCAACATCCGTCCGTCCATCCATCCATCCATCCATCCATCCATCCATCCATCCATCCACGTCGACCACGTCGACCTATTAAACGTCATGGTGCTGTGTCACATAAAACAATAGACGATCACTTTGCTGGCCAAGGCCAGCAATGTTGTATGAAATTCCATTATTGACCTCTCGTCTAGGCGCACCTGCAACGTGACAGTTCGTGGCGTATTATAAGGAACATAACGTCAATATTTCATAGCATGTTTGAGAAAAATCCATTTTATCCCGCATTGTTAACTTTTTAAAACTTCAAACAATTGCATGTAAAATTGAGAGGACGATAGAATAATTCCATACAGCCAGGCTAACCCCTCGGTTTTCATCACAGTGCGTGTGTAAGTTTTTTTAATTTTCTGTTTATAATGTCTATAATTTGAAAAAAGTTTTTAGAAGGCGGTATAATTGTGTTCTGTACGTGATTGAATCTATTTGTTTTCTTTGTTTTATTTTATTATTTGATTGGATTTGAAAAATGAGTTCAAGTGATGAAAGCGACTTAGAGATAGACGGCACATGGCCTAATTTGAAAGCAGAAGCTAACATAGTTATAGAAAACTTGTTTCCTGCAAAATCAAGGGACAGGTATAATAGAGTTTACGACCAATTTATGCTATGGAAGGCAAGGCAAGCAAAAAGGCGAACACCTTTTCTGAAAGTGTGATCTTAGCATATTTTATTGTTTGAGAAAAGCACTAAGTATAGGTACATCCCTCGACGGAAACATGAATTGCCTGACTCGTCTCTTCACAAGTCTCGCGTTGCTCGGCTTGCAAACCACCTCATCAGGCAATTCCCAACTTTTCAGACCTCAGCAGTAATGTACTGTTACTAATAATTAAAAGTGACAAAGTTTTTTCTTTTAATTTATTTTTGTTCTGTTATATTTATTGTTGAGTTAGGTAGATACACTGAGGTTTTGTATTGAGAATTTAATCTTTGAATATAGTGGCCATTTCATTGGTAAGTAATGAAATGACTCATTATCCTGAGCAAAAGAGATGCACTACATAACTAAATATATATCATATATCTTGTTTCTTGTGAGTGATTAATTAGCCTAAATAAAATGTAACGAAAGCGTAATTATTACCACTCCTTCGATTTAAAAGATGCAGCATTGTTAAAATTACCTTGTCGTTTTGGCTATATTAGAACAGTTGTGGTCACGAGTAGATAGAAGTGTAAAGGTGTCGCGTTCGTTAGGCCGCACGATATTTTCGGACTACCCGAGTGAGTAATCAAATCAAATTATGAACGAAAATTACAAAAGTTTCAAAATTATCGTAAAATAGTTTAAAAAATTGCTGCCGAGGAAAGAGTTACGTAAAAAAATATAAGTTAAACGAGTTCAAGTTGTACGTCTTGTCATGCCCATAAATAAAACTGTTTTCATTTTTTGAAAAACAACATTTTTTCTGTACTTCGCGCATTAAAAGATACATCACTAATTTTAGAAGAGAAAATAGTGATGACAAAATGCATAATGATAATGTCTCCTTTTAAGAGAAAGAACCTTGGAATTGAAATGCAAATGTAGTTGAAACGTTTCTATTTCACTTCATGACCTTCATAACAAAACGTAATTGGCATCCAGCTGCAACGTGCCTCAACTCAACAGCTGTTATCAAATAAACACGTTTTTCACTAGGCATATTAAGCTGGGTCCACATTTGTATCATTCTGTCGATCACGATCATGCATATCGTATCGAGGTCGCGTATCATATCTGTGGACTTTGGGCATACTGTATCACTAAGCGCGGCATCGAGTATGGTTGCCATAAGTCAGGATTTGTCCTGAGGCCGTATTGTCTTGCCTTCGCTTTCACCAGCTCTTTCTGTCATCACTTTATACTGTTTGACAGAAATAAATTATTTAATAGTGAGCGCAAAGGCAAGTGTCAGAAGTGTTAGACAATAAGCCTATGTGATGATTTTTGACCCTTTGTCAGGATTGCGGCCAGACTTGGCAAGAATCGAATCCAACATTATTCCTTGATTCCAAGATGGCGGATGACATTTCGAGGCCGGAAATTGTCATGGGTGTCATTTTCGACTAATTCGGCACCGCTGTATACGAATTTGACATTATTTTTTGGATCCAAGATGGCGGACGTCTTAGACAATTACGATTTCCGGTCTCAAAATGTCGTCCACCATCTTGGATCCAAAAAATAATGTCAGATTCGTATTCAGCGGTGCAGAATTACTCGAAAAAGCCATGACTATTTCCGGCCTCGAAACGTTATCCGCCATCTTGAATCCAAAAAATAATGTCAAATTCGTACTCAGTGGTGCCAGTTTAGTCGCAAGTGGCACCAAAAAGGTACTGATCTAACTAGAGTGTTAGATCTACTTACTTACCTATTTTTAATTTTCAATTCTACCTATTTGTACTAATTTTTGCATTCAGTTCTACCATTTTACCAAAATTGTATGTGATAACACTGATCGCCTTTGACGATCGGGGAAAAATCTACTCGAAACGGATCGTGGCGTATTATCACGTATCAAATCATAACTCCGTATCATGATACAGTATCAAAACACGTCCACACTTACCGATCTTGATACGCGTATCCGATCGCACGAGTTAATTAATAATAACCGCGTATCAACATGGATCGCAAGCGATCTGCTACGGCGCGTAGCATGATCGCGATCTGTTTGCGTCCACACTCACCATCATGATACGCTTCGATGCTACGCGACGGCAATACGATACGGCCAAATGATACAAATGTAGACCAAGCTCTTAATTAAGTAAAATTTCTGAATAAATAAACAATTTACAACGCAATCAGTTGAGGTAGGTAATTATGTCAGATGAAACCCCACCATTAAGTTTTTACACAAGTTTGACCTTATTTTTGCCACCTTTTTTTAAATTGTATTAAACTCTGAACAATGAACAATTAATTAAGCATTGTGAACTCTTTCCTAGCTCCAAATCAGGGTTCGGTCGAGTGCGTCTTAAAAGCTGTCGAAAATTAATTTGTCACATTTAGGTCGGCGGGCACGAAGAAGCTCATTGATTGGGACCAACTTCCCGCGATTGACGTAGGTACGAAGATTCCCTATAAGGCTCCAAACACCAAAAATTTGGTAGCCCCATTTATTAGAGAGGACGGAAAAAGTTTAGCGGCGGACATTGACATCGGCAAAATCTGAAAAATAATATGTTTTCGATGGAAGCCCTCAAAAGTTGCAATCATGTAGGGCAAACCAGTATAAAGACTCGGAAACTACCTACTTCCTACTTAATGTTTTATTGAGAACGTGATATTGCTACGTGATTTATAAATAGCAGTTTTTGGACGCGTATTTTTTAATATGGTTTATGAATTATCTTGCGGTAGCAATATGTTGGTACATGAACTTGTACAAATATCAAGTTTTATTTATAAAACATCTCCGGTATTTCAGAAAAGAGAACCCATTAGCGTCGCGCTCGTGAGAGGTTGTTCATCCTAAACTTGAGTGCATTGTGGTGAAGAAAGGTGGATTGTGTGGGAACAAAAGTGACAGACATCAGTGTCATGTGCATTGTATACCGCTTTTTTCATCTAATCGAAGGAAACTAAGGCTACACGAGTCAGCGAACTTCAACATCTCTGTATCAGTGGTCAGTATTGATAATAACTCATCGGCACAACAACTGACGGTTTCGAAACAATGGTTGATTAAACTGCGAGCTTTTTAAATGTAATTTCAGTATTAAACAGGTTTCCTATTTCTTATAGAAACTGGAAGACTACTAATTTTCTTGTACCTACCTATTTACATTTATTATTGCTTTGTTTGGTAACATCACACATGTCAATGTAATAGGTATTCTGGGGCATCATCGAGGTTCCTTCTAAGAAATAAGTTTGTAATAAAACACTATCGTATTTATTGCGAATATTTCTCACTGATCGATCACCGATAGTGACCCGTATCCAAGTACGCTGGCGCGTGTTAGCGACACAATAGCACACGAGTGGGTAACTTGAGTAAATACTGTACATTCTGCATAAAATGCATCTACCTTTATAATACAGCGAGTAAACAAGTGAGCACGGACAGGAATCGACATCCATGCGTCATAGGGTGCACGTGTAAGTATTGTTAAACTTCTAACAGGTATTTGTACGTATAAAAGGAGCAGGCCTTATAAAACGACCTTTATGTAAAGATGTTCCTAATGGCCGGGCCGTAGACATACACATGGAGACACAACTTAATTTCAATAGATTATGGTGGTGCTCCCCATTAGTGGTATTATAATGAATATTTTCATTGGACAACTTGGAAGGTGAGAGAAGAAGGTGCGACTTTGGTACGTCTTCAGTTGCAATATGTCAAAGTTAGTGTAACACACCCTTTGCTACATTGAAATCAATAAAGTCATAATAAAACTTAGGCAACCCGGTGGGCATCGAATCGTTATAGCTGAAAAAACTTAAGTAAATGACCTGTTGTCTGTTGTATGTAGTAGTGCACAGATTGAATAGAGATTCCAACGAATCGAGAACCGCTGTCAATTTTAAAGTCTTCTATTTCACTAATCAAAGTTTATTTCAAGGCTGTCACCACTTACAAACCGCGTGATTTTATGATTATTTTTGCCTTGCTTTACATATTATGATATTTCAGACTTGTCGCAGACTTATTCTTATAACGTCCTCGACATATAATTTTATTTAATTTTTAAAACCAATATTCTATACTAAACCTGCAAATAGAAAGTGTGAAGGTAATCAGTTTATTTTATTTGCATAAAGAGACAGATAGAGAGAGAGTGGCCCACGGACCGAAAGACGCAGTGTAGGTAGGCCTCCATCAAGATGGAGCGATGACCTGGCTAAGGTTGCGGGAACGCGTTGGATGCGTATGGTGCAGGACCGATCTGTATGGCGAGCCTTGGGGGACGCTTATGTTCAGCTTGGACGTCTTTTGGCTGAAATGAAGATGGAAAAGATAGGTAAATGTAAAAAAAAAACAAAAATATAAATATTAAAATGATAAACTAAATACCATCAATATTATATTACATCAATTAAAGAATCCAAGACTTGAAATATATTCTCATTAAATAAAGCGATGAGGCATTTTTTTAGATACCATATCGTGTTACTGTACAGTGGATGGGTTTGTCCCTAAAATAAAAAAATATGTACATATATAACATAAGTTTTTGTAAAAAAAAATGGATAGAAACTTTTTTGCTGACTCTATTTTGCATTGTCATCCAAACTGTACGCACTCATCACTGGGACTGGGTGAAATTCGATATTGAAGTTTTGAACACAAGTTAGATAAGAACATTCACAAGTTAAATAGTACTTAACTATTCAATGTCCTAAAAATAAAAAAATAAACGAGTTCTCCTTCATTAACATGCACACAGGTCGATGTTAAACGTAAAAACACCCACTCGTCGAAACTTGTCAAAGCATTAAGTATGTTAAAATGTAAAACGACGGGATCCTTGGGCTTTTGCGTATTAATTTGGTAGAGCCTTCAGATTTATTTTTAGGCCTGGCTCTTGAAGCTGCTATTTCCAGGGTTGGTGCTCATTGACGGCAGCCCATCGATCCGGGGGGGCGGGGTCCGGGGCTGCAGCACCAGCTTTGACCTAGTTCACACGCTCAATGAAACAAGGGTATGAGTAGAAGCAGCCAAAACCAAAGCTGTATCTTCGAAATTTATAAATCCAAAAATTGTGAAGGTTATTGAATATAATTATGGGATGTACACAATATGGAGTAGGTAGTGTAAAAGTATTAATTGATGTTGATTTAGCTATGCTGACCCAAAAAAAATTGTTATATCGTTCTAATGAATATAGATTGTCAACAGGGTGATCCCCTTGGGCCTGCAATTTTTAGTTTGGCTATTTAAAAATACGATAATTAAAAAATTAAATTCTAAATTCAACGTTTGGTATTTAGACGACGGAATCCTAGGAGGTGATGTGGATACTGTGTGGTAACATTGTCGTTGTGATCTGAAATTGAGCTTTTCGGTGAAAGAAAACATTGTAAGGGAACCTGCCTACACCTGTGAAGCAGTTCACACACACACACACACACACACACACACACACACACGCACAAACTCACACCTGTAGCTATCTGTTAAATCTTTTAAAAAAACGTATTTTTAGTTTGTTTAATGTTTGAATTTCACCTTCTTTTTTTTTGTCAATATTTTGTAATTAAGATTCAGACCGCATCACTATGTGTAATTATTATTATGGTCTTTTGGCTGCCACGATACAGGCCTAGCCTAGAAGTGTGGAGTCATTGGTATTTCTTTTTGTATGTATTGTTCTCATATGGTGAGTAAAAATTTACTTTACTTTTACTTTACATTACTTCTATGGTGTGTGCGAAGTTCCCAATCAGCACAGGGCCCGCGTACAAACTAGAGCCCAAGTTCTTTTATACCGAGAAAACGCCTGCCCTCATCATTGGAACGGAAATAGGCCGGAGATGATAAAATACGAAAAAAACCGGCCAAGAGCGTGTCGGACACGCCCAAGGTAGGGTTCCGTAGTCATTACGAACAAATCAAGTAATATTTTTCGAAGAATTTCGTATGTGTACGGAATCATCCAAGTTTAGGTATGTTTTATACCTTAGGCTACTATTTACTCTTAAACTACAAATAATTTCCAAGCAATCTTAGGTGCTTTAATTTTCCTAGTAAATTTGATATGTTTACTACCATTCTGAATTTTTTCAAATTTTTCCACCCAACAGTTTCGATTTTAGAGGGGGGGGGGACGGTCGATTTTAATGAAAATTTTCACTTTAAAGTTGAATAGAAAAATCATGTTAGCAACCCCACAATGGTTTTAAAAGACCTATCCAACGATACCCCACACTATAGGGTTAGTCGAGAAAAAAAAAATCACCCCCTTTACGTCTATGGGAGGTACCCTAAAAAAAATTTATTTTTTATTTTTTATTTTACCACTTTGTTGGCGTGACTGATATGTATATTCATGCTAAATTACAGCTTTCTAGTACTAACGATCTCTGAGCTTAGCCGCGGACAGACAGACAGACGGACAGACATGGCGAAACTATAAGGGTTCCTAGTTGACTACGGAACCCTAAAAACAAGCAAGGTAAAAATATTATAGTTCATTGATTTGGTCCTTCGAAAAGACACGCTTGAATCAATGAACCATGATAAAATTGCACACTCCACGGCGCTCTCACTTCATGCGTTCTCTTGATACTGTTTGGTGCTTATTTGAGTCCATTTTTGCTGCTTCTACAGCGCTGTGTACCTCTAATCGCACTATGGAAACAAGAAAAACTTGTATAGACACATATTTAGTCATTTATTTTGGGGATTTCGGAAGCGGCTCTAACAATTTCGGAACTCGATATAGCTCGGTCATATCTCTGGAAAAATTCGTGTTTTCGAGTTTCAGCCATTTCGAGTTTTAGCTAGTAAATTATTTACTCCCTGTAAAAAAATAATTTAATGTTGAGGTTTACCAATGTAATTTGGAACGTAGGAGTCGTAGCTTCTAATAGTTGCGATGGATGTTACCACACGCCGCTGTCGGCGTGTGTAAGCGATTAAGAATTTCGGGGGAGTCGGTTGGATGCGACGTGGTTCAATTGGTAGAACACTCGTTGGGGCGCATACCCAGGAGACGTGGGTTTGAATCCCACCGGCGCACCCGAAAAACTTTTTCGCTTTTAAATAATCTTAGATTCGGTGAGCAGCCGTACTGCTAATAAAAATAAATAATATTTGAATAAATAGATGTGGTGCATCATTTCTTACGCATTTCCAATGTAATTTGGAACGTAGGAGTCGTAGCTTCTAATAGTTGCGATGGATGTTACCACACGCCGCTGTCGTCGTGTGTAAGCGATTAAACATTTCGGGGGAGTCGGTTGGATGCGACGTGGTTCAATTGGTAGAACACCTGTTGGGGCGCATACCCAGGAGACGTGGGTTCGAATCCCACCGGCGCACCCGAAAAACTTTTTCGCTTTTAAATAACTAACAGGAAAGTCTCATTAGTTTATTTTCAGAATATAATCTATCACGTTACAATATTTTGGTCAAGAAAAACCCTAACATTTGGCAATAACAAATGCGTTATATCGTTATTTCTGGTGAGCCTTCAACGTGGGAGCCATTTTTAAAAAGATTAAATGATCAAAATTTCATAATTGGAGTTACATCCACATTTTCAGGCCGTGCAAGGACAAACGCGATATGACTGCAGCGGAGGCTGGGGTCGTCGGCCGCGCGCCCCAGTTTCCGTGCTGACGTCACGATACGCCTCCATGACGTCATGCTCGAGCCTCCGCGAGCCCATTCAAAACTAGATCACAGCTACCCCTGCACCGCACAGCCCTGCTACCTCCATACACAATTATAGCCGAGGTCGCAGGTACAGAAGTATCAGTGGAGGTCATTTCACTCGGTGTCCTTTCAACAGTTCCATATGCGAAAGGTCACGGGGCAAAATAACAAAAATAAAAGCAGGCGCAGATTTTGATTTGTTTGCTCAGGGGAATTGAAGTGCACTCGTTGGCGTTGATGCGGCCTTGCGACCACGGACGCGGTTCAAGGCTTCAGATGTGTTTCCTGGTTCCTTTAACTACCTATAAACTTTAAAAACTTTGCAATGAACCATTTTTTCAGTACGATAATGGCGCAGAATATTTCTGTTTATATTTCTAAATGTACAACAATGTTAGCACATTGACGTGCGATATGCGTCCACTGGCGGAATAAATCCTCCTTATAATTTTAAACAAGATTTTGTGTTGGCTGTACTATTTGCTGGCTGTACACGATGGTCATTCTATCTACATATCCGTATGTACTTACCAAATTCCAATTCAATCGGATCACTAAAATTGCGTAAAATTCGACTTACAACATTTAAATAGTAAAGTTTTTTACATACGACATACGAGTAGGTATTGTTAATTTTGACCATCGGTGAGGTAAATCCTTAAAAATTGTGTTCAAGCAAACAAATTTTGGGTAAAATTTTTAAGCGATTGAATAATTCCAAAAGTAGTTTTTTTTTCTAAAAATAAATAATCGGCCCTTCTTAAGTTAAAAAGACATAACTACTTGAATGTGTAATCATACTTCGATATTGGCTATGATTTGTGTCTTGAAAGAGTTTCGAAGGAAACAGGACCGCCCACGTGAGAATTTGAGAGCAGCTGGTGTTTGACAACATTCTATTAAGCAAGGAGGCAACGGCCCGGCTTTCAAATCTGCACATGACATTATATATTATACGAAACATTTCAGGTA
This sequence comes from Archips crataeganus, assembly GCA_947859365.1. Lineage (NCBI taxonomy): Eukaryota > Metazoa > Arthropoda > Insecta > Lepidoptera > Tortricidae > Archips > Archips crataeganus. The sequence goes on from OX402058.1 coordinate 10,593,469, forward strand.
ACCATTTACTTGACTGTCGATATCACACTAATAACGAATTGGGCATCCACTCCACCTTCAAGTTCAACCTATTGCCAGGTTGGTATGTAGTAGTAGGTAGGTAGGTACCCGGCCTACAAGCCTACCTGGTTTGCAAGTAACGACGTGTAGATTTTTGAAAAAAAAGAGAAGAGCCATAAGTTACATGCCTAAAAAACTTTGACTGAAGATAAGCGCCTCGGCAATCCCCGGCTTCCAAATCAGTATGACTATGCAACCACTATCTGAAGTCCTTCGTTGTCATCACTTTGCAATTTGACGCCTTTGAAGTTTTTTAATTGACTAACTAAATCCGTATTTCCAAGTATATTTATTTATAAATACAACCTATGTAGGGCTCTTCGAAGCTAGAGTGGATAGGCTATCACTGAACTTATGACCTCATCTGCACTTTTCATCAAGTGAGGTAGGAGTCAATCACGGGGCAGTTTTATGTAAAAAGAAAAACAGTTGTCTTCTAATTTAGAAACATGAAGATTATCAAGGATGCTAATTTTAGTCAAATACTAGCTTAGATCATTTCAATGGGATCCCTTGGTTTCGCATAATTTAATAAGTCATAGTGAATCATTCTTCAGAATCAACGTTAGTCATACAGTGATTTATTTATAAAACAGTATTTTTTCAGGACTTTTTTAAATGCAGTAGGTTAGGTTAGGTTTGTTTTATAACAATTCTGAAAAAAAAACTGTTTCAGAAATAAATCACTTTATGGCTAACGTTGATTATGAAGAATGACACATTATGACTTGTTAAATTATGCGAAACCATAAATACCCCATTTCAAAACAATACAGTTGGTAATACATAAACCTCGTTAAAACTCCTTTTGTACTATATTATACAAATTATCTAAAATTATTAAAATAAAACACGAAACTACGTAATTGCATTACAATATATTTTAACTACAATGTTTTGATAAAACTAATGTATTCTCTTGAATGTGGGTGAATGCTTTAATAACGTTAAATATAATTAGAATTTAGTTTACTTTAGCAGTTGTATGAACTGGATGTCCGTAAGGATCCTGATTGCCTTGACATGGATTGGCGGGGTCGTGCTCTTTAGAGCGGAGAGTTTCAGCTAACATTTACATGCATTTTACTGGCTTTAAAATGTTAGATCGTCATAAGCCTGATAAGCCAGCTCATAAGTCTGATGCCCTTTGAAAGTTTAGGTTCTCATCTTTGTTTGTTTTCCTTGTTTTGTTACTCAACGTTGCCTCTTATTTATATTTTTACGGAATGTTGTCTCTTGAATATTGATGAAATAGTTACAACGTCGGATGTTTTTATTAAAGAAAAACCCCAAAGGAGAGTTTTCGTCGTTTTCGTATTTCATTTGTAAGTTGGTTTCATAGATATAGGTTAACCGTAGCAGGCTGTTGTGCACAGATCTACGTGAGATAGAACATTTTCGTAATGGGAAAAAGAAGAAGACAAATCTTCGTGCACAGTTCGTTAATCTTACACACGAGCAATGAACCGCGCATCTTCGTTTTTCTTATATCTTCAAGTACTGGTACCGGTCTCAAGCAAACATGTTAGTGTAGACCAAAATGTAGTGCGTAGAAAACAAAACCAATAATAAATAATAATAAACAATAATAAACAATAATTTATTTTTCAAAAACAGTGGTTACAAAACAAGGCAAAGGTTGAGGCTTCCCAGTAGGTATATAAGTACCTGTGTTGGGAGGTCTCGCTCTTCAAGAAAAAAGTACGAGGGGCGTTCAATATAAAGTGAGAATGAGATGCAAACTCTTTCAATATTAGGAAATTAAATACTGGCCGGTAAAGCTAATCTATCTAGCTGATTGCTATGAAAAAAAAACTAACTGTCTTTTGTTTAAAAAAAAAATACGGTAATTTCTTTGCAATGCTATTGAGTACGTTAGCGAAAATGGAGAAAATTTAACTGCACGCCGTTATCAAATACTTGTGTTTGAAAAATTTTTCTACGGACCAAGTCAATTTAGATTTGCGGGACACTTTAGGGTCTAATGCTCCTCCGTATTCGACAGTCGCACGTTGGTGCGCCGAATTTAGACATGGAAGAACATCGACCATGGACGACCCCCGCTCCGGACGCCCTACTACTGCAATAACTGAAGAAATTGTGAAAAAAGTTGAAAACTCAGTTTTGGCGGATCGTCGTGTCACGGTTCGTTTTATTGCTGAAAATGTAAAGATTTCAACGGGGAGCGTGCATAATATTTTACATGAACGCTTGGGTATGAAAAAGGTATCTGCGCGTTGGGTACCAAGAATGCTTACTGACACGCAAAAACAAACTAGAGTCGAGATTTGTCAAGAAGCTTTGGACCTGATACAGCAAGACCGGGAACTTTTTTTGGCGCGCTTTTTAACAATGGACGAAACATGGCTCCATCATTACGACCCTGAAACGAAACTGCAGTCTATGACATGGAAAAGGCCATCATCTCCAACTCCGAAGAAATTCAAGGTGAGCCCATCTGCCGGTAAGGTCATGGGCTCTGTTTTTTGAGATGGTAAAGGGGTATTAATGATTGAGTATCTCGAGCATGGAGCCACTATTACGGGGACATTATACGCCAAACAAATAGAAACATTGCGCAATGAGATCCGCGAAAAACGGCGAGGTAAACTCTCGAAAGTTGTGCTGTTCCACCAGGACAATGCCCCGGCACACAAGTCCGCCGTTGCAATGGCTGCAATTCGTGATGCTGGGTTCGATATCCTTAAGCATCCTCCGTATTCACCAGATCTCGCTCCCAGTGATTTCTACCTATTTCCGAGATTGAAACAATACCTGAGAGGCCAGAAATTTGAAGACGACGACGCGGTAGTCGCTGCAATACAAGATTTTTTAAGTACTCAAGATGAGACCTTTTTTAAAAATGGAATTTTAAGTTTAGAAAAAAGATATACTAAGGGGCTGTTTCACCACCCATTGATTAATTTTAACTGACGGATAAATGTGATGCCGTCTCCGTCTATTCGAACAAAACAAACAGAGATGGCATCACATTTATCCGTCAAATAAATTTGATCAATGGATGGTGAAACAGGGGGTAAGTGTATTATGCTAAAAGGTGACTATGTCGAAAAATAAAATGACATTTAGTAAAAGTTGTTTATAACATACTCATTCTCACTTTTTATTGAACGCCCCTAGTACATGTAATGGACCACTAATCTAAAAATAGTAGTTTATTTAATATAATATCCAAACTTAACCTAAATTTATTTTTGTGTCGCGCGCCCTGCGAGCGTACGTGTGTGTGTGTGCATGGAAGCGTACGTATGTGTGCGTGTGTGTGTGTGTGTGTGTGTGTGTGTGTGTGTGTGTGTGTGTGTGTGTGTGTGTGTGTGTGTGTGTGTGCGTGCGTGTGTGAGTGTACCCTGATTGCAAAAACGGTTTTTAAGCCTCGTTTAGATGACACACATTGACTATTTACGGATTGCTTAACCTAAAAACTAATACTTACATATTGGACCCATTATACACGATAGCAGTAACGAGGAACCCCCATAGTGTAATGGGAAGCAGTGGCCCTTGACCCCGGGAAGTATGTCTTGAATAAGTATGTGATTTAAAATTAAAGAAAATTTTGCAGAGCGTCATAGGTGAATTTTTTGCTTCGAGCCATTACATTAGAACCTTAATACTATGACGATACCGTTTGTTTTGAAAGATAAAGGCTCGAAGCGAAAAATTCACCTGGGAAGATTTATACTATAATACTTATAATACTTTAATTGTGTACGCCAAAAGAAGAGGAATCTAGTTGTTGACCGCGACTCCATCTGCGAAGAATTCGTTTTTGTTCTATTCTGAGGGAACTATGCACTTTTCCGCGATAAAAATGACCCTAATCTTTGTTAGGCTATCTAATTATCTCCATACCAAATGTTATCTAAATCGGGACAGCGGTTTAAACGTGAAGAGGTAACAGATAGCCAGCCAGAGTTACTTTCGTACTTATATTTAATCCACTAGCTGATGCCCGCGGCTTCGCGGCTTAAGTAGATTAAAACGCGTTTTCCCGTGGGAATGACAAAATTTTCCGCCTTAAAAAGTAGCCTAAATATGATCACCACCGATCATTTTCCATTAGATGACACGCTTGCTCGTTTGCCTCCCTCTCATAAAAAAAGCAAAATTTTCTGGAAATATTTCATTTCATCAGCTCTACATTAAAATGTCTTAAAATACCTATAATGTAAGTAATACCTATACATCTCTGCGAAATTTTAACAAACACAATTATTGTTTCACATAAAACAATGTTAATTACCACCGTCGATATGTTCAGAAAACAGTCCTGACTGACCGGGTTGACTGAAAAGGTTTAGAAAGCAGAATTTTCCCATAGAAGTTATACGAGATCGAAAAGAATACATGTTTTTTTTTCGAAATTTACACAGAAAAGGAAGTGCAAAAAGGGGGAAGCTGGTGGCGTAAGCTATTCTCACTAAGTGAGGGTTACGACCTAGCCCCACTTCTTATCTGGAAGATCTTATATCACCTTGTAATAAAAGGTTGCTTTTTAAGATGTTATCAAAATGATAATCCTTGACAATTGACACCATGCACCCCACGCTTTTTTTACAATAAAATATTTTAAACTATTATTATTTATTTTATCAATATTTAGAATTGTTTACAAATTTTGATCTGGATATAACAATATAATAATTGCTTATTAAGATTTTTTACTGCACTATAATAATAGTGAATTGAAATTTATTAAAATTTATTTTTTATTTTTTAAAGCGTGTTTTTTAGTTTTTTTAAACTATTATTATGTAGGTATGTTCACCGATTTCTCGGTCAATTGTGGACCTGCTTGCTTGCTTGCCTGTATGCTTGCTTGCTTGATATCTTGGTTCTTTAGAATACTCATAGTACACGCGAGCGAAGCCGCGGGCAAAAGCTAGTAAATAAATAAATGTATAACATCTAAGCGCAGCCGGCACTAAACTTAATAATTACTAGGGGCGTTCAATAAAAAGTGAGAATGAGTATGTTATAAACAACTTTTACTAAATGTAATTTTATTTTTCGACATAGTCACCTTTTAGCATAATACACTTAGTATATCTTTTTTCTAAACTTAAAATTCCATTTTTAAAAAAGGTCTCATCTTGAGTACTTAAAAAATCTTGTACTGCAGCGACTACCGCGTCGTCGTCTTCAAATTTCTGGCCTCTCAGGTATTGTTTCAATCTCGGAAATAGGTAGAAATCACTGGGAGCGAGATCTGGTGAATACGGAGGATGCTTAAGGATATCGAACCCAGCATCACGAATTGCAGCCATTGCAACGATGGACTTGTGTGCCGGGGCATTGTCCTGGTGGAACAGCACAACTTTCGAGAGTTTACCTCGCCGTTTTTCGCGGATCTCATTGCGCAATGTTGCTATTTGTTTGGCGTATAATGTGCCCGTAATAGTGGCTCCATGCTCGAGATACTCAATCATTAATACCCCTTTACCATCCCAAAAAACAGAGCCAATGACCTTACCGGCAGATGGGCTCACCTTGAATTTCTTCGGAGTTGGAGATGATGGCCTTTTCCATGTCATAGACTGCAGTTTCGTTTCAGGGTCGTAATGATGGAGCCATGTTTCGTCCATTGTTAAAAAGCGCGCCAAAAAAAGTTCCCGGTCTTGCTGTATCAGGTCCAAAGCTTCTTGACAAATCTCGACTCTAGTTTGTTTTTGCGTGTCAGTAAGCATTCTTGGTACCCAACGCGCAGATACCTTTTTCATACCCAAGCGTTCATGTAAAATATTATGCACGCTCCCCGTTGAAATCTTTACATTTTCAGCAATAAAACGAACCGTGACACGACGATCCGCCAAAACTGAGTTTTCAACTTTTTTCACAATTTCTTCAGTTATTGCAGTAGTAGGGCGTCCGGAGCGGGGGTCGTCCATGGTCGATGTTCTTCCATGTCTAAATTCGGCGCACCAACGTGCGACTGTCGAATACGGAGGAGCATTAGACCCTAAAGTGTCCCGCAAATCTAAATTGACTTGGTCCGTAGAAAAATTTTTCAAACACAAGTATTTGATAACGGCGTGCAGTTCAATTTTCTCCATTTTCGCTAACGTACTCAATAGCATTGCAAAGAAATTACCGTATATTTTTTTAAACAAAAGACAGTTAGTTTTTTTTTTCATAGCAATCAGCTAGATAGATTAGCTTTACCGGCTAGTATTTAATTTCGTAATATTAAAAGAGTTTGCATCTCATTCTCACTTTATATTGAACGCCCCTCGTAAGTATAAATACTTACACATATTAATCTTAAATTGCACATCCGTAATCGCAACTGAAACCGGTATAATAATATATATCTCATTATTAATACACAGATCTAGATCGAAATTCCCATATCCTTTACATCTCTGATTTTAACCTCAAAATCGATAGAGTTTCCAAGAGTGTATTTGCAAGCAGTCTTAGCAGTGCAGGGCTAAAATAAATTACTCATAAGTATTATTTTTCTATGTAAATTCGATTAATTCTTCGGCATTAATCTTACAAGGATTTCTTTTTATTGTTTGAAAAGTCAACGTTCTCTTAGATAATCAGTTTATCAATGAAGTATATTAACATACTAAAATGATACCCGCGACTTCGCCTCCGGCTGAAGTTTTTTTTTGATAAAAACCTTGTTTAGACGACCAGATGGTCTATACTCAACGGCCGCTAAGAAGTAAATGCTTACACATTGCACAACTATGAAGTTGTGACCCATAGGAAATAAATGCTATGCTTACTGTTCTGTCACACGCAAAAAGTATGTATAGCATTTATTTTTGTATGGTTGAATTTGTCAATATTCAGAAACTTTATAGTTGCGCCGTATGTCAGGATTTACATCTTAGCGGCCGTTGTCTATAGTGATTAGAGAATCTGACTACGAAGTTTGAGGTCCCGGGTTCGATTCCTGTGTCGGGGCAGATATTTGTATAAAAAATACGAATGTTTGTTCTCGGGTCTTGGGTGTTTAATATGTATTTAAGTGTGTAACTATCTATATAAGTATGTTTATCCATTGCTATACCCATAATAAAAGCTTTGCTCGGCTTACCTATACTTTGGGATTCGTTCAATTGGTGTGAATTGTCCCGTGATATTTATTTATTTCTGATTTGGTGCAGTGGTCCTCGAATTTTGCACTTAGTAATACATTTGGCGATTTATTTTTATATAATAGATAGATTAATAATTTTGTGAAATAACTTAGTTTTATTTTTTCGAGTGGCGTCCGCGAGCGGACCGGATTATGCAGTGTAGGTAGGCCTCCAACAAGATGGAGCGACGACCTGCTTAAGGTGGCGGGAACGCATTGGATGCGGATGGCGCAGGGTCGATCTGTTTGGCGAGCCTTGGGGGAGGCCTATGTTCAGCAGTGGACGTCTTTCGGCTGAAATGACGATGATGATGATTTTGTAAAAGAACGGTTGGTGGTTATTGAGTCAATAATATTGACTTTTAATAATAGAAAGGAAGGTTTATTGTTCTCGAGCAACCATCTCGTCACCAGTGAACTGAAATATATGTATACATGATAGTCGATATCAAGTGTATTCAGTGCTCATTGATTTAGTAAGTTCGATAAACAGGTTTCAGTAAAGTCACCCGTGTTTTGACCTCTTCGTAATGTAAAAGTTAACAGTAGAATTACATCAATTCCAAAAATGAATTCAATTCAATTTTTGAAAATATAGCTCCATCGATACTATCGATGATTCTGCCAATGTCGAGGTTGAATTCCAAAAATAAAGAGATGTTTAAGTAAATCTAGCTGAAATAAGTAGAGTAGATTGACGTCACCTTAGAATTTGAAAGGGAACATTTTCTGTTACAAAATGAACCTTTCGGCCCCATTGGCAGTCAGTTCTACGAGCCATGTGCCCTGCCCATTGCCACTTAAGTCTAGCCGTTCTTCTTCGAGCTAATATGTCCGTGACTTTAGTTCTTGCGCGGATTTCATCATTTCTAATGCGATCCCGCAGAGCCCTTTCAATTTTCTTTTGTCATAACATAAAGTAATTTATTTCTAAAACAGTATCTTCTTCAGACTTGTTCTTAAACTAAGCTAACTAAATCTACTGTAGGTGTCCTGTGAGATGAGATGACATTTAAAAAAATCCTGAAAACAGCACGCTTCGGGCGATTGTGCACTACAAGACCGGACCGGAAAAAACGGCCCGGAATGGGGAAAAGTCTACTAAAGTGTCCGTTTTACCCACAACCAACCAACACCCTTGGTGGTGTTGGTGATTTCCATGTGTTTTTATGTACAATAAAGAGTTTTCTATATCGCACCGTAAAAAATCGGACACTTTTGTAGAGTTTTCCCCATTCCGGGCCGCTTTTTTCCGGTTCGGTCTTGTAGTGCACAATCGCCCTTCTATGTATTGTATCTTATGACAGTTATGGCAAACGAATCCCCAAACGTTTTGAGGCCAGTTTTAGCAATTTTAGGTTTAAAGGTAAAACAGGTATAATAGAGACAGGTTACTAGCTTATCGCCTGCAATATACCTTAACCTATGTCTTCAGTCGCTTCTTACGTCAACCACAGAAAAAATAGAGAGGTGTAATTCTAAACCCGATACCATGCGGGGAATAAATAGATAGAGTTCAGCTTAAGTTTGACATTGGACGTAGGTAGGATAAAGAATGCCGTGAGTTTGGTTCTCCTAGTTTTCCCAATGGAGATTGTCGGCTAATGTAGGGAAAACACCGGACGGTCTAGGTTTTTTGGATTTTATGGATAAAGCGATTAATAGGTTTTTGGGATGAAACATATCTATAGGAATGATCCATTTTTTGGTTAGTTCAAGCACGCAGCTAACGGTTATTTTCCAATGAACAAAAGTCCCCATGGGCCCGTGATCGGAAGTCCGTACCAACAAAAATAATAATCTTAAATTATTATCCATGTCATAGATTGGCAGTAAATTAAAATACTAGGCTTAGGCCCGTACAATATTTAACCTACTAGGGACAAAGTTAAAAACAAGATATAATAATAATAAAAGACTAAGGCTCCGCTGCGTATCCACCGGAGCTGTGCGAAGATGCGTTGCAAGGGATGTGTCTGTCATGAACCAATATAAACACTTCATTTAAAAGGTCCTAAGTGAATGAAGTGTTTATATTGGTTCATGACAGACACATCCCTCGCAACGCATCCTCGCACATCTCTGGTGGAAACACAGCCCAAGACTGGAGTATACCTACCAATTGGTTTGAAACGTGTATTAGGTTTATTTTATTACGTTTCAACTCGCTTTATTAGCGTCACCGAACTTTCAAACCTCACATTACCTTGAAACTTGGCGCACGTTGCAGGAACGGACGGCTACACGATGTTATGGCTTTGAATTATACATATGTACGTAGGAATGATTGTTATAATTTAAGTGCGTATTTAAGTTTTGATAATGTGGTAGGTAGGTAAAGCTATAATAAAGGTTGATTCACATACATTGAGTGTGCCAGACACGTGTCGTGGCAGACAAAATAATATTCTTCTATACAGTATCTATTCACGAATTAATATCTATCGTAACACGGTCGCGCAGATACCGACAGACCCGGGCTGTGCTCGGCCAGTACGCGCGGAAATAATATTTTGTCGGTATATGATAGGAACGCCATCAAGATTGTCAAATGTATTAATGTGACAAGCAAAATATAAAACAAATGATGGCCATATGGCTGACCTATTAACATAAATTATAAATTATCTATTTATTATTTTTACCTTAGGCATGAATATGTTAAGTTCTTAGTCAACAAATTTTCGCACCGGCTCTGACCCGGATAAAAATTGCAATGGAAGTATGGTTTATACGACCTTAATACCTTCTTATGTATGACGGATGATGTTTACGTACCTATTTAGATTTAAAAATCAATTGATTTATCTACACTATTTTGTAATTACTTCGAATAATTTGTTATTTTTCTTCATTGTGTCTGGATTCAACTTTATTTTATGTCTGCATATTTTTATAAAATATTTGCACTGTTAAGCTTAGCTGATTATTTCTTTATTTTAATTATTTATGATAGCTCGTTTAGCCTGCGATACAGAGTTTTCTAGTAACCCTAGTGCAGGCATACGTGTTACATAGACTTTTGTAAAACATTGTATTTCTTGTCATCTTGTACTGCAAATTATTGAATAAATTATCTATCTTATCTTATCTATCTATTACATTTTACAGTAGTATTGTTCATCCCATCATCCCAGCCTATATAAGTCCCACTGCAGGGCACAGGCCTCCTCGCAGAATGAGAGGGCTAGGGCCGTAGTTCCCACGCGGGCCCGGTGCGTATTGGGAACTTCACACATAACATTGAATTTCTTCGCAGGTGTATGCAGGTTTCCTAACGATGTTTTCATTCATCGTAAAGTTCATGGTAAATTTCAAATGTACTCGTGATTTCGCACATAAATTCTGAAAACTCAGAGGTGCGAGCCGGGATTTGAACCCACGATCCTATATGGTTGAGAAGACATAGGTCAAACCACTAGGCCACCACGGCTTTTTGCAAATTGTACTTAAATATTTTGTAGTACTACTTAATGTCCTAAAAATATGTATACTTAAGGGCCGGCGCCCACTGGCGGCATGGCACGGCGTGGCATTTTATTACTATCAAGTTATTTTGAATCTTATTTCAATGAGGGCATTCTATGAAACTGACCAAGCAACTAACTGTAAGCAACCCTAGAAAACACTTCTTACCCAACCGTGCTGTGTGCTTGTGGAATGAACTACCCGAACATGTGATAAGTGCGCCTACTGTTTTAAAAATAGACTGGACATTTATATAAAGAGATTTAAAACACAAGTGTAGTGATATGCACGCATCAGCTCTATGAGCTGCTAGTGTATTATTTTAAATAATAATAATAATAATGACTTTAGAATTCATGTTACTTTATTGGTTATGCTTGGCATCGGCCCTCAGGACGTCGCGGCATCGTGGTATCGAAATAAAGTAACATGAATTCTAAACTCATTGAAATAAGATTCAAAATAACTGTAATAAAATGCCACGCCGTGCGATGCCGTCAGTGGGCGCCGGCCTTAAGAATTATTTTAACCAACATTGGGATTTCAACTTTCTTTGAAGTGTCTTGTATTGAGACGACTGGTAATAACAAATCGATATTGAGCAATATACAATTGAAAAGTCGTTTAAGGGCAGTCACGTTAGACAGCACGAGGCTTGGCGATGGTTCCATACTGACTGCTTGGGACAGCTATCTGTATTAAAAAAACACGAACAAATAAGCTAAGCAAAACTTAGATTTCGTAACAGAAAAAAATATATAAACAGTTTCTATTTCTGTCCATTTCTGTCCATTTCTGTCTGAAAATAACCCCTATTTTCCTTCTTTCTCAAATTTTTATGAGACCTTCTTCAAGGTATACACTATCCAATAAAACAAGGAATTATCAAAATCGGACTACTCTGTAAAAAGTAATGCGTGGTCATACATTACAATCAGTGAGTGAACCATCAATCATCCCCTGTTTTCCTACCCTTAGGGTTGGAATTTTTTTTCCAAATTTATATGGGACCAATTTCGCGATATACCCTTTTCAATAAAAAAAGGATTCTCAAAATTAGACTACACTCTAAAAAGTTATGCATGGTCATACATAAAAAAAATACGCGTCGACTTGAGCCACACCTCCGTTTTTCGTCGGTTGAAAAAAAAACTGTATAGGCTTGCTAAATTATTAGATATTATGATGATAATATAATATAATAAGTTATGAAATCATCGTGAAATTTTTACTTTCCTTCTGTTTTTCATATAAAATTGAGTGTTTATATAAATATTCTTTATTAAAATCCGTGGTGGCCTAGTGGTTTGACCTACTGCCTCTCAAGCAGAAGGTCGTGGGTTCGAATTCGGGCTCGTTTCTCTGAGTTTTTCGGAGTTTTTGTGCGAAAATATAATTGCAATTTACCATGAGCTTTTTACGGTGAAGGAAAACATCGTGAGGAAACCTGCACACACCTGAGAAAAAATTCCCAATCCGCACTTGGCACGCGTGGGAACTACGGTCCAAGCCCTTTCATTCTGAGAGGAGGCCTGTGCCCTGCAGTGGGATGTATATGAATACGCGAGAAATTCTTATATACGAATATAATTTTATATCCAGGAGCTCAGTAACGGCTTTGACGATGTTGATAAATTTTGCTACGTGGGGGTTTTCGAGAGTGAACAATAGATCTATCTAGCTTGGCCTTACGGAAAACGCGTGGTTTCAAGTTTTCGCCCTAGGCCTAGTGAAACTCCGTCACTCAGGTATTTAAGGTACTTTTAAACAAACAATTCATGTACTTACATTTATTTCGGAGATCTGGGAAAAGGCTCGAACGATTTCGACGAAATTTGCTTGGTTTCGGGCGATCAATCGGTCTTATTTCTAGGAAAACGCATGTTTTTGAGTTTTAGCCTGTGCAAAACTCTGGTCTTGTCGCTCTGGTACTAATATCAAAAAAAAAGTTAAAAATAATGACTGTATTGAAAGAACAATGAAAAGAATTAAAAAAGTTCTAGTATCTAATTTTAATTAGATACTAGAACTTGTGTCGTTCTTTAGAACGACACAAGATACAATTAAAAAAAATAAAAGTAAAAAAATAATCAAAAATGTCAATTCTGGGTCGCATCGGTGCCAATGTTCCCAAGATACTAAACAGATAGCATTGACAGCGTTCTCTCTAAAATTGTTATGTCATTCTTTTTGAATTTTCTTTTTACCTATCTATCTTTCTACCTTGTTGTTACATTGTATGACTCTTTGATTCTATAATATAGTATACTTACTTAAATTAAAGCCTACACTTTATTTACTCTTTATAATATGAATATGACTGTCATTTTTTCCCCAAGATTTTTTTACTACTTTATTACTCTGTTGTTAATTTATCATTATCAGTTAAGTGTATTTTTTGGTTTTAATCATCACTAACCCGTGTTTTAGTAACCAGTAACCAGCTGCATGTAGCCCAACGTGAGCGGTATAGTGACGTAGTATCCACGGTGCCTATGTTGTTAACTGACGGAGAAACCGCAAACCGACGTCTGGGGAAAAGAAATGTGCTCCGCCACGTGATTTTTATTTTCACCCTTTCTTGTCAATGGAAAATACCGTAGCACAACAAGTGGGGCTTCTCGTGGAAAAGTGATTGTTTCAAGGAGACGGCGTGCTTGCTTTCAGCATTTCAACACTTGCGACTAGGTATTGTTTGCGAAGAATACTTTTATCGCTATCTCGTGGTAACGATGCAATTTTCCTGGATAAAACGTATTCTGTTTATTAATTTAGGTTATAATTTATAGTATGTGTGACAAATGTCGTCAGAATTCGTTCAAACAGTATTGGCGTGAAAGAGTAACAAAAATCCATATATCCATTCATACAAACTTTCGCGTTTATAATATTAGCAAGACTAATTCAAATTACTCTCTGCCTACCTTAAAAAGCAGAATGGAGCCCCTACAGCTTTCCTTGTGTGTCTATCTGCGGTGTACTTCCGTTTGGAAAATTATTTTTCCCAAACTGAAATGTTCCATTTCCCAGATGTTTATTTTTTCTGAAACTGTAAACTGTTCAGGATATATTATATATATATTATATTCTGTTCAGGGTCTACGGGTTAATTGAAGTTTGAATGTAGACGTCACTTTAGCAAGGAAAACAAAAGAAATTTTTTACCAACTGTACCGTGTCTCACGTAAAATTAAAGACCTTGTTGTGATTAAAAACAAATCATTTAGTAAAAATTAAATAAATATTAGGGGACAATCTTACACAAATCGACCTAGTCCCAAACTAAGAAAAACTTGTACTATGGGTACTAGACGACGATAAACATACTTATATAGATAAATAAATACTTAAATACATAGAAAACATCCATAACTCAGGAACAAATATTCGTGCTCATCACACAAATAAATGCCCTTACCGGGATTTGAACCCAGGACCTCTTGCTTCGTAGGCAGGGTCACTACCAACTAGGCTAAAGCGGTCGTTAAATTCGCTAAAGTAATAAAAAAAAAAAACAAAAAAAATGTTCTTCATATTGTAAAATAATCGGTGTAAGATACATGAAGGGTTCCGTACCTTAAAAACAGTTCAATAATAAGTTTTGTTAAAAATTATATCTATATATATAAAAGAAGAAACTGACTGACTGACTGACTGACTGACTGACATATCAACGCACAGCCCAAACCACTGGGCCTAGAGATTTAAAATTTGGCATGTAGGTTCCTTATAAGGTCTAGGGGTGCACTAAGAAAGGATTTTTCAAAATTCACTCCCTAAGGGGGTGAAACGGGGGTCCAAAGTTTGTATGGGGAAACAAGATTAGTTCGACTATTTTATTCGAAACTTCACAGAAATACTCCTAATGATAAATGAGTAAACACGTGTTTATGGTTTTTTGAGAATTCAACCCCTAAAAGGGGGGAAAGGGGTAACAAAGTCTGAAAATCAACATGGGTGTTGTTTCTATGGTATATCGGGTCGCTGGTTATGAAAACAACAACGGTTTTAAAATCCGACGTGGCAGACGTAAAATAGCATCTCCCTGGATGGGGTGCGATGGGGTTGAAATATCTAAATAAACTAAATGACTGTTGATATATCAACGCACAGCCCAAACCACTGGACCTAGAGACTTTAAATTTTGCACATAGATACCTTATACAATGTAGGCATCCCCTAAGGAAGGATTTTTGGGAATTCCCACGGGAAAGGGAAAAAACGGGATTTATATATTCGATTCCGAGTGACCCTATCTCGGTAACTATAATAACTAGACTCTTCAAATTTGATACACAAGTAGGTATTACATTATTTAAAAACATTAATTTCAGGATTTTTCAAAATTCCCACGGGATAAGGAAAAAACGGGATTTATATATTCAGTTCAACGGAATCCTATGAACTATAGTAAAATTACTAGACTCTTCAAATTTGGCATAGATGTAGGTAATTATAAATTCCCATGGGATAAGGAAAAAACGGGGAGTGTTGAGCTGGATTGAGAGAGGACTTTCCAAAATTCCTACGGGAACGGGAAATACAGGATTTTTCGTTTTACAGGTCGTAGAAAGTTGAAATTCGGCATGTAGGTTGTTTGGGGAGTGTAGAGGAGCATTGAGAGAGGACTTTCCAAAATTCCCACAGGAACGGGAAAAACGGGCTTTTTCGTTTTACTGGTCATAGAAAGCTGAAATTTGGCAAGTGGGTTCCTTGGGGAGTGTAAGGGAGCATTAAGAAAACATTTCCCGAAATTCTTGCGGGAACGGGAAAAAACGGGATTTTGCGTTTTACTGGTTGTAGAAAGCTAAAATTTCAAAATTCATAAGTTTATACTGTAAGTAGGCCGCAAAGGGCACTTTAACCGACTTCTAAAAAAGGAAGAGGTTATGCATTCCACTTTATGAATTTTTTTATGTAGGTATGTTCACCGATTTCTCGGTCAATTGTGGACCTGCTTGCTTGCTTGCCTGTATGCTTGCTTGCTTGATATCTTTGGAATACTCATAGTACACGCGAGCGAAGCCGCGGGCAAAAGCTAGTTTTTAATATAAGGTTATTTTTTCTAACTGCACTTCTTGCCCCTGGTTATCAAAACACTCGTCGAGACGAATCAAACGAGTCCAAACTCGATGCGGTCGTATCGTTTTATTGCAGAGTTCTTAGGCCACCCTCTAGCTTCATCATCAGATCTGCTCCATATCATAATAATATTACAAATACAAATACAAATACGTTTATGGCCAGAACATAGTGAATACAATAGGTCTTAATGGTACAGGATGTTCTACCCTTTCTAGGCTGTTGCATTGGCATCGGATTTATATTGAAGCTGTGGTGCCCTAGTGGTTTGGTCTATGGCTTCGCAAGCAGAAGCTTACTTATCTACACTATTTTGTAATTACTTCGAATAATTTGTTATTTTTCTTCATTGTGTCTGGATTCAACTTTATTTTATGTCTGCATATTTTTATAAAATATTTGCACTGTTAAGCTTAGCTGATTATTTCTTTATTTTAATTATTTATGATAGCTCGTTTAGCCTGCGATACAGAGTTTTCTAGTAACCCTAGTGCAGGCATACGTGTTACATAGACTTTTGTAAAACATTGTATTTCTTGTCATCTTGTACTGCAAATTATTGAATAAATTATCTATCTTATCTTATCTATCTATTACATTTTACAGTAGTATTGTTCATCCCATCATCCCAGCCTATATAAGTCCCACTGCAGGGCACAGGCCTCCTCGCAGAATGAGAGGGCTAGGGCCGTAGTTCCCACGCGGGCCCGGTGCGTATTGGGAACTTCACACATAACATTGAATTTCTTCGCAGGTGTATGCAGGTTTCCTAACGATGTTTTCATTCATCGTAAAGTTCATGGTAAATTTCAAATGTACTCGTGATTTCGCACATAAATTCTGAAAACTCAGAGGTGCGAGCCGGGATTTGAACCCACGATCCTATATGGTTGAGAAGACATAGGTCAAACCACTAGGCCACCACGGCTTTTTGCAAATTGTACTTAAATATTTTGTAGTACTACTTAATGTCCTAAAAATATGTATACTTAAGGGCCGGCGCCCACTGGCGGCATGGCACGGCGTGGCATTTTATTACTATCAAGTTATTTTGAATCTTATTTCAATGAGGGCATTCTATGAAACTGACCAAGCAACTAACTGTAAGCAACCCTAGAAAACACTTCTTACCCAACCGTGCTGTGTGCTTGTGGAATGAACTACCCGAACATGTGATAAGTGCGCCTACTGTTTTAAAAATAGACTGGACATTTATATAAAGAGATTTAAAACACAAGTGTAGTGATATGCACGCATCAGCTCTATGAGCTGCTAGTGTATTATTTTAAATAATAATAATAATAATGACTTTAGAATTCATGTTACTTTATTGGTTATGCTTGGCATCGGCCCTCAGGACGTCGCGGCATCGTGGTATCGAAATAAAGTAACATGAATTCTAAACTCATTGAAATAAGATTCAAAATAACTGTAATAAAATGCCACGCCGTGCGATGCCGTCAGTGGGCGCCGGCCTTAAGAATTATTTTAACCAACATTGGGATTTCAACTTTCTTTGAAGTGTCTTGTATTGAGACGACTGGTAATAACAAATCGATATTGAGCAATATACAATTGAAAAGTCGTTTAAGGGCAGTCACGTTAGACAGCACGAGGCTTGGCGATGGTTCCATACTGACTGCTTGGGACAGCTATCTGTATTAAAAAAACACGAACAAATAAGCTAAGCAAAACTTAGATTTCGTAACAGAAAAAAATATATAAACAGTTTCTATTTCTGTCCATTTCTGTCCATTTCTGTCTGAAAATAACCCCTATTTTCCTTCTTTCTCAAATTTTTATGAGACCTTCTTCAAGGTATACACTATCCAATAAAACAAGGAATTATCAAAATCGGACTACTCTGTAAAAAGTAATGCGTGGTCATACATTACAATCAGTGAGTGAACCATCAATCATCCCCTGTTTTCCTACCCTTAGGGTTGGAATTTTTTTTCCAAATTTATATGGGACCAATTTCGCGATATACCCTTTTCAATAAAAAAAGGATTCTCAAAATTAGACTACACTCTAAAAAGTTATGCATGGTCATACATAAAAAAAATACGCGTCGACTTGAGCCACACCTCCGTTTTTCGTCGGTTGAAAAAAAAACTGTATAGGCTTGCTAAATTATTAGATATTATGATGATAATATAATATAATAAGTTATGAAATCATCGTGAAATTTTTACTTTCCTTCTGTTTTTCATATAAAATTGAGTGTTTATATAAATATTCTTTATTAAAATCCGTGGTGGCCTAGTGGTTTGACCTACTGCCTCTCAAGCAGAAGGTCGTGGGTTCGAATTCGGGCTCGTTTCTCTGAGTTTTTCGGAGTTTTTGTGCGAAAATATAATTGCAATTTACCATGAGCTTTTTACGGTGAAGGAAAACATCGTGAGGAAACCTGCACACACCTGAGAAAAAATTCCCAATCCGCACTTGGCACGCGTGGGAACTACGGTCCAAGCCCTTTCATTCTGAGAGGAGGCCTGTGCCCTGCAGTGGGATGTATATGAATACGCGAGAAATTCTTATATACGAATATAATTTTATATCCAGGAGCTCAGTAACGGCTTTGACGATGTTGATAAATTTTGCTACGTGGGGGTTTTCGAGAGTGAACAATAGATCTATCTAGCTTGGCCTTACGGAAAACGCGTGGTTTCAAGTTTTCGCCCTAGGCCTAGTGAAACTCCGTCACTCAGGTATTTAAGGTACTTTTAAACAAACAATTCATGTACTTACATTTATTTCGGAGATCTGGGAAAAGGCTCGAACGATTTCGACGAAATTTGCTTGGTTTCGGGCGATCAATCGGTCTTATTTCTAGGAAAACGCATGTTTTTGAGTTTTAGCCTGTGCAAAACTCTGGTCTTGTCGCTCTGGTACTAATATCAAAAAAAAAGTTAAAAATAATGACTGTATTGAAAGAACAATGAAAAGAATTAAAAAAGTTCTAGTATCTAATTTTAATTAGATACTAGAACTTGTGTCGTTCTTTAGAACGACACAAGATACAATTAAAAAAAATAAAAGTAAAAAAATAATCAAAAATGTCAATTCTGGGTCGCATCGGTGCCAATGTTCCCAAGATACTAAACAGATAGCATTGACAGCGTTCTCTCTAAAATTGTTATGTCATTCTTTTTGAATTTTCTTTTTACCTATCTATCTTTCTACCTTGTTGTTACATTGTATGACTCTTTGATTCTATAATATAGTATACTTACTTAAATTAAAGCCTACACTTTATTTACTCTTTATAATATGAATATGACTGTCATTTTTTCCCCAAGATTTTTTTACTACTTTATTACTCTGTTGTTAATTTATCATTATCAGTTAAGTGTATTTTTTGGTTTTAATCATCACTAACCCGTGTTTTAGTAACCAGTAACCAGCTGCATGTAGCCCAACGTGAGCGGTATAGTGACGTAGTATCCACGGTGCCTATGTTGTTAACTGACGGAGAAACCGCAAACCGACGTCTGGGGAAAAGAAATGTGCTCCGCCACGTGATTTTTATTTTCACCCTTTCTTGTCAATGGAAAATACCGTAGCACAACAAGTGGGGCTTCTCGTGGAAAAGTGATTGTTTCAAGGAGACGGCGTGCTTGCTTTCAGCATTTCAACACTTGCGACTAGGTATTGTTTGCGAAGAATACTTTTATCGCTATCTCGTGGTAACGATGCAATTTTCCTGGATAAAACGTATTCTGTTTATTAATTTAGGTTATAATTTATAGTATGTGTGACAAATGTCGTCAGAATTCGTTCAAACAGTATTGGCGTGAAAGAGTAACAAAAATCCATATATCCATTCATACAAACTTTCGCGTTTATAATATTAATGAACTAAAACAATTACTTTGCTCACCCGCGACCTTACAATAGTTACGTTTATGCAAGAAATGTGCGTTCATGCAGTTCCTCCACCTCCACACTGTACGAACACACACAAATCACATAAACCCAACCATCACCACCACCAAGCTACACTGACGCGTTTCGAACTCAACCAGAGCTCATCCTCAGAGTTACCACAACCGTATGCTATGCTACCAAACGTTAAACTAACAAACCAAAACAAATGTTTTAACTTGTCACTGTAACTTCTCAAGTACCCACTTTATTTTTCTTATTCTCAAACTACCCCACAAAAATTAACTTTTATTGACATATTTAAAAATACCTTGAATTTTTTGTTTATTTATTTATAAGGCATATTTAATTAATACTAACTGTTCAAATTCGACCCAAGCCGCAGTAAAGGAGAAGATACTAAATTTACCTGTTCATTAATAATAGACCCCATAGTGTTGTACCTAATTATTTCCATGCATTCCAGAGCATCCAGACGCAACCCCTTGCCGCAATAATGTAACACTTCATAAGAATCTGAATCTAACAATGAATGATTTGATTCCAACAAATGTTTTGCAAAATTCGATCTATCTGGATGCTCATTCCTATATGCCGAAACATGCTCTTTAAATCTAGTATTAAAACTTCGGCCTGTCTGTCCTACGTATATCCCATTGCAGTCATTACAAGTAAGCTTGTATACCCCCGATCTAGTTCCCTTATCTACCTGTTCTTTGTGGTTACATAGCCTAGAGTACAAAGAGTTGTTAGTCTTAAAGGCAACATTAATATTGTTTGATTTTAAAATGCCATAAATCTTATCAGACAAACCCCCGACGTAAGAGATGCTAGATCTATATTTGTTAGTAGACTGAGAAGGTAACGCAGCGTAAAGCATGCTATTTACTAACCGTGCCTGCTTCTTTTGAACTAAACTATCTACCATTGATTTTGTATAACCATTTGAGATCGCTATCTGATAAATAGTACTCAACTCTAAATCATAATGTTCCTTAGAAAGAGGCACAGTCAACAATCTATTAACATAACAATGGAAAGCAGCCAGTTTATGCTGCCACGGATGATTAGAAGATGCTGGTATAACAGCATCTGTGTACGTGGGCTTACGGTATATTTTAAATTGATGTTTACCATTTAATTTTGAAATCGTTAAATCCAAAAAGTTCAACGAACAATTTTCCTCCAATTCTTTTTTGAACCTTATCTTTACGTGCTTGTTATTCAAACCATTAATAAACACGTCAAGCTGTCTCATACTCCCTCTCCAGCATAGGATCAAATCATCAACAAACCTAAAATAGTACACAATATTACTATTACCCACAATATACTGATTCTCAAAATGATCCATAAATATATCTGCCATTAAAGGACTCAGAGGTGAACCCATAGCTAAACCATCACTCTGTAAGTAATAAAGACCATTGAACCGGAAATAATTTTGTTTCATGCATAAAGTTACCAAATCTATTAATTCACAAACTTCACCCGGATGCAACCGCTTCCTTTCTAAGTGGTCTTTTAGAATTTCTAGTGTCTCACTATATGGTACGTTAGTAAATAAACTGTCTACATCCAAAGAAAGCAACGTTGCATTCGGCGGTATGCTGATGTCCTTAATTTTACTAACCAAATCTAAACCATTTTTTAAACTATAAGAAGGTTTAAAGGAAGCCTTCACACGAATAATACTATTTAATTTCTTCGCCAATTTATATGCTGGAGCACTCACGTATGAGACAACTGGACGAACAGGCACATCATCTTTATGAATTTTAGGTAATCCATATAGAATTGGCGCCTGCGGATTCATGGGAATTACAAAATTCTTTTGTTGTTCGGTTTCAAAGGCAAACAAAGAACCCTTTATTAGTCTCTTTAGATCTTTGTGAAATGTAATTGTAGGGTCCTTACGTAAAACTGTAAAACCGTCCCCTTGAACGATATCTAAAACTTTCCGATTATATTGATACCTATCCAATAAAACAATACAACTTCCTTTGTCTGCCTTTGTCACCACTAAATCATTATCATACACTTTCTCCTGAATAGATCTCAAAGAATTTAATTCGGTTATATTGACAATACACTCTGTGGAATTGGTATTTTTAAGTGTATTTGCCACTAACACTTTTGTTTCAAAATCACCACAGTTACTTGTAATAGCAACCTCAGAATCTACCGCCAAACCTTCCACTATTTTTTGACTAAATTTAGTGGGTAGATTATATTTTAAACCTTTTTCCAATAACTGATTCTCATTATCCAAAAATTCCACATTAGTAAGATTTTTAACGCGAGGGTAGAAATTATGACCGTTAGTAGAACCTCGATAATTATTGTTCAAAGAAGAAAAAGATTCTGTTCGTCGTCCTGTAAGCCAACGTAACTTTTTACACTGAGTCAAATACTTTTTATGAGCGTCTACTGAAGCAAAAAACCGGGCTTTTTCATCCAAACGATCGAATTCAATTTTATGTAACTTAAAAGTAAGTTCAGACTGCAATACTTTGAGATGTAATTTTAAATTATCTCTAACACGGAACCAACTACGCGACTCTTCACTTAACCATATTTTCCTCGCCCTTTCCATTGCAATTCTAGCAGCTATACTAGTACTATAACAACGGAATTTAATATAATTAGGTACAACATTTAAATGTTTACATTGTTGATTGAACCAAATGTTTTGAACAGCTAAACGATGCTGTTTAGTTAATTTATGATATAAACGTGCCTGTACGGCTACGCATGCCGATTTTAAATAATTTATTGAATCAGGCGTTACTTTGCGGAGGTCCATATTAATGAACTAAAACAATTACTTTGCTCACCCGCGACCTTACAATAGTTACGTTTATGCAAGAAATGTGCGTTCATGCAGTTCCTCCACCTCCACACTGTACGAACACACACAAATCACATAAACCCAACCATCACCACCACCAAGCTACACTGACGCGTTTCGAACTCAACCAGAGCTCATCCTCAGAGTTACCACAACCGTATGCTATGCTACCAAACGTTAAACTAACAAACCAAAACAAATGTTTTAACTTGTCACTGTAACTTCTCAAGTACCCACTTTATTTTTCTTATTCTCAAACTACCCCACAAAAATTAACTTTTATTGACATATTTAAAAATACCTTGAATTTTTTGTTTATTTATTTATAAGGCATATTTAATTAATACTAACTGTTCAAATTCGACCCAAGCCGCAGTAAAGGAGAAGATACTAAATTTACCTGTTCATTAATAATAGACCCCATAGTGTTGTACCTAATTATTTCCATGCATTCCAGAGCATCCAGACGCAACCCCTTGCCGCAATAATGTAACACTTCATAAGAATCTGAATCTAACAATGAATGATTTGATTCCAACAAATGTTTTGCAAAATTCGATCTATCTGGATGCTCATTCCTATATGCCGAAACATGCTCTTTAAATCTAGTATTAAAACTTCGGCCTGTCTGTCCTACGTATATCCCATTGCAGTCATTACAAGTAAGCTTGTATACCCCCGATCTAGTTCCCTTATCTACCTGTTCTTTGTGGTTACATAGCCTAGAGTACAAAGAGTTGTTAGTCTTAAAGGCAACATTAATATTGTTTGATTTTAAAATGCCATAAATCTTATCAGACAAACCCCCGACGTAAGAGATGCTAGATCTATATTTGTTAGTAGACTGAGAAGGTAACGCAGCGTAAAGCATGCTATTTACTAACCGTGCCTGCTTCTTTTGAACTAAACTATCTACCATTGATTTTGTATAACCATTTGAGATCGCTATCTGATAAATAGTACTCAACTCTAAATCATAATGTTCCTTAGAAAGAGGCACAGTCAACAATCTATTAACATAACAATGGAAAGCAGCCAGTTTATGCTGCCACGGATGATTAGAAGATGCTGGTATAACAGCATCTGTGTACGTGGGCTTACGGTATATTTTAAATTGATGTTTACCATTTAATTTTGAAATCGTTAAATCCAAAAAGTTCAACGAACAATTTTCCTCCAATTCTTTTTTGAACCTTATCTTTACGTGCTTGTTATTCAAACCATTAATAAACACGTCAAGCTGTCTCATACTCCCTCTCCAGCATAGGATCAAATCATCAACAAACCTAAAATAGTACACAATATTACTATTACCCACAATATACTGATTCTCAAAATGATCCATAAATATATCTGCCATTAAAGGACTCAGAGGTGAACCCATAGCTAAACCATCACTCTGTAAGTAATAAAGACCATTGAACCGGAAATAATTTTGTTTCATGCATAAAGTTACCAAATCTATTAATTCACAAACTTCACCCGGATGCAACCGCTTCCTTTCTAAGTGGTACAATAGGTCTTAATGGTACAGGATGTTCTACCCTTTCTAGGCTGTTGCATTGGCATCGGATTTATATTGAAGCTGTGGTGCCCTAGTGGTTTGGTCTATGGCTTCGCAAGCAGAAGCTTACTTATCTACACTATTTTGTAATTACTTCGAATAATTTGTTATTTTTCTTCATTGTGTCTGGATTCAACTTTATTTTATGTCTGCATATTTTTATAAAATATTTGCACTGTTAAGCTTAGCTGATTATTTCTTTATTTTAATTATTTATGATAGCTCGTTTAGCCTGCGATACAGAGTTTTCTAGTAACCCTAGTGCAGGCATACGTGTTACATAGACTTTTGTAAAACATTGTATTTCTTGTCATCTTGTACTGCAAATTATTGAATAAATTATCTATCTTATCTTATCTATCTATTACATTTTACAGTAGTATTGTTCATCCCATCATCCCAGCCTATATAAGTCCCACTGCAGGGCACAGGCCTCCTCGCAGAATGAGAGGGCTAGGGCCGTAGTTCCCACGCGGGCCCGGTGCGTATTGGGAACTTCACACATAACATTGAATTTCTTCGCAGGTGTATGCAGGTTTCCTAACGATGTTTTCATTCATCGTAAAGTTCATGGTAAATTTCAAATGTACTCGTGATTTCGCACATAAATTCTGAAAACTCAGAGGTGCGAGCCGGGATTTGAACCCACGATCCTATATGGTTGAGAAGACATAGGTCAAACCACTAGGCCACCACGGCTTTTTGCAAATTGTACTTAAATATTTTGTAGTACTACTTAATGTCCTAAAAATATGTATACTTAAGGGCCGGCGCCCACTGGCGGCATGGCACGGCGTGGCATTTTATTACTATCAAGTTATTTTGAATCTTATTTCAATGAGGGCATTCTATGAAACTGACCAAGCAACTAACTGTAAGCAACCCTAGAAAACACTTCTTACCCAACCGTGCTGTGTGCTTGTGGAATGAACTACCCGAACATGTGATAAGTGCGCCTACTGTTTTAAAAATAGACTGGACATTTATATAAAGAGATTTAAAACACAAGTGTAGTGATATGCACGCATCAGCTCTATGAGCTGCTAGTGTATTATTTTAAATAATAATAATAATAATGACTTTAGAATTCATGTTACTTTATTGGTTATGCTTGGCATCGGCCCTCAGGACGTCGCGGCATCGTGGTATCGAAATAAAGTAACATGAATTCTAAACTCATTGAAATAAGATTCAAAATAACTGTAATAAAATGCCACGCCGTGCGATGCCGTCAGTGGGCGCCGGCCTTAAGAATTATTTTAACCAACATTGGGATTTCAACTTTCTTTGAAGTGTCTTGTATTGAGACGACTGGTAATAACAAATCGATATTGAGCAATATACAATTGAAAAGTCGTTTAAGGGCAGTCACGTTAGACAGCACGAGGCTTGGCGATGGTTCCATACTGACTGCTTGGGACAGCTATCTGTA
Source organism: Archips crataeganus (assembly GCA_947859365.1). NCBI lineage: Eukaryota > Metazoa > Arthropoda > Insecta > Lepidoptera > Tortricidae > Archips > Archips crataeganus. The sequence continues at coordinate 10,618,928 of OX402058.1, forward strand.
TTAAAAAAACACGAACAAATAAGCTAAGCAAAACTTAGATTTCGTAACAGAAAAAAATATATAAACAGTTTCTATTTCTGTCCATTTCTGTCCATTTCTGTCTGAAAATAACCCCTATTTTCCTTCTTTCTCAAATTTTTATGAGACCTTCTTCAAGGTATACACTATCCAATAAAACAAGGAATTATCAAAATCGGACTACTCTGTAAAAAGTAATGCGTGGTCATACATTACAATCAGTGAGTGAACCATCAATCATCCCCTGTTTTCCTACCCTTAGGGTTGGAATTTTTTTTCCAAATTTATATGGGACCAATTTCGCGATATACCCTTTTCAATAAAAAAAGGATTCTCAAAATTAGACTACACTCTAAAAAGTTATGCATGGTCATACATAAAAAAAATACGCGTCGACTTGAGCCACACCTCCGTTTTTCGTCGGTTGAAAAAAAAACTGTATAGGCTTGCTAAATTATTAGATATTATGATGATAATATAATATAATAAGTTATGAAATCATCGTGAAATTTTTACTTTCCTTCTGTTTTTCATATAAAATTGAGTGTTTATATAAATATTCTTTATTAAAATCCGTGGTGGCCTAGTGGTTTGACCTACTGCCTCTCAAGCAGAAGGTCGTGGGTTCGAATTCGGGCTCGTTTCTCTGAGTTTTTCGGAGTTTTTGTGCGAAAATATAATTGCAATTTACCATGAGCTTTTTACGGTGAAGGAAAACATCGTGAGGAAACCTGCACACACCTGAGAAAAAATTCCCAATCCGCACTTGGCACGCGTGGGAACTACGGTCCAAGCCCTTTCATTCTGAGAGGAGGCCTGTGCCCTGCAGTGGGATGTATATGAATACGCGAGAAATTCTTATATACGAATATAATTTTATATCCAGGAGCTCAGTAACGGCTTTGACGATGTTGATAAATTTTGCTACGTGGGGGTTTTCGAGAGTGAACAATAGATCTATCTAGCTTGGCCTTACGGAAAACGCGTGGTTTCAAGTTTTCGCCCTAGGCCTAGTGAAACTCCGTCACTCAGGTATTTAAGGTACTTTTAAACAAACAATTCATGTACTTACATTTATTTCGGAGATCTGGGAAAAGGCTCGAACGATTTCGACGAAATTTGCTTGGTTTCGGGCGATCAATCGGTCTTATTTCTAGGAAAACGCATGTTTTTGAGTTTTAGCCTGTGCAAAACTCTGGTCTTGTCGCTCTGGTACTAATATCAAAAAAAAAGTTAAAAATAATGACTGTATTGAAAGAACAATGAAAAGAATTAAAAAAGTTCTAGTATCTAATTTTAATTAGATACTAGAACTTGTGTCGTTCTTTAGAACGACACAAGATACAATTAAAAAAAATAAAAGTAAAAAAATAATCAAAAATGTCAATTCTGGGTCGCATCGGTGCCAATGTTCCCAAGATACTAAACAGATAGCATTGACAGCGTTCTCTCTAAAATTGTTATGTCATTCTTTTTGAATTTTCTTTTTACCTATCTATCTTTCTACCTTGTTGTTACATTGTATGACTCTTTGATTCTATAATATAGTATACTTACTTAAATTAAAGCCTACACTTTATTTACTCTTTATAATATGAATATGACTGTCATTTTTTCCCCAAGATTTTTTTACTACTTTATTACTCTGTTGTTAATTTATCATTATCAGTTAAGTGTATTTTTTGGTTTTAATCATCACTAACCCGTGTTTTAGTAACCAGTAACCAGCTGCATGTAGCCCAACGTGAGCGGTATAGTGACGTAGTATCCACGGTGCCTATGTTGTTAACTGACGGAGAAACCGCAAACCGACGTCTGGGGAAAAGAAATGTGCTCCGCCACGTGATTTTTATTTTCACCCTTTCTTGTCAATGGAAAATACCGTAGCACAACAAGTGGGGCTTCTCGTGGAAAAGTGATTGTTTCAAGGAGACGGCGTGCTTGCTTTCAGCATTTCAACACTTGCGACTAGGTATTGTTTGCGAAGAATACTTTTATCGCTATCTCGTGGTAACGATGCAATTTTCCTGGATAAAACGTATTCTGTTTATTAATTTAGGTTATAATTTATAGTATGTGTGACAAATGTCGTCAGAATTCGTTCAAACAGTATTGGCGTGAAAGAGTAACAAAAATCCATATATCCATTCATACAAACTTTCGCGTTTATAATATTAGCAAGACTAATTCAAATTACTCTCTGCCTACCTTAAAAAGCAGAATGGAGCCCCTACAGCTTTCCTTGTGTGTCTATCTGCGGTGTACTTCCGTTTGGAAAATTATTTTTCCCAAACTGAAATGTTCCATTTCCCAGATGTTTATTTTTTCTGAAACTGTAAACTGTTCAGGATATATTATATATATATTATATTCTGTTCAGGGTCTACGGGTTAATTGAAGTTTGAATGTAGACGTCACTTTAGCAAGGAAAACAAAAGAAATTTTTTACCAACTGTACCGTGTCTCACGTAAAATTAAAGACCTTGTTGTGATTAAAAACAAATCATTTAGTAAAAATTAAATAAATATTAGGGGACAATCTTACACAAATCGACCTAGTCCCAAACTAAGAAAAACTTGTACTATGGGTACTAGACGACGATAAACATACTTATATAGATAAATAAATACTTAAATACATAGAAAACATCCATAACTCAGGAACAAATATTCGTGCTCATCACACAAATAAATGCCCTTACCGGGATTTGAACCCAGGACCTCTTGCTTCGTAGGCAGGGTCACTACCAACTAGGCTAAAGCGGTCGTTAAATTCGCTAAAGTAATAAAAAAAAAAAACAAAAAAAATGTTCTTCATATTGTAAAATAATCGGTGTAAGATACATGAAGGGTTCCGTACCTTAAAAACAGTTCAATAATAAGTTTTGTTAAAAATTATATCTATATATATAAAAGAAGAAACTGACTGACTGACTGACTGACTGACTGACATATCAACGCACAGCCCAAACCACTGGGCCTAGAGATTTAAAATTTGGCATGTAGGTTCCTTATAAGGTCTAGGGGTGCACTAAGAAAGGATTTTTCAAAATTCACTCCCTAAGGGGGTGAAACGGGGGTCCAAAGTTTGTATGGGGAAACAAGATTAGTTCGACTATTTTATTCGAAACTTCACAGAAATACTCCTAATGATAAATGAGTAAACACGTGTTTCTGGTTTTTTGAGAATTCAACCCCTAAAAGGGGGGAAAGGGGTAACAAAGTCTGAAAATCAACATGGGTGTTGTTTCTATGGTATATCGGGTCGCTGGTTATGAAAACAACAACGGTTTTAAAATCCGACGTGGCAGACGTAAAATAGCATCTCCCTGGATGGGGTGCGATGGGGTTGAAATATCTAAATAAACTAAATGACTGTTGATATATCAACGCACAGCCCAAACCACTGGACCTAGAGACTTTAAATTTTGCACATAGATACCTTATACAATGTAGGCATCCCCTAAGGAAGGATTTTTGGGAATTCCCACGGGAAAGGGAAAAAACGGGATTTATATATTCGATTCCGAGTGACCCTATCTCGGTAACTATAATAACTAGACTCTTCAAATTTGATACACAAGTAGGTATTACATTATTTAAAAACATTAATTTCAGGATTTTTCAAAATTCCCACGGGATAAGGAAAAAACGGGATTTATATATTCAGTTCAACGGAATCCTATGAACTATAGTAAAATTACTAGACTCTTCAAATTTGGCATAGATGTAGGTAATTATAAATTCCCATGGGATAAGGAAAAAACGGGGAGTGTTGAGCTGGATTGAGAGAGGACTTTCCAAAATTCCTACGGGAACGGGAAATACAGGATTTTTCGTTTTACAGGTCGTAGAAAGTTGAAATTCGGCATGTAGGTTGTTTGGGGAGTGTAGAGGAGCATTGAGAGAGGACTTTCCAAAATTCCCACAGGAACGGGAAAAACGGGCTTTTTCGTTTTACTGGTCATAGAAAGCTGAAATTTGGCAAGTGGGTTCCTTGGGGAGTGTAAGGGAGCATTAAGAAAACATTTCCCGAAATTCTTGCGGGAACGGGAAAAAACGGGATTTTGCGTTTTACTGGTTGTAGAAAGCTAAAATTTCAAAATTCATAAGTTTATACTGTAAGTAGGCCGCAAAGGGCACTTTAACCGACTTCTAAAAAAGGAAGAGGTTATGCATTCCACTTTATGAATTTTTTTATGTAGGTATGTTCACCGATTTCTCGGTCAATTGTGGACCTGCTTGCTTGCTTGCCTGTATGCTTGCTTGCTTGATATCTTTGGAATACTCATAGTACACGCGAGCGAAGCCGCGGGCAAAAGCTAGTTTTTAATATAAGGTTATTTTTTCTAACTGCACTTCTTGCCCCTGGTTATCAAAACACTCGTCGAGACGAATCAAACGAGTCCAAACTCGATGCGGTCGTATCGTTTTATTGCAGAGTTCTTAGGCCACCCTCTAGCTTCATCATCAGATCTGCTCCATATCATAATAATATTACAAATACAAATACAAATACGTTTATGGCCAGAACATAGTGAATACAATAGGTCTTAATGGTACAGGATGTTCTACCCTTTCTAGGCTGTTGCATTGGCATCGGATTTATATTGAAGCTGTGGTGCCCTAGTGGTTTGGTCTATGGCTTCGCAAGCAGAAGGTCGTGGGTTCAAATCCCGGCTTGCACCTCTGAGTTTTTCGGAATTTATGTGCGAAATTACATTTACAGTGAAGGAAAACATCGTGAGGAAACCTGTATACAACTGCGAAGAAATTGAATGGTGTGTGTGAAGTTCCCAATCCGCACTGGGCCCGCGTGGGAAATACGGCCCAAGCCCTCTCATTTTGAGAGGAGACCTGTGCCCTGCAGTGGGACGTATGTAGGCTGGGATGATGTTGATGATGATGAAGTTTTTATCCCAGAAAATTGTGTACTTTCTGCGGGGTAGCGATAAACGAATTCTTCGCAGACGGAGTCGTGAGCAACAGCTTGTATAAAATAATAACAACTTCAATCAAATAACTACTTGCAAATATTAGTTAATTTTATAACAACTGTGAAAATAAACTTGTTTTTAACTTCATTAACAAGTGTAGAAACAACAACGTTAAATGTTAAAGAATGAGAAGCCGAAGCTCAACTTAGGTATTATTGAAAGACGCATAAAATAAATTGTTTGTTTATATTAACCGTAAGAATACGAAAAGCAATTTATCACGATCCTGTTATCATTCACGAAGTATCTGATCAACGAACACCCACGTGGTCTCTATCTACGCCGCGCCGTAGCCGCTACGTCGTAGCAGTGCTACGAAGTCTTGTAAACATCTTTCAGCTTTGTGATAATTATAGCCACTTGTGTAATTATTCGTCTGAATAAATTTCAAATTACACTTTCTATTTAGATTGATGTGATTACTTATCTGACGTGTTTTGTAGGTAATAAGGTAAACAATAATAAATATTAAGCTCCAAACGCACAGACAGCGGAGACGTGGCGATGCGGTGGCGGTGACGGTTGTAATATTCTAACTTGTATAAACGGTTGTGCGGTACCGTATTATTGAGAAGTCGTTCATACAAGTTAGAATGTTACAACCGTCACCGCCACCGCACCGCCACGCCTCCGCTGTGCGTTTGGAGCTTTATTGTTCTATTTATTAGCCGTTTATCCTTTCTCCTAAACGAATCCTTTTTGCGGGTAATAGGACATTGTGTAACTCCCGTACGGCTATCTATCACCATATTACTCGTTAATCCTGTTGCCAAGAAAGCTGCAGAAATGACTGACACGTGGCTGGAGGATTATTATTTTAATTTCTCAAAGGCCCTTGTAGCGGCCAGATAGAACCATTACCCCCCTCGCCGCAGTCGGTTCCGCGCGTTGGCAAAAGTGATGAAACAACTGCACACCGGCGCGTGGAACTGCGCGGCTGATTTAAAATGGAAGACCAGTCAGTCATCAAGCGGCGGCTCATTCCCTGCAGCGGCTCGTTCTGAAGCAGAGCTCTCCAAGTGTCCCTAATTACCCATAACGTTCCTCGAATCTCTGAGTCCATTTATTGTAAATACTTTTGATATCTTTTCCTTATATTTTCATTATACGTTCGTGTGCCTTTTGATACCGTTCTTATTAATTTATATCTTTACGAAGCCTCAGGAGGCGCACCTACACCCTCATAATGCCCTCGCATCGCATGAAGACTTGAACATGGTGCGGTATACCAAACTAGACTTCAGCAGGTCTCAGCTTTGACAACATTAAGAAAACTAATAAAATAGGACTCTAAAATATCTTTTGGCACAAAATTCCTTTGACGTGCCATGCATGTTGATGAATGGCAGTCTTCGACGGTGCGTTTTAAGCGGTCTTTTTTGCCACGAACTTGCAAAGTCTGGAACGATCTTCCCGCTGGGGTCTTCCCATCGAGTTACGACCTGGGCGCCTTTAAGAGGCGAGTGTACAATTTTCTGCAGGGCCGACAACGCACTGGTATCGCGTAAGGCGCTGCGAGTGTCTATGGACAGTGGTGTTCATTTAACATCAGGTGACCCGCTAGTTCGTTTGTCTGGCCTCTCTAACATAAAAAAAAAATGCCGCACCGTGGCGCTGGTGAGAATCGCCTTAAAGTATTGAAGTAACGAAACTATCCACAGACAGTACCTACTATTTCATAAAGATCCAAAAGTTACTCATCGGTCATTGACTTAAGATTTCTATTATAAGACCAGTACTTATAAAGGTGACATTCAGACAAAGGTAAGTACCTACAATCAATGTCACCTTTAATAAGATAGTTTGAAAAACTGAGATTTTCATTAATCAAGTAAAGAAATCTTAATTTAATCAACTCGATTCAAAAGTCAGTCAGTCGGCCACAAAAAAACGGATTTATATTTAATTTATGATTATATGTTAAATCGTTGTAAAATATTAAGGTAAAAAGGTGACCGCTAAAAATATTACAATCAATCTATGCTAAAAAGAGAAGCTTATTTCATAAACAAGTCAAAAACAACTCGCGTGTGTTGGTTTTAAAAGACGGACATAACGCTTCCAGTTAGCATATTTTGTTATATTTTTGCATTTTTCTCTAGATCAGCTAGCGCTGAATACGACAAAATAAGTTTAAGTGTAATTATATCAATTATATACTTTACTAGTTGTTGACCGCGAGTCCGTCTACGAAGAATAGGGGTATAAAAAATAGCCTACGACCTATTCTTAGACCTACCAAATATAAACAAAAAAATTCTTAAAAATCGGTCAAGCCGTTTCGGAGGAGTTCGATAATAAACACTGTCATGAAATGTTTATAATAATATTATTTAAAAGCGAAAAAATGCGACGTGGTTCAATTTGTAGAACACCCGTTGGGGCGCATACCCGGGAGACGTGGGTTCGAATCCCGCCGGCGCACCCGAAAAACTTTTTCGCTTTTAAATAATCTTAGATTCGGTGAGCAGCCGTACTGCTAATAAAATAAATAATATTTGAATAAATAGATGTGGTACATCATTTTTTACGCATTTCCAATGTAATTTGGAACGTAGGAGTCGTAGCTTCTAATAGTTGCGATGGATGTTACCACACGCCACTGTTGGCGTATGTAAGCGATTAAGAATTTCGGGGGAGTCGGTTGGATGCGACGTGGTTCAATTGGTAGAACACCCATTGGGGCGCATACCCGGGAGACGTGGGTTCGAATCCCGCCGGCGCACCCGAAAAACTTTTTCGCTTTTAAATAATCTTAGATTCGGTGAGCAGTCATAGGTACTGCTAATAAAATAAATAATATTTAAAATAATATGTTAGAAGAAGAAGAAGATAGATAGCAATTAAAATATTTATTCAATTGTAACAGTTATTTGCGATTGGCTTGCCTGTTATATTAAATATTTTGAACTAAGTAATCCTATTTAGTATAGCTTTTGCCCGCGACTCCGTCCGCGTGGAATTAGTAATTTGGGCAGCTTATTTTTTTTTTATTGAATTTGCTTTTTCATCAATTATGGCTCTCCTTAGTTCCTCGATATAAAAAAAAGTTACCCGCCCCCCCCCGCACACCGCACACCGCGTTCACATTCAACACCGTACTCTCCCAAGTCAAGCGTGCCTATAGAAGTTTTACTTCAAAAACCCCCGATTTTGAATCATTCTTCCGCTCCGCTCCGCTCCTATTGGTGTTAGCGTGATGATATATAGCCTATAGCCTTCCTCCATAAATGTGCTATCTAACACTGAAAGACTTTTTGAAATTGGAGCAGTAGTTCCTGAGATTAGCGCGTTCAAACAAAAAAACCTGTTCGATAAATTCTTAAAATAGACGTATCTTTCTTATTTGTGAACCGATTCAAATGAAACAAACACTAAATGTTAATCCAAGAAAATACCAACATATCAGTGAAAACCGCATCCTTCTAGGTTAAGCCGTTTCTGAGATTAGCGCGCACAAACGCACAGACAAACAGACAATAATTCTAAAAATCATTGTTTTGGGTTCTATTGTGCTAATAAATAGCCCTAGTGACAGTTTTTCTCAAATATCTTCAATGTACAGACACCGACTTGTTACAGATTTATTATATGTATAGATAGATTTGGCGAGCAATTAGTTTTAACATCATCCTTTAAATTATATTTTTGTTGAAACTAGCGGTAATTTAATATAACGAAATTTGGGCTGAAATTAGAAAGCAACGTATTCGGTTTACTTCACAACCCTACGTATCAAACATGAAGGATAAATCTTACTTACGTAACCCCGTCACCTATTTCGGTTACACGGTCTGGTCTGGGCGAACTTCTCGCTAAGTGCAAACATTTCAAATCTAAATTTATCTCATCTAAGGTCTAATAACAATTTTAACATTATGTCTAAAACGGTAATAACACTAAGCAATAACGCCGAGAGAGAATTCAATAAATATTTAAAACAAACAATTTTTAAATTTACTGTAAAATTAGGTTTTAAATAGTTTTTAAATAAATAAATAGTAGATTTAGTTGTCTAACCAGTGACGTCACAGATCATATATACAAAAACCAAAGGGGGAATCGTGTTTTTACAGCCCATAAAAAGTATGTCAATTGGTATCAAATAGCCTATTGTGATTTTGTCTCATTTTGATTGCCGATTTCATCTTATCGTGATTAATAAACACCCCCGCCCTCTAAAAGCTACAATGCTCGATTGAAAATTTTGAAAAAAAAAATATGATGATAGAAACATATTAAATTTACAAGGAAAACTAAAGCGGATAAGTTTGCTTGAGAATTATTAGTTGTTTAAGAGTAGTGCGATGCTCGTTGACCTCAGGACGGTCTCCGAGCGAGTTGGTCTTAAATTGAACATGGACAAGACGAAGGTCATGTCGAACGCCCATGTTGTATCAGCTCCCGTTATAACTGGAGGCTCTCCGCTCGAAGTTGTTGATGACTTTATCTACCTGGGACATACAATCTAATTAGGTAGGTTCAACTTCGAGAAAGAGGTCAATCGACGAATTAGACTCGGCTGGACAGAGTTCGGGAAGCTCCGCAATATCTTGTCATCCAATATACTGCAATGTCTCAAGTCAAAAGTCTTTGACCAGTGTGTGTTCTCAGTGAAGACTTAATAGCACTGAGACGTGGCCGCTAACGATGGGCCTCATAAGAAAGCTCAAACTCACTCAGAGGTCGATGGAGAGGGCTATGCTCGGAGTTTCTCTGCGAGATTGCATTAGAAATGATGAAATCCGCGCAAGAACTAAAGTCACCGACATACATAGCTCGAAGAATCGCCAGTCTCAAGTGGCAGTGGGCAGGGCACATCGCTCGTAGAACTTATGGCCGATGGGGCAAAAAGATTGTTGAGTGGCGTCCACGGACCGGAAGACGCAGTGTAGGTAAGCCTCCAACAAGATGGAGCGACGACCTGGTTAAGGTTGCGAGATCGCGTTGGATGCGAATGGCACGGGACCGATCTGTTTGGCGAGCCTTGGGAGGGCCTATGTTCAGCAGTGGACGTCTTTTGGATGAAATGATGATGATGATGATGATGAAGAGTAATTAGCAGCTTAACTGAAGACTATACCTTCCGTACAAAATACAAAATCCTTAGAAAAATATTACTTGTTTAATACTGATAGCATAATTAATAGTAAAACGAAGGGGAAAAAATAGTAGCAATCATAAACAAAGCTAACGTTCTATCTAAATAACAACACATCGGAGTGTGCGGCGCTATGTGAACGCGATTACGATACGCAACATTGATAGGTGTGGAAAATATTTTGTGTTAGCTACGTGCGTGACTCGACGGGATCACGCGTTTAATTAATCACACAGTAAATGTGCAGTTTATAGTTACAAATGATAACATAATAATCTTGATTTGCCATTTTCAGGAAAACAAAAGGATTATCGACTGTCAATTATCTAAGTTGATATTGTTTTGACTAAGGAACTTCAATCTTGTTGAGCAAACTTTTACAAAATGGATTCTATGTAAACAGATTATAGGTAGATTAAAAAGTTAGCTATACCTTTCTTGCAGATTAGATTGTGTAAAGATATTTTTTAATAACAGATAGCTAGTTATTTGTTATTTTCACAGTCGAGGTGGCAACAAGGCCAGTTTTATCTGGAAGGACAACTGTTAATAGGTTATTGGTATTACACTACAACTGCCCACTGTTATATTTTCAATGGCAATTGAATTATTATGGTTTCTTCCACATTTTAAAAGAAAGCTATTGAAGCGTTTATCAAATTAATTAGGTACCTAGTTATTTTCTATCAGTAATTAATCTGTGAAAAGGTCGTGGTGGCCTAGCGGTTTGAGTTATGGCCTCTCAAACAGAGAGTCGAGTAGGGGTGTTTCGAGCCCTCTGAGTTTTTCGGAATGTGCGAAATTACATTAGAAGTTTACCACAAGCTTTACGCAAATGGTGTGTGTGAAATATACGTCCCACTGCAGGGCACAGTCCTCCTCTCAGAATGGGAGAGCTTGGACAGTAATTCTCACGCGGGTCCAGCGCGTATTGGGAACAGACTGATGAAATGATGATAAATTAATTCTGACTTTACGTTGTCAATTAGATTGACACAATTTTGACTATAAACAGAATTTAATAGTCCATTGATATGGACCGGAATGGACCTCCATAAAGTAACGCCTGAATCAATTACACAACATTCAAAATAAAGAGGCCACCAATGCCGCCCGGCAATATGGCTTCGGCGTGGCGCAAGCCTTTACTCATCAAAAAACCACAAATAAAATTCTTACAGTAAAATTACGATGTATATTTGAAAAATCAAGCAATAAGCATAATATTTACGTTTTGATTGTAAATTAGACTTAGTAATGTGATTTAGCAAGTGACCATACCCCAAGTCATCATCATTATCATCATCATCCCAACCTACCTATATGCGTCCCATTGCAGGGCACAAAGTCAGAGGACTTGGGCTTTAGTTCCCACGCCGGCCCAGTGCCGATTGGGAACTTCACACACACCATTGAATTTCTTACCAGGTGTCTTTAAGTTTTCTCACGATGTTTTCCTTCGCCGCAAAGCTCATGGTAAACAAATGTAATTCCGCAAATAAATTTCGAAAAACTCAGAAGTACGAGCCTGGGTTGGAACCACGACCCTCGGCTTGAGAGTCCATAGGTCAAACCACTAAGCGTTTCATATTAAAGAGTTTTGACGGACGTCAGACAGAAGGATTATGAAGTGATCCTAAAAACGAAAAGGGTATCACGATCAGTCTATATTAAAAAACCGGCCAAGAGCGTGTCGGACACGCCCAAGGTAGGGTTCCGTAGCCATTACGAAAAAATCAAGTAATATTTTTTTAAGGCTTTCGTATGTGTACGGAATCATCCAAGTTTAGGTATGTTTTATACCTTAGGCTACTATTTACTCTTAAACTACAAATAATTTTCAAGCAATCTTAGCCGCTATAATTTTCCTAGTAAATTTGATATATTTACTACCATTCTGAATTTTTTCAAATTTTTCCACCCAACAGTTTAGATTTTAGAGGGGGGGGGGGGGCGACGGTCGATTTTTTTTAAATTTTCACTTTAAAGTTGAATATTTCTCAAACAGATCACTGAATAGAAAAATCATGTTAGCAACCCCGCAATGGTTTTAAAAGACCTATCCAACGATATCCCACACTATAGGGTTAGTCGAGAAAAAAAAAATCACCCCCACTTTACGACTATGGGAGGTACTCTAAAAAAAATTTTTTTACTTTTTTTTATTTAATCACTTTGTCGGCGTGACTGATATATATATTCATGCCAAATTACAGCTTTCTAGTACTAACAGTCTCTGAGCTTAGCCGCGGACGGACAGACATGGCGAAACTATAAGGGTTCCTAGTTGACTACGGAACCCTAAAAAAGGTAGTCTAAGGTGACACACACAAAGTAAACATTTTAATTGACTGGATTCAGAAAGCTGTCGTATTTGGCATTTAATTGATTTCATTCGATTGATTGGGGAAAAATAATTGTACCCAACAGTGGCGAGGCGTGAATTTTTTTCCAGGTAAAGCCGGACGAAAAAAAGCAAACAAAAATCATACCCCATTTCTTAGTAGTTATACTAGGTTATATTCTTGAAAACTAGTACTTACGTGCAGTAATTCGGTCCATAAGACTGCAGCATATTTATCCTTTCACTGATATCAGTATCAAAACAATTATGTTACTTATACATGAATTAGACACTGAATTATAATCAGATTTACAACCTGACAGACGATAATATGTACGATCAAATTTCACCGATATTGCGTATCAACACTGATCTAATATTGTGTTTTTATTAAAATTATTTCACATAATTTTATTATAATATAAATAAACAAACTACAAAACACTGAGCGATTGACATGACATTACCTAATGTTGTCATTTCAATAAATACCACACCACAAACAAATCGACCGCGCTAGCGGATCACGTCCGGCACGTTCTATGGCTCCGAATCGTACATACAGTGACACATTCCGGCAGCGCGGCACAGCGTATACGATTTGGTCTTGTGCAGCGCGCTGAGCACAGCCCGTGGCGGTTTAATTTTGTCTGTTTATAAATCTTATTATAAAAATAGATAAAATATCGTACTTTCTGTGTTACACTGAAACTCGATATTTTAAAATTAAATTTCGCTCCAGTAATTTTAAATAAGTCTACGAATGGCTGCATGAATGTCAATTCCGTCGGCTATTCCAAGTGGGATAAATTAATTAAAAAAAAAGCTTCTGTCAAAGTGAAATTAAGCCTTATGCACAATGTAGAAAGTCTTTTTTTAAATGTGATAAGCCGATAGAGACCGGGTTATCTTCAGCCTATTCCATGCCTATTCTTACGGTAGACGCTTGTAGTGAATCTATGGTTTTATGAATGAATATTTACATGTGTGTGAGTGTACAATTCCTGCCTGAATACTGAATTTATGAATGACTGATTGGTCTTGTGGATATTTTGATGCGTTTTGTTACTGCACCATTTTGAAAAATACTTAAAAGTTTATTATGGAAGAGTAAGTCTCTATACAAACAATCGGTTACTAAGAGAAGCGTTTGGTTACTTCAAAATTTTAGGCAACCCGCTGGGAATCGAGTTGTTAGCACCCTTCGCCACTGGTACCCAAATGGAAACGTGTCGAACCGTTGGCGTCACGTGTTTATTTTAATTAACTCCGACGGGCTAATAAAGTTGTAGGTGACTTTGACTTTACTAGATAAAAGGCACCTACTTTGATATTTCAAATTAGCCATTAAATTAAAACATGCTCTCCAAAGTCGTTTTGATGACCAGATGCCCTAGTGGTTAGAGAACCTGACTACGAAGCTTGAGGTTCCGGGTTCAATTCCCGTGTCGGGGCAGATATTTGTATGAAAAATACGAATGTTTGTTCTCGGGTCTTGGGTCTTTAATATGTATTTAAGTATGTATCTATCTATATAAGTATGTTTATCCGTTGCTTAGTACCCATAACACAAGCTTTGCTAATCTTACTTTGGGACTAGGTCAATTGGTGTGAATTGTCCCATGATATTTATTTATTTATTGTTCTAAATTTTTTTTTATACAATATAAGCTTGCGTTTGGCCACAATCACGCCTGATGGAAAGCGAAGATGAGGCCTACGATGGAGCAATTAACTCAAGTATAGAAATAAAATTAAAGTTATAAAAAAAATCTACTTTTCACACCTTTTATATTTTCTAATTACTTAATAGCATGTTAACTAAATTAAGATGACTGATGTGCACTTTTAATAGTAAGTCTGAAAGAATTATTTTCTTTGTATAACTTTTTGACATTTGACAATAGATAAAACAAGGTATACTTTAATCAAGATTGATTTAAAATTACGCTCAAACTCACATTTCACTTATTCCTTAGGCAGAAAACGGTGCCATGCGCATCGCATCCTTAGTTACAGAATGCGCGAACTACCTATTCGTAATTGTATTATTTTAACTACTTGACCTACTTAATGTTACCAATCGACCCATTCATTCATCATTCACGCGGTGTGGTACGGGAGGGGTCCAAGGCTCGCACGATGACGTCACTATTGGGTTTAAAAACCATACACCCCGCTCAGCACTACCCAGCTGCAGTCCCCCTCCTCTGACCTACTAACCCAAAATGGGATCCAAGTGACGTAGGCAATTGTACAACCCTGCTAACGTGTTGTCCTGTAAGGGTCTGCACCTCCGCAAGGATCGGTAGGAAAACCTGTGTGCAGCGCACGAGTTGCGTTTTCAATGGAACTTTCACGAACGGATGTACAGTTGATACCACACGGATCTGAGGAAGTGTGCGTTGGAAAGTTATATTTGCTCCTCTGAGCCAGTGGCCATGGCCTGTTATAGGAATATACTCGTAATACTGACGTAGACCTCGCAACAACCTTCCGTGTCTCGATTGAACTTAATGGCCCTTTTATAGACTTTCGTAATTCATAAATTTAATTAACAAACGGTTTGATTAAAAATTTATATTTATTGACAGGTCAAGGACTGCCTGAAATAAAGTGAATTCAGCATTGAAAATCGTTTTACAATATATTCTAGAAATCTTTGGGATGTTAATAATTAAATAAGACAAAGTTGAGTACTTACAGAAACTAGGTTGTGATTCGTCAACTGAATCATCGACGCGTTTACGTGAATGAATTTACATATTAAATCTTCATCACCTCTATGCAATGACGTAAAGCTCACCTTGCCTTGAATCGTTTCGCAACACCAACTACCTATAAAATGTGAGATTCCCGGTTTCCAATATCTACCATGTAATATTTAGAACTCTTTGGCCTCAAAGGGAATGTGTAGGCATTGTTGTGTTGGTATCTAGGCTCGATATACCGCCTTTGAGTCTACGTGCTTTAAACGTCTTATTGCGTAATATTATCGTTAAATTTATCGATGCCACATTTCAAATTATATGTTTCGCTGATAGAATATTCGTGTATCTGTCCTGTACCGATTTCATTTCAAAGAAAACTAAAAGTTATTGCAAATAAATTAACTTGTCTTGTGTTTGAATCAGTCCATCTATTCCAGTTTGGAAACTATACCTAATGCCATAGATAACGTAAAGATACGCACGTTAAAATTATAACTTCTAACACACCACTCTTTTGAGGCAGGAGTTGTAAATGTCTGCACAGTTAGGTACCTACGCGTACAATAATTCAATTCAATTCAGAATCATTGCATCAAATAATTACATTAACTGCCGCGTGGATCAGTAATCTTGACAACGGAGTTGGATATCGCGGGTTAGTAGACATTTGGATAGACATTTGGATAAATATATTTATCGACTAATACGTAATTAATTTCGTCTTATTTGACTAGTATTTTAGTGACAAATCCAAACAAAACATCACAAAAGGTTTTGAAAATATCAAGATATACTAGAATAGGATTGAGACAGATCTGACAATAGTGTAAAGATTCAAGAATGATTATATTGTTATTCAGTTTCAGAATATTTTTACACAATATGCTGACGTGTGTAGATACAGAGATGAAGAGACCACGTAGTACTGTTTAATTCAGACATGAAAAGTTTGCCAAAGCACCTATGAGTTCATAGGAGGCACGGTTCAAGGTTCAAGATCAAAATGTAAAAAAGATCGTTGACAAACAGGATCGAAGGCTTACGACGCTGGATCACCGCTTACTCTACAATGGAAACGTGCCATGAAAGTCTCGATAGGCCGTCGAACCTTAGGGATCCTTTGATGATGTAAATTTCATTCCATGTTTACACTTCGAGCGTGTGTTGTGTTATTGATACCATCTCCTTTTCCAATACTTAAGTCTTTATGCCACACTCAATTCTCTCCGGAAAACAATTTTTCCAGGTGCCTACATCAAATCCGTTGCAAAGCTAATTTTATTGTTAAAGGGTGATTAGAAATAAAACGAGGTAATGCCTTGTAGGTAATTTAATCTGGTGCTATATCCGGCCTCTATTCGACATTGGGCGAAGCCGAGCTACCAGTTGCGATAACCTTTATGAAAGTTATGGATTTAACTGGCCTTCTGTCAGTGAGGCCATATGGAATAGTAGCTCAACTGGTCCTTGGTTTAGTTGACATAAGCAACCTCCAACACATATTGAAATAAAAAAAAATGCTTTTCCACTTTTGGCTCAAAACCGGCTTCTATTTATTAAAAAAAATATTGATTGACTGAAGTAAAGTAAGCTATTTAAATTAAAGCTGTTTGTGTTTCAAGAGCGGTAGAAGGATCACGATAACATAGCTGTTCTATTACATTTATGATGAACGCGGATGGTGAAGTTCACATCAAATCATCTGGCGGTACAAAAGACCTCGAATCATTTCTTGGCATGTTAGCTTTAGGGGCAAGCGATATATGTATAACATCATATGTCCTTATTTAGAATATCTGTGGGAAGTAACACGATCGTTTGTAACTCTCGCATTGGGAATATAGAACCGAACAAATGTTTATCCGAGTTCAAAAAAAAGAAAAAGGTTATCATTTCGGTTGTATGTTTTTTTAAGTTTGTTAGTGTATGACTCCGTCATTTATAAACAGATATGAAAAATTATTGGCTGGATAGGGAATACTTAGTTGCAATTAGGTCCCATTAAATAAATAAATAAATCGTTTGTCCCACAACACCAATTGACCTAGTCCCAAACTAAACGAAAGTTGTACTATGGGTACTAGACAATGAATAGACATACTTTTATAGATAAATATATTTTATAATTAATAATATGTATTAAATATCCAAGACTCGACCACAAACATTCGTATTTTTCACACAAATATGTATCTGCCCCGATTGGGAGTTGAACCCGAGACCTCAAGCATCGTAGTCAAGTTCTCTAACAACTAGCTACAGTCAACAGCCATGTGGGTTTCATAAGTAAAGTCTGGGCACATCTTCATTATGTTCTATATTTTGTAGTAACTCGTGCATTTGCTCTTGAAAATCATCATTAGGTGTAGTGAAACTGATGAGGAATACCACAGTTGACTACCGGAACTACTAAAACAAGTTTTTCACGGGATGCGATTCGATTACGTTAACATAGTTGCTAAGCCATTTATGCTCGTCTCGATTCATACGATGAAGTGGAACTGATGGTACTATTTAATATTTCACCATTAATTTCGTTATAAATATTTTTTTAAAGGCTCCAAATATTAAACCTTGGCATCTTGCTATTCTTAGTTGGGTATTCCAGAGCGATCAATAGATGCAGCGGGTTCGATGGCCGCGATGGCTTCACCCGCCTTAATATAAAGTGCCTAAACCTTGTGTCCCACTAACCTATAAATGGTACGCACACTGCATTGCAGGATTATGTTTTTAGATCAAACTGGCTGACAATAATAATATAAGAAACGTACATGTTCTTGTAATAAATTATAAAGATGCGGCTAACGTGCGTTAATAGGATTTCATGAAGGTATAGGTATGTTTACAGGGTTATTTGTAATTCACTGACATCCTCTTAACCCTGAATTCCTATCACTCAAACAAATGTTTTTTGTTTTACGACTTTTTAAAATAAAGCACTTTTTTCCCATACAAATACACAGAGTATCGTAAAAATATGAGGTAATCTCAAATTTTCAAAACGTTATTACACCAAAAATATTAAGTTATGACAAAAGCCGTAAAACAAAAAACATTTGTTTAAGTGGTAGGAGTTTAGGGTTAAAAGGATGCTAGTGAATTACAAATAACCCTGTATATAATTGATTAATTTAGGCGTCACTTTGCTTTCGCAATCCACATCCCTATAAAAAAATACCTAACATTTGGTTTCATACCCAAAGAGTGCTGACGAGGCCTTATTACTGAGACTCCACTGTCTGTCACAGAGCTCTGTCTCTTGAACCGTACTAAACACTTGAAATATTCACGGAATTTGCTAAAGCCACTATATGTACGAAGGTTTATTTCTTTATTTTCGCACAGTGAAGGGTTTACATACATACAACTACTTACTTAAGTCAAATCTGCTCTGGATGTCATAAAGGAAGTAAGAGTACCCGTTAAACAACTTCCCTTCAGGGCATTCGGGATAAAAATAGTCATATTTCCCGCTTGTTGTCCTGACAGGAATTCTTTGTTACGCAAATATTTCACTTGAAATGGTAATCAACTGAGCCACTTGGCTTGTGGGGCACGTATTGCAACCAATATCTTCGCCAAATCGGTCACCGAGTTAAGTTTCGGTACATACGAAACTTTCTGGATTCATAACTAGATAGTATGAATGTTTGTTGTGACACATTTATACTTACATAATTATATAGGATCAGATAAAAGAAGCGTACCTATTTTAGAATGAGAAAAAGTATTTCTTGCAACAAAAAACGTAATTTGTTTTAAGTACCGTAAACTGGGGTTAATTTGAAATCATCATCATCATCATCAGCCTATGTTCGTCCACTGCTGGATATAGGCCTCTCCCATGGCACGCCACTGAGCACGATCCTCGGTCACTCTCATCCAGCTCTTGCCAGCCGCCTTGCGAAGATCATCGCTCCACCGAGTCTGAGGACGTCCCACGCTACGTTTGCCGATCCGTGGTCTCCACTCAAGAACTCGTCTACCCCAACGGTTACCGGTTCTTCGGGTTATATGGCCTACCCATTGCCACTTCAGCGTGCTAATGCGGTGGGCTATGTCGATAACTTTGGTTCTCTGTCGGATCACTTCATTTTTTAATTTGAAATGCGGGGCTACTTTAGAAAAAAGTATTTTACGCCGTGTCCTTATTTTTTTAGACCATCTGTGGCAGTGAAATAACTACCTTGATAAATCACCTAACTTTTTACGTCATTTGCTCAATCGAGCTATGAATATTTGCGTTTTTATAACCATTTTAAATCTATCAAAGTAACCCCAGTTTACCGGTAGTTTCAAGGAGTTAGTATAGTTGACCAAGAAATTCCTTGAGGTCAGCCACCATGAGTCTTTTTTGATTGAAATGTCAGTTGTGTGGCTTAAAACACCAAAGGCCAATTTTCCCATAAAAATCAATATGGCAATCAACCTTATTGTCTTTATTGTGATATACGAACTGTCATAAAAATAATGGTAAAGCACTTACTTCACTTGGTCGACTATACATAGTGTCAAAATGAATAAGAACTTTCAAACTTTAAATAGGTTTAACGAATTAAACTGGGTTATTTTTTTGCTGCTAACACAACAAATCAAGTGTATGCTATCTGTAGAACTTACTAATATTATAAATGCGACGGTAACTCTGTCTGTCTGTCTATCTGTTACCACTTCACGCTTTAGCCACTGAACCGATTTAGATGAAATTTGGTATGAAAATAGTTTGGTATGAAGATAGATTTTATTCCAGAGAATTGCATAGTTTGCGCAAAATAGCGATCAACGAGTTCTTTGCAGGCAGAGTCGAGGGCAACAGCTCGTAATTTTATAAGTAAAGATACGTCAGAAGCTGCTCGCGAAACAATCGAAAAAAATGCCCCCAGCGGAGCGGTAGCGCAAACTCATACATGCGTTATGTCCTCTTTGCTCCCGATATGAAAGGCATATGGTTGAAACTACAACTGTCGCCTTTTACACGACCTACCTACGGCCTAGTGGTTAGAGAACCTGACTACCAAGCTTGAGGTCCCAGGTTCGATTCCCGTGTCGGGGCAGATACTTGTTTCAAAATACGAATGTTTGTTCTCGGGTCTTGGGTGTTTAATATGTATTTAAGTATATAATAACTATGTTTATCCGTTGCCTAGTACCCATAACACAAGCTTTGCTTAGCTTAATTTGGGACTAGGCCAATTGGTGTGAATTGTCCCGTGATATTTATTTATTTATACGCTTAATTTTCGGTGCACTAAATAACATTCAACCTCTTGCTATCTGAATTACTGTATGCACCATCATAGCTCTCTAAAAAATTTCGACGATAACCTTCTTAATTCTGATCAAACATAAAGGTTGTTTAAGTACGGATAAAGTGTTCAGGTCTATTGCAAACTAACAATAGAAGCGTTAAAAGTTTACAGAGCACGTGTATGACATTTAACCAGATGTGACATTTCAAAATTGAAATGTTGTGATGAACACCTTTTAACTGGAAATTGTTTAGAGATCGGTAGAATACCAATTTAATGTTGATTGCGACGTAAACCAAGCAACACCTAATATTTTCTAAGATTATACTTGGAAGAAATTAACCTTAAGAAACATTTTAAATATTTCCGTTCTGACGTAGGTAGTTGTTGACGGTAAAATGTTTCCATAACAATAATATCGCTTAGGAAGCAAACTGCTTGAATGTAATCTGCTCAGTGGTCGTAGTTTTCAAAGTATCATTAATTAAGTACCTAATATGTGAATTAAAAAGAGCTTTTTTTAAATTGTTGAAATGAAAAAATTAAATACCTTCTTCACAAAAGCTGATACCATAAAACTCTAAGGCTGGATTTCACCAAACTTTTATTCCGAGAATAATAAACCGCCATAGTGATTTGACATTACTATTTGAGAGTAAGGGTTATTCTCGTAATAAATGTTTGGTAAAATCCAGCCTAAAAAGGCTATTTTTTTAAGCTAAAACTACCAAGCCATAAATTAGTTATCATAACTTGCCTGTACGCCTCTTTTTTTTTCTACAGATGAACACGGGTTAAAAATATGAATAATAGTATAGACTGAAAACGTTTTGTGTCACGTTTGTTGATCTCGTAGGCGTATCTGGTTGCTGCATCTGTCCAAGCCTCGTGCTTATAATGAATAGCGTGCATCTAGACAGACTTACCAACAGCTTAGCGACTGTAATAATTAGAAGCTTCGGGAGTTTTGTGCTTAGTAAAATGACTGACAATAAAAAAATCAAATAAAACTACTAATTTGCTTTACTAATTGCCTAACTGCAAAGTCTGTAAAATAAAACACGATAAACGCTCTTTAAGCGTCATAAAAAGAGGAGGTTATCATATCAATTCGGCTACACTGTATGTTTTTTTCATGTTTGTTACTTCGGAACTCCGTCATTTAAAAACCGGTTTGAATTTTTTTGGTTGGACATGGAAAAGTTTCACTTAGGTCCCATTGTTACCAAAATTAGGATCTGATGAGTGGATCCCGAAGAAATCGAGGGAACTCTTCAAACATTGTATGGACCGGACACCTATAGGGATTATTCAGGTACATTTTGTAGTAACTTGTGCATTTGCTCTTGGAAGTCATAATTTGGTGATGTGGAACTAATGAGGAAGACCATAGTTGCCCCCGGAACTACTCAATAACAAGTATTTCACGGGTTGCGATTCGATTATTTGAACACAGTTGCTAAGCAATTTTAGCTTGTCTCAGTTCATCTGGTGAAGTGGAACTGATAGTCAAGCATCAGGAGGACTCCTCAACAATTAAAGTCTCTAAACCGGGAAAAGCAATATTTTGTAAAAGATGGCGAGTACGTAATTGATATTAAGCTAATTGTAACTTAAATAAGTTATACTAAAAAGGGAGAAATAAATAAAGTATAAAATAAAAAAATGAACCAACTCCAAAAAACCACGAAAATAACTTCCTTCTGATATGTTCAGACTTCAAAGTTGGTGCTTCATTACGAGCTGAGTGATAGAATACGAGTATGTTGACAAGATATTTAGGTCCACTCCTGCTGGCTCGTGCTAAGGGACCGAATTCAAAGAAATCAGAAACAATTTACTATCGTGTTTTTTGGAGAAGGTTAAATTATTATTTTATTAATTTCTGAGTAATTGGTTGCCTGGAAGAGATCGCTTTTTAGCGATAAGATCGACCGCCTATTGTCTACCTGAATTTTTATTTTTGTTATGTCACTGTACTGTTTTTGGTGATCAATAAAGAATATTTGTATTGTATTGTATTGTATTGTATTGTATTGTATTATTTTGTAATTTTTTCATTAGTACTTTATGTCATCTGGCTATCGTATGTCTCATGCGTAAATAGAGAGAAGCTGCGATGCAACTGCACTTAAACACAGTACCCAGTGTAATTACAGTTTAATGACTGCAAGGACGACTTTTGTTTGACCACTGAATACAAAATGCCAGAGTGGGGCGTCAGCTCCATCAAGTTTAGGATTTTTTTCCTTGATCCCTGAAATGGATCATCTTGAATCACTATTTAGATTCATCGTTGGATTGATAATAATTTATTGAATTAGGCGTTACTTTGCGGAGGTCCATATTAAGGAACTGAAACAATTACTTTGCTTACCCGCGAATTTACAGGTAGTTACTCTTGTCTTTAAATATCCCTTATTATAGGTATTGTTGGAAATTAATGTTACGTTACATTACGGTATAATATGGGTGATAAGAGGTTGAGAGCGATTGATAATGCAATAGTATTTTTATTTTTCTTTTATTTTTCATTAAATACGAAACCTAACTTAAAATTACAATAAAAATGACTTATGTTTACGTGATGTAATAATTAAACTACCTATGTAGTCAATATGTCTACATCAATAACAACTGCTGATGTACTGAATAGATACATAGACAAAGTCTACTTTATACACAAATTCGAACCGTTTCACAGCAATAGTGACTAGTTTTACAATTTGTTGAGTTGCCGACCTTCTGAATGTTTAAATCACTTCAGTCCAGTAATTGGTGGTGATCCTGGTAAGGGACATTATAATATAGTGGTATATTTATAGTCTACAGGTTGTCTTAGTAATTCAAATCGTGAAAGGCACTATGCTTGAATAATAGGAAATTTACAAATGTTTTAAGTAGGTACATCGTGTTAATTTGACATGTTATCTTAAACGTATACGTGTTTCACAAGTTGTTACAAATTGCAGTGATTCAAACAAGTTAAGTGAGAAGTTTCTATCCTAAAGTTTAATTCACATTGGTGTTCTAAAGTGCATATCTGTTTTTATGATGCATACCAGATCAAGTGTAACATAGTTTTTAACTATGTAATTTAATTAAACGGGCCCACAGAATTGAAATCAATATGGCACAGTCTTATTATTCCTTATCTAAGGTGAAAGGTGTCACAGCACAAGTACTTATAGCGCGCGGGACCCTGCAGCACGAGGTTCCCAACTCCGCCTCAATCTTGGTCCTCGATGAAGACAATAAAGTCGGCGACCCCGCCCAGGTTTCAGTATTTATCTACTGATATGGTGAGAACTAGTCCCTCTAGCGGTTTTAAACTACCTAAATCTTAACCAGTCTTGATCTCCAACGGTGTTCACTCCATCATAAGGTTCACAGTCGTTTAGCACTTCTAAAGGTTTTATCGGTGGAGACCCGATGAAGGACTGTAGACAGGCCGCCGTGGTACTCTCTGCGTCGGCAGACCAGACAGACCACGTACATAGGTGTAGGTGACGGGAGGGCGGAGGATCCGTTTCGGTTGTGTCTGTTTCTTGGGTGGGCGCTGTCGTTCGGTTGGTGAGCATGATTGAGATCGTGATGTCAAGTTTAGGCTTTGAAAGACACGGCGGAGCGAGACCGTTGAGCGGTGGCGGCGATGGTGATCGCAGCCGTCGCTGCCTGACTCGCTGGTTGAGCACGAGGATTGTTCGTCCGTGGTTCTGCTGGGGTCGCAGGTGACGCTGTCGCTGCTGCTGGAGGACGCGAGCGAGTCGGAGTCAGCCGCGCGCCGCGTCAGGCGTCGGCTCAGCGCCCGCAGCAGCCGCCCACCACGGGGAGCCGCTATGGGTTCAGTCATCTCCTCCATCGGCGGGCACACTACGATTTTTGGAGTCACTGATTCCCGCCGCGAGTTCTTCACCGGCAGTTCGCCGACAAATTTCTCACTCTTCACCAAATTAAATTCTAGTATATTTTTCATAAGTTCGGTTATTCACTTTGCGACGTTAAAACAATTTTAGAGAGATGCAACGAATGTTGTTGGTGTTCGAAAGTTTTCCGATGTCGGATAGTTCCGCAAGAGCACAGATCGTTTTACGGAGGTGTGTTTGGGAACTGTTTGAAGCAGGGCGGACGCGAGGCTTATAAGGGTTTTCCTGGTCATGCGCAGTGCGCGGCTCAGCGCGGCATGCAACGGCACACGTCCACGGTAAGCCTACTATGCTGTTGGCTCTAGCCGAAGGACAGATGTTATGATTATAATGCACTACAAATGAGCAGTTTTTTGGTAGTGATAGGAATCAAAAAGTGAAAGCATTCTTTATACACTTCCCTTTTGTAAAGTAGAATGAGAGTTTCATAATTATAGGTACGTACAATACTCTCACTGTTAAATATTTGTCTCCATATTTCACTAAGTAAATGAAGATACTGTTAGAAAAAAAAATATGATTCAAAATTTTACGATGTTTCTATGAATTGTGCAGTTACAGAGCTGAGAAGGATTTTTATTAACATACCTATCTATGATTAGATTTAGATTTAAATTCGTCAAACTACTTAGAAAAAACTAAAGAAATTAAAAATTTATTCGTAACAACTAAAATTGAAGAATAAGAAACAAACTAGTTATTACGAAATGGTCCCACGACGCAGTATAAATAATGGCGGCCTTACGCTAGGCGCTGGTTTTCTGTTGGGACCATCATATATAAATAACTTTTTAGAAAAATACTTTAACTTTACGCTATTTGATACTAGGGATCGCTAATGCGGAACGGAATTATTTGCAAACATTCTCCATGATATCTAACTTATCGGTTGAAAACCCTTGTAAGAGGCAACTCTTACAAGAAAGCTGAAATCAAAAATTATGTTCTTACTGTAATATCTGATGCTTATAACATAACTAACTATAAGAGTTTTTCGTGAACTCGAAATTATGATGATAAAACATGTTTTGTACTTACTTACTCATTAATCTATACTAATATTATAAAGAGGAAAGATTTGATTGTTTGTTTGTTTGTTTGCTGAATAGGCTCCGAAACTACCGGACCGATTTCAAAAATTCTTTTGTCGTTAGAAAGCTACATTACCACAGAGTGACATAGGCTACTTTATACCGCGGGAAAATACCTTTTCCTACGGGAAAATTAATTTTATCGCGGGTGAAGCTGCGGACGGAAGGCTAGTCTATTATATAAAAATCTCGTGTCACGGTGTTTGTTATCGAACTCGTCCGAAACGGCTTGACCGATTTTCATGAAACCTTTTTCTCCATATTTGGTAGGTCTGAGAATAGGTCGTAGGCTATTTTATTCGCAGACGGAGTCGCGGGCAACAGTTAGTACCTGGTCTATACAAAAGTACCGTAAGATTCGCATACCTATAATTATTTTCACGAGTCATTTATCGGCACGGGTTTTGGGTAAATATTGGGTCGGGCATACCACGACCCCAAATACGTGAGTGATGACGAGTATTAAGTACTTATAATAATTACGTCGCATACTAATTGCAGCCACGTTAGGAACTTTGTTGAACTAACAATATTATTATGTAAATAGTTTGACTTTAATGTCTTTAGAATATGATAATGCATAGGTAGGTGATTCAGTACATATTTGTGATTTTTACATGTCCTATAATATTGACTTCGATGCACCTACTTGATACCATTTCGACACTTGCTTACTCAATGTTTACGGTTTTGCTCATTATATCAATTAAATTGTCAATAGCCTTATATATTTATTTGTTTGAGATATTAATCTCGAACTTTTTTCTATGTTAGAGAGGCCAGATAAACGAACTAGTGGGTCACCTGATGTTAAATGATCACCACTGTCCATAGACACCCGCAGCGCTTTAGGCGATGCCAGTGCGTTGTCAGCCCTAAGGAAAAAGGAGAGGGAATAGGGGAGGGGGAGAGGTATTGGACCCCCGGCGCTCTCACTGACCGTACGAAACGCAGCAGGAGTACTGCTGCTTCACGCCGGTGTTCTGTGAGAGGGTGGTACTGCCCCGGACGAGCCGGCCCATTTCTGATGCAGCGGTTAGCTACAACATGGCTCTACCAGTACAAAAACTTTCTTGAATAATCTTTGAATAATACACCGTGAAATTTTTCAGAATTGGATTTTTGACTCTAGTCAAAATAGTAATTATAAATCGATTGTATCACCTCGTTTCGGGAAAACAACCACTAAAATTTCACGGTGTATAATATTCTCTTAACTTACTTTCCATGTGTCACGTGGGGAAGGTATTTCATATGTACGATTTCGAACGTCAATAATTTAATTATCGCAGTTTACAGTATTACCACTTATATAAGTTACATCGGCAATAATCGTTTGCGCAGAATAGTGCAACCTAACACCGACTGAAACCGAACGTGAATACCAATGACAATAACACATTATTTTATCTTATGGCTCCAAATACAAGAATAACACGGACTCATGCTATCTCGCTTTTAATATAAGTACATGTGAGGTTTTTCTAACGTGAGGCATCGAATTTGTTGTATAAAATAGCACAATAAAATATCAATGGAATCTTTACCGAATTTACTCAGTCTTTGTTATGACAGCATAAACAAGCTTGGTTGCTAACCACTAGAAAACCATAGATGACAGGACAAATATGGCGCGTACGAAACAACCAATAGTGGACAGTCACGTGACGCATGTACGCGTGGTGTGCTATGATTGGCTGAAAATTTTTCGCTCCACATCAAAATAAGTTTTCTGCGCAGGTACATCGGCGTAACTTATAAACGTGGTACTACTGTACTGTAGCAAAATCAAACGCCTGCCTAATTTCCGCAACTCGACGTCTTCTACGCGCCTATTTTGCGTAACTGGCTGTAGGCACTATTCATGCCAGCCCAACTCCTAAAGGAAGCCTAGCAGACCCTTCACGTTGCCGACGACTTCTTGGAGCGACCTCGGTGTCCCGAGGTGTAGTGCCCTGTAGCTCGCCACACTAGCGCACTCCAGCAGGATGTGTGAGGCCGTTTCTTCTGCCTCCATGCACGCTCTGCATACGAGGGGGCTGTCTGTAACACTTAAATTGTGTAACCATTTCTCTATACAAACGTAGTCCCCTGTTTCCTCCCTGGATAATGGCTTTAGAGCCAAATTTTTTTACTGTGTAATCTGTATCTACCACAGCTATGCATGCCCCTATGTTTCGTTTTTTTCCATATTTCAATTAACATAAGAAATATGAGCTTTCAAAAACTGAAAAATTTGCCCAATTTCAACGTCATTTTCAGACACTCATCAGAAAAGAATCCCTCATACAAACAATAAAAGGAAAACATAGGGGCATAGCTAAATCTGTCCTATAATTATTTTTGAAAAAAATAATTTTATTGGTCCAGTTTTCGAGAAGAAAACAGGGGACTACGAAATGCTGTTTTGATCAATTTTACGCGCCTATTAACGGTCTGAGCTGCAGTTGTCCCGCTCTAGCTGTACTGACACGGAGGGGGTACGGGCGAGACATCAACATTTCATTAAAATACCTGTTTCTCAAAAGTCTCTCAGCCATCGTATCCTCTTAAACGCCTATTCAAAGAGTACTTGAATGTTGGCTGAAGGAACATAGTTCAATAATCTCTTGAATGACCTACCACAATGTGCTATTGACCCTCCCCAATTGTAATAATTGTTAATAAATAATACTTTATTTACACTATTCGGCCTAGTTATTCTATTATGTCAATGACAAGTAAGGTGATTGTTAAGCCGCGTACGGACTGCGCGCACTCGGGTACGCTACGCGTACCCGGGCTTGCCTGCCATGTCTGTACGCCATGTACGCGTACAGTGTACGTGTACGTGTACGTGTACAGTACGTGTACGTGTACAGTGTACGCGTACATGGCGTACGAACATGGCGTTCCAGAACACGCAAGCCCGGGTACGCGTACCCGAGTGCGCGCAGTCCGTACGCGGCTTTAGAGTTTTGTATCAAGATATTTGGTAAAGGACTGGCTATTTTCTTGTTAACTAAGTATAACTAGATTTGCAAGGGTAAAGTATGGTAGGTATCAAAAAAATGTATGGACTTGTAAAAAAATACATTCATGTAGATAGAGATAAGTTTTGGGTTGCAATTTGGGTTGTAGGTAGAGTGGCAAAGTATCATTCAAAATGTAGCCTTTCCAACCAGAAATATACCAAAAATAGTCAAATTAAATGTCAAAAACAATGAATGATGAGCAAGCACGAAAGTTCACATTTTCGAGCGTTAGAGACATCAGCCTCTTTGATAATATATCCAACGAGGACTGAGGTGCGCGAAAAACGCGGCGCCGCGTTGACAGTCATAGCAAAATTTCACAATCAAAGTCGATTGCTCAACCAGAGATGACATAAGTGCTAACTCCAAAGGGACAGGGGCTAATTCTTAAACAACGTTACCCGGCAGTGTTAAAATTAGCATTGGCGTGCTCAATTTAGTTTTATTAAAACTTATAGTACAGTAAAATTTTGAACAAAATATCGACCGCACTTTTCAAGAAGTCAAATCAAATCAACTGGTACTGGGAGGATACAAATTTCCAAATACAATTTTCACTCCAAAACCTTTGTAATTTCTATGTTATCCTTTGGCGATGGGGGCCCCAAGGCATGCCTACTCCGCTTAATGGCTAATCCGGCCCGAAGCGAGCGAAGCTACGAGAAAGAACTACGCAAATCTAAGTAAATTAGTAGATCACTAGAATATTGAGTGCAACTGGTTGTGTCTATGTACTCAGGAAATACATAATATGTATTTTTGAGTTGTTGTATATACCGATTAGGTTATCACTCCGAAAGTTGCAAGGTCATTTGCCTATTCAGGAACAGTTGTGAACAGTTGGAGTTGCTTCTAAGTAAAGTAAATATTAAATAATATTAGGCGCATATTGGTTATGTAGTAATTAGATTATAATTAGGTACTCATTCAGAATGTTCATATTCATTATGTTTCAATAATATGAAACTACACACTACCCTTGATACTCCCCTAATACTATCAAAAGGCAAAAAGTAGATTTTTTGTGTCTTTTTTCTACTGGCACGTGTCACGGCTGAAACGCACAAAAATTATAGAAATCGATCAAGAGAACACGTGTCGTGCGTAATACCTACAGCTAATGATGGTAAACAAAGAAAACCAAATTATTATTTTAAAATTTATTTACATGAAAAGAAAGATAATTCCGATATAGATTCCGAGATGGATATTGAAAGATTCACGTTTATGAAAGCTTGAGAAAGTCGTCATCAGTATCATTTAAAGCCAGCGTGTGTCAGTATGAGTGATCGTTCAGGCGTTTCTAGCTATTTAAGCCCGCAGTAGGTAAGTTCAACCAACAAGTATTGTGTTTAAAAATTACAAATCTCATGTATAGACTCTGTTATAGAATCTATCACTGAATTCCCCAATTTTCAACACTAAGAATACATGGTTGTTGAAGTTGCCATAAGCTGTAATTCCCTTCCCGTCTACGTAAGACAAATAAGATGATTTGCACCACCAATTTTATAAAAAGTTGACTACTTTCATCGCTTAGTTGATCTCGTAGAAAAGTAAAGACTAAACTAAAAACGCCAAAATATCACTCCAGGAGAGGCAAGTTGAGGTTGTTCAAGATTTAGCGAGCGTAGACGACACCTCCTAAACTGGAATAGGCGACGGGCGCAACAGCGGCAGCGGCATAGTCGTACGAATACGGGGAGACGTAAGAAGGCACGGCGGCACCAGGGTACGCGTAGTCAAGTCCTGATGAGTAGAACACTTGAGGTTTTGGGTTCGGCGCGGCGAAGGCCACCGCCAGGAGAGCGAAAAGGGCGAACTGTAAAGAACAAAAGACAGGTTAAAAAATGGAAAACGTTAATGGTTGTTGAGCGTTTTCTCCGAAGAGGATGATTTTATAAATTTACCCAGTGATTCCTCCATTTTGCTGGAATTTTCTATTGTAGAAGTACTTAGTTGTAGCGAGTAAAAATATTTATATACTATTTAAAGTTATGCACAGATATACCTACTATATATTTTTTTGTTTTCATCTCTACAAAATTATCCGCGTCATTCATGTAATGACAGTTAATGCCAACAGTAACTGTAAAAGTATCTGATCAAAGGAATTGTCGAAGATGTAACTCGATATCCAGAAATGCATACATTAAAAAAAAATCCAATCCTAAATAAAGGCACCATTCCCATTTGACGTTGAAAAGAAAACATAAACGCGTGGCGTTTTAATTAGATCTCTAAGTAATATCCTGAATGTTGTTGTCCCTAGAGAACCTAGCCATATCCTTGGTGTTGAGGGCGTGGGTTGACTAAATGCGTCGTGAAAATAGGACACAAACAAAACACTCTTCATGTTATCAAAGAGGCTTCTTTTTATTTTACTTACAATGTTAGCGAACATATTGTTGGATGCGATGCAGTGTACTACCGAATCATACCTTGTCCAATAAACTCGAGCTTAAATAGCCAAATTTTAGCCTTGATCTTTACAGTACATGATTTACTTTGGTGGACAGATGACAAAGTGACAAAGCAAGAGCGTATGACAAGTTCAATGATCTTGATAACAATAGAAGCTCTGTAGTATTAACTACATACATCCTGACTCTCCTAAAATGTGTAACGGCTTGTTTTTGAGACCATCCAATGACGAAATCAAATGAATGTGTTTCAAGTGCAAAACATTAGGAGCGCTGAATAAGGTTCGCTCTAAGTAGCTTTATGTTAGCGATGATACAGTTTTTATCCTTATTCCAAACACAGTGACGCTTTGTTGAAATATGCAACTACACATAACTTTATTCGGCCAGAGCATAATTTGCTAGTTCGTTTGAGAATTGACAAAGAAAACCTAATTGTCGATGCTGGACTCGTCTTCATTGCGTTTGTATGAGTTCATTATAATTTACATATGATCCCGGCGGACGCGTTACACGTATTTCTGTTATTGTTCCAACTGTCCCAAGGACGAAAATTGACTATATATAAGTAGTTGGAGTAATAAAAATAAACAGTCTGAATTCAAAGGCAAAGAAGCGTGTAATCCGGGAAGCCCGCACTTTGATAAAATAAATTCAAGCAAGATACAACTGCTACAATAGAAATGTTTGCGAAGTTGGTGAGTGATCAACATGTTCTATTTTTGTTCTGTGATTTTAGCACAAGTCTGTTTATGCTAAATTAACGGTAGGTACTGAGTTCTGTAAATAGAGTTGGTCCCAAATCTCCATTATAAGGTTTAGAAATAAGGGTCGCTGCCGTTAACAAACACATAATTACTTTATTTAGCTATTAAAATTAAAAATTTTAAAAACCCCGATGCCATTATGTCCCACGTATGTTTGAACATAATAAAATAAATGCCCAGTTTGCGTCTAAGATACCTTCCGCAGTTAGCAAAAGAGCTGATAACTTTGAAACGGCAAAACCGATTTTGATGAAACAAATCTAAGAACCATTGCCAAGAAACCTGCTTTCTAATAAAAAAAACCACATCCAAATCGGTTACCCCGTTTAAGAGCTATGATGCCACAGACAGACAGACACACACACACACACATAGCGGTCAAACTTATAACTATTGTTTTGTGTCGGGGGTTATAAATATTTTTTTTACAATAATATTTCTGATTATTTAAGTAGTCAGTATAAAAAACGTAGGTAAGTGAAGCACCATGGAAACGCAACCATCGTCCTTTAGGCTATATCTTGTAACAGGATGTGTTTTTTCCCTTTGATGGAATCAAATTCAGGTGACACAAAAAAATTAATCAGTGTTGATATCAGAATTTGGTGATCGAAATCATTACTCATGATTGTTTAGGGCGACAGCTAATTGTGTCAAAATACGTTTAGGTACTTAAGATATTTTTATCGAGGTATGAGTCTTGGTTTTTTTTTCACTGATGTGACCATGGATCCTACAATATTTCTTTCGTTCCTTAAAGTTTTACATACAGAGTGTCCGGTAAGTAGTGGATAATAACCAGGGTAGCATCTCCATCCTTAGTGGTCACCCTAGTTAGTTTTTAGGTTAAATAAAATTCCATCTTTTCCTTATTTTTTCAATTTCAGAAAATACGCTATCTCAAGTCAACCTTTTTCGTGCCCTATCCATGGTGACAACTGTAAAAAAAACAAATTTCTAATTCCCTTAAACGAGGACTACTTAACTGAACGACTTAATTACTAATTGTTATTAATAGTT
This sequence comes from Archips crataeganus, assembly GCA_947859365.1. Classification (NCBI taxonomy): domain Eukaryota; kingdom Metazoa; phylum Arthropoda; class Insecta; order Lepidoptera; family Tortricidae; genus Archips; species Archips crataeganus. The sequence goes on from OX402058.1 coordinate 10,651,592, forward strand.
CTACTCGTATGTGTACGAGTAGTATAAATATTTATACTATTTTAATTATTTGGACATTTTAGATTGACTTTGCTTTGTTAGGTAGATACAATTTGCAGTAGAAGTGGTTAAGCGGTTTTGGTGCTCAAAATGATCTACTACGACTCTTTTTCCAAGGTGATAAGAGATTTTATAGATCATTTTGTTGCTGAATGTATTGTAAAATTTATTTTCAGTCCCACACATTAATCACACTCCCAAGTTGTTGGTTGTTCAAAGTAAGTCGCCAACACACCAAGTTTTTATTTTCTGGTATGTTTTTTTTTTCAGGTATTCCTGTTCGCTATCCTGGCTTTTGCTATGGCTAAGCCGCAATACTACCCTGGCTACGGGTACAGCAGCTACTCTAGTGGCTATCCTGGCTACTATGGGTACTCTGGCTACTCCAATCCCCTGTCCTACAGTGGCTACGGCGGCTACGGCTCTTACTCTGGATATCCATACAGTAATGGCTACGGCTACTATTAAGTTGAAACCCTGCAAACATTGTTATGTACCTACTGTTCCATTACTTAGATATGCTAATATATTATATAATAATTAACATTAATTATTTGTTTGTTCTGTCCCATCTGTCAGTTAAAAAGTGTATGTTTATTCGACTTAAAATAATTTTAAAGTAGATGTACCTACCGTATTTACTTGATAAAGCTTTTGTAAGTTTCTTCGCAACCAGAAACTAAATGGATTTTGACTATAAATAAATGGGTTTGAATACAGAATATTTAAGTAAATTGGCCATAAACATTTAAAATCCACTCCAATTACTGTTTCGCATTTATTTTTATGTTATTAAAATAAAAAAAAGACACAGACCACTTTAATTTACGATACTGCAGAAAAAACCGACCAAGTGCGAGCCGGACTCGCGCACGAAGGAATCCGTACCATTATCTATAAAAACGGCAAAAAAATCACGTTTGTTGTATGGGAGCCTTAAATATTTGTTTTATTTCAATTTAATTGTTTATTTTTAAAGTGAATAATTTAACTAAATACCTATTCTGTGAATATTTCAAGCGTCTACTTGTTGCCGATAACGGCAACGGCAAATTGATAACAATTTCAAGCAAAAACGAGCAAAAAAATCACGTTTGTTGTATAGGAGCCCCCCTAAATATTTATTTTATTCTGTTTTTTAGTATTTGTTGTTATAACGGCAACCGATATACATCATCTGTGAAAATTTCAACAACTTCAATTTCAGCTATCACTGTTCATGAGATACAGCGTAGTGACAGACAGACGCACAACGAAGTCTCAGAAATAGGGTCCCGCTTTTACCCTTTGGGTACGGAACCCTAAAAATGGGGCCAGGAAAAAATTGTGTCCGTACACTGTAATTATAGCATTTATTTCTATTTAAGTATTTTATCACTTAGTACGATCTTCGGGCATACTTCTTTACTATAATATAATTTTGTCGTAAATTTGATCATCATAAATCATAGGTTATTATAATTTTCAACTATTAATCACCGAACCTACTCGATATAATTTGGAAGATCGTTAAACTAAAGGATGGGAGCAGAATCACGGATGTTGATTGTTCGGACAGATAGATCAGAAGTTTGTCCATTGAATACTTGATTAGTTTGAAGATCAAGGGCACTTTTTATCTAGATACGACAAGTACCCGTGTTGGGGCGTGGTTGATCTAGTCCTATATAAGCTGGTGTTTGTGTTTGACAATTATCACTTGTTACCAGTGCAAGCTCGACATCAACAATGTTCTTCAGAATCGTAAGTTCGTCATTAAAATAATTTAATTTATAATATTCTTGCACCAACTAAAGTAACTTAAAAATTTACGTTGCATATCTTCCTTTTTCGCATAGTTTCTGAGGTCTCTCAAACGTTCTCGTAACCCCGATAGGTACTACCAAAAGACTCGATTTGTAAGAATTTCTGGAGTTAGTCTATAACTAAGCGAATTCGTTTAAGTAAATTGTGTCAATAAACGCAAAAGAATTGCTATTATCTATATAAATTCATTATATTTCTTGCTACAATTTTCAGTTTATTATTGCAATAAAGACGCGCTTAATGCCCTCTAACCCTTTTTTTTCACGTATTTTTTATTTTTCAAAAGTTTATTTTTAAAAAATTACAAATTTGCCACTCTATAAAATCCACGTAAAGGCCAGTAAATTTTATGAAGCACCCCGTGTAAAAATAGCCAAGCTAATAAGTGACGTTGAGGGAGGAGGTTTGGTTATTTGACCATTCCAGCTCATTAGCTAACACTGACATTTAGCGAGGGAGTCCGGCCTAGCGTGCCGGTATATATATCAGGACGTTATGGGCTTTTAGCGCCCCATTTAACAAGACACACTGATTGCGTCACTTCAATATTGCGTCCAGCATCTACTTATGTCTTGCTTTAAAAAAGCCGTTCACAATTTATTGCAAACTTAATTAGATTATTTAAAGAATACTTGAATGCACCTAAATCTTAACTTACTCACTGTCTGACAAACATTTTCACATTGAATGTCGGGATATAGGTAAAATGCTGCCACTCTTTTGGGCACTCTTGTGCAGGAACAAGGTCTTAGGTTACTTTTAGGATAGTTTTTTATATCCTAACTAATATTAGACATGCGAAAGTAACTCTGTCTGTCTGTCTATCTCGCTTTCACGCTAAAACTACTGAACCGATTTAAATAAAATTTGGTACACAGATAATCTAGAGCCTGAGAAAGGACATAGGCTATACATAATATATATCATCACGCTAACACCAATAGGAGCGGAAGAATGTTTTAAAATCGGGGAATGTGAACGTGGGTGTGCGGGGGGTTCGGGAGGGGGGGGGGGGATTCTGGGCGGGTTCTGCGGGGGGATGCGGGGTCGGTAATACAAAAACTTAAGTACTTAACTAGTAGGTAAACATTCCTGGCAGATGCTTATCCAATTACAGGTAACCACATGAATCGAATGAGATTAAATACTGGTATAGCTTTTCACATAAGAAGTAAGCACGAGTGCATTCAAATGTATGACAATAAAAATGCACTCTTATGTAGGTAATCTATCTGCAAATGTAAATGCAATATTGAATTTAAATTCAACCTCAAAACAACATACTTAATTCTAAAAAATGTATTGTATTTATTATTACAGTTCGCTTTCCTCGCCCTCGCGGCCGTGGCTTTCGCCAGCCCCAAACCTGAACCCCAGGTATTCTACTCTGCCCCTGCTGCCTACCCAGCGCTGGGATACTCTGCCTACTCTCCGGCCGCCTACTCTGCACCTTACGCCGCTGCTCCTGCCTACCCCTATGCTTACTCTGGATACTACCTGCGTTAAGATAATATGTGACATACATTTCTGACTATGGACCCCGATACTGCCTCATGATTTTTCAATAAAGTTTATTTTGCAATTTATGATTGTATTGTATTCCTCTATTTACAAACAAAGCCTCCATGACTACCTAGTGGTGCGTTATGGGTAAGGTACATAGGACTGCGCAATAAAGCTAAATTAATGGGCAGTTTAAAATAAAACCCTCAAGTAAATAATGACATTATTGTACGAGTAGGTACAGTACAAGTTAAGTCATTGTTCTCAAGTGCGTATATAGTGTTAAAATTAAGTACAGGTATTATTTTAAAGTAATATGTATAAGGATAATACACACTGGAACAGAAGTTGTCTTCCTTGTGGACCTCCTGTAAACGCCTTAGAATCACACAACTAGTGTTTTCTTTGAATGAGCCAAATGCTGGTTCTACTTCTTCTTCTTTTTCAGGCTTTTTATATCTACTGCCGTTAACTTTTGTTTTGTTTTGTTATGACCACAGGTAAGAAAATGAACAAAAATTCTGTGTAATCCATTCGTATTCTTGTACAAAAATCGAAACTCTTCTACGTGCAGAAATATGAGTAGATCTACTCATATGAGTAGATTTAGTTCCGTCCTCCCTGTAAGTATAGTTTCAAGACTATGAGACCGAGTGACTGCCATATAGAGAAGTAAGTATAAAAAACACAGTTATACGCAATCAAATATTAGTGGGATGATATTGTTACAATTAAGGACTGCGCCTGCGTCTTGTTAGTTGTGACTAGTACAGAATCTCGTGCCGACAATATTACGCGGGTGGGCGTTGGACATACAATACCAGCTATGTATATTCTTGCTTGATGTCACTATGCGGAAGCTAGGTCTAGTCACGCGTTTACATTTTAATTTAAAATAAATTGTTTTAGATCAAGTACAACTATCTTTATAATCCACATAATTACTTGTATACGCTTAATACACGTTTCATGTAGGGTGACATTTGGTGTGCCCCTGGCATTTGAATTTTTTCACTTGATTTAACTTAAAGTAGGATTAGGCGCTATACAGGATGGTGTCACTTGTTTCATATCATTAATTAGTAATTTAAGACTAAGACCATTTGTAGCAAAACTCAGGTTGAAAGATAAATCTAAAGATATAAAAAATAAAGGTCCTGAGGCGCTACTACGAAATTCGAAAATCGAAGTTCTTATCGTATTATCCCTCTCACTCTCGTGTCAAATCATATTAGCGTGAGCGGGACGGCACGAAACGAAGTTCGAATTATGCACTTCGTGGTAGGGCCTCTGACTGATTGACTTGACTCACTCGCTGATTCACTGGTTCACTGGCTCATCAGCGCCCAAACCCTGGGTCTCAGATGGCTGAAATTTTGCAAAGAGGTTGCCTTTATGTTTTAGGCAAGGAATAAGAACGGATTTGTTAAAATTTCCACCGATTAGGAAGTAATCTAGCTTTTAATGCCGATGATGACGATGTATTTTCGGATATTGATTTGCCGGTTATTTGCAATGAAAGAGATGATGAAGCTTGACCACAAATTTGAATTGTAAGCGGAAGATGTCGCGGGCAAAAGCTTGTTATTATTATAATAAGTGGGAAGGCGTGGTAAACAAAGCAATATTGGCGTCAACTTTATGTGACCGACCTATATTATTAGGCTTAAAATAACTTTTTAGGTTGAACTCTGGTGCAAGTAGAGCACAAAAGTCACCCAAAAATATTCATCCGACCAAAATATGAGCCCGATATTGAATAAATAGATTGACCGATATCCTTTCTAATTTAAGGGATCTTTCAGACGTGATTTGACTGTAGGTTTATCATTAAAGTATTTCGTGGATTGTCATAATTCTGACTCATCTTCTGCTACTCTAATATATAAAAATCTCGTGTTTGTTATCGAACTCCTCCGAAACAGCTTCACCGATTTTTATAATTTTTTTTCTCTATATTTGTTAGGTCTCAGAATAGGTCGTAGGGTATATTATATGGCAAAACAACGTTTGCAGAGTCATCCAGTATTCTTATAAACACTAGATAAACGTGAAGTAGATTACTATAGAGCCACATCACACTAGCGAGTTGCGAACGCAATAGAAGCGTAGCGAACGCGCAGCGTACACGCCTTGAGTGCGCATCGGATTCGCCGCGAGCGCGCAATGGATTCGTTGCGTCTATAGGGCTGGGACGCCATGATCTACACTCACGTCCGTTAGCTAACTTCTATTTTAAATATACGTCAGTTTTTGTGCATCATGGCGCCCCAGCCCTATAGACGCAACGAATTCGCTGCTCGTTCGCGGCAAATCCGTTGCGCGTTCGCTCCGCTTCTAAGACGTTCGCAAATCGCCAGTGGGATATAGCTCAAATAGGTTTTTAACAATGTCTTACTAATTGACGTGAATTAGTTCAAAATCGATATGAATCTATGGAATGGTAATAATAAAAAATCAGATAGGCGGAACGGTAATTTATTGCAAAATTATTCCAACTTGTCAAATCATTGCCGATTTACAAAATGTATTTAGCCAAGAAGTCGTCGCATAACGTTGATTATTCAGAAATACTTGGTGTAGGCGATGGGTGCAGCCGGGTACAGGCCAGGGTAGGCCGCAGCTGGGTTGTAGATAACAGGGTTAGCCTGCACGTAAGGGGATGGATAACCCAGGGGAGCGTTGTAGATTAGCGGAGGTGGCACGGGCGCGGGCGCTGGAACGGCAAAGGCCAAAGCCAGCATGGCGAAGAAGATCAGCTGGAAAAGACATAAAAATGTTATACTTAATTTAAAATGGTAAATTGTCAAACGTACCTAAGTATCGTTTAGATTAACGATGACTTCAGTATTATTGTCAGAAACTTTTTTGCTTAGCCTACGTGCCCAAGCGTAGTAGGTTAAAGTGCGAAAACAGATAGCTGCTCAAATTACTTACTCTGAATTAAGTACCATGGCCTTATTAGGACGGAATAAGAGCATGTAGTACTTACATATTTTTGCAATCGATTGTACATAAACAAGGTAGGTGATAGATACAGTTTGGACTCAGTGTCTGAGTCTGAATGATGACAACTGATAGAGTGGTCAATTAACGTGTCTTTAATGTCAAGATATTTACCATATTCACATTAGTTTATAGTAGATAAATCAGTTTATGTAGGTATAGTAAATTACTTTTTAAGCCTGAAAAGTACATTAACAATAATAATAAATAGGGTGAATCACATTAAATAATCCACCTACTTAGTCCCAAGCTAAGCAAAGCTTGTACTGTAGCTTGTACACTGAACCTTACTATGTTAGACACACAGGCAGTATTTCAGCGAGTTATTATTACATGTATACCAACTTAGATACGCAAGAACATAATGTGTGTCGGCAAAGTACGATTACCTATTTATATTTTCAAAGAAAGGTGAGAAGAAAATAACCCAGTTATTTAAGGAGAGTTTTTATTTAGAAGTTTTGAAATCTCTAACTTTACCTATGTAAAGTTAACTTTTAAACAACTAAACTCTGTGCGCAACGGAGTTTAGTTGTTTAAAAATTAGACAGACGGTGAAGGTATAAAAAAGAGTATGTATGTATGTAGCTAAGTAGTATAATACTGAGTAATACCATTATATTTTATAACACTCGGAAGTAAATTTATGATGTCAGTGGATTCTTCTGATAAAGTATTTAGTTATTTCGGACAATTGCCAATACCTAAATACTCTTAAAAGTTACAATGACCATTTATGTCGTCTTTAAAATAAGGTTCACAAAATTTATAGTTGACAATGTTTTTTCATATATTTTTTGGTTATATTAGTAATTGAATTCTTTTCAATATGAGTTATGTTGTCAAATTTCTTGAGACGCACTCTTCTTGGCAGTAAGGGTATAGTATAAATCTTCCCAGGTGAATTTTTCGCTTCGAACCATTACATTAAATTTGAACCTTAATACTATGACGATACCGTTTGTTTTGAAAGATAAGGGCTCGAAGCGAAAAATTCACCTGGGAAGATTTTTACTATAATTCCCAAATCGCTGGTAATATATATAAAAAAAAAATAGAAAAACTGGCCTATGAAATTATGGCAAACGATAGAGAACCACAAATTATGCATACATAATTTGTGGTTCTCTATCGTTTGGTATGGTATAGATAAATTACCGAGAGCGTGGAATTGCATTATGTCGTGAGATTGAGTGTTTACAGGCATTCCACTTTAGTGATGGAGAGACAACAATATATGTAGGTAGAGATCTATCTATCTCTAATGCCTATAAACACACAATACCACTACATATGCAACCACGCTCTCGGTAATTTATCTATAAGTACCTAATACTGAACTGGCCTACTATTCTTTACATTTGATTTTGATTGTTATACAGGGCGTTACAAAATTACCCGTAATAACTGAAGGGTATGGAAGTACTCCAGTAAAGAATTAAATTAGTATATATTTTTTTTTTGGGATGGCGAGAGCTCGCCTTTGATAGGCAGGCGTGGAGCAAGAGAGGAGAGGCCTTTGCCCAGCAGTGGGACACAAAAAAAGGCCAAATAAAAAAAAGAACAGCGCGAAATATTACAGTTTTATATACTGTTCATGGGGTTTCAGGCTTTAGGGGTTATTTTGTAACACCCTGTATACTTTCATATTTTATAATTTGCGTGGATTGGTAACGAATATATTACAAAAATCAATGAATTATTCATGTTCATATAGTGTTATTATTGTATGTAGGTATACGAGTACTTTTTTGTGATGCTACGTGGTATTAAAAAGGATAAAAACTAAATCAATAATTTTTGATTGATTATAAGCAGAATTCATTTATTTACGCTACACTGTACCTAAAAATTGAGTTAAATTAAATGCTTACCAGCTTGTGCATGTTGCAAGTAGTTCGGTTATTCAGGGATGAATGATACCCTTTGGAGGTCCAAGTGCCTTTATATACCCTCCTTGTTCAACTACGCAAGAATGTAAATTATAGAAGCAACGACCTACGGACAAACTGGATCAGAGCCAGGCGAGACCGGGAATAAAAAACTGTATTTTATTATGTTCCTAAAGGTTACTACAAGTAAAATAAACAACGGGTATACTCGTAGTCATTGTTTCTATGGAGCGAGTGGGTTTTACTGGTAGGTAGGTACTTTATAGATCCTACTAATGTTACAAATGCGAACGTTTGCGAGTGTGAGTTCTGGTATATGCTTTTGTCACTGTTTCACATTTAAATCTCTGGACGGATTTGAAGAACGAATGATGGGCAAATTGGCCTGGATATTCAATACGAACCGCATGCATACCAGGTGAAAGGTAGTTATTTATTTAAGCTTAATTTTCTAAAATGAGAATAAATTGAAAAAACCCCGGTGAAGCGAGTTATCAGCCCTCAAACATGTGAGTTTACAAGTCATTATTTTTGTTTTTTATGTGTTGCGTTTTAAAAGTATGTCGATTTTCGCAGCCTTTACAGTCTACCAGTCTTAATAACAATTATATCAATTGGTTAGGATTGATAAGTCTAGTATATACATTGTAATTCTTTTGGTGATCACTGATCAGGCTGGATTCCATATATATCTACCCATCATGCTTTGGTATGTAGATATGTAGCTAGATCTTAGGAATTAAAAATTGTCTATTTTTTATCCCGATATTCCTGTGGGATCAGGATTTACGTATGTAAAATCCCAAAATGTTAACCGTTAAGTGTATGGACATGAAATTTTTCACGGGTGTTTATAATGGAACGTAACATGATATATTTTTTGGCATTCCAACGGGTATTAAGTAAAATCGCGTAATTTCAATTCAATTGTCGGACCTCATGGTTCATGCATGAGAACCGGGAAGCCGCGGGTAAGGGCTAGTTAAAAATGAAAAGTATAACAAGCACCTGACGTCTTTTTATGAACTAGATGTTCAGGAAGACTTTATGTTACTGGCCAACTAACCAATGATAGTAAAAGCCAAGCAAGACAGAAAAAATGAAAGAAATAAAAACATTTATTCGTGACAAAAATAAAATACAAAAAGAAGAAAGAAATAATATTAAAAATAACATAAACGGATAATATTATAAACGGATGAAATACTTCTCTCCTTTAATTACAGTTTATTTAATTATATCAAGATGAAGCGCTGACCCATATCTTTAACTGTGTTGGGAGTGCTTGTCTGTTTTTGGTCGTAAGAGATTTCTCTCGCTTCATTAAGTAAACGGTCTAAAAATAAACAAATTAGCAACCATGGATAAATTTCTGAACATTTATTTCGGTTATTTGAGGGCATTAACCCTTACAATTTTAATGTTGCCTTTTGAATGCTTAAGACTAATTGAATTATGTGTTGGGTTATTTTTAGTGATTGTAGTTATCATACGTCATGAAGGCGGTGCTGCCTGATATTGTAAGAGTTTATCTGAGAGTTACTACGAACTATTAGGAAAATATTACAACTATGTATGGATTGGATATACATGGAAGAAGAAGAACACATTTAGTAATGGTATTTGCTAATATTAATTACCTACTTACAATGAAAATTTACGAGGAGTTTACTAGAATGGGTAGAAATATTGTACTTTATGCGTAATACAGGGTGTATCCGGTAACACGAGCAATAAATTAAATTATACATTCTTTAACTAATCAGTAATGAAGTCCAACTGTTTTAAATTTTTTAAAAAGAAATAAAAAGAACAACACAACATTTCTAACAAAATTAATCGGGCCAGCAATGTACTGCAGACCGTCGTGTCCAGTCGAAGTACTTGACGTTGATATTTACTATCGGTCCCAATTAAAAATGTACTAAATACACCAATATTTTGCTTAATAAACATGCGCAGTTCTTAATTAAACAATCAGTTCTTTCAAAATTACGTAATAGTTTCCTCATCAAGTACCTAGGTGTGGGCGAAATGATTTAAACACTAAAATAACTTTATCCTGTCTATTTAACGTTACCAACAAAAAAGTGCATTATGTTATGATAATATCACTAACACAGTGAAATGCCAATCTCACCAGGTAACTTCTTCTCTAGATAACTTGTACTTTTACAACGAAAATGCCCATGGATCGTATTATGCTGGCTGCACACCCGCGGTCTTAATCAGAATCACGTCCAGTAATCGTGACAACAACACGAATATTATCAATCGGAGGATCCTCGTATGCGTTATTTAACTCAAATCTTGGCTTGCTCTTGTTTCGTCACAATTCACGTGCATCGTAATTTAATTTTGTTGATGCCATTTTAAATTATTTCTTTCTTTCTTTTCTTCCTTAATGGCGGCCACTAGGCTTGTGCCAATATCAGTTAATTGCTCTGAGAGCGACTCACGTTGTACGGTAATTGTAGTTTTTGCAACTTGATAGTAAAATTCCAAAAACCACGTGGAGACAACTTGCGCATTAAAAAATGTCAGACACGAGAGCAATATAGAATTTTGAGATCACTGTAACAGTTAAGGTTAATCGCCGCATAAAACACTATCAGAATTATACCACAACTAGCCAAAGAAACAGAAATACCAAAATTATATACTGTCTACATCCGCCATGTTCGAATGCCACAAATCGAATCCCTTTAAATTATTTTGATTTGCTTACCAACTTGACTTTTGTATTTGTCAATGTAACATGTAGTAATAAAGTAACCAACTCATTCTTAACGAAAAGAAAAGGTCGCATTTGCAACGCATGGTTTATGGTCTGTGGAGGTCCGAGATAGTAATATTGAACTTTTTGGAGTTCAACAACGTAAGGTTAGTAAAAAGTTAGGCGCGGATTGTAGAGATCTTTATGTTTATGAGTAAATATTTATAAAAAAAATTTATATCGCCCCTGTACCAAGGAAATGCCCTGTACCAAGACATCTCACGACCGATAACTGACAATTTCGCAATGATGAAATTCATTGATTATGCATTGTAACTTTGAATTACTATTTTGCTTAGATTAAGCATTTTGGCGCATTAAGATCAGGTCGAGGGAACTTCGGATAAAAAAATAAAAATAAAAAAATATTAGGGGACAATCTTACACAAATCGACCTAGTCCCAAACTAAGCAAAGCATGTACTATGGGTACTAGACGACGATAAACATACTTATATAGATAAATAAATACTTAAATACATAGAAAACATCCATAACTCAGGAACAAATATTCGTGCTCATCACACAAATAAATGCCCTTACCGGGATTTGAACCCAGGACCTCTTGCTTCGTAGGCAGGGTCACTACCAACTAGGCTAAAGAGGTCGTTAAATCGGTCGGATATGCTAAGGAATCATCGTTTAAATTTATTGATTCACTTATTGGCGACACCGGTATAAAAAGAGTATTTTGCGGTAAAAATAGGAAAAAATAGTAAATTATTGTCTTGCAAACCATTACATAACTACCCATTATTTTGATCTACATCAGTATGTAGAACTGAAAACTGCGGTAGGTAGTGTCAGTACACTACCTACCGCATTCATCACAAACATTAGCATCTTAACATTGTATGATGTATAAATTATCTCTGTTCCAACAAGTGACCCTGAGAAATGCAGGCTTCGCCTCGATCACTGGCCCTATTCCGGTTTTCCTATCGGGACCTTCACTAATAATGACCCTTATGTCGTATGCATCAAGTATCATCTGCGTATCAATTATGTCTCCGATCAGAACAAGAATAAAGGCTGTGACTAACAATGTACGAATATACCCACTGCTTGGATTTCATATTAACTGCTACTATAACAGTGATCTATAAAAATAATTATTGGGTATAATTTTAAGTCTCAGTTTTTTAATTTGACTTTTATCCTTATGTATTCTCTCTTGAGGTTGAAAAAGGGCCCGTGTTGTAGGAATTTATTTTGTTATGTTATGGAGAAACGTATAGAATGTGGATAATTTTCTTGATTGGCATTGGTCTTAAGTCGCATAACTTCAGATAGTCTTACAAATTACGAAAGCACAGCGACCGCTTTAGCCTAGTTGGTAGTGACCCTGCCTACGAAGCAAGAGGTCCTGGGTTCGAATCCCGGTAAGGCCATTTATTTGTGTGATGAGCACGAATATTTGTTCCTGAGTTATGGATGTTTTCTACGTATTTAAGTATTTATTTGTCTATATAAGTATGTTTATCGTCGTCTAGTACCCATAGTACAAGCTTTGCTTAGTTTGGGACTAGGTCGATTTGTGTAAGATTGTCCCCTAATATTTATTTTATTTATTTATTACAGCAATTTAGTGCATTGTGCCACTGCACAATCACTGCATTGCACAAATACTTATATGATGATTTTAATCGGTGATCAAGAGTTCAGAAATGATTAAACACCGAATAATGATAATTTTAATATTCCCTGGATACCTGGTACTTTTTTCATTCTTATTTAATTAATTACAACCATGGTATAACAGGCTAATATTAAAAAAAAAAACTTTACCTACAGTAAAAATGTTTGTTCCCCTCTCGAGCCCGGCCTTTTCTAACCGATATGTAGAAATTAAGACCTAGATAAGTGTCATACGTTTTGTAATTTTTCAACTTACTTAAGCGTCATTAAAGTTCTTTATTTATTGAATAATTTGTACTTTATATAGTCCATTCGGCCGTTATTCTTTTTGATGATTTGTTATTTATAATATAAACTACGCTGGGACTCATGAGGATATAACTGCGCCTATAACGTGATCGACATCAATTACGGAATTAGGAAAATTGGTACCAGATCAATAATTAAAAATGTAGATTTTATTGCTATACTTCCAAGTAAACGACGTTCTTTTGAACAGATCCTGAAATCAGTTTCAATGATTTTTGAACCTCATCTCTCTATTTTTGATTTGAAATGGCAAAACGTTTTACGTAATCTCAATAATAAAATCATAATAAACTTACACAAAAAAAAAGTGTTTACCCAACGTCCGGGAACGTGGCTACGAATCTTAGTTTGATTCTAAAAGAGGAACGTACGGAAAATGAATCTTCAATGACACAAATTGAGCAACCTTTTCATTCGTATCGAAACGAGGTCGAAATTGTTTGAAACCGGAATACATAAAAAGGTCCTCAAGTAAGAAAGCCAGTTCCTCTGCTCTACTCGGGAATCGTAATTTTATTACTTAATTTTTGTTCTGGAGCAGTCGAAAATGAATGGGAATCTTGACGCAAATAGATATGTTAAATGAGCTGTCATTAAAATTGGCCCGCTGTGTACGAAATAGGTTTTGAGTTGGTGGGCTAGCAAGGTTTGCCGGTAGAGGACACGCATTAGCTTTCACAATACGGAACTGGATAGTTCCTATTAGTCCAGCCACTTGCTAACGCCTGCCAGCTCGTTGTATTTATTCAGTGAAATGTATAAAACAACAACTTACTGTTTAACCATATACAGGATGTAACCGTTAAGTGTGTCCAGGCGATTATTCCGTAACTATTACAGACATCAAAAAACTGTGAACTGATATCGAAAGTACGTTCGTTACTTACTAATTAATTAATAATTGTAATAATTTATTGTATAAAATGACTTTCAAAAAATAACGCCATAAATTCGTTTCATTCTTTAAATGAGCCCTTTGCAGGCCTAATAGACTTCAACAGACATCGGTGAGATCTATTAGAGATTTTGCATGAATCTTAAAAATATTTCATCATCATCAATATAAATAAAAGGCGTAAATAAAAGAACGATATCGCTGGAAGAATACGTTGACAGTACTCATTTTATTATGGCAAATACTTGTGTCACAACAATCATAACAAGTCTCATTTGGTATGCCACCTGAAACATGGCAGTTTTTAATTTAAAACACTCCTTAATCAAGATAACTTTATGACGCGCAATAACAGATAATATCAGCACACCCACGGCCTATTAAAACAAAGGACTCAAGTCTTTATAGCGTAAATATCGTCACAGCGTTTGTATTAGGTACCTAGTAGTTTAATTTATCTCCGGTAGAACCAGTCAGCGTAGGAATACGGTACGCTGTACGCTGAGCTATATAGAGGCGCTGCGGCAGTATTGACTAGAGGTGCGTAATCTTGTATACTGTAGGAGGAACCGTATGAGTACGCTGATACTGATGACATTGGAATGCCGGCGGGTACGGCTGCAGCCTGTGCCACCAACCCAGGACCTCCTGGTGCCACTAATGCCGCGGACGCGTACGGAGACATGAAAGGGGATGCCAGATATGGTGAGCTGAAGACTAGAGGCTCAGCTGCCGCTGACGCGAACACTGCTAACACAATCTGAAATTAAGTACAAATAAAAAATAACCTGCATTTAAAATAAAACGTCCAAAATTAAGAATTTCCGAAACAAACGAACAACTTATTACTGTTTATCGTCATTATAATAATATCATTAAGCAGAGTGTTGTATCTGGGGGCACGGCAGTGCCCACGCCAAGTCGAGCAAAACAAAGGCACGGCCGTACCATCCTTTTCTCGAATAGTATTTAGAAAATTGCATGTAGCTCCAAAATTGTACAGTCGGTTCCCTAACATAAGTATCCACTTTTCTATGCAGTTAGTATGGAAAAGTGGATACTTAAGTTAGGGAACCGACCCTACTTTAATCATTTGTAATACTGCAATTGTACAGTGAAAAAAGGGTGTATAAGTAACTACTCAATACAAAAGAATAAAATTATTAACACTCACCATTAAAATCCGCGTCATGTTTAAATTTTGAATATTTTTTCTATGACCAACCGACTGCTGAAAGAGTTGTCTTGCAATACAGTAAGTAACACGAGGATGTCCTTACTTATATACATATTTGTGTCCGGCTGTAAACGAAACAGTAACGAATGGATATCAGTGTGAAAGAATATATTCTTTGAAAACTAATACCAAGGTCTCGTCGAATGGTCCAGCCGGTAACAAAAGAATGTATAATCGCAACCGAAATAAATGAACCGTCTGTGCCACCAAAAACTACGTCCATCCCATTGACCTTGTGTTCTAGAGACGTTTAAAGTGACAAAAGTTAAACATATTCTGAAACATTAGAAATAATGGCAGTGTGCACAACTACGTCTCATATTTTTATGTGGAAATTAAACACAGTTGTTTAAATTTATAACAGTTTATTGTTAAGCATTAATACAACAAGTCTCATTATCCATTAGAATTGCCTGTTTTGAAGTGCTTTTAACGTTTCAGGTAGAAGGAGTAGGGGCTGGCAGCGTAGGAATATGGGCTGGCACCATAAGCGACTGGTGCAGCGGCAGCGGCATAAGGTGAGTACGCGGAGTATGCCACTGGGGACGCGTAACCGGAGTACGCCACAGGTGCAGAGTACGCCAGAGGAGAGCCGTAGGAGTATGCCAATGGGGAAGCGTAAGTTACTCCTCCCCACGGCTTAGCGGCAGCCAAGCCTACGACGGCAGCGAAGATGGCGAATACCTGAAAAGAGTTGCATGTAGAAGGTTGACACTTTTTTATTTAAACCTATGTAACATAAGCTGGGTGGGACTCAATTTACCGGCACTAGGTTTCATAGCAGAATAGATAGGTTTAAAACTTTGTGTATCAAACTGAACAATGTGTAACTACAAATTTTGTCATCGAATATACTGATAGTTAGTTTCATTTCATGACAAAATGAGGATCCTTTGTGATGGAAATTCTTTTGTACTTGTAGGGTTATCAGTCATTCTTTAGTTAAACTTATGTACTGGACAAAGTTAACGAACTTTGAAGTTGGTTCATTAATTTCTCCAAAATAATAGTTTGTCCTTGGATGCGAGACAGTCTTCGTTTAACTATTAGGTATAATCAGCTTAACTCAGCGTTTCCCTACATTTTTCAGCCACGGACCCCTAGGAAATCAAGCACAGTTTTCACGGACCCCCTTAATAATATAAACAGCAAAAAAAATCGGATTAGGTATTTATTTTAGTTATTACAGATACCAAATAGGTACATATCTATACTAATATTATAAAGAAGAAAGTTTTTATTGTTTGTTTGTATGTTTGTTTGTTTGTTTGCATTGAATAGGCTCCGAAACTACCGGGCCGATTTCAAAAATTCTTCTGCCGTTAGAAAGCTACATTACCACAGAGTGACATAGACTACTTTATACCGCGGGAAAATACCTTTTTCTAAGGGAAAAATAATTTTAAACGCGGGCGAAGCTGCGGACGGAAAGCTAGTAACTTAGAACTGTTTGTTTACCGCGGACCCCCCCCCCCATACTTATACTCGCGGACCCCAGGTTGGGAAACACTGGCTTAACTGATTTCTGGGTCACTTTTACACTTGAATAGTTATCTAAACTGAATACCCATACCAAATTTCTAGTCAATTCGATCACTATGCTGGTGAATAGTGAGTCAAATTCGACTTGCGAGATTTGAAGATAATTTACATGTAAATACTAAAGATGCAAGTTAAACAAAAGCTTCTAAATAAAAAGTAGTCATAGAGATGACATATTTTAATAGGCTCTATAGGTGCACGATTCAAATTCGTTGACTATAGATAGAAGTATGTATGTGTGCATGTAAATTCTTTATTGTATATGAGACACAGTAATATACAAAAAAACATAAATTACAAAGACGAACTTATCCTTAAAAGAGATTTTTTTAAAGCTAACCTGAACTAAAAGTTACTCTGAAGGAAAAGTTACTCTGAATTATAATTAATTATGGATTTTCCTTACCAGCTTGAACATGGTTGAGGGTAAGTTGTAAATTATAGAATTCACAAGAAAATCACGAAATCGAATGATGATACCATCACCCCGCACGCCTATTTTATACGAATTCACAAAACTTGTACGTGATTGCTTACAAACGGTAAAATAAAGCCTTTTGCTTTAGATTAAAGATTGAATTTGTATTAGTAAAAAACAATGAAAGATTTATTTTATGTCATACATTCAACCCAAGGCCGATTCGCCGAAACTGGATCAATTATTTACTCGCTGCTGTTCGATTAACGCGAAAAGAAATATATATTGAGGAAGTGATGCTGATCTCAAAGAACGCAAAGCTAACATGATGATTGTTTTAAAATAGCCATCCTTATAAAATATCGAAAACGTGAAAGTGACTGTGTCTCTTTCTGGCCGCCTCTATGTTTAGGTTGTGCCTCTATTTGTTTTTTGCATAAAGTTCATTACCATCATCATCATCATCTTCTTCTTCTTTTCCCATTCTAGGCACGGGCTTCCCCTTAGAATGAGAGAGCTTGGGCTTGGAACTTCACACACGCCAGCTTTAATGAGCTTTGACGGTAAATTTAAAAAAATTGCACATCAATTTTGAAAAACTTAAAGGTGCGAGCCTAGGCTCGAATGCATGACCCTTTGCTTGAGAGGCCATTATGTCTAACCACTAGGCTACCATGGCTTTGTATAAAGTTGTCGAAGGAAAGAATTTATGGATTTGCCAAGTATATCGTTTTGACATTAAGGTAGAAATCTATATAATTTCGTACGTTTAGCCACGAAATCGCGGACAAACATGTGTTTACGTAAAGATGACAGCGAGAAAAAGAAGCAATCATTAATGTGACCCTAAATACCAAAGCATTCTATTTAAATGCTATTGGATAACTGCCAGTTGTTGTGCTAATATTGGAATGTACAAAACAAATGGAAGTCCCTTTCCGAACAGGTAATTCATCTTTACGTTCATGCTAGGCAGGCATATTTAATACTTTAGATTAGATGTGCGAAGTGTAATAAACTTCAAGATTTTATGATAGTTTGGCTAATTAAATTTCCATTAAAATTATTAAAAAAACGCAAACATGAATATGTATGTATAAAGTTCTAGAAAATGAAAAAGTTTTTGTGTTGTTCCCTAATAAAAGTCAATGGTGTGTGTGAAGTTCCCAATCTGCACTAGGACCGCGTGGGAGCTACGGCCCACATCCTCTTATGCTAAAAGGTCTGTACCCTGCAGTGGGTCGTATAGAGGCTGGGGTGATGATGATGATGTCTGTTTACTAAATAGGTCAGGCACTCTTATTATCATTCATTATTTTCTGCTTGCCATTGACGAGTATTACCTATCATCTATAAAGAAGAAAGATAAATTATCTTAAATATAGAAATAAATATTCAAAACTAAATAATATCGCTTTATTCGGCATTATTATAACGATGGGCGTGGGTCGTTCATAATTCAAGTCTCAAAATAACGGTGAATAAATATAATTTACTTTCACCAAGTCTGATTCTTAGAGGTAGTACGCGGAGTAAGGCGAAGCGTAGCTATAAGCGGAGTAGGCTACTGGCGCGGTGTAGGCGCTGTAGGCGGAGTAGGCTAGGGGCGCGGTGTAGGCGGCCGCCACGGGCGCGGTGTACGCCGCCGCCACCGGGGACGCGTAGCTCACCACCAGCGGTTTAGCCGCAGCCACGGCCAGGAAGCAGGCGAGGATCAGCTAGAAAACAATACAGGAATTAGTGTAATCTTATCACAGGTTTACGCCGGAGAAGTTGACAAGCTACTTTGACGTTGCCAAGTTGTCAGACTTGTTGCACAGTGTGTTGTTGGCGGGGTATATCGGTGGCATGCTTATGCAAACTACTGCATTGTAACTAGGGATGACACGGTACCATTAAGGTATCGATACTTTTACTCGATACAGTATCGGTCGTCAAGTATCGATACTTACTCGGTATCGATTAAAAAGTATCGATACTTACTTATATTGCCACACACTTGACTTTGGAGGCCCCATTTTCCATCAATAGAAAAATTCAAATGCTTTAAACACAAAACAAACACCGACTACTGTTAAAGGTTAGGATTCAACGAACATGGGCGGGTAGGTCGCTGTAACAACTGAGTAACTGACTAGTATTTTTTTCGGGCATAGACAAACAAGCTTGCCAACTACGCGAAACTAAGCCTAGGATGCGCTCAAAAACTTTAATTTATGCTAAGCAATTTTTTAAAATGAAGTAGTGATATGAGTGCTTTTGACCGATACCTACTCGATACTTAATTTCAAAGTATCGATACTAAAAGTACTCGTTATCGGAGAAAAGTATCGAGTATGTACTTGTATTTACTCGTATCGTTTCATCAATTGTAACAGCAATATGTCGGTATGATCAATATCATGCCACGTCCGTAATGTGTCAAAGCTTCTAACCCTTTAAAAAGTGGTAAGCAAGAAAAAATACGAATATTGGAATGGGATACATTCCAATTCCATAAAAGTCTATATATTTTTTTCATTTTGAGAGACTTTTTTGGTTTCACTTATCCCGGTGTCTATGTCTGTCAGTGTTGTTTTGTGTATTTGTTGTTGTAGCGGAAATAGAAATACACATTATGTAGGTATAAACACTTCAGCTGTATCTCAATTATGGTTTTTGAGATAGGTACAGTTCAATGACGGACGAACTGACATTATAGCGACATTAATATGGTGCCGTAACGGAACCCTAAAAATTACAGTCAGACAAAATTATTGTATTAAAAATGAAAATAAATTATTTCCACACAGATTACCCCAATTGTTTTTTTTGCTTGACTTACTTTGGTGCCACATTAAAACGTTTTTCTTATAAAACCCCGACTTAATCAATCCAGAAAAAATGTTAAATCTCGATACTTACAACTTTGAACATATTGATTGTTTGTTGAGAATGCTGGTGTAACACTGATTGTTGTGCTGTTTACAGGCAGTTTTATACGATTCGCAGATGACCCCATTGTTGCCGGTGCCTGCGCACCTCGGCTGCGTACGCGGGACCTCAACGCGACTTGAATTACTTAGATTGCGCTGCAAGTTTGTGATTCACAGGGTGATGATTATAAAATGACAGAAATTATCGGCATAGTAAAGCCAGTACTATGATCATCTTGTAGTTTTTAACTAGTTTTAAATATTTAATAGGATAATTTTGTTTTGTTTAAGTATTTATTAACATTTAGTCAGAACAAGTAGAAGGTTGGAATAACATATAAACAACGACTGATAAAAAATTTAGTTAAGATGACATAATGGGGAAAGCATTAGAAAATTTCAATACTTAGATACTAATACACTATTATATCGTAATTTTCTTTACAGCTCTATTGTGGAATTAATGAACGGAATTTAAATTGTCGTATGCCATAATAAATTAAACTGTCCCATTGAGGAATTTGTTAATAGTATTAACTTAATACTATTTATTTACAAATACTTTTTTGACAAAGAGTCTTCCAGTCGATGGGCAAAAGTTTTGTCATTTGGTTCGTGTTTTAGTTCGTACAAAATAGATAACTTGACAAAATTAAGAGACGGACGACCTATTTCATCCGTTTTTATTCATTTTTGACAACAAGCAGTATTTTTCTACGCAATACCGAGTTTTGTTCTACAAATATTACAGGGATCCGATAAAGTAACTATCGGGCCATGTTGTTTTAATGGACAGCCTGTAACATAAGCAGCGTCACAATTCGTCGTCCAATCAAGGTCGTAATGGGCAGTCATGAGTGTTGTAGAACATTCTACTGTATGTGATTGTACCTTTAATTGCTACCACATCCTTTGTCTACGGTGCCTTAAGGACGTTCAAGGCTACCATTAAAAAGTTACCTTGAACCTTACCGTGGAGATGTTATATTTGTTTTTATGAGTATCGTTGTTGATAACTCTATATACGTTATCATTGTCGCTAGTTAGACGTGTGTACGTTTGGTAAAAGGATTACAATTGATTTAATATAATATATGAACGTCTGAAATGCATTGCTACTTTACTACCTTACTATTTGCGTAAAAATGTGAAAGCTGGAACCGATTCGGTCGTCTATTAAGAAATATTATTAGTTTGTTTTTTTTTTACAGTTTGACGAGTACATAGCTTAGGTAAATTTGTATTGGACCTATTGATGTGTTTTTTTGTTTTTTTTTTTATATTTTGTTATCTTAATATTTTTGTTGATAATAACTACCCGACTGCGAAGAAGGAAGGGTTATGTGTTTGACCCATATGTATGTATGTATGTATGTATGTATGTATGTCCATTCCTATGTCCTCTCGTAACTACACAACGGCTGAACCGATTTTGATAAATGATACGTCATTGGATTCGTCTTGATAATGCGAGTAACAATGGATAAATGAATTTCTTAAAAAAATCAATATGGCGGATTTTTGGCGCCAAATTGTGAGTCTTCAAAAACATTTTTTTATTCAAACCTATTGAGTAGGGTATCAAAATAAAGATATTTTAAAAGAGATTACAAAAATATATACAAGTCATGTGTATAAATTTAATTTGGAAAAGTAAATTGGCAATCAATGCATTACAACGACGACGTACCTACTTACTCAGATATCTCTGAGCAATAATTTTCTCTATGAAACCCATGTGGAAAATTACGTTACCTACTTTTTTCAAAATTGGTTTTTAACTTTAACTAAATAGCAACGGATTCCTTATTCAAATACTCAATAGTTTATCTGGGTCTCAGGAGGTTACACTAAAAAGCAAGAAATAAAAAAAAGTAATTAAAAAAACTAAAAACCCGCCTGCGGTGTAAATAAAATAATAAATTTAAAACCCGCCTGCAAAAATACTGAAAAGGTGGAAACAAGAAAAAATGTTCAATAAAAATAAAACGAATTTAAAACACGTCGATGGCAGTCTTTCATTTACTTATTATTGACAATTTTTTAATTGCTATTGACATACTGTAATAAATATTTTCTTTGTTTAAAAGCGTACCTATTAGAAAAAAATCTTTAATGTTAATTTCATACACAATGTCAATTGTTTTTGATTAAATAAACTAAAACTGAAACTTCTATTCGTGGAACTTGAGAACTTTTACCCATTTCTTTCGGTTTGGATTCATCATTCCATCCTATATACGCCCCACTGCAGGACGTAGGTAGGCCTCCTCTCGTATATTGGTAATGTTGACGATAATCTCCAGAAGTACTGAACTGATTCTGAATATTTTTTTATAAGTAGAAAGCTATTTTATCCCAGATTAGAATGGGCTACAAGGAAAAATATAAAGTTTCTACAGGACGCAGACAAAGTAGCAAGCAAGAGCTGGTAGTGATATGTATCAACTGATTTTTATAAAATATAAAGTTTCTACAGGACGCAGACAAAGTAGCAAGCAAGAGCTGGTAGTGATATGTATCAACTGACTTTTATAAAATATAAAGTTTCTACAGGACGCAGACAAAGTAGCAAGCAAGAGCTGGTAGTGATATGTATCAACTGACTTTTATAAATTTTGTCTTCGCATAATTAAAAAAAAAAAAAAAAATTAAAATCTGTTTATTTCATAACAATTATACAATATTGACATACCTAGCCAATCTTTATTTTTAAAGACTTGTAATTGCTAGGCTATTAGTTGCCCTTAATAAATAAATTCTTAATTATGTTTTTAATGTTCTTAGGATTACTAGTTAATTTATCAATTGTAGTCCTGGGAAAATTATTTAGTATTTGAGGAAGGTAGTTGGACCAGATCCTTTTGCCATAAATATTTTGACATTTAGGAACAAAGAAATTGATAATATTCATTCATCATCATCATGAAGCCGTGGGGGCCTAGTGGTTTGACCTATTGTCACTCAAGCAGAGGGTCCTGGGTTCGAATCCGGGCTCACACAATTGAATTTTTGGAATTAATGTGCGATATTATATTTGAAATTTAACATGAGCTTTACAGGTAAGAAAAGCATCGTTAGGAAACCTGGACGCAGAAATGAGATCATCATTATCCCAGCCAGTGGGATTCTAGATTCTGCCCAGGCATAACATCTGCCTTGAGAAATATTTCTCTATTGTTGCTTAATGCCTGCAGTGGCAGAGCACAGGCCTCCTCTTAAAATGAGAGGGCTTGGGCCGTATTTCCCACGCGGGTCCAGTACAGATTGGAAACTTCACGTACACCATTGAATTTCTTCTCAGGTATGTGCAGGTTTCCTCACGATGTTTTCCTTCTCCGTATAGCACATAGTAAATTCAAAAATATAATTTAAATTCCGAAAAGTCAAAGATGCTAGCCCGGGCACTGACCCGCGATCCTCTGCTTAAGAGGCCATAATGTCAAACTACTAAGCCACCACGGTTTAACGGTTGGTTTGGATTTTTGTGGAATTATCCTACTTTAGAAAATTTCACATGTACTATTAAGCCATAGTTGGCACATCCTAACTATATATAATACAAGCTGCTGCCCGCGACTCCGTCTGCGAAGAATTCGTTTATCGCTATCCCGCGGGAACTATGCAATTTTCCGGGATAAAAAGTATCCTATATGTTAATCCGGATTATAAACTATCTGTGTGCCAAATTTCATCACAATCCGTCTAACCGTTTTAGCGTGAAAAAGTAACAAACATCCATCCATCCATACATACATACTTACAAACTTTCGCTTTTATAATATTAAAGTAGGATTATAAATGCGAAAGTAACTCTGTCTGTCTGTCTCGCTTTCACGCTAAAACTACTAAACCGATTTAAATGAAATTTGGTACACAGATAGTCTAGAGCCTGAGAAAGGACATAGGCTATATAGGGCAAAAGCTAGTCGTAAAGTAAAAATAAAATACTAGAAGGGACAGTATTTAAAAACTGAAATTTACAAGTTAAGTATGAAGTATCTTTTTCTATTTATTTTCTTATTTTCTTCAACTTCATTTTTTTATTACTTTTACGGTCATCCCGTGAAACCATATATTTCAAACTAAATAGAAACTGAAATATAGATGCACAGAAAAAACCCCAGAAAAAAGACCAATGCTGGGAATCGAACCCAGGTCCTCAGCGTTCCGTGCTGCGTGCTTACCCCTACACCATCACATCACTGGTCTGGAGCACGGAACGCTGAGGACCTGGGTTCGATTCCCAGCATTGGTCTTTTTTCTGGGGTTTTTTCTGTGCATCTATATTTCAGTTTGTATTTAGTTTGAAATAACTGAAATTTATTTCTTTCTCGTAATTCAAATACTACGAGGGGCGTTCAATATAAAGTGAGAATGAGATGCAAACTCTTTTAATATTACGAAATTAAAAACTGGCCGGTAAAGCTAATCTATCTAGCTGATTGCTATGAAAAAAAAAAACTAACTGTCTTTTGTTTAAAAAAATATACGGTAATTTCTTTGCAATGCTATTGAGTACGTTAGCGTAAATGGAGAAAATTGAACTGCGCGCCGTTATCAAATACTTGTATTTGAAAAATTTTTCTACGGACCAAGTCAATTTGGATTTGCGGGACACTTTAGGGTCTAATGCTCCTCCGTATTCGACAGTCGCACATTGGTGCGCCGAATTTAGACATGGAAGAACATCGACCATGGACGACCCTCGCTCCGGACGCCCTACTACAGCAGTAACTGAAGAAATTGTGAAAAAAGTCGAAAACTCAGTTTTGGCCGATCGTCGTGTCATGGTTCGTTTTATTGCTGAAAATGTAAAGATTTCAACGGGAACCGTGCATAATATTTTACATGAACGCTTGGGTATGAAAAAGGTATCTGCGCGTTGGGTACCAAGAATGCTTACTGACACGCAAAAACAAACTAGACTAGAGATTTGTCAAGAAGCTTTTAACCTGATGCAGCAAGGCCGGGAACTTTTTTTGGCGCGATTTATACCAATGGACGAAACATGGCTCCATCATTACGACCCAGAAACGAAACTGCAGTCTATGACATGGAAAAGGCCATCATCTCCAACTCCGAAGAAATTCAAGGTGAGCCCATCTGCCGGTAAGGTCATGGGCTCTGTTTTTTGGGATGGTAAAGGGGTATTAATGATTGAGTATCTCGAGCATGGAGCCACTATTACGGGCACATTATACGCCAAACAAATAGCAACATTGCGCAATGAGATCCGCGAAAAACGGCGAGGTAAACTCTCGAAAGTTGTGCTGTTCCACCAGGACAATGCCCCGGCACACAAGTCCGCCGTTGCAATGGCTGCAATTCGTGATGCTGGGTTCGATATCCTTAAGCATCCTCCGTATTCACCAGATCTCGCTCCCAGTGATTTCTACCTATTTCCGAGATTGAAACAATACCTGAGAGGCCAGAAATTTGAAGACGACGACGCGGTAGTCGCTGCAGTACAAGATTTTTTAAGTACACAAGATGAGACCTTTTTTAAAAATGAAACTTTAAGTTTAGAAATAAGATATACTAAGTGTATTATGCTAAAAGGTGACTATGTCGAAAAATAAAATGACATTTGGTAAAAGTTGTTTATAACATACTCATTCTCACTTTTTATTGAACGCCCCTAGTACTACTACTACTCAAAGTCTACTTTTAAACTTTAATTGAGTTACCTACTTAAAATAAATAACATTGAGTATAACAGACACGGCTTACTTTACATTTTGGGGCAGTAAATTCTATTTCTATTTTTAGTACATTTCAAAGGGACAGATGAGAACGTTGTGTTGATATAGCGATACGTTGACAATAATGCCTTTTAACATTCAGTCAATACAAAATTAGCATAAATTGAATTCTTGAGTTAAACGGTTTTATCCAAACACTGTCTCAAATTACTTGTTTCGAGCTTCCGGTTTACATGTCACATACTTAAACAACTAGGGACAGCTCAGGTTTTGTTCGTCTATTTTTTTATTTTTTTTTATTATGAATCGGAGGCAAACGAGTTAGCGGGTCATCTGATGGAAAATGATCACCATCGCCCATAAATATCAAAAACTCAAAGAGAGTCACTTACCTGTTGCCAGCCTTTAAAAAAGAGAGGGAATAGGAGAGAGGGAGAGGCAGAGGTATCGGGCCCCGGCGCACTACTGCTGCAGTACTGCTGCTTCACGCCGGTGTTCTGTGAGAGGGTGGTACTGCCCCGGACGGGCCGGCCTATTTGTAATGCAGCGGCTAGCTACAACATACCTCTACCACTACAGCAAATATTTTTTTAGTATGTCTTATTCATACATTATCATTAGCCTATGCTACCTGTTTTAAATTTCGCTACCCACGCTATCTACGAGTACTCTGTCTAAATTTTAATTCCTTATTACAATAATTTAAGAGTTGATTTCCAAAAAGAACTAACGCCAAAGCTAAAGTCTAAAATTTGCCCTTCACTTATTTTCTTTTTTGCTCTACTTGAAAGTTTGATTTATACATAAACGACAAAATTGTCATAATATTCTCAGATATCAATTAAAATAAATGTTTTTTATGTATGATAAATCACAAGACAAGAGGGTAACCAGTTACAGGTGAACTACTGGCGATCACACAAAATGGTTTGTTTTAGCAGTGTCTTGCTTGCTTTCAATGTTGCCTAATTCAATGTTACAATGAAAACTGCAACGCAACTCATATATCGACAGACGGCACTAATCTGATCAACCGCCGTCAGGTGTACATTTTTTTTACAAAGGACTGGCCAGCGATTGGCCCCAGCTGATGGACAGTACAGATGAGGCGAAAAGTATAATACTCTGGTTCAGTAACTGCATATTCAATCTAGACACCAAGACGTCTAGCCAAAATAACCTATAGAGGCTGTTGGAACGTAATTACACAACAAAAGTTTCAAGCACAAGGTGACATTTTGAACTAGAAATAAAATTTTCAGTTTGGCTGACAAATAGGTACAATTGAAATAAAAAATAAGAAAAAAAAACTAACCTAAAAATAACCTAGCTATATATACAATTCGCCTAAGTCCTGTCCCTGCGGAAGAGTGCCCATAAGGCTGACTAATATATTGAAATTGTCTTAAATATAACCAGACTTTAAAACATAGAAGTAGTACTGTCAGCGTCATATAGTACCTACGTACGTACGTAGCAGTCATGATTGCATTTGGTGATACTTGGACACATCCAATATCGTCTAGTTCTAGTACATTAGTTATCCTGTGCTGTTCTTTACATAGCGCAACTTATAGGATAATTTTTGGGAAGTTGTAACCTATATTGCCGATGGAACTCGTTTCACTGTTTAGATACTGGTAACTGAATCAAGAGAATAGAGTGAAATGGGCAGGCGAGTATTCGGCTCCGTGCAGATTGGATTGTGGGGTGAGACAGGGAGGCCTGAGCGCGCCCCTGCTTTTCAATCTGTACATGAATGCGCTGATTGGGGAGCTTGGCGCTATGCATGTCGGCTGTTTTATTGACGGCGTGTGCCTCAACAATCTTAGCTGTGCAGACGACATGGTGCTCCTGGCTCCCTCAGTCACCGCATTAAGACAGCTGCTGGCCGTGTGTGAGGCGTATGCGGCGTCTCATGGGTTGACATATAATGTACAAAAAACTGAGTATATGATTTTTAAGGCAGGAACCAAAAGTCCTTTCTTTTTTCCACCTATCACACTTAATGGTGTTCCCCTTAGGAAAGTGCATCAATTCAAATATCTCGGTCATGTATTGACCGAGGACTTGAAAGATGATGCTGATATGGAGAAGGAGCGCAGAGCATTGTCAGTTAGAGCGAATATGCTGGCGCGCAGATTTGGACGTTGTACGGAGGCAGTTAAAATTACTCTTTTCAAGGCTGTCTGCACATCTTTGTACGCGTCCAGTCTGTGGGTCAGGTACACTCAAAGGACTTACAATGCTCTGCGCGTTCAGTATAATAACGCCTTTAGGGTGTTGTTGCGGCTGCCGCGGTACTGCAGCGCATCGTCTATGTTTGTGGAGGCACGCACAGACAGTTTCGACGCTGTGTGGCGCAAAAAAACTGCCTCATTAATGGGCAGGGTGCATGGCAGCAGCAATGGCATCCTAAAGATGATTTCAAATAGATACGATTGCCCTTTGATATGGAAACTCGCCCAGAGAACAAAATCTCTGTTAGTTATTAATTACTAACATTTAGGCTAAGATTTATTAACAAAACTGTGGACCTTTTATGATGTCTGAATAAAAAATATTATTATTATTATTATTATTATATGAAAACATATACCTAATGTATAAATATGGCAGGTCTCGCTACGCAGTTCTTCCACTATAGGTACAAAGTTATTTTGTGTAAAATCAAGTTAATCATTTTAGTTAGTGTCTATGGAAGCACGTAATCTACAACTTATTTATAAGTAGTTAAACTGTAATCTGATCGATCATTTACCTAGTAACATTTCTAGTGATCATATCAATAGTAGAGTAAGTGTTTGTTTCATTTCAATGTAGGTTTTTAGAATAATCCATAAGATACGCTGGTAGGCCACCAGGGGGCACTGCTATAGCCATTTTTCATCTGCATTTCTGGGAAACTACTGAACTGATTCCAATGCGATTTTTAAAGACCGCCTTTTCTTTACACCTGTTTTACACAATTTACACCGGATTTTAACCTCTAAAAAGTGTTGAATAATCTGTTAAGAAAACTTGGAATTCGATGTTTTTTTGTCATTTCATATAAAGATTCCTAAGAAGTTTCTAATTTGTACTGGTCCCTTTTACGAGAAACAAAAGACAATCAATTGAAGTACCGTAGTAAATTTATTTTATTTTCATTTAAATATCACAGTCGATTCATTTACGAAGGTAGGCAAACGCTGGTGCAGTGTACGCTGCAGCGTAAGGTGAAGCGTAAGCAGGGTACGCTGCTGCGTAGGGAGCGGCGTAAGCGGCAGCCACTGGCGCAGTGTAAGCGGCAGTGTATGCTGCTGCTACTGGCGCAGTATACGCTGCTGCTAGAGGCGCAGTGTATGCTGCTGCTACTGGTGCAGTGTATGCTGCTGCTACTGGTGCAGTGTAGGCAGCTGCTACTGGTGCAGTATAGGCAGCTGCTACTGGTGCCACCGCGGGGTAAGCCACGGAGTGAATGCCGGGTTTGGCCGCGGCAACGGCGAAAAGAGCAGCGAAGGCCACCTGTTGGAAAATATTTTATTAGTCAAGATTTTGAACAAAATAATGGTTGTAGCTGTGCTTTAGTAGTAATCGATCCTATTAACTGCGAGACTCAATTTTACCAAATAATTATGACGTAAGTCTAAAGTTCATCAGTTCATTCACGCAAAACAAGAAACAAGAGCAAACATTTTAATAAGCGTCTCGCCTTACTCTATTGTAAAGTTTAAGTGGTACGTGACAGTTATGACGTCCTCGCGATATTGCAAACATTTGATTTGACCTGATAGGCAAATTTAAAGACGTCATCTAAATCGGATCACTCGGGTGGGATATACTTTAGTTATATTTAAGTTTCCCTAACTTTGTAAGTACGTGATCGGCGTAATAAAACTTTCGTAAACGAAAGAGGTGAAGCCCAGTTGCGCTAAAGTTTGGCATAAATAATATTACCAGTTTGAACATGTTGTCGGTTGGTTTGGGTTGGTAGGTAAGCTGATGAGCGAATGATGTCTTCAGTAAAACGTGGTTGGTTTAAATACTCTTACGAATGTTATTTCAAGACGAAACGGGGGCTGGTCGGTTTGCGCATTGGTGATGCTCCGAATTCAAGATAGTAGTCTTGGATGCAGTCATGCGAGAGTGCACCGAGTTCGATGATTCAGAAAACGTGAAATTTTTCTTTATTAAGGTTCCGTACCCAAAGGGAAAAACGGGACCCTATTTTATTTAAATTATTTATTTATAATTTTTAATTTAATTTATTTTATTTTATTATAATGACTACCTAACAATTATGGATCTTTGTTATCTGAAATAAATACAATTTGAATTTTGAATTTGAATTTTGTATTAAGTACTGAAACTTCGCTGTCCGTCCGCCCGTCCGTTCTTCTGTCATCAGGCTGTATCTCATGAACCGTGATAGCTAGACAGTTGAAATTTTCACAGATGATGTATTTTGGTTGCCGGTATAAGAACAAATATTAAAAAATAAAATAAAATAAATATTTAAGGGGGCTCCCATACAACAAACGTGATTTTTTTTGCTCGTTTTTGCTCGATATTGATAACGGCAACAGTTAGACGCTTTAAATATTCACAAAAACACAGAATACTTAGTTGTATATTAACTTAAAAAAAAAATAATTTAAGAGGGGTTCCCATACAACAAACGTGATTTATTTGCCGTCTTTATAGATAATGTTTCGGAACCTTACGTGCGCGAGTCTGACTCGCACTTGGACTGTTTTTTTTGTATGAATACTTTAACATACGTTTATTACACACAATTGTCAAATCAATTATCTGTAAATATAGGTTGGTAATGTCGACGACACTCTTAACTCACAGGCGAGTAAAGTAATACATATTTTTAAAAAAAAAGCCATACATTAAGAAATTATAACAAAAGGTTACGTGAGGTTCGGTTAGGCTTTGAGTTTCTAACATATTATATGCTTATATTTTTTCCCTTCAGTGTACTGTAAAGAAATGTGAATTAACTTGTATCAAGCAAGTCCTATAAACATTAATTTATGGACCTCCTCAAAGTAACGCCTGATTCAATAAATTACACATTACTTTAATTAAAATTTAAAAAAAACACGCGATTTATCTTTCCAATTGAAAATATAAACTTAAATTATGATTGTTGGTTCCCTACAGCATACTTCGCCGCGTCGGGCATGCAAGTCCAGTAGCGTTGCATCAGAGGTTAGCCCGCGCGTGTCTGCGGTGACAATCCACTATTGTAATTGAGCAACGACATCTGGAGGTCAATGTGCGTATTCATATCTAACCATATAAGGTCATTATGGTTTATTTACCCGTGATAAAGCAATTTCATAGGGTTTCAAGCTACCGCTCGTGACGTAGGCCCTTTTGTCGGATCGGGTGGGCTGTTTTATTGTACAAAAATGAAGTAGCCAATTGTCTTCATTCAAAGGTTGATGATTCTATGGATATGTTATCTGTAGTAATTGTATGGGGTGCGAATGCCGCCGTATCTTTCTTTTACATAGTGAAGATGTTAAAGGGAGAAATTTAAGAGCTTTAAAGGTGAGATATAGGTACATAGGTGAAGCGCGGATCAAATTAAAATAAATTATTTTTATGCTAAAAGTTACATTTTTAATACAAGCTTTAATTGCCGACTGTACTTTTTGTTGACTGTATTTGCATAATCATCCAATTTCAAGCACTGGAAGTGGGATAAATTAGACTTCCAATATGTGACCCGGACTAACACGACAAGTTAAATAAAAACTTGTAAAAATCAATACAAAGTTTATAAGGTATGTATTATTGTAGTAATATAACAAAGAGGTAAATTTTGTGTAATTGCTCGTTTGTTTTGTATGTATGTAGGAGGAAATTTCGACAAGTATTTCACCAATGCTAGTTTTTTTTGTTTTTTTTTTGTTTTGTCAGTCGACACCACTGGAGACCAAAGGGCTGGCAGCTATCTCAGCTATTAATAGTAAAATTATTAAGATTCGCAAGGATTTCTTCACCAATTAGAAATAAAACTTTAAATATCAAAAGTTACACTATTACCGATTACCATGGGCTTGAGCACGAGCACGCGAAATTACAAACAACTAGTTAAATCTAACTATTTATAGTATACACTAGCTTTTGCCCGCGACTCCGTCCGCGTGGAATTAGTAATTTGAGCAGCTTATTTTTTTATCCAATTTGCTTTTTCATCAATTATGGCTCTCCTTAGTTCCTCGATATAAAAAAAATACCCCCGCAACCCCCCACGCACCCCCCTCCCAACCCCAACCCCACCAACCCCCCCGCACACACACACATGTCACATTCACCACCGTACTCGCAAGCCAAGCGTGCCTATAGAAGTTTTAAACCCCCGATTTTGAAACATTCTTCCGCTCCGCTCTGCTCCTATTGGTGTTAGTGTGATGATATATAACCTATAGCCTTCCTCGATAAATGGTCTATCTAACACTGAAAGAATTTTTCAAAGCGGAGCAGTAGTTCCTGAGATTAGCGCGTTTAAACAAACAAACAAACCTGTGTGCATGTCCAACTTAAGATGAACCCTATATATAGTATAGTTTACTATATTGTTGTCAGCTCATTTTATGTTGGATTTTTGTTCTATGTCCTATCCATGTTCGATAAATTCTTAAAATAGACGTATCTTTCTTATTTGTGAACCGATTCAAATGAAACAAACACTAAATGTTAATCCAAGAAAATACCAACATATCAGTGAAAACCGCATCCTTCTAGGTTAAGCCGTTTCTGAGATTAGCGCGCACAAACGCACAGACAAACAGACAAACAGACAAATAGACAATAATTCTAAAAATCATTGTTTTGGGTTCTATTGCGCTAATAAATAGCCCTAGTGACAGTTTTTCTCAAATATCTACAATGTACAGACACCGACTTGTTACAGATTTATTATATGTATAGATAGATTGGCTAATTTTACGAGCGTCTCAAACGCCATCGCTTCCGGTCACATATAGTGAAGAAATAAGTCGCACCGAACGGAAGGTTTTTGTAAAACGATACAGTGCGCTCGCTGTAAAATAAAAATTCATTGAAATCCCATGCAAACTATAGCTCATTTCTTTGATATATGGGTCCTGGTAATGATAGCGGTAGAAACGCTCGAATAATTAGCCGATTAGCAAAGTTGATAGACGGAAACAATACTTATCTTCATTTAAATCCATCCCATAATAAATTAAAAGCACTCGAGAGCAATAATCAAACTACCTTCCTTTATTTTATGCTTTCATAGAGCTCTTCATTTTACTGTGATTGTTCCGTTGCATCCTACACAAACCATTTATTGCCATTTCCTTACTTCAAAGGTTACCATTGAATGCCAAAGTTCTTTGCATTTTATAGTTTACACTCGCACGTTTATTGTTCTCACTAACTCTCGTCTTGATATTCTTAAGTATTACTGACGTCTGTCTGAATATTGCAGCTTTGGCGATAATGAATCAATTAACATTATACGACTCTATTAATCACCATGCATTAATCTGCTTAGTTCTATCACATTTGTCTTGCCTTGAATTCGATTGCGCTGATGTAGTGATATTTTTATCCGTTAATTGCAAAGCCAAAAAGAATTATTCCGGTTTTATATTTACATATAGGTACATAATCATAATGCAAATATTTATATAATAAAAAAAACACTTTTGTGTTGTTCTATAGAATTCGTCAAATCGTCTGATTGGTTCAATAAAATTTTTAAACATTACTTTTATTGATACTGAATCACTTATCAAATTTGGTTATAATAGTGACTATAAATCTCATTAGATTAACTTTCGTATCCTTTGGTATCGTGTGACAATTGGCCTAAACTTTTTCCTGCCAAACCTAGGTCCCTCGTTGCGCAGTCGCGGCCTTCGTGACCAACTATAAAATTTGCTCCTCGCGGCAAATGTGCATCACTCAACGTAGCACCACAGCTGTGAAAACAAACCATCAAAATGTTCAAATTGGTAAGTTGAAAAGGATCTCGTTAATTTGAACAAACAAACGTGGCCTGATTCAAATGAGAATAGAGTTAAAATCCCTACATAGAGTGAAGGTTTATAGAGTGAAGTTGAGAAATGATAATTAGAGTTTAACAATACTATAGCAAAACTGTTAATTAATGCAATTTAAAAAACTCACCGGTTCGTTTAAATCTTACATTCATGTTCTAATCTTTATGGCTAAAAAATGGCAAATCTAGCTGGAAACGCGTATTCTCCAAAAAACGACCTGAATAATTTTAGTTACCACATTATTAATTATGGCTAGCTATGCGATGTTTTTCATTATAATATTACTAGCTGACCCAGCAAACATTGTTTTGCCATATAAATTATTTATTATCCTTATCACCTAATAGGGGTATAAAAATAGCCAACCAAACAGACCTACCAAATATAGAGAAAAAATTTCATAAAAATCGGTAAAGCCGTTTCGGATGAGTTCGATAACAGACACTGTGACACGAGATTTTTAAATATTAAAAGAAGATTAGCATAATAACTTATGGTGTTTATCTTTAATTACAGTTCATCTTCGCCTGCTTCCTGGCCGTGGCTGCGGCTAAACCGCTGGTGGTGAGCTACGCGTCCCCGCTGGCGGCGGCGTACACCGCGCCCGTGGCGGCCGCCTACACCGCGCCCCTAGCCTACTCCGCCTACAGCGCCTACACCGCGCCAGTAGCCTACTCCGCTTATAGCTACGCTTCGCCTTACTCCGCGTACTACCTGCGCTGAAGACCTTGAAGATCAGTTACAATTTGGATGATTTGCAATAGTAATACCACAATAAACCATGACATCATACTCACTTTTTTTTAACTATTTCCGCATCAAATAAAACTCACATATCGAAACTGATTAGGCTAAACTGGGAACGTTATATTTTTAATAAAAACCAGAAACTAAGTATGTTAAAGAAACTTACTCTAATACATTGTGCTTCTCTTAGTTAGAACCTTACGAATTTTAGTGACTTTGAATAGGAAAGTTACTTTCACATCGTCAAGAAATCAAGGTTAATCTATATAATAATAATAAAAAAGGTGTGTCATATTGATAAATCAAAAAGAACATACACCCGAATTGAGAACCTCCTCCTTTTTTTGAAGTCGGTTAAAAATAGTTTAGTACTGAGGAATTAATACAGCAGTACTGCAAGCAAGTGTACTGGTGCCACTTAATACTATTTGAACAAAAAAATAAATTTTGTGTTTTGTTCGCGCAAGAGTAGGATAAATTTATCAACCGATTTTTTTAAAATTTTTCCTCGCATAATTGATACTATTAATTCATCATCATCATCATCATGAATCCGTGGTGGCCTAGTCGTTTGACCAATTGACACTCAAACAAATCTCTGAGTTTTCGGAATTTATGTGCAAATTTATATTTGAAATTTACTATGAGCATGAGGAAACCTGCACAAAAAAATGATATTAATCATCATCCCTGCCTATATAGATCCCACTGCAGGGCACAGTCATCCTCTTAAAATGAAAGCGCTTGGGCCGTAGTTCCCATGCGGACCCAATGCAAATTGGGAATTTCATGCACACCATTAAATTTATTTTCAGGTATCAGGTTCCTGCTATCTTCACCAGGTCGTCGCTCCATCTTGTTGGAAGCCTACCTACACTGTGTCTTCCGGTCCGCGGACGCCACTCGAGAACCCATTGGATGCGGACGCCGCAGGGCCGATCTGTTTGGCGAGCCTTGGGGGAGGCCTATGTTCAGCAAGTGGACGTATTTCGGGTGAAATGATGAAGATGATGTGCAGGTTTCCTGACGATGTTTTCCTTCACCGTAAAGCTCGTGATAAATTTCAAACTACTACTTTATTGATCCAAAAATTTGCAGCGACCGAATTCGAATTTGAGGCGTTCTTGCTAAATTAGAGGCATTTTACGTGAAGCGAAAAGCAAATAAATTTTAAAACCCCCAACGCTAATGTCACACGTATGTTTGAACATAAAGTCCCCATTATGCGTCTAAGATCCCTTCCACAGCTAACAAAAGAGCTGATAACTTTGAAACGGCTGAACAATTTTGATGAAACATATCTAGGAACCATCGCCAAGAAACCAGATTTCTAATTAAAAAAAACCGTATCCAAATCGTTTCACCCGTTTACGAGCTATGATGCCACAGACAGACAGACAGAGACACACACACACACACACACACATAGCGGTCAAACTTATAACACCCCTCTTTTTGTGTCGGGGGTTAAAAAAGACATGTTCTGGATTTTGTCTATAGTTGCGTCAATTGGACTTTTAATTATTCTTTCTAGACAGTAACCAATTTATGCTACTTTAATTTAAACAATGGTCAAAATTTTCGAAGCAGATATTTCGAAATCTATTAATGCAGTTAATCAAATGAACTGTATAATATAGTATGGATGTATCTTAAAAAGTATAAAATGGCATCTCGTTCATTATCTTATATATCTTATTACTTATAATTATGAACATTACGTACGGATTTCCACAGCAACGCGCGGTTCTGTGCGGATTCTTAGTGTGGCAATTCTTACTCACTACTCACGGTTTATTTTTGTAACTAATGAATATAGTTAAATAACCATAATTAAAAACAAAGCTTAATTTACTTGGCTATTTTGGAAATGTAATTATTGTTATTTAAATAATTATCAATAAAATAAGCTACATTTTCTGTTCACCTTAGGTTGGGAGAATAAATATTAAAACCGGCCAAGAGCGAGTCGGACTCGCACACGAAGGGTTCCGTACCATTATCTATAAAAACAGCAAAAAAATCACGTTTGTTGCATGGAAATATTTGTTTTGTTTTAAGTTAATAATTCATTTTTATTGTTAATTCTAACTAAATATTCTATGAAATTTTTAATGCGTCTTCCTGTTGCCTTTATCAATATAGAGCAAAAACTAGCAAAAATAATCACAATTGTTGTATGGGAGCCCCCTTAAATATTTATTTTATTCTGTTTTTTAGTATTTGTTGTTATAGCGGCAACCGAAATACAACATCTGTGAGTACTTCAACAGTCTAGCTATCACGGTTCATGAGACACATCCTGGTGACAGACGGATGGACAGACGGACAGACGGACGGACAGCGGAGCCTCAGTAATAGGGTCCCGTTTTTACCCTTTGGGTACGGAACCCTAATAACCACATGGCAAAGTTAACTTAATTAGGGGTTTATCTATAATAAAACATAAAATTTTAGTATACTGTCATGATTTATTGTGGGATACGTTGCAAATTATTCCGATGTATTTCATGTTCAAAGTCTTCAGCGCAGGTAGTACGCGGAGTAAGGCGAAGCGTAGCTATAAGCGGAGTAGGCTACTGGCGCGGTGTAGGCGCTGTAGGCGGAGTAGGCTAGGGGCGCGGTGTAGGCGGCCGCCACGGGCGCGGTGTACGCCGCCGCCACCGGGGACGCGTAGCTCACCACCAGCGGTTTAGCCGCAGCCACGGCCAGGAAGCAGGCGAAGATGAACTGTAATTAACACATAACATTAATATTTTTAAAACCAGGCAAATAAAATTTTCAACATCCGAACTTGTTTATAGTAAAAAAAGCGATTAAAAAAAGTTTCAATTATCATCAATAACTGGGTAATAATTTTTAGATTCTTATTTGATGACTGTACTTTCGACTTTAAAAAGGGAGTTTGATAATTCATGACATACTCGTATTTATAATATGTATTAAGCAATTCACAGATCACCGGAATACTCTTATAGTTGATTTATTTCTGCTTACCAATTTGAACATTTTGTTGGTTTGTTGACACGGTGCTGCTGCTGAGCTGAGTGATGCCCAGTAGCAAACGGCAGCAATCTTTATACTGACTCACGAAGGCCACTTGCACACAACCAGGGCCCTCTGTGCAGGCCGCACGGTACCGGAATAGAGATTACCTGAAGAAGCGCATGAAAGTAATTCGAAGCGATCAAACGGTACGAACGATTGAGTGATCTTGGAAAATTAAGAATGCGTAGAACGTTTACCAAATATATAATGAAACTTTGGACGATATTTTTTAATGGTTAAAAAATTAGACTTTAAATTTTTAACCATACATAAGATTTTGTTCAACATTTTTTTGCCGGTTTACTTAACACAATAAGTTTTTTTTCGACATGTTTACTCTATCAGACTGCACAAATGTCAAACAAAAAAAACACAAACTTAGCAACTTTACATACAGGGCGCTACTTTTGGGTCGTAGATATACATGTGTGCGGGACATCCATAAATTACGTCACACCAATTTCAATCAATTTGGGCCCTTTGTTACACTTATTACTATGAAAATCGCAATTATTTTGTTCTTGTATCACAGATCGCTTGGACCCAATAAATGTGTGACGTAATTTATGGACGGCCCCTGCTTGCACGCACAAAATAATTCAAAAGCAGTCACGTCTTTCATTGTTTTAGACGACCAGATGGCCTAGTGGTTAGAGAACCTGACTACGAAGCTTGAGGTCCCGGGTTGGATTCCCGTGTCGGGTCAGATGTTTGTATGAAAAATACGAATATTTTTTCTCGGGTCTTGGGTGTTTAATATGTATCTATCTATATAAGTATGTTTATCTGTTGCCTAGTACCCATAACACAATCTTTGCCTAGCTTACTTTGAGACTGGTCAATTGTTGTGAATTGTCCTGTGATATTTATTTATTTATTTATTTATTGTTAAACAATTGGGTGAAATAATCATTATATAAATTAATCCATTATTTATTTGAATTTTAATTGTTTATTACCCTTTGAATACGGTCTATCTATGTTGTTATTTTCTTGATGTTCTCACCATTCACTTCATTTTAGGGTTGAGAAACTTTGAAAACGCCCCGTTCATTGAAAAATTGTAACATAAGTATTAACGACATGAATTGGCAATATTCCAATTTTGCTGAAATGATGCAAAGTCAAGCGAGTGTTGTATTTTTACATACACTTAAATACTTTTAAGTGCATTATCTAGGTAGATAGGCAAATGAAGAAAATCGTTACGATTTTGACACGCGTGATGTGCGTTGTTTAAGTTTATTACTTTTCATAATAAAGTGAAGTAACTATCAAAGGGAAAAATTATTTAATTCAATTTCTTCCTGATTTTCGTTTTTGGTCAGATTTTATGAGTTCTTGTAATCAACTACATTATTCCTATTCTGAAAATAGACTGATATTAATCCGTTCGAATCCGAACTGTTGTGTTCAGTTATTTTAACAACCGATTTAAATACCGCATTGTCGATGTTTTTTGTAAAGGTATTTCTAACGTGGCTGAGCCGATGGTATAGGTAACGCCACCAGAGTTAAGGTCACGCGCACAACAACACGTCATGTAATGACAGCGGGATTTTGACATTTATTCGTACCGATAGCAAGTTCAACAGACTCAACAGTGAACTACAAAATTGACTAAAAACTTCTTCAACCTATTTCGTTAAGAATTATTTAGGAACATACATCTACTTCGAACAAAACAGAAGATAAAATTTTTGATCTATTTAATTTAAATTGGATAAGCATATTTTTCGTTATTTATAAAATAACCATTTTTTTTGTTGCGAATATTTCTATTCAGTTTAAAATTTTGTTTTATTTCAAAAATAGGTTACTTATTTGAAAAAGAAAAATTATAATATGCATAGTATTTATTGCATAGGTATTTCATCATAAGATCATATAACTCACATTTTCATTTCCTCACTCATTTTATTCATTCACTACTTTTTTTGCAATCATTAGTACCACGTAGTACTTTATGTAGCTGTGTGTGTAATCATTCGCCTCAACTCTCGTGGCGTTACCTAAGTATACGTAGGTGATTGATAATTAATAGAAAACAAACATAATAGCTAAACTTTTTATTAGCCGGTAGAATAGAAACTGATTTTGTTGCGTACAGAAGCCTATTATATAATTTAAAATAGTACCCATACATACAGTACCTACC
Organism: Archips crataeganus; assembly: GCA_947859365.1. Classification (NCBI taxonomy): domain Eukaryota; kingdom Metazoa; phylum Arthropoda; class Insecta; order Lepidoptera; family Tortricidae; genus Archips; species Archips crataeganus. Next base: position 10,691,261 of record OX402058.1, read on the forward strand.
TACATACCTATGTGAATGTTATTCAAAACATTCTGGATTTTTGCTTTCATGTTTCAAAGTGCCATCTTCTATGTCAATTGTAAGTCGCATGTAAACTGGAATACGTCATAGTTTATTGACCTCTTTAAATCTTTTTGAATGCGTTTTGCGTTTCTCATGATTAAATCAAATGAACCTAAACACATCTCGAAAGTCGCTTGATACCCAACCTAATTGACTTGGATCGGCACGTGATTTCGATTAATCACTTCACTCTCGAGGAAACCAAATATGTTCCCGTAGGATTGACGATATTATTCTGAACTAATAACGGGTTAACCCGTTCTAAAATTATCTTCATCAAATATCGGCATAATATTGTTAGCTGTTAATTGGGACAGAACAATTATATTTTATCGATATAATATCTCGGAGACTTAGATAACAATGCCTCAAACATGATTTATTTACCTAGCGCAAATTTTAAAATCTAAACCGTGGTAAAAGATATTGTAAAATATTGTAAAAAAGAGAAAATTCCCACCTTGGTCATTATTCGAGCGTTTCAACTGCCTCATTTATCTGGTCGCATTTTTTATGAAATGGCCGTGGAGTTTGATGGGAATTTCGGTTATATAATTGGAAACTGTATCAGAATCTTCTGCCATTTCTTCAGCTCCATCTATGTATAATGATGATGTCATGTATTTTTTTCAAGGGGAGATGAAAATTTCATTGATTTTGCTGTTGGATGTACTGTTTTCAAGATATTTGCCAAAAACACCGGTTCTCGTCCGATCACCGAGGTTAAGCAACGTCGGGCGTGGTCAGTACTTGGATGTGTTACCGCCTGGTTTCATTGTTGAAGTAAAACTTCTTTAGGCACGCTTGACTTGGGGAGTAAGCTGGTGAATGCGTTACGAAAAGTTTGATCGGGCGTGGCGAATACGGAGGAGGGGGTGTCGGGTGGTGTAGGGGTGGTTTCGGGGGGGGGGGGATCAGGAGGTTTTTTTTTTTACACAAAAATAGGTTTACATTCCCCTTATAGTGATAAAATTCGACTACATTATCGGCAACGTCCATACTACGTTGAAAACACCGGTTCTCGTCCGATCACCGAAGTTAAGCAACGTCGGGCGCGGTCAGTACTTGGATGGGTGACTGCCTGGTTTCATTTTTGTTTTTTTTTGGAAGCGTTTGTACTAAAGCTACTTAATTTATACTTCTTCAGTCGTGTGGTCTAAAGAACACTCGGTTTTTTTTACATTTTATTTTTTCACTTTGTTCGGATAATTGCTAGACATGTCAATGCAAAATTACAGCTTTCTAGCCCGAATAGTCTCTGAGCAGTAAATCACCAGTAGCATGAACCTAGTGAAGAAAAGAATTAGATTTAATTTAATAAAACTAATTTTTTTAAATTGTTGTTGGTTGTTCATGTTTGTTCACATTTAGTTAAGTACCTAAACATTTCTAGTATAAAACTAATCGCGACTCTACGACCACACACCACACCACCATAGTGGTGGTTATGATACTAGTATTTTTAACGAACCTACTATTAGTGGATTTTCGTATAGGTAACGCCATCAGAGTTGAGGTCACGCACACAACAACACGTCATGTAATGACAGCGGGATTTTGACATTTATTCGTACCGATAGCAAGTTCAACAGACTCAACATAGAATTAAAAGATTGGCTAAAAATTTCTTCAACCTATTTCTTTAATAATAATTTAGGAAAATACATCTAGTTCAAACAAAACAGAAAATAAAATATTTTGATCTATTTTATATAAACCGATTTTTTTCTTGCAAATATTTCTTATCAGTTTCATAGTGAAAATAAACGGATCACTCACGTCTTAAAACGAGTTTAACTTGACATGTTTCGGGTTAATCCGTAGCCCTTCCTCTCGGAGTCGCACGCCACGGCGGCTGCCAAGCGTGCACTCAAACATGTCGAGTTAAACTCGTTTTAAAACGTGAGTGATTCGTTTATTTTCACTATGAGTGAGTCTCACGGTAGTTTCATGTTTAAAGTATCAGTTTCAAATTGTATTATTTTAAAAATAGGTTATATGAAAAAATTAAAATTATAATATGCATTATTCATCATAAGATCATACATATAACTCACATTTTCATTCACTCAGTCATTTCAGTCATTCACTATCTTTTTTGCAATCAGTACTTTATGTAGCTGTGTGCGTAATCATTCGCCTTTTTTTTTTTTTTTCGATTCCCATTTTCAGTTTTTATTTAGTTTGAAATATTTAATGAATCAAAATAAATTAAGTTTCATTGTTTTCTATTAACTACAACCTTTCACCTTGCTGCTCCACTACCAAAGCGGTTAGGCAGCGGTGGAACAATTAAAGGCGAACTAAAAGGCCGGAGTCAATCAATTAATTAACTGAAAACATTACTTTGCTCACCCGCGACCTTACGATAGTTACGTTTATGTAAGAAATGAAAGAAAGAAAGAAAGAAAGAAAAATTTTATTCGTGATATATAAAAAACAAAATGACAAATAAAACATACAGAAAAAAGCACATATCACGAAATGGTCCCAAATCAGCAAAGTGCCAATCTTGCGAAAGGCGCTGATCTTCCTTTGGGACCATCACGTCATCCATCCATTGAAAAAACAACAAACAATAAACATAAAGTGAAACCGAACACAAATTTTAAGTTAAAAATAAAATAAAGCAACAAAAGTGAACCGAAAGGCTGTATGGCTTAAAAACCTTTACTTTTTCAAGTGATAACAATTTAAAAAGTAAACAACAACAAACAAGCTATAATAACCTATAACCCAATATAACATGTATACGCCAGGCGCCAGGACACGCGATATCCTTAAGTATTTCAATCATTCGTTCACAGCACACACAATAACTCAATTTTATATGCGTGTTCATGCAGTTCCTCCACCTCCACACTGTACGGACACACACAAACCCAACCATCACTACCACCAAACTACACTGACGCGTTTCGAACTCAACCAGAGCTCATCCTCAGAGTTAGCACCACAACCGTATGCTATGCTACCAAATGTTAAACTAACAAACCAAAACACATGTTTTAACTTGTCACTGTAACTTCTCAAGTACCCACTTTATTTTTCTTTTTCTCAATCTACCCCACAAAAATTAATTGTTACACACGCATTTCTTACATAAACGTAACTATCGTAAGGTCGCGGGTGAGCACAGTAATTGTTTCAGTTGATTAATATGGACCTCCGCAAAGTAACGCCTGATTCAATAAATTATTCAATCAATTAATGTTTTCTATGCTATCTCCTATTTAATCCTGTCCGATATCTGTGAACTATTTTCGATTTAATTAAAGTGACACACAGCTCTGTCCGGTTAACCATACAAAATTATTGTTAAACGTGATTCAACCATTTTATTAATAGGAATTAGTTACAATTTACATTTTAAGTGGTCATAAAAACCTAATTTTCAACAATGTGTAAAATGACATCACAACACGATATACCCTCATAAAATTATTATTACCAACATGATTTATGAACTTTTGTTTTTGTACGTATCCGAATCCCATTGATGACGATGACGTGTGAAATAAAAACTCCAGCAAAATAGTACCTATTCTATTTTGCCCGAATGTCTTTAGGAATATCACCTGTTTTAGATAAAATATGTCCTTAAAATGATGAAAAGGTACATCGATAGTCAGAAAAAAATGCAATATAAATGAACAATTAGGTATTTAAAATTAAAGCTACTAATACCTACTCGTAAATACGGAGGTAATCAAGAATGAATAAGGCGTTTTGTACTTGTAGGTATCAGATCGTTTATTGTATCATTGAGAGTCGATTAAAAAGATATACTTGTGGTCAATTAACGGCGGAAGTAGTACGCAGAGTAAGGGCTGGCATAGCCGTAAGCTGAGTACGCGGAGTAGGGAGAAGAATAGGCTAACGGAGAATACGCAGAGACGGGCGCGGTGTACGCAGCGGCCACAGGGGAAGCATAGGCGGGAGCAGTGTAAGCAGCCGCTACAGGGGCGGAGTATGCGGCAGCTACAGGGCTGGTGTACGCTGCGGCCACAGGGGAGGCGTACGCAGCAGCTACAGGAGCAGCGTACGCAGCAGCTACAGGGGCAGTGTACGCAGCAGCTAGAGGAGCAGGGTATGCGGCGGCTACCGGAGCTAGTACACTCGGCTTAGCGGCGGCGATGGCCAGGAAACAGGCGGCGATCATCTGTAGAAATAATAGAAAGTTAGTAAATTTAACCACCAACGAAATGGACGGACGATTTGGTGAAGGCCGCAGGTTCAGGGTGGATGCTACTCTCTTCCAACCGTAATGATTAGGCGTCAATGAGGGAGGCCTATGCCCAGCAGTGGAGGTCCTACAGCTGAAATGATGATGATGATAAATAAATTTAATAAGAATAAGAATAAATTTATAATCATGACCATCCGATTGACACGGTGGTTGGTATACAGTAAGATAGTAAAATTAATGGACGTAGATTCAATTAATTCCGACGTCAAAAGCTTCTGAAAGTTATTTTTGGATGCGTATCTATCTGAATATCGAAAGTATTAAAATATCAAATCAGTTATAAAATCGAACAGGTTTTTTTTTCTAAAACCGTATTTTTTTAAAAGATTGTTATAAACTCATCTAACTTAATCTAATGGGTTCTATACGATGCCGTTTTAATAAACCTTGAGAAGTTTACGGTTTCAGAGAAAAAAAAAACGTTTTGATGTTAATAACTCTTTCGATATTTGAATACATTCAATGTATTAACTTTCGATATTCAAAAACGTGGCCTTATTTTTCCATGCGGATCTTTTGTCAGTGTAAAATATTTTCCTATCAAAGAATTAATGAGTCAAAGCTCTATTTATTTATTCTAAAATAGCATGCCTAACGAACCCACACCTACGCTTAATACTTAAATGAGGAGTAAAACGGCTTCAGCTCAATAAATACGTCGTTGATTCACTTGATTAATGGTACAGATATAGCTGTAGAATTAAAAGTATTTAAAACAAAACGACAATGTTTTACTGAATCTTACAGATGTTATTATCGATAATGACAATTAAATAATTTTATTTGTCTTGTTCATCGAATGACAGTTATGATATGATTTATTACATAAAAATGTACCTACTGAATAACGTAATTGCTTATAACAATAGCTCTAAAATTGGAAATTAAACTCGATGTAAAGTCGTATCATCTAATAAATAAGAAATATTGAAATAGAGTACACGATGTAATTATACCACATATTCCGGAACCCCAAAACCGGAATAACTGGTTTCCAGTTTTTGTTCAAAATTTTATAAGCATTCGTGGCTTCTTAGTAATTAGTGGATTACCGGCATGTGATATTTCAACTTACCAGCTTGAACATTTTGTTATTTTTTAATGTATATTTAACAAAGTGGGCAAGTATTCACGACAGAGGACGTGTGTGTGGTGTGCCGTTGACAGGGGAGGCGGTCGGTTTTATACTTTTACATTGGGTGGCTATGAAGAAACAGCCTTGTGGTATGGCTAGAATAATAATTTGTCGTTTCTGTCTAAATTCGGCCACCTCAACGCCGCAGACCGGCTGAAACTAATTGATAATAGCCATGTCTAATTGGAAGCTTTATGTGGACACCTATCTTTTCGTGGTGGTAAAATATGACTTATGACCTAGTATTTATAGAGTTGTACGAGATGTACCAACCTATCAGTTCTTTTAAAATTTACGTGAAAGTATGGGTCTATAATGACTCCTATAAAATTTTTGTTCCGAATTTCCAAGCCCATAACGTTTTCTGTCATAAATTTTCTTCGTCATATAGGTATTATCGAAAGTCATAATATTAAACAACATAAATTGGAGTTACGATTTTCTTAAGTCATAATTATTGTAAGGACTAAATAAGTATAGACACCCGCAGCGCTTTACGCGATGCCAGTGCGTTGTCGGCCCTAAAGGAAAGGGAACAGGGGAAGAGGGAAGGGGTGAGGTATTGGGCCCCCGGCACTCTCACTGACCGTACGAAATGCAAGCAGGATTACTGCTGCTTCACGCCGGTGTTCTGTGAGAGGGTGGTACTGCCCCGGACGAGCCGGCCCATTCGTGATGCAGCGGCTAGCTACAACATGGCTCTACCACTATCCACTATCTATCTTATCTTGTATTTTAGGTAATGACAAATTATGACTTATTATGACTTTAAGATATATGCCTTACAATGTTTCTGAATAATCGATGGTATTCCGTTAAATGTTATTGATATCAATATTATGACTATTTATATAGAGTTAAGATCAATAGGATTATGGATCATTGCAGTTAGAACTATTAAACGATTTGCTTTAAAAAAATGATGACCATCGATATTTATGAGCAAGAATATTATGGACATCAATTTCTGACTTTAAAAATTCGGATAACAAAGATTATGGGAGAAAAGGGGATCCCGAAAGTATAGCAGGAATATTTTGATAATTAATTAGATACTAAAAATTTTCGACTAGAAATGCACGTAATTTATTGACCCCGGTAATTAAGGAAATATAAAACAATATTAAACAAAACTATTGAAATTAGTAACATAAGTAGTTAATCATAATGTAAAACAAGCAATTTAGGACAGGTATTAAATTTTACTTACCATTGTGCTAACTAATATTTAAATTAAAAATCTTGGGATCAAATTCAAATGAAAATCATACAGACACCCTTTCTGATGAGTACATTTACAAATGCATTTCCCCATTATGATTTATACTTATTACATATTTTTACCGGAAACCGGAAGCCGTAGTGCAGGTAGGCCTCCAACAAAATGGAGCGACGACCTAGTTAAGGTTGCGGGAACGCGTTGGATGCGGATGGCGCGGGACCGATCTGTTTGGCGAGCCTTGGGGGAGGCCTATGTTCAGGAGTGGACTTCTTTCGGCTCAAATGATGATGATGATGACATATAGTTTCTGTGTGCATTAAGATGGGGCTGACTTCTCACTAGCTAATGGCAGATTGAAATTAGTAGGTTTTCACTTGAAAAGCCTTCTGAAACTCATAAATTAATTAACGACGTGATGTTTTCTCGCTAATTAACTGTACTTAGTTCCAGTGGTACAGATTACTTGTTACGGTTGTTTAATATTAATCGCCTGCGCAGTACGCTGTGTGATATAAAATAAAACAACGTAGCAATATTGCACTTTAGTGTGAAGGTATTTTGTGAAGTCAACATGCTGCTTAAAGTGGTAAGAGATATGTATTAGTTTTGCCTGTTGAAAGTTAAATAACAATTCCAACTAATCGCAAACACTTCCCACTGGCGTCCATCAATAGGTGGATACAACATGCGCCGTGTTATTATTTGATACTCTAACGGAAACCACCTAGATTTTTTAATAAAAATAAATGATAATTTAATTTTACTGGTGGTCAAATTGCCCTTAAAAGTTACCTGATTTCTAATTTCTGAACAAGAAGTCGGTTTACGGACGATAGTTTAACGTGACAATATACGTGACAAATAAACGGATCACTCTCGTCTTAAAACAAGTCTTAACATGTCGAGTTAAACTCGTTTTAAGACGTGAGTGATCCTTTTATTGAAAATGCTCTCTACTGTGGGTCTGGAATCCATTGATTTGATTATATCTGACAATTGTTATACTTTTCCAGTGGTTCTTGGTTTTCCTGGTGGCCTTCACAGCAATACTCGACCTAGGGGCGACTGCTATAGTGCGCGTGCGGCCCGTCGTTGTCAAGACCAGGAAAGTGCACAGACATCGCCCGATCCTGATAAAGCTGGCTCGCCCGAGACTCACAAAGACTTATATTTTGAAGTCTTAAGTGGTTCCTTGCTTTTTAAAACCTTTATGATAACTAGTTTATCTACCTTTAACTACAAGAGGGGTTTCTTTAATTGCAGCTTTATAAATTTTCAACAGCAATATTTCATGAAAACTAACATAATACAATTTTTAACATTTATTTAATATACACACAGCTAGATAGACACAATTTTTATGCTGTGACCTTGCAGTACTAGGCTGGCATTACCCTGTTAAAGTCACAAGAGGACTTAATTCCGACTCGACGTAAAATTATGACAAAAATCATGAATATGTGTTTGAACAGGGTTGCACTCATTCATACACAGTGTAAGAAACAAAAATCGCCTTTCCTGTGGAGATAATATAAGCGATTCCGAGTCATCAAGCCTAAGATTTATTTAAATGGATCAAAATTTGGGCAAGTGTTCCACACGCCGATGTAGACTTGACACAAACATATTGGCTATACTTAGATCCTTTTCGTTTACCATGTCCACAGTGTTCCGAATAAGACGGAAGCTATTGCCGCCTCTCTCTCTCTCTCTCGCACTCTCTCTTATGGCTTCCAAGCCATGCACGTCGCTCTCGACTGTTTAATTATAAAATAAACACAATACTTAGTTAGACGACCAGATGGCCTAGTAGGTAGAGAACCTGCCTACGAAGCTTGAGGTCCCGGGTTCGATTCCCGCGTCGGGGCAGATGTTTGTATGAATAATACGAATTTTTGTTCTCGGGTCTTGGGTGTTTAATATGTATTTAAGTATGTATCTATCTATATAAGTATGTTTATCCGTTGCCTTGTACCCATAACACAAGCTATGCTTAGCTTACTTTGGGACTAGGTCAATTGGTGTGAATTGTCCTGTGATATTTATTTATTTTTTTATTTTTTATTTAGTGTTGTGTAAACCAATAAAGTTTCTGATAATCTGTCTGCACGTATAATTTAGAATCAGCCCTGCAAAAGAATCCTTCACTCAGGATAAATTATGCAAATAAAAAATGTATACGACCCACAAGTATGGTCCATGTCAATAAATATGGTTTTAGAACAATAAAATTGTACGCTGATTATGTAAATATATGGTATATATGCCGTATTATGTTGAATATTATATTTTCAAATAATAAACTAGCATTATTTTTAGGGTTCTTGACTTCATCATCAAAGAACTCATCAACTTTAAAGAATTACTCGTGCGTTTGTTTGCCACAGTCAAATTGCTCCAAATCTCCTGGCCCGATTAAATCGAAATTTAATACACGTATTGCATTATTGTAAAATTTAAGTTGAAATACGGACGTGTGCTGTGTATAAATAAATTTTGAATATCTCAGTATTAAAGGGTGTATTATAAAATTTAAATAAAATTTTTGTTAACTTGTCATGTGACAATGATGTTGGTCATAATTTAAAAAAAAACTTAAGTAAAATTTAACATTTCCTCTAAAATCATCGAAACACTAACAATAAGCTTAAACTGAAAAAAATACCTATATAAATTGCAGGAAACCTATATAAAGTCTAAGGTATTAAATTAGTGTTTAAATTAAGCTCTATCCAGAGCTATATTTGGCCACTCGCTCAGTTCAGCGTCCATACACCGTATTGTCTAAGACACTTGGAATTACAATCAGTTTCGCCGCATTTCTGTCACACGTTATAGGAAGACGGTAGAAAGAGACGGTGAGTGCGATCGCAAGCGCCCGCGCATTGTAAGTAAGTGCTTTACCATTTTTTGTGACAGTTCCTACATCAGAATAAAAACAATAAGGCTGATTGTCACATTGACTTGTAAGTGAAAATAGCCTTTGATGTCTTAAGTCATACAACTGACATTGAACTTTAGGGTGGTAAAGGAGTTTCTTGGTCGACTATACAATACGGTATCAGTATGCTTAGTATAAGTTTTACTTCACCAAAATACTTCTCGATCGCGTTTACGTAAAAAATTCAATTCTATGGAAACATGAACGCGAAAATGAGTCATCTCGCTGTCAGTGAACAACGAAGGGTACTCGCCATCGGAGCTGAGTGGGGCGGCTCTCAATATTATGCGTAAATACAGAACCCTCGCCGCTCGAGTCCAATCGCATTTGGTCGTTTTTTTTATTACCAGTTTCTTTCATTCTGCAATAGCTAAGCACCGAACCATTTGTTAATTTCTATTCATTTTATTTTCAATAGTCAGTAGTGAAATCGCAATTTCATACCAAACACATCAAAATTCAAGTAGATTGTTTTCAACTTTCGGTTTCTAAAAGAACAATGCTACTGTTTAGGTACACGTATTTAAAGAGATACATATGTTTTTAAAATTCCAATTCCGCGTTGTGACGCACTGTGAATATGGGAACCAATTTTTTTTTTAGTTGGCCTATTTTTGTCTCCCACTGCTGGGCAAAGGCCTCTCCTCTCATGCTCCACTCCTGCCTGTCAAAGGCGAGCTCCCGCCATCCCACGTGATAGGCATCTAGATCGTCCCTCCATCTCCTCTTCGGTCTGCCTCTATTACGGTATCCGTATTCGTATTTCTATTAAATTCGTGGAATGTAGATGAGATTTTATTTCTTTAGCCCGAGTCGTAAAGAACTTAATTCAGGTATGATAATTCAAGTAAAATAAAGTGATTAAAAATTCAAAATATGACGACTACCTATTTTTAGTGCCTATAAGGTATATACGGTTTACTAATGTTTCGCAAATTACGTTTCCCAAACTGATTCACTTGGCAAATGTTTCATTTCCCAAATGTTTATTTTTTCTGAAACTGTAAAATTTTCAGTATTGTTATAAAACAACCCTAACCTAACCTAACCTAATCTACAAAATAGTCCTGAAATATATCCTGAATAGTTTACAGTTTCAGAAAAAATAAACATGAAACAGTGCCGACAAGCAGGGTGTCGATTATTGGAATTAAAAACTTAGAATAACCTAGTACTCCGTCACTCCATACAGTAAAGTATATTCGACAAGAATTTCCTTTACCGCCCTAAGGGTGCTTTTACACTAGAGATGTGCTATGCAGCTGAGCTGCGAGGATGTGAAAGCTTCGCTACGAAACTATGTGACCGTTTCCACCAATGCCAAGCTATGTAGCCGTTGAAGGAAGATCCAGAGCACGCATGTGTCCATATAAAATACATAGCTTACAAATTGTACCCGTTCCGCTATGCTATGTGCACTAATGAATATGATTGGTGCATATCAAAAGCATCCATAGCAACGTAGCATAGCACACCTTTGGTGGAAAAGCACCCTAAGGTTCAATGTTAGTTGTACTACTTTAAAGGTTATTTTCGCTTTCAAGTCAATGCGATAATCAGCTTTATTATTCTTATTCTGAAGTAGGAATTGTCATAAAAAATGGTGAAGCACTTACTTGGTCGACTATACATCGCCACTGCTACCATTGCTGCATGGACATGTGTCGAGTCATTCAATTCTCTTTGACAGTGTAGACCAGTGAGCTTACAAATACTAGAGAAGTAACGTCTTACAAACAAATCTCAACAATGCGTAACCACTTGAGACTTCAAAAGACGTAGCTTTGAAACCGACACATTATGCCAAAGTAAACTATATTTGTCTCGTTTCTTCCAATACCCAACTAATTACCTTTGAAGTGAGATAAAACTTTGCTAGCTTGAAAACGGACAGAGTTGCCAGTGGTCAGAAATTTTCCCCAAAATGTATTTAATTGCTTTAGCGTGATTAATGGTGTATATTCTGAAAAGAATTTAATACAACTTTCAATCTTTACTATTATTATAAAACTGTAATAGAAACGTGGCTATACATTGAAAATATTTAGAAAAAACTGTTAGTACTTAGGTAGTAAATGGATTTTGATATGAATAATGACCGAGGATTTCATTTAAAAAGCTAGTAAATAATAAAGATCTAAGACACTGACAAAGTATGTTGACAGAAATTTAAAAAAAAAATTACAATTAAAAAAAATACAAAATACTCCAAAAAAAACCAATCTTGATTATAATTTATTATTGTTTTTAATTATGAACTTAAACTTAAACTGATCCAAAAATTTAACTCCGTAAAGTACACGCTTGCCTACCTACTTTAGCTGATATCTATAAACAAAAGGTAAAGGTCTCCACAGTTGCTGACCATCTGTGTGGATGTAAACAAAAGATAAGAAAGCTCCTTGTGTCTTTGGCGGCCAACTCCGGTCGCAATATATGCATGGTATTTCTAGGAATTTGTTAGAAATGATTCATTAAAAACAGTTGCTACACTCGAACTCGGCGTTACATCCAAAGTCGCTATAGCCACATGGTCGCTACAACCAAGGTCGTAATAAATGAAATCCACTGTATATATAAAATAATGGCGCACACTTCCACCATTCATTCCTTCATTAACTTAACTGAACTCCCGAAAATGTGGGAAAATTATAATCGCTTTACTGGCAACACCGATGGCAAAAACAACGCACGATATATTTATTTTATTTTATAATATTATTTTACACAGCATCATCAAAATTATGCAAACTTACTTGTGAAAAGTAACGCCATTTGCTTTGTGATTCTTTTCGGACCGTGATACACAACTTTTAACAGCACATTTCACCATATTTAAAAACTTTAACGGGTGCGTCACGCTCACTTAATGTCAAACAGCCATCTGACGCCAGATAAGCCTGCAGGCATCTTCGAAGTGTCAACGCATCGGTGCCGTAAACTGCCAATCTAGTTACGATAGTAACATATAAGATCATTGGTGTAGACGCTTGAAAATTAATAGTCGACCAAGTAAGGGCTTTACTACTTTTAATGACAGTTCCTACATCAGAGGAAAAACTAGAAGTCTGATTGTCACACTGTCTTGTGGGTGAAAATAGCCTTTTAACGTTTTAAGTCGAACAACTGACATTGAACCTTTTGGGTGATAAAGGAATTTCTTGGTCGACTATACGTCGTTGGCGATGAACTGGCTGGTAGAGTAATGTAGCGGCTCTAGTAGCGTAGTAACTCGTATCATGTCTATATAGACAACGTAACTAGTGATAGTTTGTGTTCAAATGACAAAAAGGGTTTTGAATTCGTCCGAATTGCTACCTCGAGGACTATTTTACTAACTGATCTTGTCGCTAAGCTACAGTGCTTACGGACCGTGCTTAGATTGCGGACGGAGAGATTCTTAGCTTGGAGAGTAAGATAGCCGGTCAAATTACTGGCACATAAAGTATTATAATCTTAGCCTTCTAGACCTGTAGTTTGTATTGCGGGTGTTCGTGGGTGGCGGTAGGTAGGTACTGTGAGGCCTTGAGCAGGCCCTGGGGTGTAGCTTCAGTATTATACTTTAGTTAAAGCTCGAGGATTATTCTTTTAGATGTCTATTCGTTCTCTGTTAGATTAGATCAAAACCCTCATATTTTACAATACAGACATTCGATCTGTTCATAATTTAAATTTAAATATAGCACTAGAGTGCCAGCATCAATCGAATGACTGTAGAGTTTACAGTAGGTACTCACGTCATTTGCTTGTTTTCCCGCCCTAGGCATTTCATAATGAAAAATATAAAAAACAGTAAGGTAGCAGTACCGTGTAGCGAAAATTTTCTTTAGAGTGAAGCAAGGTTTTGGTATGTTTTTGGATGCAACGCCTTTCAGTTGTGTACAGTCGAAGGAATAAATATCTATACAGCCATCGCGTCAAATATAATATAAACATTAACTTTACGGTTAACGGCATAGAATTGTATTTAACGCCTTGGTAACGTAGTACATATATTTATGTTTGATCTTGACTGTGCACAAGTTTTGCCATACAAGTCATTATTGACGCCACGTAAAAAAAGTTGATAGAGCGCTACGTTACTGTAAGGTACCAACTTTTTCTCCAAAATGGTCAATGCATAAAACACTTAAATTAAACAAGTTAAGTATGAAGTATCTTTTTTATTTTTTTTATTTTCTTCAACTTCATTTTTTTTTTTTTGAAGGAGTGTTGAAGTCTCTCGGTAGAGGGCATTAACATAGATGCGCTTTATCACTGCCTAATGTGATTATAACAGACTGAAGTGTACGATGTATGGGAAAGATTCGTCGCTAACTTCTAGACCAGTGATGGTGTAGGGGTAAGCACGCAGCACGGAACGCTGAGGACCTGGGTTCGATTCCCAGCATTGGTCTTTTTTCTGGGGTTTTTTCTGTGCATCTATATTTCAGTTTGTATTTAGTTTGAAACTTAAATTAAAATAAAACGTTGAAGTGAATTTGCCGTAATACCTAGATTTGCAAAGAAGATCAGATGTCAATGAGTATGTTGTACTTAGATGATTTTAGAATAGAATCACGTACGTTTCCAGCTAACGTCCGTTCATAGATTTTTTTAGACGTTCTATTATAAAATTCTTATTTATTTAGCTATGCTTTGAAAATATATCCGACATCCGTTGCCACGTGCAAACATCTCACGTTTGTATTTTAGTAGTGTGTCTACGTTCGTACGTACGTTCGCTACGTACGTATGTACGTTTAAGTGTTTTCAAAGTCAAATTTAGTTCATCAAGTTTTGACTTATAATTAAGTTTAAGTCGATTGTTAAGGCATGCCTATTGTTATGGTATCTGGCGGGGAACCTATCGATGTTTAGAAAATTTTATTTCCAAAGGTTTAGAATAACGAAAACTTAATTTGTCCGAATGCATTTTTTTTTGAAACTGTATATATTTCAGGACCATCGTGTAGAACCCTTTAGGTTAGGTTAGGGTTGTTTTATAAAAATCCTGAAATATTAACAGTTTCAGAAAAAAATGCATTCGGATAAATAAAGCATTCGGGATTTTAAATATTCGGAAAAAAAATCTAAATTTTAATAGGTAACCGATTCTATTCTCTTTGCCAGTTGTTACTCGAAAATGTACTTTATAACTTCTACTAACACCGTCAATGGTGAGCCAGCTGGCAGATCAATATAGCGGTTGAGTTGGGCGTTATTTAAGTAATTTCCTATCTACTTAGTTATTTGTTGGCAATAAAATAAAATAATTTAAAATTATATGCTTGAATAACAATCATATAATCCAATTTGTTACCAATTCTTTTATTCCAATAAAAAATATCTAGATGATGGTAACAAGGTATCTTTTTTTTATTAAAGTAAACTTAGATAAATAATCTTTGTCTACCCAGACGCTCAAATGCCCAAACGCTGGAACAGTATTAAGTAAACAGATTTCTAAAAAGCTAGGTAAACAAGTTATTTTTATCACATTTTTATCAAAGCGAAGTAAATGTCATAGAACAAGTCTAAAAAATATAATTTGACTGTTATTTGTGTTTTAGTCCTTGCTCTCATAAATTTTTGTAGCGGTCAGCCTGCAAGGTCGCGCATGACTGTAATACGTAATGAAGTGAGGAGGATATATTTGTCTAGTTATCCGGTCTGCGTCCGAGCATCAGCCTGTATAAAAAGACTTCATCATCGACCGTCCATCATTGTGATTTAGCTCCTGTGCTTTATCAGTTCACTTTCAATCGCCTCCCGCTCCCGCCAACCACAACCACAATGTTCAAATACGTGAGTACAATTCATTATTATTTTCCTTTTTCTGAAGTTTATGGTTCGTGTCGGAAAAAGTATGTTTTTTAAATTATATTTTTAGCATTTTTTTGTGTTTATAAAGTCACGTCAAAATTTTACAAGTTAATTTCAAGCGTTTTCTTAGTTTTACTTATTTTTCAATCCTTTGAAGTAGTGTTACTAAGCATGTTGTATACCTAAATATTGATGACAATGAATAATAATTAATTTTGTTTTATGATATGCATGCTCTGTTTGGATTACATGTTACATTCCATCTAAAATCTGGTTCCCAAAATATTGGGAATTGGGGTACGAGCACACTATAAATCACCTGCAATGAATTTTGTAAAATTTCATTCTCTTAGTTTCAATACGTAGAGAAAGAGTTTTAGAAAAGTAGCTCACTAATGTGTTTGGTTTCAGCTGTTGTTCGCCGCCCTCCTGGCTTTCGCCGCAGCCAAGCCTTTGGTGTATGAATACCCCTTCGCGGCAGCTTACTCTGCCCCCGTGGCGGCCGCGTACACCGCTCCCGTAGCCGCCTACTCTGCCTACAGCAGCGCTTACACCGCACCCTACTACTCAGGCTTCGGATACGCTTCGCCCTACGCGTATTACTTCCGTTAAGACCGACCCAAAACCTACCGAGATAATATCAGAACCTCTTATGAGGTTAAAACGCTGCTTAACTTTATGTATTTATTCATCAATTAATTTTAATCGAACAATAAAGTCAAAGGCAAATGCTTTTTGAATGAACCTGAATTAAATTATTGTGACCCTAACCATTATGATGATAAAATTCGCATTGTTACGTATAATTCAGCTTGGTTAACTGGTTATAATCGTTACCCAATTGAATTGTTAAGGCTTTTAAAGACATCTATCATAATGGGGTATTATGACATTATTAAGTAAATGGCTCTTTAGGAGCTTGTGTGCCCATAGAAATATGATTTGAGACGTAATTGTAACGATATCCACACACGTCACGGAACTAAGTCGAACAACTGCCGGGTTCGACTGTGGAATAAGGAATTAACTATGTCTAACCTATTTAAAAATACTATTGTTAAATTTAAATTTTGCTTTAAGCATTTGCGAAATGGTAGCCAAAAACTATTAGAGAAGACATTGACTGAAAATTTACTAGGTACCTATACAAAAACACGCAAACGGGTTGGTACGATTACCACACAAGTAGTTACATTGGACTGCTACTGGAATTCGTAATTAATCCATAATCAATAGGGATAGATTTAAACAGTTTATCGCACATGTTAATATACGAATTCCAATAAAACGTGACGTTTCAGTTGGAAAGCAGAGAACTCGTGACATCGTAACTAGGAACGCGGCGGCTGCGGCTTCCAGACTCATTGTTTGCGCCAGGAAGGAATGTTCTGGAACAATTGCAGCTCAATAATGAATGAATTAATCGGCATTCTTGTGTCATTGGCTCATACTGGGGTAGGCGTCTGCTTCGAAATCCATGCACGCCGCCGCCAATTGTTTCGGCCCTTAAGGCATCCAAATGACCAATGTATAATCATTGGGCTATTTACATATATAATGCTGACGCATAACAGTGAAATACTCGTACAATCTGATTGCAACGATACTTACTTATGCGCACGGGGAAAATAGTCTCAGTTTCAATAGATGTTTTTCTGTGCTACAGTTATACAGGGTGAAATTTTGAACGTGATACAAAATTAGTGTTTCGAGCTTAGTTAATGCTGGATAACATAATGCATTTACTTAATAATTTAACTACAACAAAGTATGAAAATCCAAATTGAAATTATGATCTAAATGTATGGACACCTCAAATTTAACAATACTAATTCTAGCAACTGGGTAAGTGCATTATGTTGTCCAGCATTAACTAAGCTAGAAACACTAATTTTGTATCACGTTCAAAATTTCACCATGTATTTATTAAATTCGATTGACTATTTTGTATTAATTAGGTAGGTATAGTAGGTACCTACTTTTGAGAACTTTCTAGTTATACTGAGGCAAGTGATTTTTAGGATTATCTTTTTTTTAATGGTTATTTAATTGTTTAAATTTTTATGGTTCTTCTGATTTAGTCAGTAACAGACATAATATAACATTAAGTAGGTAGGTATAATAATTACGCTAAAGCGTAGTGTGCGCTAAAGCGTGGTGCGTAGTGGTAAACCACTACGCACCACCAAAGTATCTGATCGCGACTCTGTTTTTGAAGGCTTAAGAGGGACTTTCTAGGTATCGAGTACGTGTCTGCTACGATATGATTGAAGATAACTGGACATACATTTTGTAGATTTATGTATGTATATGTTCTTGTTCTAGAATTTATTACTGCAAGGTATTCATTTGCATTGACGTATAATTTTATTCATCCGTTCACTGATTTTAAATAGGCTGCATTGTCAAGGTACAGACTTATTAAATACAGGCAACGTCAAGGTGATGTCGAAAATGTTAATAATGCGTCTAAAATAATATTATTGTACAATTCACAACAAACTTTGCTTGAGCGTTGTATATATATATATATATATATATATATATATATATATATATATATATATATATATATATATATATACACACCGTGAAATTTTTGTTTTCCCGAAACGAGGTGATTTAGTTTCGATTGTACAATCGATTTATAATTACTATTTTGACTAGAGTCAAAAATCCAATTGTGAAAAACGATAGTCGAAAATGACCGCAAACCAATAGTAACGCTTCGTTGGTACAAGTAGCGTACGATCGTACGATAGGTTAGGTACCAACGAAGCGTTACTATTGGTTTGCGGTCATTTTCGACTTTCGTTTTTCACAATTGGATTTTTGACTCTAGTCAAAATAGTAATTATAAATCGATTGTACAATCAATACTTAATCACCTCGTTTCGGGAAAACAACCACTAAAATTTCACGGTGTATATATTTATGTATATATGTAGTACGTACCAATCCATAATTTCAATGCGTCATAGTTCGACCATTAAAAAAATTTTAAAGTTCTACTTTTCATCACAAATGCGAGGAAATAAAGAAAAACCTAAAAGCCGTGGTGGCCTATTGGTTTGACCTATGGTGTCTCAAGCAGAGGGTCATGGGTTCGAGTCTGGGCTCGCACCTCTGAGTTTTTCGAAATTTATGTGCGAAATTACATTTGTAATTTTCCATGAGCTTTACGGTGAATGAAAACATCGTGAGGAAACCTGTATACACATTAAAAGAAATTCAATGGTGTATGTGAAGTTCCCAATCCGCACTGGGCACGCGTGGGAACTACGGCCCAAGCCCTCCCATTCTGAGAGGAGGCCTGTGCCCTGCAGTGGGACGTATATAGGCTGGGATGATGAAAGAAAAACCGTTATGTTAAAAATGTATACGCAATTTGTAATAGAGCGGAAGAAAATTTATCGCGTCAAACAGTCTTTTGTTTTTTTTTAATGGCCTCGCGCTCTTTGGCTTTTGCACATTCAGCCAGCACTGGCCAGCAGCATTATGCCAGCATGGAGGTTTGGAGGTAAGAATTTTGCATTACAATCTCCTTGTTTACCAGTTCGTGAATACAAAGGAGCACCATTCGATTTTTAAATTTACTTACATCCCTAAAGTAAAGATGTAAATCGAATTTACAACACGGATTTCAAGTTAAATAAATGCAACATACTTTCAGAGCTTAAGTGATGAAAACTTATTATTGTTATATTACTTGTTTTTATTATGCGCGGCAAATTTGGCTCATTTTTTTTCTTAGTGAAATAAAAAAAAAATTACAGGGATAAAAGAAGTCTCAAAAATTTAACAAAGTAAAGAGCTTTGTAAACTATACTTTAGTGAACATGCGTTTCATGCAATAGCATTTAATATTACAATTTAAATTGAGGGTTCGGAATTACACACGTTAGTTGGGATGGCAAAAATTTATAATCATTTATAATCATTTATAATCATTTATTATTTGTAAAACATAGGTATGAAGGTGATACAATTTTTTTATAGATCGCTATGTTTTGCCGTGAGGCGTACAAATATATGAATAAACTTAAAATTTAAAAACATGCAACATTCATTAAGACTAATCAAATTAAATCAGATTAAATTAAATTAAAATACATTAAATTAAATCAAATAAAATTACATCAAATAAAATAAAATTAAACTACATTAAATCAAATTAAATAAACAAATTACATTAAAATAAATAAATGAAATAAAATCACATCAAATTAAATTAAATTAAATCAAATTAAATTAAACTCAGTTAAATCAAATCAAATTAAATCAAGTTAAATGAAATCATTAAAGCAAATTAAATTAAATTAAAACAAATTAAATTAAATCAAATCGAATTCAATCAAGTTAAATTAAATCAAATAAAATTAAATTAAATTACATTAAATCAAACAAATTACATTAAAATAAATAATCAAATTAATACATTGTTAAATTATCTACTTAGAATCATAAAATATCTCTCAAATATTCCTGCACGGAGTAATACGCTTTTTGAACAAGAAATTCATGAAGGCTTCTTTTAAAATCTGATATGTCGTTCTTATCTAAGATGGGTTTCGGTAACTTATTAAAGATTTTAGATGCCATACCAAACACACTTTTTGTTAGTAAGGCTGTTTTAAACGGTCTAGTATTTATCTTTCCTCTCTGACGAACACTTTTAAAACTGGGGAATTGACTTATATTGACTTTAACATACACAGCTATGTCATAAATATAAAGGCACGGTAATGTAAGTCTTTTAAATTTCATGAATAGAGGTTTACACGAGTCACGAGGTTGAACACCACATACCGCCTTTATACATTTTTTCTGTCCTCTAAATGCGAATTCTCTATCCGTGGAGTTCCCCCAGAACATAACCCCATATCGTAGAGTTGACGTAACATATGCATGAGATACCGTAAGCACCGTCGATTGACTAGCTACTTTTCTGAGATTATATAAGGCATATGAGTACTGGTTAAGTTTATTGCATACTAGATCAATTTGACTTTTCCATGTCAACTTATTGTCTAATCGTAACCCTAAGAAATGTGTCATGTCAGTCTCATCAATTTTTTTGTCCTTATATGTGACAGTTAAATTTGGTACTCTGTTAGTTTTTTGTTTAAAATTCATAAGCTTTGTCTTATTCGTGTTAATTCTTAAATTATTTTTATTCATCCATTCAATTAATAATTCAAGTGTACTATTTATAGTTGATTGATACATCTGCAAATCTTTGCCTTCACCTGAGACGATTACTGTGCTATCGTCAGCAAATAGTACCATGGGATAATCGACAGCTTTTGGAAGATCATTTATGTAAATGTTAAACAGTAAAGGACCCAAAACGCTTCCCTGCGGCACGCCATATCTCACCTCCCGTGAATCAGAGGAGTACGTGATATCTGTCTTTGATTTTAAACATATTCTATTTACTTGAGTTATTTGTTTTCTATTACCCAAATACGATTTTATCAACTCGTGAACATTACCACGTATTCCATATCTATGTAGTTTATTTAGTAACAAGTCATGGTCTACAAAATCGAACGCCTTAGTCATGTCCATGTAAATTGCACAAACCGGGATCTTCTTATCAATTTTCATCATAATAGTTTGTAGCAATTCGAATATAGCCATATTTACTGATTTACTTTTGCGGAAACCTTTTTGTTCTTTAGTAAACAAATTATGTTTTTCTAAAAATGAGTTTATATTATTATAAATCACCTTTTCTATTATTTTTGAAAATATGGGTATCAAAGCTACAGGTCAATAATTATTAATGTCATTTTTGTCGCCTTTCTTATAAAGTGGTTTTATAATCGATGTTTTTAATTTATCCGGAAATACTCCTTTTTCAATACATAAGTTAACAATAAAACTGAGAGGTGTCGATATGATGTGCGAGACCTTTTTGATAATTTTCGTTGCTATGCCATCAATACCAGTACTATTAAGTATTTTTCAAAGATTAATAACTATACGAATGTCATGGGCATTGGTTGGGGCCATAAATAATGAATTAGATGAATTGATTGTCATTGTATTATTACATTTACATTTAAAATTATTAATATGATTGCAATTAGCCAAATTCGAATTATGATTACTATATTTACATTTTTTTAATGTGTCATTCAGAGTAATTTGATCAATAAAATCATTATTAAAAGTTTGTGCCAGCTCCTTTGGATCTGTAACTATTTTATTCTGTATCTTTAATTGTGTAATGGTTTCCTTAGGAAGCCTCGTTTTAGGGTTGTGTATGATGTGCCACGTTGCTTTGGATTTGTTTGATGATGTGTTTATGTAGTGGTCATTTTGTGATTTTTGAGTCAGCATTATGACTTTTTTCAGTCGTTGAGAATATCTTTTGAAGTTGTTTTTATTGTACGAGTCTGGTTGAAGTCTGTATTTCCATAAGAGTTCTCGCTTCCTTTTGCAACATTTTTTTATACCCTTAGTGATCCACCTCGGGCTACTGTGTGAAGCTATTTTAATTATTTTGTAAGGAAAGCACATATTAATAGCTTACTGGGGGCAAATATGTAAATCCACCAATCCTACATTGCTTGGCTAATGTGAAACTAATTTAATATTAAGAACATTGCCGGAGGCACGCTTTAGCGTCATGGCAATTCCCGTGACCTGGCATGGCGTTCAGTTCGCACGTGTTATAAAGAAAACGTGGAAAATTTAATGGAATAGTAGAATTGGTTATATAACGTAGCTCGCGGCTGGATCACCGTACTGACGTACGCCGTTTGCTGCGATGAAACGTGCCACCAGCTGTAACTTATTGGTCATCATCATCATCCCAGCCTATAAAGGTCCCACAGCAGGGTACAGGCTTCAGAATGAGAGGGCTTAGGCCGTAGTTTTGTTTTGTTTTGGGAACTTCATACACACCATTGAATTTCTTCGCAGGTGTATGCAGGTTGTAGGTAAATTTCAAATGTATTTTTGCACATAAATTCCGAAAAACTCAGAGGTGCGAGCCGGGATTTGAACCCACGACCCTGTACTTGAGAGGCCATTGGTCAAACCGCTAGGCCACCACGGCTAACTGTAACTTACTCGTATAAGAGTTTTTTTTTACTCAGTATGACGAGGCCTTGGGCCGTAATTCCCACGCGGGCCCAGTGCTGATTGGGAACTTCACACACGCCATTGAATTTATTGGCACCTATTGCGCACCACGGCTTTATTGTACACCACAAAGAAAACAATACAGAAAAACAAGAACATGGAAAAATATATAAGGTAAGCCATAGGCGGCCATATCACTTCGAAGCGATCACTTCCAGGCAACAATGGAAGGAAGCAAGGAATGGATTTCAGCAGGTGGTGACATAAATAAATAGTAATATAAATCGACAATACAGTGTTTGTTCCGAATCACTTTCGTGGACACTTTTTTGTAGAAATGGCAAAAGATTCTGACACAGTTTTTAATTATGTGGTAGAAGTACAGGTCCTCTAATAAATAACCGAAAACGCCATCAAAATCTACAGCCGATTCTTAGAAAACGTGACCACGAAAGTGAGGCGGTTGAAACGCTCGAATAATGGCCCAAATATACAAGTCACACCATAAAACACATATAAATAAATCATCGTCATCATCATTTCAGCCGTAGGACGTCCACTACCCAATCATTACGGTTGGAAGCGGCTCGGATCCACCGTAAACATACCAAATCATCCGACCATCATTGACCACTAGGTAGCCCAGTGGTTAGTCTAGAGAATCTGACTACGAAGCTTGAGGTTCCGGGGTCGATTCCCGGTCGGAGCAGACGTATGTGTGAAAAATATGAAGGTTTGTGCTCTAGTCTTAGATATTTAACATGTATTTATGAATATACTTATCTATATAATTATGTGTATCCGTTGTCGAGACCTCATAGTACAAGCTTTGCTTAGTTTGGGACTAAGTCAATTGGGGATGTCTATTTTTTGCAATGTATAATGTAAATCGAAAACCATTTCGAGATAAATGCTTTTTGACTCGTTTTCTGTAGTTATTTAATTTTAATATTATGTAATGAATTTATTACGTAACAAATAAGCGATGACCTTTATTTGACATTGGTGTAAATTGCGTGATCGGTCCAAGTCGTACTTTATTCTGTGTGGTTAGAATTCTTCAAAATTTACGCGTGGATTATACTACGGAGTTTGATTTGGACCCGCTGCCTAACATCTAGCACTTTGACAGCGCCAGTAAAGTGACACTAGTTACAGTATACCACTACGCAAAAAATAATTAAAGGGGCTGCCTTATCGTACACATTTGATAGATTTACAAATTTGGCAGTGTGGGAGCCCTTAATAATTATAATCTGACGTCGTCAACCAAAATAGTTTAAATAATTAATTTTGAAAAACTAGTGAACTAAATGAGAAAATATTGAAATTAGTTTCTTATAATTGACTTTTCTATACGAAAAAAATATAAAAACCACTGGTAATTTTTTTTAGACATTCCCAATTGGTCAATTGGTGTTTATTTATTATTTATTTATTTATCGCGTTGGTGGACGTCCCACGCTGCACTTGCCAGTACGTGGTCTCCATTCGAGATTTTTTGGCCCCAAACGGCCATCTGTTCTGCGTGCTATATACGGCCTACCTACCCATTGCCATTTCAACGAGCTAATAAATAAATGATACACAGCAACATACTTGTAAATAAACGGGCTATAATTCTCATGCACAAGATAAATATTATAGACAGTGTTCCTTAAGCATCTAGATCTAAAGATAGGCAAAGATTTAGCACGACTTACTTGAGAGCGGGAAATTTGACATGCGGAGAGATCACACAATGTTGTTTGCCTGTCACCTGTGCTCTTTGACATGGATCTTACTTACTTACTTATAAGTTGGAGTTTAAAAAGTTGGACTACGAGTATGTTGACCGGTAGTTAACCACACTGCGTACATATGCATACAAACTTTGGACGCAGGGGGGTCACGTTTCCCTGCAGCTGACTGTACATATTATGTGTAGGAACTAACTATCAATTTATTACAGTCTCATAACGTTTTAGGCTGCAGGGCGTCTCAAAAAACGATACCTACATACTGTAGCGCAAGAAAGAAAAATAAGCAATAAAACTACAAATCACGTAGTAATTTGTATATTTTTCAAGACCAAAATGACACAATATTTTTTATTCGAAGTCACCCAAATTTTATAGCGCAAGAAAGAAAAATAAGGAATAGCACTACGAACCACGTAGTAATTAGGTTTTCTTCAAGACCAAAACGAAACAATATTTTTTATTCAGGAGACATCCAGATTTTCACCGTCATCCACGTACGGCCCAAACATCTCTGTCAATCTAACATCGTTCTTTTTTACATGTCCCGATTCAAATTAAAGATGTCAGGGAAACCAGCAACGAGACACAATACCAATAAAAAGTTTACACTATAAATTTGTATCATATCAATTGCTACAATACATAGGTACGTAAATTAAATATATACAATCGAAAAACGTAATCCTCCTTCGCCAGTCGGGTAAAAAGAAGCATGGATTTCAGTCACATCCAAGGTTACTAAGTTACACCTCCCACTCGCTCTTAACACGATTTATTCATTTATTAATAAACGCTCGTAATAATAGTACATTACTGCAGCGGCCGCGAAATAGGGGATTGCCGGCCGAGTAGTAATAGATGGCCGAGTGTTAACTAGGCCATCTAGAGATACGAGGCCGGCAATCCCTGTTCGTGGCCAAGGCTAGTATAGAGTTATTCTCAAACATGCATCATCATCATCACCATCATCACCATCACCATCATCACCAACATCATCATCATCACCCACCATCACCATCATCATCACCATCACCATCATCATCATCATCATCATCACCCACCATCACCATCACCAACAACATCATCATCATCATCATCATCATCATCATCATCATCATCATCATCATCATCATCATCATCATCATCATCATCAACATCATCATCATCATCACCATCATCGTCATCGTCTTCGTCGTCGTCGTCATCATCACCATCATCAACATCATCATCATCACCCACCATCACCACCATCACCATCATCATCATCATCACCAACATCATCATCGTCGTCGTCGTCGTCGTCGTCGTCATCATCACCATCACCACCACCATCATCATCATCATCATCATCATCATCATCATCACCATCATCATTACCATCACCCACCTTCACCATCATCATCATCACCATCACAACCATCACCATCATCATCACCATCACCATCATCATCATCATCTTGCCTTACCTTAAATAAGCGTAGTGGCAGCATGTCATAATGAACCAAAACGCAAATAATGTTTAGTTTTTTTTAATGGCTAAATGCTATGATGCCATAGACCTATAAACGTCATGGTGTTGTGTCACATGAAACAATAGACGATCACTTTGCTGGCCAAGGCCAGCAATGTTGTATGAAAATTCATTATTGACCTCTCGTCTAGCCGCACCTGCAACGTGACTCTTCGTGGCGTATTATAAGGAACATAACGTCAATATTTCATAGCATGTTTGAGAAAAATGTATTCAAATGTGGAATTTTAGACCATGAGTACAAAAATATTTTTTCTCGGTGTCGGTGGGTATGTCGCGGTCATTAGCGATGGGATCTGATGTCGATTTGGTCCTTAATTAATATCGATACGTGCAGGTGTGTCCTGACCTGATGTTCGGATATCAGGCCAGAATAGGTTATAATAATGGAGAACGGGCTATATGTTTTTCACATTGTGTGAAGCCGGACAGATATAGTCAACGGCGCCGTTACGAAGCAAATTTCCAACAAATATCTCCTCTTAGTATGCCTAGATGGTGGAGTGCTGGAAAAAGGCCAATCTTTACTTTTTCATCTAAACTCGATACTCGAAAAACTTTACACAATACTAAAACAGAAATTAAATTTTCGTCTAGTTATTATAACTAATTAGATGTGTAATTTTCCTGTACTCTAATCGTATTTCAAATTTAGTGTGGTCGAGTGACGTAATTACAAAATTTGGACGCCAGATTGTTGATCTTGATTAGAATAGACCTCCGAAAATCTAGGATTCTTAGCCTCATAGATGTTTTTAAACTGATTGTTTCTTATTATAAACTATAACACCAGTACGTTTGCTCAAAGAAATCGTCACCAACATCCCGATATTCCTACGGGATCTATCCAAAGTGCCAAAGTCATAACTACTAAATTTAGAGATTTTAATTAAAGTTAGAGAATTTGGTAAAATGTCAGAATTTCAATTCGACTGCTATACCTAATGACTTAAGCGAGCGGAGCCACGAGTAAACGCTGTTTATAAATATTTTGTCAACTATACCACCTATCGAATGTTAATACATATCGAATGTATTAAAATTCCGAACGGATCATACTTAATATTGAAAATTTCTTTTCAACTGTAAACTTCTAAGGATTTATTTAAACAGCATGGAATAGAACCCATTAGGTTAGGTTACGTTAGTTTTAAATAATTCTAACAATCTTAAAAAGTTTACGGTTCCAAAAAAAAAAACATTTTGATATTATATGTATGTATACATAATAATAACACGTTCGATGTATTAACTTTCGATATTCAAATACGTGTCCTATTAAATACCTCTAAATAAACGAGCAGTTCTTATATGTTTATTTATTTATTTCAGGGATGTCGGAAACTGCTCTAACGATTGTTTTCGTGGTTCAACTCGAACGAAACTCGGTCGCCCAGTTACTTGCTTGATAATTGCGAATAATTATTGAAATTAAATACCGATGATTCTTGATCTTATTAGCGTTTGCTTCTTAACGAAGGCCCTCCCAAAGCTCTATTCGTGTCTATAAGTGCCTCATTCTAGTGTGACATTATGTAAATGACCAGTTTTGCACAAATCAGTAGCAAGGTTAGCGCATTCTTTGAGCTAACCGATATTGATATTCGTGTTTGTTTGTACGTTCAAACCAATTTAAAAAAAAAACGTCCACGGATTTGAAGACCCAGTGTAGGCGTAGACCTTCAACAAGGTGGTGCGACGACTGGGCCCTATCCCACAAAAGTTTACAAGTGTACAAATAAAATAAATAAATAAATAAATATTAGGGGACAATCTTACACAAATCGACCTAGTCCCAAACTAAGCAAAGCTTGTACTATGGGTACTAGACAACGATAAAGATACTTATATAGATAAATAAATACTTAAATACATAGAAAACAACATATTTCGACATATTAGTTAGGTAAATTGTAAACGAAATAGCGTACCGCATACCACAATAATTACAAGTATGTATGCGGCCACGAAGTGTTGGAATGATCTGCCTCCACCGATCCGTGCCTTAAAGTCAAAGCATAATTTTAAAACAAAATTCACTTTCTCGCACTGAATGTATAACTTAAACAGAACTTATTTCTACTTACCTCGCTCCAACAAGACATCTGGCTGGCTGGGGTAACGCTCTCAGGGCAGCGCGTACATTGAGCGCATTTGACACTGACTTTTTAATTGTTCGTATGGATATACATAATTTATATATATATTTATATTTATATATTCTTTTTGTTATTTGCTAAGTATTTTTTTTCACACGAAACGGCGGTAGCTTAAATTTATTGTGAACGACTTTACAAAGGGCCGGGCTGCGTTCCCGCCTAACCATAAGTCATTAGAATGTTTTGTTGTTTTTAAGTTTGTTTTATCGAAGGTTGAGTGATGCGTCACAATATCAAAATTAGTGAAATTGCTGATAATTTACTACAGTAGCCAGAATAATCCTTGGCGTAATTTGTTGCGGTTTAATGGTTCAGATACGATTAAACTGATCAAGTGTTGCCATACATACTTCCGGTTTGCACCTACCTAGGTTTTGTTGCGAACTACACTTTGCGCTGGCGTTCGTGTCATTACAATGTGTTTATTTTTGTGTTTAAAACAAAACAGCGTTGTGGTTTGCCGCAACATTATGCTGAGTGGGGCCCAATTTATACTATTCGATGATTTTTTTTGTATCTTTTCCTGTCAACTGTATTTCCTGTGTATCGAATATACATGTGTCAATAAACATCTCTCTCTCTCTCTCTCTCTCTCTCTCTCTCTCGCACGGGTGCAACATACATATATTAGACATATAAACCTTTCTCTTGAATCACTCTATCTACTAATAAAATCCACATCAAAATCCGTTGCGTAGTTTTAAAGATCTAAGCATATACTAGGGGCGTTCAATAAAAAGTGAGAATGAGTATGTTATAAACAACTTTTACTAAATGTCATTTCATTTTTCGACATAGTCACCTTTTAGCATAATACACTTAGTATATCGTTTTTCTAAACTTAAAATTCCATTTTTAAAAAGGTATCATCTTGAGTACTTAAAAAATCTTGTACTGCAGCGACTACCGCGTCGTCGTCTTCAAATTTCTGGCCTCTCAGGTATTGTTTCAATCTTGGAAATAGGTAGAAATCACTGGGAGCGAGATCTGGTGAATACGGAGGATGCTTAAGGATATCGAACCCAGCATCACGAATTGCAGCCATTGCAACGGCGGACTTGTGTGCCGGGGCATTGTCCTGGTGGAACAGCACAACTTTCGAGAGTTTACCTTGCCGTTTTTCGCGGATCTCATTGCGCAATGTTGCTATTTGTTTGGCGTATAAAGTGCCCGTAATAGTGGCTCCATGCTCGAGATACTCAATCATTAATACCCCTTTACCATCCCAAAAAACAGAGCCCATGACCTTACCGGCAGATGGGCTCACCTTGAATTTCTTCGGAGTTGGAGATGATGGCCTTTTCCATGTCATAGACTGCAGTTTCGTTTCAGGGTCGTAATGATGGAGCCATGTTTCGTCCATTGTTATAAATCGCGCCAAAAAAAGTTCCCGGTCTTGCTGCATCAGGTTCAAAGCTTCTTGACAAATCTCTAGTCTAGTTTGTTTTTGCGTGTCAGTAAGCATTCTTGGTAACCAACGCGCAGATACCTTTTTCATACCCAAGCGTTCATGTAAAATATTATGCACGCTCCCCGTTGAAATCTTTTTATTTTCAGCAATAAAACGAACTGTGACACGACGATCCGCCAAAACTGAGTTTTCGACTTTTTTCACAATTTCTTCAGTTACTGCTGTAGTAGGGCGTCCGGATCGGGGGTCGTCCATTGTCGATGTTCTTCCACGTCTAAATTCGGCGCACCAATGTGCGACTGTCGAATACGGAGGAGCATTAGACCCTTAAGTGTCCCGCAAATCCAAATTGACTTGGTCCGTAGAAAAAATTTTCAAATACAAGTATTTGATAACGGCGCGCAGTTCAATTTTCTCCATTTTCGCTAACGTACTCAATAGCATTGCAAAGAAATTACCGTATATTTTTTTAAACAAAAGACAGTTAGTTTTTTTTTCAAAGCAATCAGCTAGATAGATTAGCTTTACCGGCCAGTATTTAATTTCGTAATATTAAAAGAGTTTGCATCTCATTCTCACTTTATATTGAACGCCCCTCGTATAGGGACAGACAGACAGCGGGAAGCGACTTTGTTTTATACTATAGTGATATGATATGTTATTTATGCTAAACTCGATGAAAGAACAAATTATAAATGAAAATAATTATTATTATTTCCAAAATAATTATAAATATTGTAACAAAGAAATACAATGTAGGTAATTATTTAATGTGTGGAATTAATCTTTTCACTTATTTTCTTATAATAGAACTAAGGTAACGGCACCTATTTCCGTAGGGGTTAAGGACATTTTTGAAATACAACAAAAAATTAAGCACTTCTGAATAAAATAGAGTCAGAAAATATTTTTTTTAGGAGTATCTTAAGTGAACTTTGATTTTTTTTACTTTTGTAGTTTGTCTTAGATGATTTAATCTTCTTCTTGTAGTGCCCTCTCCTACCGGAGGTCGGCGATCATTAGAGCTATCTTTACTTTAGAGACTGCCGCCCGAAAGAGGGATCTGGTACTCATCCCGAACCAGTCTCTAAGGTTTCTTAACCAGGAGGTACGTCTTCTGCCAGGTGGTCTGCGGCCTTGTCTTCCCCTGGATAATAAGCTGAAGCAGACCATATTTATCGTTACGCATTATATGCCCCAAATACAACAGTTTCCTCTGTTTTATAATACATATCACTTCCAAGTTTTTATTCATTCTTTGCAATGCCGTTTCATTCCTTACCCGATCCGTCCGTCCGATTTTGAGATGTGGGTGTACAGAAGAATGTTAAAGATATCATGGACAGATGATTTAATAGTAAAAAATATTTTTTAAATGCAGGAATGTGTAAAATTCTTATTCCGTGGTAATCCACAGCTGGTGAATCTAATTCCGCAGGTTTCGGCTCATAATTCCGTAGGTAACGACTAAATATTTTGCTTGGTTCCGTGAACATTAAAATATTTTTTTTGTAGTGTTTGTATATTTTGCGCAGACTTGAATATTGTAAAAACCTATCCTAAAACTTAGAAAAATACACATAATTAATAAATAAAAATATAAGGTGAGTGGGGGTAAGATGGTGGTAAGATGAAAAGCAGTGTAAGATGTAAAACATTATTTATTTTTATTAGCAGTTACGTCTGCTCACCGAAACTAAGATTTAAAAGCGAAAAAGTTTTCCAGGTGCGCCGGTGGGATTCGAACCCACGTCTCCTGGGTATGCGCCCCAACACGGGTGTTCTACCAATTGAACCACGTCGCTCCCAACCTGCTTCCCCGAAATTCTTAATCGCTTACATACGCCAACAGTGGCGTGTGGTAGCATCCATCATAACTATTAGAAGCTACGACTCCTACGTTCCAGATTAGTTGGAAAAGCGTAAGAAATGATGCACCACATCTATTTATTCAAATATTATTTATTTTTATTAGCAGTTACGTCTGCTCACCGAAACTAAGATTTAAAAGCGAAAAAGTTTTCCGGGTGCGCCGGTGGGATTCGAACCCACGTCTCCTGGGTATGCGCCCCAACACGGGTGTTCTACCAATTGAACCACGTCGCTATCAACCGCGACTTCCCCGAAATTCTTAATCGCTTACATACGCCAACAGTGGCGTGTGGTAACATCCATCATAACTATTAGAAGCTACAAAAGCTACACTTGGGTGCTACGAGTAGTTTTTCATCTTACCCCCACTCACTATATTTAGTATGATTTACTACAAAAATACAGAATTATGGACACAAGTTAGAGATCTAATTAATAATGGCCAGAAAGTACGAAAAGGTTAGAAAAGAAAGGTTTACTGGTAGATAATACTTAAATAAGAATAATAATATTTAATAATTTTGAGTTTTGTTAAGATATAAGTAAATAAGAATTTTTTTTGATAGGTACGGTCCAGTCCAGTTTAAGCTATACCTGATACAATAATCATCTTTGAATGTTCTCATAGTTATTATTCTATCATTTGCTGTTATATCAAACAATAACAGTTAAAATAAAAGTTAAGTGTATTTAAATAAATAAATATCATGGGACACCTGACACCAATTGACCTAGTCCCAAACTAAGCACAGCTTGTACTATGAATGTTAGGCAACGGATAAACATACTTTTATATAGATAAATACAAAAATGTAATACTAAAAGCCAACATTTTTTGTTGCTCTATTATTGCACTCAAAAAAAGTTCACAGACGCGCGTCTGAAGCGGATGGCAATCGCGTTCAAACTAGACTAGTCCCAACTGTTCCGAGATATCGTGTCTGTGAGCAGTGTCTATGTGTGCGTTGCTCGAGCGCACTTTGTTTCAGACGTCCAGCAACCTACATACCAAATTTCATGACTCTTAGCCCTTTCAGCGTGAAGAAGTAATAAACATACTCACAAACTTTCGTATTTATAATATTAGTTTAGTCGTATTAGTAGGATTGTTATAGCGATACGATAATCACGGTTCATGAGATCCAGCCTGGTGACAGACAGACGCACAGTGGAGTCTTAGTACCTACAAAACATACTCGCTCACTCACAAACTTTCGCATTTATAATATTAGTAAGAAGTAGGATTAAACTCATCATTACACATAACATTGAAACGGACTACACCTAGGTATATCCAATTTTACGGTACCCTAAATTTCAATTTGGTTGGCAATATCACTCGGTATTACGTTATATGAGAACATAATTCCGAGGTATACAAATTTTTCGTAAAATGGATTTAGGTTCCTATATGCTTATTTCCGAGTGTTGGGTTTTTCCCACCATCGGAAATAGCCTCAATCCAGGTTATCAAGAAACCTAATTCCGACCCATAAAAAAACAAATAAAGGGAGATTTTTTTAATGCAAATTGAAAGTTCATGTTCCAATCTTCACAAAAAACTTAACTTTCATATCTTAACAAGCAAAATACTTCTATTTTTCATAAAAGTAAAATGACGTGAATATTTAAGGGTTTCTAAGAAAACATACTTTATTGTGATCAGCGAGTTCTTAAAAATTAGGAGTTCTGATCACTTTTCAATACCACGGATATTGCTCTTTACCTGCTGTATTAGCTAAAGATTACATTTGCATAAATATTTAATATAAGTGGTAAGCAAAATTTAAAATAAATCAACTCGGAATGGAAAGTATTGTTTCATCTATTGCCGAGGTATACCTCGGAATAAGCTGCCACTGCAAAAATATGGATCCTAATTCCGCTGTATTTAATTTACGGTTTTTAACGTATTTCTGTCCAAAAATATGAAAAAATTATGAACTTAAGTCATAAAAGAAACTACTATCTAACATTATAAAACCGCAACATTAAAGTAATTGTCATATTTATTGTTCAAATCACTAATTAGAAATCTCTATCTCGCGTTTGTATGAAACGACCTGCTTTTGCGGCAACGTTGCGCTTACTTACTATTTTTACGGCCCCTTGCTTGATGTATGTTCACTAGTGCCGTTAATTCCGTTGTCAAAAAAATAACTATATATTCCTGTATGAGCAAATTTACTGCAAGTCTCTTAGATACATCACAAAATGCATAAATAAAAATACCAGGGAATAGACTGCCGATTTTGACTACCACGGAAATAGGTGCCGTTACCTTAAAATTTGGTTTTATGTGTGACATTGAACGCGAAGATCTACGCGGCGGTGCGGCGCGGGTCCGCGGATTTTAGGCTGCGTTGGACAATACGACCTCAGGATGTGATTGTGAACTTCAGTCATACTTTTATTTCATAAATAATAAACCTAGTATTGAGTAATGATACTAAAAACAAATACTTAATTCCCCCAAAACAAATTTAGTAGAGGTAGTTACTTCGGTTTCTTTGTTTGTTGATTTCAGAAACAAAACGTAAATCTATCAAACACAAACTCTAACCCGTTTCCAACTTAGAAGATACTTAGATGGGAAAGTTTTCTTTGATCGACCTGTCAAAACAGATAGAAACGATGAGCGTTTCCTACCTGTAAAAGATGTACGTAACAAGGTGTGAGAAAATAATGGCAGGTGTCCGCTGCAAGGTTGGGTTGCCTCGGAACTGTACTCGCGATTACGTAGCACTGTCATTCCCAAAAGGGCTCATAAAAATCCTAGATGTGATTCGATTCGTTGCAATTGGCGGTTACCATTTTTACTTTAAGGGTGCAGAGGTACTCCTTAAACTAACTACATTAAAGCTGAATCTCATCTTTAATAGCCCAACGTATAATTAATCGAAAAGAAAAAAAAATTTACTCATTTGAAATGTTTCGGTATCAATGGTTTTTAATTTGCACATACGCGTTTAGGTAATCTAAGATTGAGTTTTCAAGCCTACGACAAAAAAGTGATAATGATGGTGAAAATTAAAGTTTGTTTGCTGAAGTACAAATTTTAAAAACCGGAACTTTAACTGGATTGTCTGGGCTAACACTTTGCATTAGGTATTTCGTCCAAAATCGTCGTCCTGTATGCTTAGTATAAGTTTTACGTCACCAAAATACTTCTCGATCGCGTTTACGTTAAAATTTCAATTCTATGGAAACATGGACGCGCGGCCGCGAAGGCGCTGTCCATGTTTCCCTCCCTAGTAATTGATTTTTTTACGTAAACGCGATCGAGAAGTATTTTGGTGAAGTAAAACTTATACTAAGTAAGCGTACTGGACTGTTAATATGAACGT
Source organism: Archips crataeganus (assembly GCA_947859365.1). NCBI lineage: Eukaryota > Metazoa > Arthropoda > Insecta > Lepidoptera > Tortricidae > Archips > Archips crataeganus. Next base: position 10,725,833 of record OX402058.1, read on the forward strand.
TTTGGATTTCTCGCGACACACTTGGTAATCTGTGAAGCATACGTATAGGTAGTCCATCCAGTAACTTTACTCGTATCTGTCAAGGGGTTGATTTTGCAACATATTCCGTTTGCAGATATTATTGGATACAACCCCCACCAGAGTAAGAGAACAACACAAACATGTAATCGCTTAGCGAACCTTTTGTTAAATGTGTGGCCATACAATTGTTCATATACCTCGGAACAACGGACGAAATATATTATTTGTGTGATTGTATTACGTAACCCACGTCTAGTTGATATATTATTTAAATAGAACTGTCAATCTCACCGCGCTCCTTTTGATATAAATTGTATTAAGTACTACAGAATGAATAATACTAGGTAAATATAAAATTTACAAAACCTTATCTTTACAAGAGTATTTAAAATAAGACCTTTGCCGCTTAGCGACACGATATGAAAGAACCGAATTGCTAGGAGGCGTGTTCGACAAGGTCGGTTGTACCGAATGAATTTCAGGAAAATGATCCCGCACAAATTTTTATTTTTAATTATATTCACATAAAGGTTTACCTTTCCCGGTAAAAGCTTTATTAAATAAACATCCCTCATAAAGGCTTTCTTTGCATTGTTTTACAAAAGGGCTATTTGATGAATAACATGGAACAGAAAATGGGATAAACCTATGCCAATTCAGTGTTTGGTAATTAACGTAATATGCCGAAATTGCACTCGATAGTAATGTGCCCAGATGCACATCAATCGTGGTTTGATTCTCATCACGCGTCGTCCAATGCCAGCGACGTCGCTCGCGCAGCCGCCGTTGCGCCACACGGCGCGGCCGCCGTATATATACCCGCGAGCACGGTGTCCGGCATATACCTGCCTACTCCTCTCGAGAATCACCAGCACCAACCAAAACCCAACAAAATGATGAAGTTTGTGAGTATTTCACTATGAAAGTTCAACCGAGCTTAATAGGACAACAAAAAGCCTATCATTCAACAGCAATTTATACTCATCATTAAAATACTTTCAGGTCGTAATCATTTCTGCCCTGGTCGCCATCGCCGCGGCTAAGCCGTCCGTGGTCGCCGCGCCGCTGGTGGCCGCCGCGCCCGCGCCCTTCGTGACTGCAACCAGCTCGCAGTACTACCACCGCATCAACAACGGGCTGGCCGCCTACGTGGCTGCGCCTGCGGCTGCATACGTCGCGTCAGCTCCCTACGTAGCCGCCGCTGCCCCGTACGTCGCATCTCCCTACGTTGCGTCTCCCTACGTTTCGGCTCCCTACGTTGCGTCTCCGTACTCTGCTCGCTTTGTTGCTGTTTAAGATGTACTTAGCCATTAGCATACCATGACTGTTTTGTGATATTTTAAAAATAAATATTATTGTTGCTCTCAGAAGCCCCGTTTTTTTTTCTAACAGTACCTAACTAAAGTAATAATTGTTGGCGTGTGAAAGATTATCTCCCACTAAATCTTGCTAGCAAGTAAAATAACAATGAACTTCACATTGGTCTACTATTCGGCAATATTATTTATGATACGGAATTTTTTGCCAAAAGTTTAATTTTCAATGCAAGCTATTTTGCTACTGGGACTTAAACGATGCCAGCTAAGTAGATGGTCTAAAAACATAATATCTGCTAAGATTCAAGTCATAACTCTAGCAGTTTGGAAAGAAATTGGCGTGCACGAGTTTAAATATTAACATATTTACCTAACTGATACAGAGCGAAAAATAAATTGAAAGCTACAGTTTATCTCTAATGTACCTGAACTTTCCTCCTGTCACTAATTTAAAACATTACAAACTGTCCCAGCATTCTTGTTTATACAGAGACCAAGTAAACATAAGCCTTAAGCTACGTTTGAGCTCGACTGTACAGTTGTTAATAAATACTTCGGAACACTTTGAGGGTTTGTAAAATTTTTAAGACATGACAAAGTGAACGAATGGTCAGTTATATAAATATACATAAACACTGACATTTCACTATAAATTTAATTTAGGTATTTATTTAAATTTAACATGGAACTCCTCAAGTCACGTGTCGCCTGTCGCGTTTATGAAATAAATAGGAGCTAAAAAGTCATCAAGAAGCCATCACCACACCTGTAAACCCAAAGTTCCCTCAGATACTAGAGGCAGAAAATTTCCGTCATTACCGCCAGGCCAGCACAAGCACTTTTAAATTATTATTACCTACATATTTTTGAAAATTCTACCTAGAAAGGTATTGAAATATACACCGAGAAATTTTAGTGGTTGTTTTCCCGAAACGAGGTGATTTAGTATCGATTGTACAATCGATTTATAATTACTATTTTGACTAGAGTCAAAAAACCAATTGTGAAAAACGATAGTCGAAAATGACCGCAAACCAATAGTAACGCTTCGTTGGTACAAGTAGCGTACGATCGTACGATAGGTTAGGTACCAACGAAGCGTTACTATTGGTTTGCGTTCATTTTCGACTTTCGTTTTTCACAATTGGATTTTTGACTCTAGTCAAAATATTAATTATAAATCGATTGTACAATCGAAACCAAATCACCTCGTTTCGAGAAAACAACCACTAAAATTTCACGGTGTATAACAAATCTTTCAAAGGGTACGATGGAACATTAGACCGAAATTTTGAAATAATTGTCGTTAGGGAGGTAACAATCAGATTTGCCGGGACCTTTGGACAGTAAAAGATAAAAAACTTTGTATGGTAATATTAAAGGACATAAAAAGGGCACTTTTAACAACCGCTAATGAATTAGGATCCTTAAAGTCGAGTATCACGTTTACGAAATTTAAGCTCCAAAGTAAGCGCCAAAAAATATTTTTTTACTTAGGAGATTATTCCGAAGTTCCGATACTAAGTATAAGAATTTATACTACCTACAGATTTTTCAAGTATGATTGTAATGTTATTTGGGATAAATCATCTTATTCAATTGCTTAGGTTAGCTTTTATAGTTTATGTTATACTTTTGACGTCTACGCCGCATACAATATTGTTGAGCGAATTGTGCGGAGCTAGTGTTGGAATATTTTCAGGCGCATCGTCTTAAGATCTAATTTTATTATGTACTTAATGCCTACTTAAAAACTGTAATAGAACAATATTTAAAAACCATACACTAATCGCCAAACAACAAAAAAATTGTAACCTTTGACGAAAACTTTGTTTATAATAAGTAGGTAGGTAGATTTACTTTGTCTGCTTGCTTGCTTTAAGTTTTCTAACTTTTAAGCGATATAAAGTTTCCGAAAGGTTCTAAAAAAATCTGCTATCCATTCCTTACTTTTTCCATTGTCAAAGATTAGGTAATCTTGCGAAAGGATCGCTGTGAAGCGATAAGGCCACCTATTATTGCTTACCTTATACATTTCTCCATGTTTTTCTGTATTATTTTCTATATGGTGTAGAGTAGAGTAAAGAGTCATTGTATTTTATCATTAGGTACTAATAATCTGTCATCATGAAGCACATAATAAAATAAACATGGGTCAAAACTAGTTGTCTGTGATTGGCCTAGTATGACTTGTTCTAACGAATCACAATCGCGATACAACAGTTTGTCCCTGTATTAACTAATTTTAACTAATGTTCGGAAATCAATAAAACGTTTAGGGCAATTCTTTGAATTAGCAAAAATACGACGTTATTTTTATAAAACCCTGTGAATCACAATTTTGTATAGCTTTAGATGTTAAAACAACATTCATAGAGTGATAGGTGCTTTATCGTATCACTTATGGCAAGCTTACACAATTGTAATTAGTAGTTGCCGGAACGTTTTTAGGATTCCGTACCCAAAATGGCAAAAATGGAATATAGCTTATAGTTTCGCCATGTCTGACTGTCCATCTGTCTGTCCGTCCGTCCGCGGCTTAACTTAGAAACTATAAGTGCTAGAATGCTGTAATTTTGCACAGGTATATGTAGCAATTACCCAGACAAAGTGTTAAAATAAAATGTAGAATAATAATTTTTTTAGGGTACCTCCCATAGACGTAAGTTGGGGTGAATTTTTAGTCCGGCCAGTGGTTAATAAATACATACGTCTAGGATGTCCGTTCAAAATAGTTTGGCACGAAAGATCGCAAAAACATCGGAACATGTGTCTACTCGTATTGAATTTCAATAAACTACCTATGTTTAGTTATGAAGTAAGAAAATAGAAAAGAGCTATTAAAGAAAGTGACATTAGGTCATGAGACTCATGAGAAATGACAAAGCGTCGAAAAGCGTGGAAATGGTGATAAGCTTTGAAGCTCACAGTTATGAATGAACGTTACACTTGACCCTAATTTAGTTGACCATTCAAATGCATTTTGTTGTTGGTTGACAGCGCTAAAGAATAACAATACATGAACGACTTGGTGAGTATTCGTCATGCTGAATGGCCGGGCGTCTTCTCGATGCAAATTAGAATTACGCAATAGTTTTTAGCATTGTCAATGTCAACGTCTAACTGTAGCGTTTAGACGCTATTAAATTTAATACTTACTTGAAGTTTAATTTCATTAAATTCAGATTTCGTATTGGGAAATTTCACAAAACCTAATACAATTAGACTATTTTGATTTTTTTTGAAATATGAGATTATGTATATTAATTATTTGATTGCTCGTTGCAAAAAAAATTTTTCATCGATTTTTTTTCTAACTGTTAGCTAAATACACATAATTATTATGCAGTAAATGAGTAAAGTCGTAACTGTTACAAGATCAATAGTAATTAAGATTACGGTGGAGTCTAAAAAGTTGGACCACGTTAAATAAAATTGTAGTTAACTATACTAAACGACAGAATGAAAAAGTTGTGTTGACACGAAAATTATCCATGCAATTGTATCGTTAACTTCCGTGCCAAAACGGAAAAATTTCGTACTAATTTTAACTACTGACATTATCATTAAGATTCTTGGATTTCACCCATTATTTGTAAATTGTGTATAGGTACTACCTAAGTACCTACTTACTTAGGAATATATCGTTGCTACTTAAATTTACTGTTTTTAGGGTTCCGTACCTCAAAAGGAAAAAACGGAACCCTTATAGGATCACTTTGTTGTCCGTCCGTCCGTCCGTCCGTCTGTCAAGACCCTTTTTCTCAGGAACGCGTAAATGTATCAAGCTGAAATTTATACCAAATACTCAAGTCTACTGTCCCTTGGAGCTGTGAAAAAATCAAACTTCTAAACCAGCGCAATCAAAAGATACAGCCGTTTATGACGCAAATTTCCGCATATTTTCGAAACTCGCAAGGGAATCAAAACCTACAGGGTACTTCCCGAAAACTCAGAATCTTGAAATTTGGTACGAAGCAAGGTCTTATAGCACAGATAAAGGAAAAATTGCGAAAAGCATAAATTTTTTTGTCTGTCTGTCTATATCAGTAACCAATCTATTTATACCGCAAATTTTCGACACTCGCAAGGGAATCAAAACCTACAAGTTACTTCCCGTGAACTCAGAATCTTGAAATTTGGTACGAAGTAACGTCTTATAGCACAGATAAAGGAAAAATTGCGAAAACCGTATTTTTTTAGTTAAATCATATGATAAAAATATTTTTAATAATTTTAAGGTTACCCATGAACGCGTAGAGGTATTAAATTGAAATTCATATCAAATACTCAGGTCTATAATACCTTTAAGCTGTAACAAAATCAAACTTCTATGTCAACACAATCAAAAGAAACAGCAATTTAAGCCGCATATTTTCAAACTCGCAACTACTCGCAAGGGAATCAAAACCTACAGGGTACAGTCAAGGGCAAAGATATGTATACACTTTAGTACCTTGTCTATTTTCGTCATATTTGAACTGCCATATATGAACAGTCACAGTGGTTAAAGTGACAAGGTACTAAAGTGTATACATATTTTGCCCTTGACTGTACTTCCCGTGACCTCAGAATCTTGAAATTTGGTACGAAGCAAGGTATTATAGCACAGATAAAGGAAAAATGCGAAAAGCATATTTTTTTTCTCTTTCTGTCTATATCAGTAACCAATCTACAATAATCCCACACTGCGCACATTTTGCTTAGGAGCAGGGGTCTGCTAAGACTGAATGTTCATAGATACATATAAATTTGTACGGAACCCTCGGTGCGCGAGTCCAACTCGCACTTGGCCGGTTTTTTTATACAGTAAAATAGTGCACGTACATTCGCCATCATGAACATCAGAGCAGTTTACGAGCTTAAATATATCGAAACACGCAATCACGCAATTGGCAGGTAATTTACGGACGTGTTCAATTATTTTTGAGCACCTAGGCAGCTGCGATATTTATGATGGCGACTGTACTTATAGTGTCAAAATTTTATATATTTGGTAATCTGCCTATAAATTTTATGTTAGCGCTCATAAGGAATATGACCAATATATGGAGGAATAAAACGCATTCTTCTTTCAAAATGTTATAAATGTTTTTTGTTTAATAAATTTCTACGAAAACATAAGAAAAAACAATGAAGTTGTGTTTACTTGCTTAGTGCATATAAAAGCACAGCTCCTTCGAAAAGTGTCTCGCAATGTAGGTTCTAATGGCTACGTGGCATTCTTTGCCAGGCGTCTGACCCACGGCCAAGAAACTAACTTACAACGTGAATTGCTATTCAACTAGACTAGGAGAGTCCAAATCTTCTAGTTATTTTGATTAGCACAATTTATATCTATATGGTGATATAAACGTGATACAAAATAACTGTTTCTATTTCTACCGCAGTTAATGCTTGACAATAAGTAGGTATAATTGTTTTAATTACTCTATTTAATTTGAAGGATCCATACAGTTTGTAATTTAATTTCAACAAAGTAGGTATGAACATCCTAAATTTTATCTGTCTAATTTTAACAATAGAGTTAAATACAGTATATTTGACTGAGCTATTTAGTAACACTAATTTTGTCACGTTTAAAATTTCACCTTGTATTATTGAAATTAGGCTTGAGTTTTTGGCTCTTATGTTTGTTGCGGTGGATGGCTCAAGTAAATCATGTTTCTGTAAACAATCTGCAATAAAATCAGTTAAACGAAGTTTTCCGCCATAAGTTACGAATGACAGGAAATTTGTGAAAAACTTCTTATTATTTTTTTTGCGTAGAAAAATTACACGGGTTTAATACGATTTACTCAATTGGTTCGGCTACAGCCACATTCCTTAACGTCGAGATTTAGGTTCATTAAATGTTTAGGTACACTCGCTATCAAACACCGCTACCGTGTCCTTACATACGGTATGTGACCTGAAACATCGTTTGAAATGCTTACAATGTCAGCTATCTCACGGACTTTTACTCTTCGGTCATTGAGTACGATTTCATGGATTTTGGTGACTATCTCTGGTGTGGTGACCTCAACAGGGCGTCCAGGTCGGTCGGCGTCAATAGTGCTCGTACGACCGCAACGAAAATCCGTAAACCACTTGTGAATCATTTTGATTGACGGGGCAGACTCCCCGTAATATTTATCTAATTTTTTTCATGTATCCGTAATAGTCTTTTTTCGCAAAAAATAATGTTTAATCAGAACACGAAACTCACTTTTCTCCCAGCGAACCTTTTCTCCATGTTTACAAAACATTGAAGCGATTGTTTTTTTTTTCATAGCTGTAAAAAAATATATCAAAGCGAACTGGCTGAAAATACACCTTAAATCTCCGAAAAGGTTCAACTACAAATTTACATTATTGGATTTGCGAAAAAACTACCGTGAATTTGATTTTTACCAGACTTATCTATCACTCCGCCCAGGTACGTTAAACCCATTTTAAGTTTGAAAGTTCCATACGGGATGGTGCCTTTTCGTTGAAAATATTTTTCCTAACTGATTCATTTCACAATTCTTTTTTTTCTGAAATTGTTAACTATTCAGGATATAGGTATTTAAGGACTATCCTGTAGAACTATAGGTTAGGTAAGTTTTATAACAATCTTGAAGTACTTACGGTCTCAGAAAAAAAAACAATTGGGAAATGAATCAGAGGGAAAAAATATTTTCGGAAAGAAATTAGAGAACTATTCCATACATTTGACACTATTAAATTGAGATTAACAGAAAAATCGAGATTTAAAATATCTCATCAAATGGCCCTAATTATTGAACCACTAGATCTCTAACGGGAGTTTATACATCTATCTATATACCTACTTAGACATTTTTTATTACTCCTGATCTTGATCTGTCGTATTTGTTACAGTTATTTTCAGCTTGTCTATGACTATACATATGACATTGCTGCAATTGACACAGACAGTGTCAATCCGCGCCCACACCGTACACACGTAACCCACCGTAGAACCTTAACACAGTAAATGTCGCATTTTTTCTTAAGTTTAATTTTGTGAAAAAAACTGTTATTTGGACTCCATTTTTCCAATGGTGGCTTTTGCGGCAAAGATACGCGGTTGCAAAGTTGAAATACGAAAAGAGCTCAATCAAAATCTATCAAAGCACCCATTTTCAAAACTCCCGGAAAACTTTCCAGGTAGAACTACCAGGAACCTGGATTATCTGTTAAAAAATAATTATGCTAGGTCTCCAAATACACCTGACGGCAAGGGGTAGGTTTTACATTGCTTGTAGGTATATCAGGACTAACAACATACTACCTATCATATCGTCGGGTGACAAGCAAAAGTCACTAACTACCAAATACCTACTTAAAACAAAGCTCGTATCTCAGTATGAAATTACTAACTAGATACGACTTTTTGAAGAGCAGCGACAGAAATTTTAGTGAGTTTAGCTTGTCATCCGGCGATATTAAGTGTTTGTAACGTGTCTGATATCATCTAGTCAATGGTATATGAAGTATAATTGGAGTGTCAATAAATAAATTATTATTACACAAATAATCAAACTATCAAATATCAAAAGATACGGAATCTGTATTAGGTACTACCTAACTCTTCTTACTGTGACGCTTCTGATACAATGTCCATTTTTTATTATTGAGGTAAACGGACATGCAAAAGCTGAACTAAAATAAATAAATCTATGAATAGAAGAAAAACTAAGAAGAGAAGAAAATACACTTAATACATTTTTGTAATGCTAATACTTTATCCGATTAAAGGCTTAAATATCTTATAATAAATCGGGCTCGATTTAAACAGGGAACTGGTGAATAAAGCCACTTTTCCTTTATGTTATTATTATCATGGTGGCCAACAAAACGCAATATATGGTACCTAGGAAGTACTTTCCCAATTGCCCAGCGTGTATTACTATTCCTTCGACGTAATTTCAATACGATTTTCGTAGCTATCAAGGACTGTCCTTACCCATTGAACCATTAGGTATTCCGCGACACATGCCACGTTGCCTCACCTTAATGCAAAATTTGTTACACCTATATAAAAGCATGGGCTTCATTTTCTATCGTCCCATTATCATATCAAAAGTGGTGACGTTAGGGACTTCAACGCAATGCTTATTAAGGTAATTTCCCTTTTAAATATTCTCAAACATTCAATCTTTATTGTCAAGGTTGGTTCGGAAAATAACGGTCTTATTTTTTCAGGTGTTACTATTTGGAGCAATATGCGGTCACGCGTACAGTTCTGGAGTAGCTGGAGTTGGACACGCGCTGGCCCCAGTAGTAACCGCCGCGAGCTCGCAATACTTTGAAAGAACTTTCAATCGATTAGTAGCGGCTCCTGCTGTACACATTGTTCCAGTAGCCCCTGCACCTCCAGTGGTCGTGGAGCCCGTTGCCAAAGCAGTGCCTATTCCTGTACAACCACAAACAAACACACCTATACAACCTAACATAGCGATAGCCGTCGCGACCGCCCAAGCCGCACCAGTCGCTACAATCCTTCTACCACCTTATCCATTCGGACCGCCGCCAGCCATCAATTTTATACCCGCGTCACCACCTATCGTTGTCCCCGACGAAGAGTCTAGAACAGAACCAACGACTACAACTAAAAAGGCCAACCCCACTAAAGCAACTATTAGAGAACCGGAACCCACGACGCCACTGCCGTCAAGCTCCGATAACAACTTCGCCCAAGCTTTGCCGTCGAATCAAAACGTCGGCTTCAGTCAATACTTTGTTCCTAAACAACCGTTGCCGTTGGAACCCCAGAACAAGCCGCAGAAGTTAAAGACTACAGTGGAAGTTGAGCGAGTTCCTCTCACTTATATTGCACCACCGCCTTTGAACCAACTGCCATTCCAGCAAATCAAGCATGTTCATACATTTGTGCCAACGAAAGCTAAGATCATAATCAGACCAGTATCTGCGCCTTTAAGGTTACATGGAAGGCCAGTTCGGATAGTGATGTACCGAAGGCCATTTCGGTATACGAGGCCGCCTCCAATCCAAAATGCATTAAGGAGAGGCTCTAATTCGAGGGACATAGAACCAACGACTTTCAGTCCATTTGCGAAGTCCAACACCAAGCCGCCAAAAATATTGTAAGCTTTGTTAAAAAATAATTTAATAAAATTATTACACCTGTTACATACATAGCACTTTGTAAATATGTTGGGGAATGTTGGATGTAAATATAAATAATTTAATTTAATTCTTTACATAAATACCACATTTTATTTACAAATAACTTACTCCAAAAAAAAATTGACAATTCAAAATAACCAATGATGCCCTGTGCCCGTGTGATGGAACCATCATTCTATCTATCGTCTTCAGAGAACACTGCTCTAAATTTTCCCACCAGCGAGAATACATATTATCATTTCAATTTCAAAATTTATTTATAAGATCTTTATAAGATTAACCAATTATCTTATTCCATAAATTTGCTAAAGTATGTTTCCAGACCAGGCGAAAAAACAAACAAAGTCACAAACTATTAAGTATGTTAGCGTCGAAACAAAATAATAGTTACTTATCTTTCTCCGTGCACTTCTGTATCGTCCAGCTAAGGCCGCTTGTAGACGTCCGTCGTTTTCACCGGACAACGGACCGTTTTTTTTTGCCGGACTTGCGGTGTTGTATGGCTTACAATGAATGTGTGTACACGCACCGGACACTTGTCCGGCGACGAAGCCATACAACATTGCAAAATACGGTCCGTCGTCCGGTGAAAACAACTGACGTCTACAAGCGGCCTTAGTCTGCGTTGCGTAGTACGTGGTTGGGTGAGCGATGCTGTCAGCTAGACATAATAAATCCGTTCCAACATGTTTAGAATGACGATAATTTTCGTTTATTTCATCTATTGCCTGCCCTAAGCAAGAAACAACTTACTTAGTATCAATCTTAAATATAATTTTAAAAGGTATAATAACACATAACATAACAACTTATAAATGTATTATTATTATTTATCAAACTACCGTAACGATTAAGTTTTTGTACTTTTATGCATAATTTTCACCATCGTGGTAACATCATACGTACTAGACTCCAATCAAGCGAACCGCATTAGGTACTAGTGCTCGTAGTCCCAAAATCTATGTAAGTACCTTCGTGTTCACGAAATCGCATCCGCAGGAACAACTAACGAAGATCTAGCTTTACAAAATTAAAAAAAAAACAAGTCTTAAAGCGCTATGAAATTCTTGTAAATAGATAACGCTTAGAATACCCAATGAACTGCTTTTATTTAAGACTACTTGTAGTGTAAACAGTCTGATTTAAATTCTACGAGTACGTAGTCTATAAATTTTCGTTAGTTCTAACCTTGTCCCACTTACCCACTAAGGTTAACTTTTAGAGAATTTACTAAAAATTTCTTCATATCTTATTAATTACTTAATGAACTCGGGTTTGCAAAATCCCATAATCAAAGTTATGGTTATGGCATACCTAGATGAGTAGGTAACTCGTATCAACGAGCACATTCTAAATATTATAGATTTATTTATAAGATAAAAAAAAAACATTACACGGTTCAATTATTTCCTAGAAGGGTTGGAAAAATGTATACGTAAACCCCGCCTTTCCCGTGCTTAAGTGTGACTTAAGTAAATGTAAACAAACATGAACAACCAACAGTTATGGCGTTGGATTAGCCAGCCAAATGCAATATTTGTAATTGACTTTCACACGTCGCATGATAAATTATTATGCGACTAAACTAAGGCGGCCCCTAAACGGTCAAAATTATATTGCGCAATATTGTGAATTGTGCAATATTATTGACCATTTAGGGTTATTTCGTACTAAATACAAATTGAAATATAGATGCACAGAAAAAACCCCAGAAAAAAGACCAATGCTGGGAATCGAACCCAGGTCCTCAGCATTCCGTGCCGTGTGCCATACCCCTACACCACCACTGGTCTACCAGACCACCAGACCAGACCAGTGGTGGTGTAGGGGTATGGCACACGGCACGGAATGCTGAGGACCTGGGTTCGATTCCCAGCATTGGTCTTTTTTCTGGGGTTTTTTCTGTGCATCTATATTTCAGTTTGTATTTAGTACGAAATACATGATTTCACGGGATGACCGTAAAAGTAATAAAAAACGAACTTGAAAAAATAAATACAAAAAGATACTTGCGCAATGATTGACCGAAAGTTTGAGCGAGTTTAATTGTTATTGCACCATATTTTTCTATTGCATCGTGTAGGGTCAGTATTGTGCAATATTTTAGTATCCGACTGACCACGAAAACATTGTGCAGTTCGTATTATTGTGCAATATAATTGCTCGTTTGGATTCAGAGCGCCTTTCAATCTTATTGTACAATAAAAAGTATTGTACAATATTATTGTAGGTCTAGGGGCCGCCAAAAGAGTTCGTCGATAATTATTGAGCGACTAAACTAAACAGTATGTCGATAATGCGACGCGTCAAAGTCAATTCCAAATATTGCATTTGGCTGGTTAACCCGACGCCATACTGTTGGTTGTTCATATTTTGTTTACATTTAGTTTAGTACCTAAACATTTCTAGTATAGTACTATTATATCATCTGCGGCATTACTTAATCTGGCTCGCTTGACGGTTCATTGTTGGCTTAATTCATTAATATCCACTCACGTGCTTTGAGCAACTACGGTTGCCAAATATATTTTAGCAAAATGCTTCTGGAAACTGTGGTTGCCAGACACCGATCTCACAGTTTTTGTCTTCTCCTTATGTTGGTCAACGTGTATTGAGACCTTAATAGTATCATTCATACAGAGAGATAAAATAGCAACATTAAAAAAAATAAAACCGAAGGTCTATGGTACAAAATTCGAAGGAAAAAAAATATTCCGACGACACAAGTAAAGTTCGAGTCGTAACGGTCACGGATCAGCTGTTTAGATTTGTGATGAAATAAATTATATCGTGTTTAGTAAATATAATGTTACGCATACGGTTGTTATTGGCAAGGATTGTAGTGTTTGTTTTTATAAGTTCAAATGTTTATAAGTGGTTTGTAGTGTTTGAAATAGACTCGAAAAATTGCCCCGAATTTTCATAGGTATGTAAGCATTGTTTTGCTTTTTGTGCATTTTTATTAATTATTTCAATACAATAGCCCACCAAACTACTACTAGAAACATGTTCTCTGTTTCTTTGGCTTTATTGTGTAATAATTTATGTAACTCATATTTGAGAAATATTAAAAAAATCGATTTTTAAACGTAATTCGACACCGCGTCGCTGTTTGCAACGCAAGGCGAGAGCAATTCATGGCCGGTTTTTTTTTCACGCGAGCAACTGAGTGGATATAAACAGAAAAGGAAAAAATGCGATATTTTGCTGGAGTTTAAACTTTAAAAAGGGAAGGAAGACATCATCGGCAATAAAACTCAAACATTACTTTGTTTTGACATAAACGACATTTTTGCTAACCCTCTGTTCTGTATCTGGATTTAAGACTGCCAAATATTTCGACGATCACTTTGCGACATTACAGTATAGATCGTACTTGTTTAGAAAAGAGAAATGTAAAACTTGATCCATAAATCATACATTTTTGTATTTACATTTTGATAAAGATAAAGCTAAAAGACAGAAAAAAACAATTAAAATCCAATTAATCTTTCTGCTTATTCCCTTAAATTCAAGTCTAGGGCGAATGAGCATTTACTATACTTCATTTAATTCTAAATTAAATGAAGTATAGGCAAGCGTGATCCATCGTAGGCCTCATCTTCGCTTTCCATCAGGCGTGATTATGGTCAAACGCAAGGCTATATTGTATAAAAAAATACAACTTTGTATGTATAAGTCCTTTGTTTTTCCTTATCAGAACCAACGTATAGCCAAGTTGAATCGGGGCTGGGCTGGACATGTCAGTGGTATGAGAGAGAGAGAGAGAGAGAGATGTTTATTTACACATATTCGATACAAACACAGAAAAAAAAAATACATTTGACAGGAAATTTACAAATAAAAAAAAAATATATCGAATAGTATAAATTGGGCCCCACTCAGCATAATGTTGTGGCAACCCACAACATTATGCTGAATTGTATAAACCCAGAACGACGGGCCAAAGTTGCCGTGGAATGGGTCCCTAGCGATGGATGTCGTAATAGATGCAGACCAAAGCGGAGATGGGAGGACGACCTAGATACCTATCATGTAGGATGGTGGGAGCTTTTGATAGGCGGGTGTGGAGGAAGAGTGGAGAGCCCTTCGCCCAGCAGTGGGACTTAAATATGCTACTTAAAAAAAATTTTTAACAAAAAAATTAAACCGGAATAATCATCAAAATCTGACTACTCTGTAATAAGTAATGCGTGGTCATATAGTACAATCAGTAACCGAACAATCAATCATCCCCTGTTTTCCTACCCTTAGGGTACGAATATTATTTCCAAATTTAAATGGGACCACCCTCGGGGTATACGCTTTCCAATAAAAAAAGAATCATCAAAATCGGACTACTCTGTAAAAAGTTATGCGTGATCATACATAATAAAAAAAAAAAAAAAAACAAATATACATGTCGACTTGAGAACCTCCTCCTTTTGTTTTCGTCGGTTGAAAATAAATAAAACGGTAGTTAGATCATAATAATGTTAAGAACGGCTCGACTGATTTTGCGGTTTTCTTGTATTCGTATTTGTCAGGATAAGATATTCTTGAAAATGGGCTGCAACAGGACCAAAGCCGCGAGCGTAAGCTAGTTTTAATTTAAGCACCCATAAATTTGGTTTTAAGATATCTTTGGTCTTTAGGGGTCCCTATTTATTATTTTCTCGAGAGCTAAGTATCAATTTTATTATTATGAGAGATAATGTCTGGTTGATGTGGGACGACCTAGTTTAGACTATAAATTAAAAAGTAATTCTCAAAAAATGCCATTCTTTTATAGCTAACCCCTTCGAAAAATCGATATTACGAATGACATCATTGGCGACTAAAAATATGGACCAGAGTAACAAGTATACTTGTTTATATAAAATGCGAATTCAGGTACCTATCCTAAAATAGTCTATTATTGTCAACTTTTAACCTGCTCAAGGTGAGAGGAATAAGTTCTCGACCTATATTTAATTTAGACTATAAAGTAAATAAAATTTTATATTTAGAGGCGGCGAATAAAGTTTACTGAAATGAACTTTTTTAAAGGGTTCTAACTAAAAGTTCTAAGGTTAGAAGTTATTTACGGTTAGTCGATTTAATGATAAGTCATACAAACAAAAATTAGTATTCACCAACAATATGAGTCTTCCCTGCCATAATAGTGCAGTGAAAACGAATTAGAATTTCAAACATTGGACGATCCGTAGACAGGTATGCAAAACAATCCTTACGCAATTGTCAAATCTAAGCGTGCATCATTTAGAAAAGCGTATCAAGTGCATGCACTTGTCCATGTCGGAGCTTAACAATGACTTAGTGGTCTATTTATTTGTCCAGCTTTACTGTCGTAACGGCACGTGTCCCGAACTCTAACGAGTTGCAATACCGTGTCGAAACGCCGGACAAGGTGAATCTTGCAGCTACCGTATAAAAGCTATTGTAACCAACTTGGACGCATCACATTCGCATCTTCCGTTCAACACACAGAAACAAATCGAGCAAAATGTACACCAAAATTGTAAGTGGCATTTAAACTTTGTGAGACAAAAATATATCTTTTAAGTAGAAGGAAAACTGAATCTTCTTTTAATTTTCAGCATTTTCTTAATATAATAATACTAAATTGCAGGTGTTCCTCGCCGCCATCGCTCTAGCAGCTGCTAAGCCAAGCTTAGCGCCTGCGGCGTTAGTGGCATCTGCTCCACTAGTGGCGGCGCCTGCCCCTATCGTGACTGCAACCAGCTCCCAATATGTACAGAGGAACTATAACGGGCTTGTCGGAGCCGCTCCTATTGTGGCCGCGCCAGCCCCATATGTCGCTCCAGCGGCTAGGATAGTAGCTCCAGCTGCCCCAGTAGTCGCCGCTGCTGCCCCTTACTTTGCTCCGGCAGCTAAGATCGTAGCCCCAGCTGCACCTTACGTAGCTGCCCCAGCTGCCCCTTACGTAGCTGCCCCTCCTGCCCCTTACGTAGCTGCCCCTCCTGCCCCTTACGTAGCTGCCGCGGCTGCCCCGTACGTCGCCTCAGCTCCGTTCTTGCCCGCCCGGTATGCTGCACCATACGTTGCCTCTCCTTACTACGCTCCGTCTGCCCCCTATTTCGCCCTATAAGCAAAAAGACTGATGATTTTTTACCAAACAAACAATAAACTTTAATACATAGCATATTCATTATTTTATTCCGAACTGCTAACACACTAATCAAAAAGTTAGCTAACAACACGAACAAAGCTGGCATCTAAACAGTGACTATCGATATTTGATTAGATGGTGATATAACAAGCATTGTTCTTACATTGTACACTGAAACTAATCAGTTTATAACCAAAATTAGCATGTACCTTGGTAATAAACAATAGAAAATCCAAACAACGACAACTTCGATGGAAAACATTTGTTAGGCACATGCTTGTTAGCTTACGTTCGAATAAGTTTCAAGGAAGTTAACGTGTGGTCCATGGCGAAATTAAGTTGGCGGGTGCAAATAAAGGAGACCTTGTAACGCATCGAAACCATACTCAAACATTTAAAATAATCGACACAAAACTGGCCTATTTATAATTAGAAAATATCCAAACCACGCACAATGTTCAATATACATAAAGCGACGTCACAAACGCGCAGAAAATGATACCAAAACATAACAGTACTTAATAGAGATTCACCTCAAACACGATTATGGCAATGTTTTCGCAACCGTCAACATTTTATAAAAGATATTAAATAACCTCACCCGTCCCAAACAGAGTGGACGTTAAAAATAAATCGCTATGACAACGGTTTTTATGGGTACGTTTGAAGTAGTCGACTGCTATTCAGGTAGTCCAGATTGGTCGAGATTATTTACATCTGAGTGGTTATCTTGAGAGTTAAGAATATCAGTTACCCGAAAGTAACAAGGTATTCACAATTCAATTTCTTTCAACACAACATAAAATGATATAAAATACCTACAAGCTGTTTCCCTCGAATCCGTCTGTGAAGAGTAGGGGTATAAAAATAACCTACGACCTATTCTCAGACCTACCAAACATAGAACAAAATTCCAAAAAAATTGTTCAAGTCGTTTTGGTAGAATTCGATAGCAAACACCGTGACACCGTGACACGAGATTTTTATATATTAGAATTATGTCCCCCTCTCAGGCCAAACAGAGCACTCTGAGTAACTATCGTTATTAGTAGATAGACTAATTATTGCTCATTAGATCAATAAGCCGATATTAAAAATAAGCGCAGTAGGTAATGTAGTGCAGTAGAGCGGACCAGTGAGTCTTTTCTCCTGAGCACGTTTCTG
This sequence comes from Archips crataeganus, assembly GCA_947859365.1. Classification (NCBI taxonomy): domain Eukaryota; kingdom Metazoa; phylum Arthropoda; class Insecta; order Lepidoptera; family Tortricidae; genus Archips; species Archips crataeganus. The sequence continues at coordinate 10,743,581 of OX402058.1, forward strand.
TCTGGACGCCGCCTGAATAAGTATTTGATATAACAACAATCCAACATGGTGTTACTGTCGATGAGTTTTAAACTTTATCACATTCAAAAAAGGTCCTTGCAAGACCTCTCTAATTTACCTGTTGCGAAGGTACTTTTATTAGTACTTCATTAGGATTCAATTCGGGCACGATTTTTGGCTATTCTGCGTATTAAATTCCATATTGAGGGCGTGATTTGTCCATGGACTCATTTTGTGATGTCTATTGTTCAATATTTACCCATAAAAGTATATGGGTCAAGACGACTTGCGTGCCCGTTTCAGAGTAATAAAAACCTAGATACAGGCTTACGCAATGTCTCAGAACAACCACCACACACCGGAACATATTACGGCATGGATTTTTTAGTAGCGAATACGAGTATAATCATTACAAATAAAACCTAGTGCATTACAAGAAAGGCATACAATTAATACACATAATCATCATCATTGTCCCAGCCTTACACGGCACGGCACGGCGGCTATGCAGGGCACCGGCCTCCTATCAGAATGTGAGGACTTGGACCGTAATTCTCACGAGGGCCCAGTGCGGATTAAGAACTTCACACACACACACCATTGAATTTCTTCGCAGATGTGTGCATGTTTCCTCACAACGTTTTTCCTTCACCGTAAAGTTCACGATAAAAATGTAATGTAAATCATGTTATTCATATCATAACATTCAACTATAAGTACATATTAGCATTATTTTTTTATCTTTTAAAAAGGAGTACCTAAAGTAAAAACTCTTTAATAATGTGTATTTTTGATTGGGAGTATTTGGGAGATGAAATTAAATAAAAAATAATTTCTCGAGTGGAAGTGTGGTAGATGCACATACGAACACAGATGTAAACTTCCCTTCCTAACCTTCACGTTTTTATTATATCTATGCTGCCGTATAAAGGGATGCAGAAGATTTTGGCCAACAGAGGTTTGCCATGTTATGTTTTACCTACGGTTAAGTAACCGGCGAGCATGTTTGAAAAGACTAATGAATGATTGTTGTGGAGGCGAAAAATGTATGCTAGGATCGTAGCAGGTGGAAACAGTCTCTGCCTACCCCTTTGCTGGGAAAGAGGCGTGATTATATCTATGTATTGTATACAGGGTTATTTTTAATTCACTGACATCATTTTTGTTTTACGACTTTTTGAAATGAAGCACTTTTTTTCCCATACAAATACACAGAGTATCGTAAAAATTAGAGGTAATCTCAAATTTTCAAGACGTTACTACACCAAAAATATTAAGTTATGACAAAAGCCGTAAAACAAAAAAACATTTGTTTAAGTGGTAGGAGTTTAGGGTTAAAAGGATGCTAGTGAATTACAAATAACCCTGTATACGCTCAAGTGTAAAATAAGTGCGTATGTATACAAAAAAGCCGTGGTGGCCTAGTGTTTTGACAGCCTCTCATGCAGAGAGTCGTGGTCGTGGGTTCAAATCCCGGCTCTCACCTCTGAGTTTTTCGGAATTGATGTGCGAAATTACATTTGAAATTTACCATGAGCTTTACGGTGAAGGAAAACATCGTGAGGAAACCTGCATACACCTACAAAGAAATTCAATGTTGTGTTTAAAGTTCCCAATCCGCACTGGGCCTGCGTGGGAACTACGGCCCAAGGCATTCTGAGAGGAGGCCTGCGCCCTGCAGTGGGACGTATATAAGCTAGGATGATGATGATGATGATGATGATGATGATGATGATGATGTATGTATACAGCGTATAACAAATACCCGGTACTATAATGCACAGGGTTATAAAGGCATCGCTACATAAAATAAAAATAAAAATAAAATATATTTCTTGGCCCTCTTTATACCAAAATACCGCCATTCAAAAATATTAAGTAGTACAGATACTATTTGGTGTTCACGGTTAAAAATAAAATAGAGGGGTGGGGCTTGCAGGTACTGAATGTAAATGGCGGGCACCAAATACCTCCTAACACTAAAACCAAAGGAAGACCATCTTTTGTGAAACTTTCGTATAATAATATAGATTTATTTACGATTTTTTTACAGAACTTTTGTTTTAACAAAAAAAATCTAATTGCTCTTAAAATATAAATGAATGGCTATCTGCTAGTAAGGAATAGACATTTATATATTTATGGGAATAGGAATAGGAATGTCGTTCACATGCATTTATTCTTGCAATATTAGTAACACCGACTGAGTTCGATTACCAAACACTCCCTTTTAAACCTCCTTAAAGTTATATAATCACCCTGTCGATGGGCAACGGTGACACATTCGGTAATCTATGGCGCCCATGTTGGTATCTAATTGAGCATGCGTATGTCCTGTCGAAGGAAAGTGAAACTGAATACGACTGACAAAGACGTAATGCTTGCAACAGTGTGAACTATATAATGACAAGTGACACATTCGTCATTACACTTCCAGATCGCAACTCGACTAATCAAGTCGTGTCAAACAATCAAAATGTCGATTCTTAGATTTGTGAGTAGAGACGATACTTCTGAGATTAAATTAGCATTAAAGCACGATCTAAAATAAAGGTTTTATTTTTTCAGATTATCGCTTCATCAGCCGTCATTGTCAGCTGTAGCGCTAGCGGTATTGGACACATAGCACCTGTTGTCAGATCGTTTCCACTAGTACGATATGCTCCGTTCTACAATTTCCCACATGGAATCCGATCTATCCATACAGTAGCCCCTCCTGTTGCTGTAGGCCCTGCTCCGGTATTACCAGCACCGGCACCGTTTTTCGCTCCAGCTGTGCCTAGGTTCGGGCCGCCCTTTGCGCCTGTTGTGAGGCCTGCCGTTGCTCCGTTGCCAGCACCAGCGTTTGCGCCGGCACCCGCCTTTGCACCAGCGCCTGTCTTCGCGCCAGCACCAGTGCCTGCTTTTGCGCCAGCTCCCGCACCAGTCTTCGCACCGGCTCCAGGCTTTGCACCAGCGCCAGCCTTCGCGTCAGCACCAGCCTTCGCGTCAGCGCCAGCCTTCGCGTCAGCGCCAGCCTTCGCGTCAGCGCCAGCCTTCGCGCCAGCACCAGCCTTCGCGCCAGCACCAGCTTTCGCACCAGCGCCAGCCTTTGCTCCAGTCCCAGCCCCTGTGGCAGTAGCAAGAGTGCCATACAACTTACCCCATTTGTATAACAGATTCCTGGCGCCAGCGCCTCTTGCGCCCGCTCCTGTCTTAAATAAATTAGCGTGGAAATAAATCTAGTCTGACATTAGTTATAAATTAATAATAGATTTAGTAATTATTATGAGGCTGTTTTTGTACAAACATGAAATATAATATCTATAAAATTTATTGTGTGTTTTTTTTATAGTAATTATTACAAGCTTTGAATCTTTTAATAACATCACTTTGTAGTCAAATTAACTAGTTTTTTGTCGCCTTTAAATTCAATTACATTTGGACCCACCTGCTAGGGTCGAATTGACTTGAAATTGGTGAGTATTATACTACATAGAGGTCCGATAGCAAAGTACCACGAGCAAAAAGTATAATTTTTAATCAAAAATGTAACAATTGCATTCAAGTGACCCACACTCATCATACATATCCTCGGAACAGATGCAGAAACACTATACTTAGTCTATGTGTTCAGCAGTTAAACAAAAAGAGGCTCTCGATTTATTATAAATAACCGTACTGATCACACTTTACTTGTCCATGACACGACTTTCAATTCGGCGTAGACACAGTTAAACAGTTAGGTTTCTTTATATTATGAGTTTATGTATTGTATTTACTAAAAGTTGTATTGTAGCCTTTGCTTTGTCCGACTGTATTATTTTGACTTACTCTTTGTCGGTCCCTTACTAAATGCTCCTTTCATCCACTCAAGGGTAGAGATCCCTTAAAGGGATAAGTTCGCCTTTGTACACGCATTTCAACGGTTGTCAATAATTTATTTCTTTTTTTTTCCTTATTTTTGTACAATAAAGAGTTTACTTTCATACATACATAAACATAGTTTATTAGTCGTCATAATACTGGTACGTTCAGAACATAATAAACCCAATTATTTTAAGCCTGTTCTAAAAATACTCGATAATGTGAGAATTCAAAAGATATTTTTAGATCTGTTATATATAGCCATTTATTTTGACGAACAAAATGGCCTAGTGGTTAGAGAACCTGACTTGAAGCTTGAGGTCCCGGGTTCGAATCCCGCGACGGGGCAGATATTTGTACAAAAATTACGAATGTTTGTTCTTGAGTCTTGGGTGTTTAATGTGTATTTAAGTATGTTCTATCTATATAAAGTATGTTTATCCGTTGCCTAGTACCCATAATACAAGCTTTGCGTACTTTGGGACTAGCTCAATTGGTGTGAATTGTCCCGTGATATTTTTATTTATTTTTATTAAAAAATAAATTATAGCTTAAAAAGATACATAAAATGTCTACGAGCTAGCTAAAAAGTATTAGGTATTATTTTTGTCATTTTAAACTGTAGGAATCAAGACCTCAAGATTGACAAAATTATGAAATTTAGCTAGTTATACAGGGTTATTTGTAATTCACTGACATCCTCTTAACCCTGAATTCCTATCACTCAAACAAATGTTTTTTGTTTTACGAATTTTTAAAATGAAGCACTTTTTTTCCCATACAAATACACAGAGTATCGTAAAAATAAGAGGTAATCTCAAATTTTCAAAATGTTATTACACCAAAAATATTAAGTTATGACAGAAGCCGTAAAACAAAAAACATTTGTTTAAGTGGTAGGAGTTTAGGGTTAAAAGGATGCTAGTGAATTACAAATAACCCTGTATAAGGACCTCACAACATAATTATATAAGGTAAGAGTAAAATTCTGAAAATCACGGATCCAATAAAAATACGTTATTTTTTCACAAATAAATTCCTACTACGAAATAGGTACAGACTTCTTTGCTAGGTTTAAAATTTGTACGGAACCCTCAGTGCGCGACTTCGGTATAATTTTCTTACACTATGGCATGCATAGTACTTAACATGTTTATCTAAATAACAAACGATAATCGAAAAATAAACATATTAAAATCGTGATTTATGAAGAAGTCAAATTTTTTTTTGTGTAATTTTACTGGTACATTTTTTTTATTTAGAACGTACTTGGACAGCTGCATATGATAGTTATATTAAAAGTTTAAAACATTTAAAATAATGATTTTTAGACGACCAGATGGCCTAGTAGGTAGAGAACCTGCCTACAAAGCTTGAGGTCCCGGGTTCGATTCCCGCGTCGGGGCAGATGTTTGTATGATTAATACGAATATTTGTTCTCGGGTTTGGGTGTTTAATATGTATTTAAGTATGTATCTATCTATATAAGTATGTTTATCCTTTGCCTAGTACCCATAACACAAGCTATGCTTAGCTTACTTTGGGACTAGGTCAATTGGTGTGAATTGTCCTGTGATATTTATTTATTTATTTTAAATGGTTTTGATTGGGTATCAATGAGGGAGGCATATATGTCCAGCAGTGTACGTCCTACGGCTGAAATGATGATGATGAAATGGTTTTGAGCTTGATTCAAAAATTAATCTACATGGGTACTTGAAGACCTTAACAATATAATTTCAAATAACTTGTCCACTGTTGCCAATTGGTTAAGGATGCTCAATCTGACTGTAAATATAAAGAAAACTAAGTGTCTACATTTTAGAAACGTAAGGACTAAAAGTACTAGGTTAGACATAAAATCAAATAACTTGTCGGTTATGGCTGTAAATGAAGCAAAATTTTTAGGCATTTACATTGATGAACATTTAAACTGGAAGTAACATGTGGACTTTCTCTGTAACAAACTTAGTAGTATTACATTTGCTCTGAAGCGCTTGAAAAGAATTTCTACTATAAAAGCGGCCTTACAAGCGTATCACGCGTTCTTCCAGTCACACGTTCTGTATGGATTGGCAGTGTGGGGAAGTTGTACTGAAGCCCATCGGCTGTTTATACTTCAAAAGAAATGTGTACGTATACTAGATGGCATTCAGTCAAACCGAGAGTCATGCAGAGCCTCGTTTAAAAAACTAAGTTTGCCGACTCTTTCGGCACTGTATATCATAGAGCTCTGTAAACTAGTTAGCCGAAATGTAAATAAATTCCCTGCAAGAAATAATTTCAATAGCGACAGACTAAAATTGAAGTTTGCCCACGATGTCCAGGCCCCTACTGCTACGACAGCAATCTATCAGCACAGCACTACCTATGTTGCTGCAAAAGTGTTTAACTCTTTACCTTTACAAATTAAGTCACTTTCAAGTTCACAATATTCGAAATTTTTGTCAGCCTTGAAAAAAATTGTGATCAGGTTATGTCTCTATAATTTAAATGAATACTATGAACGATGATTCTTGCTGTTAGTCATTCATTATCATTAAGTACGAGTATTGTATAGCTACACGTGAGCTACACCCACCGGGTAAAATTGTATTGTTTCCTCTTTATATTGCACAACATCAGCATCCTTGTACATACAATTTATGGCTTTAAATAAATAAATAAATAAATAAATAAATAAAAAATACTTTTGTCCAATCATAATAAAAATTATGTCATCTCTCAAAACCATGTAAATCCGAGACCATCATGTATCTGTACTGTATTGTACCTAGATTCAATTTATTTTTTTGTATTAAGTACCAACCCGTGTTTGTAATATCTCATAACGTAATAAGTGCCACGAAATGACAACCAATAGATTCAATAGGTATCAAATTTTATTTACATACATTATAAAAACCATTAAAATTGTACATAATAAGTATTTTGGAGAAGGAAGGTCAGTCTTGTTTTCTTAAATCTATCGCACAAACGCCGGGGCAACGCCGAAAGGAGCTCGGACTATGGGCGCAGCGGCGGCGTATGGGTACGGCGCTGCATAAGCGGCTGGGGCAGCGTAGGCAGCAGGGGCAGCGTAAGCAGCAGGGGCAGCGAAGGCAGCGGGCGCAGCGTAGCCCGCTGCAGTATAGGCTGCTGGTGCCGCAAATCCCGCGGTGTATGCTGCCGGGGCAGGGAAGCCAACAGGGCCAGCTATGTAAGGTGCTGCAAATGGGGTAGCGAATGCCCTGTTGACCACGCTGACTTGCGACGCGTAAGGTGGTATATTCTGGGGTACGGCGTGGGCATAGCCGACGTGAGCTGGAGCTACTAAGGGTGCCGCTGCTACCGCGGGCACGGCTAATCCGCTGCTTTCCACTCCGGCGGTGAAAGCTGCCGCGGCGATGAGTACGATCTGGAAGCATGAGAAAACATGGACATAAGTACCTAAGTAGTAGAGTAGTAAGTAATAATATGTAAAATGGCAAAACAAAGCTGGGTGATAGTGTCATTTTAATTAGGAAATGGAAGAGAAGTCAACATTTGGAAGAGATGAAACTCCTAGAAAAACATTTCGGCAATTTAAATCAAATTTAATTTTGACCATAATACAAGTTCCAGGTCATAAAAAAAAATAAGTAAAATATATCTCATCTGCACTTATCATCACGTGAAATAGAGGTCAATCACTGGTCAGTTTAAATTAAAAATACCAGCTGTCACATAATATTACAAATTTATACACACTTATACATATTTTAGGAAAAATATACTCACAGATTTGAAAGAGAACATTTTGCTTGGTTGTTAATGGACCTTCCTTGGCGAAAAGAGGATGTGTTGTGTCGTTGAAAAGAAAAAGCTGTTCCTTATATACGTTGTTTATTGTGATTCAGATAACGTGCTGGTAAATAAACATTTATTTGACGTATTGCGGTTGGTCACTTGGGATTCACGTAAGCGCGCAGAGAAATGGAGCACATTGAGAAATTCTTTTCGATACGAAATACTAATTTTGCATCGAACATAAAATTAAGCAAGAAGATGTTTTGCTTAAATCAGTTTCAGAGCGATCCTTCCCTACGATTTATGGTTATTTAAGTATGTACCTATATTTATAACATTAGGTCAAAAAGTATCTTTTTTAGATAGGTACAATGAATTCTACAATAATAATTTTAAATAATATTTTTGCTGATGTTACTTAATAATTGCATTATCTATCATCGGAGTTTTACACATACTTAAACCGTCCCAAAGACCGGAATTAGATCAAAAATGACTTGCTTTTAAAATTTGAAACGAGCAATTTACATGAGAGCATTTCAAGTTGAAATATAGCATGTAAAAATAGTTAAATATTCCGAAAGTACCTATGTATGTACAAATTTGTTGATCCAAGTAGGTACAGTCAACCAAATTGATTCCTAGGCCACTATAGCACTTTGTCGCATTAACTACTAGACGTCAGTGCGAGTCAAAGCATTACCAACTTTCCGAACACAATTTGCAATAAACGTAAAGAGTTTATAAATGTTTTCGCTGTATGATATGAGAAGAAAAAGAAGTTTTGACAGACGGCCAGTGTCAATTCAAGTTATTAATAAACAAGCCAACTCCTTTCCTATTCAATATCGTTGACACACGTTCGCAAAGATCGGGTTTGTCATCATGACATACATACATCACCCAATAATCACTGTCGTAGAAGATAAACAAATTGATTCATTTTGACATGGTTCTATAGTGGCCTAGGAATCAAATTGGTTGACGTACAAAGCGGATCTCGAATATATTTTAAGTTAGAGTACAAAACAAATACACTATATCCTTATTACGAATACGCATTAGAAATTCCATTTCTACTCCCAAATCAAGTGGTTTAATTTGAGTACTTCAGTTGTTAGGTACCTAACAAATCGCACTAGATAAAAATAGGCACCAAATATTCAATCTTAACTTTTAGGGCCACTTGCACAGTCTAGGGTTAACAATTTAAGTCGACACCTTGGGTAAAGGATGACAGTTCCATACATTTTGACACTTATTAACCCTGGGTTAGCACATAACTCAGGATTATACAGTTAACTCGGGTCTGTGCAAGTCAGCCTAAAGCCGGCTTGCGCGGACCTGCGTTAGCTACTTAACTCCGAATTAAGTGCTAACCCAGGGTTAACAAGTGTCAAAATGTATGGAACTATAATTCTTAACCCAGGGTTACCGATTTAATTTTTTAACCCTGAACTGTGCAAGTGGCCCTTAGTCGACTATTTTTTGTTAAGTTGTTAAGTCAAGTAAGTAAGTAAGTAGTTGTTTTTTGTTATAATACATAAGCTTATCATTGTGACATTTTCAGATTTTTCAAACTAACAATTTAGTAAAGTTGAGAGCGATACTTAACTTTTTGTAAAAATTAGCTTATTATTTTTGCAAATGGATAAATTAATAAAGAATATCTTATTCTATTCCGGTTTCGTAAAATCTATCCGACGATATCCCACTCTATAGGTATAAACGAAAAAAAATCATCGCCATAGGTATTAAGAATTAAGAATTTTTCTTATCAAATTACTTTATTTTGTGATTATTTCAAAATCACTATTGATAGTCTTCCGGTCGTGGCGTCCACGGACCGGAAGACGCAGTGTAGGTAGGCCTCCAACAAGATGGAGCGACGACCTGGTTAAGGTTGCGGGATCGCGTTGGATGCGGATTGCATGGGACCGATCTGTTTGGCGAGCCTTGGGGGACGCCTATGTTCAGCAGTGGACGTCTTTTGGCTGAAATGATGATGATAATGATTGATAGTCTGAATCCTGTTAGCCAGCCTGTTTCCTTGTTTTTTTCACCGCATCAATTACTTAACCTGCAGTGAAATTGGTGTGCACAAAGTTGAAATTAGAATGCATCAGCCGTGATAGCAGTCTGGGTCAGACAATGTGGCTAGGGCTGTCAAAACTTCGTGTAGATAACTCAATATACCTTTTTTACAAAGCAAATATAGCGAATGATATGACTTCGAATATGAAGGACTTCTTTAAAATAAGAAACTTTTATCATGATTCAGGAATGAAGCTAAGCTAATAAATTACGGATTGATTGCTGATCGTCTATCATCATAATAATAAAGTGTTTCCGGCTTTTCTGGTTAACTAAGTCAATTGTAAACTTTACTGAGTTTACGTTGATTAACTAATTAAAATCATTTATTTTGAGATAGTATAATCCATACATTCTTAGTGACCACATTTTATGCATACGAACTATGTTATTATAAAAAAAAAGCAGTATTAATAATGCATAATTAATAAATACATCATGTAGTATTATTGGGTAAGTAGGTAGGTACATAATTCTTCTTGGCATATGCCAGTGGAAAGGAAAAAGCGCTAAAGCGCCAACTTGGTCCAAATGAATTTTATGTAGGTGGGTGCAGTTCGATTTTTTTTTTTACTGTATCATTCTACGTAGATCACATAGCAATCAGAGCGCATTAGCACACTGCAAATTACATGAATATCATAAACCGGAACGAATGATTATGATTATGATTATGAATATAATTATTACAAAAAAAAAACTTTAAAATTCATTCCTCGAAACGTATTTCGTTCATCTCACTGAGAAGTAGGTACTGTAATCTACTAAACCCTATGAAAACACGAAAAATTGTGGGCTCGTTGTAGAAGTTAAACATTGGTTGTAGTAGGAAATACACACAATAACTTTTCTATTATTAGTTCTGTGGCAACCTTACATGTGGCGGCTGGCCAGCGATGTCCTGCGCATTAGTAAGACGCGCGTATGCCGCCCATAGTGTTGCTCAACTAAATCACATTTCGTATAAAACGTGACGATGCCCTGGAGACGACACAGTCCACCTGCTTCTCTTTTAGCGTCCAAACTTGTGAGCAGTCACACAAACCAAGCAAAATGATCGCCAAATTCGTTGTAAGTTTCTTGTATTAAAATAATGTACATAGACTCCTTATAAAAGTAATCCTTTTATGTAAGCAGGGAATCAGTTTTAGTAAAGAAGAATCTATACTGACCACACTGCGTCTTTGGGTTTGTGGTCGTCACTCGAGAACTTTCTTTCCCAACGTTTACTTGTTCTTCGAGCGGGTGGCCTGCTCAAAGTCAATTCAACTCACATATTCTTCGAGCTATGAAGATGACTCTAGTTCATCGGCCACAAAAACACACTTTCAAACATAGTTTTACAAAAAGTTTCAAATTAACGCTGAGTCTGAACTTTTTCCCAGATTGTGTTCACCCTCGCCGTCGCCGCCGCTAACGCTGGCGTGCTTCCTCTGGCCGCAGCGCCCGCGGCGCTCGTGGCGCCCGCAGCGTACGCCGTGGCCCCCTACGCCAGCTCGTACTCCGCCCACTCCGTCAACCACGCCGTCGCAGCCCCCGTGGTCGCCCCAGCCCCCCTGGTCGCCGCTGCCCCCGCGCCCGTAGTCGCCGCTGCTGCCCCTTACGTGGCCGCTCCCGCCGCGGTTGCACCTTCCCCATACTTTGCTAGATACCTGTCTTCCCCTTATTTCCTATAAACGAATTTGGTGACATTGCCTAAGTGACTTGCTCAATTTGTATCTACAATTATGTTATATTTTTTTTATTGTTTAACAAAGAAGTGAAAATTATCAAAACGATTTTATTTTGTTTAATTATCCTTGTACTACGTAACCAATACATAATATAATACCGTACGCTCCAGAATCCCAAATTATAATTTTGAAAATTATTTAATGTTTCTAAAATCTGGAGGCTAACATTTCCTTGAAGAAAGCACTTACTTAGTACCTCAACTTCACCTGTAGCAATAGATAATGACGATGATAACGAAAGTTATTATCGCATGTTCATTTTCTTCTATAATATATATAATTATAAATTTCAAAGCATATAATTCTTAATTGCCTGATTTTACGGTAATATACTTAATTACCAAAACGCTAACTACGTGTTAAGAACTCAAGTATAAACACACAATTTAAACAGTAATTAGGAAGTGTTCTTCCACGTACAAGCGGAAACATAACTTAACACGTGCGTCTGGATTAATTTATTACAAGCTTAATAAAAAAAATACAAACAATTACTTATTTAAACAGAATTAAAATTCCATGTTTTTAAATATCCTTATCCTTTAAATGCACTGTTCAATTTTCTTCTTAGGTAAACCATCTTTTAGATTCGGCATTGTTTTTTGGCGTAGGTACAACCTTAATTTCTAATTGCACCAATTCGATTCTCGTACCCTAATAAGCTCAGGTGCCAGTAAGTTACCTTGTAAATAATGTGCATAGCCACCTAGATATGAACTGATAACAAGTCATGTGGCCATGTGACACAATAGTGTCATTGAGAACGCCCTGCCCTCCTTTGGACCGCGTCACCTGCGTCCGGTACCAGCATCTAGGCAATTTTCATGTATGGATGTTGGTAAATATATAAATTTTAGTCAACCTACACAACAACTGACTGTAAATGTAGAAGGATAGACAAGTTTTGATATATTTTGAGATTTCAAACGTAGTTACGAATATGACCATGTATTTTTTGCAGAAAGTGTCACGAAATTAGCCAGGAATATTTCATCAGACTAAATACCCCTGTTACATATTTTTCCAAATTTTTTACTTGTGGTTGGTATATTTTTGTGTACTAAGTTAAAGGCATGATTTTGAATCGAAATTCCGATGAAAAACCTTTGAATAAACCTAACTCGGCTATCAACTGAAATATTTCGGAATAATTTTTAAGACTCCTTGTATAATATACAATGCAGTACTACATAATTGATGCGTCAACTTAAGCTCATCTTGGAACATAATATTTATGGGATGTGTTTATTCGGAATAGCGCAATGAGACGTGTTAAAACCAAGACCTCATGCTAGACGAATTAGGGACGGATAGGGCAGAACAATATTAAATGGATTTAAATTACATAGTACATACAACAACGTGAAAGCTGTTGGTATAATTTAAAACAAATCAGCACCCGACATTCGAGCCATTGCAACACTTGCGACACACGTGGGCTAACTGCATTAACGACAGAATACTTCAAAGTGGTTAAAATTTCTGAGATTCTTTTGTAGAACATGAGCAAGTAGTGTGCAAAGAAAAATCGAAGTTATAAAAATAATTAACTGAAAATAAAAATGCTCAAAATTCACTTTATCCATTATCATCTGATCTGCAAATGACTAGATACGTACTTAAATACAGCCTTAATAAAAAAAATAACATATTTTTCGGAAACTTTTAAATGTTGTGTCAGATATACGTATCTTATTGAAGTATCAAAACTATTTTCGTAAATACTTAGTGATTGCCAGTGTACCCCAGTTAGTAACGACGTATAAGCAAACATAAAAATTCTCCCAACCGGACTGCCACGTTTTGTACTTAAGTAGCGTTAGTTTCTAAACTTTGCTAAGAATACTTACAAACAATCACTGGTATATTTCTGTTTGACTTATTTCCCCATTGTCAGGAGAAAATGTACCTATCGATAGAATGGAATGAAGAACATTAACTGCCTCGGCATAAAAGATTTTTAACAAAACGAATGAATCCTTTGTTTGCTGAAAACAACTACGTACTTAAATCGTTACTGAGAAATTTAAATTTTATATGTGGTTGTTGCTTAGGTCGACGATTTAAGTAAGTACCTACGTATTAGAATTACTTATTAACATTATGATTAGGTACAGCAGCTATAATTTTTTTTTTAAGAATACGATTATAACTATTTTATTTAAGATGTATTAATATTGACGTTTACGAACGATTTAGCTTCCATTGTTGGATTTTCCTCGTGAATCTTTGATAAAAACCGACTATCTCCAAAGAAAGAGGTGGTTCTATTTTCGTCTGTCTTTATTTTGCTTTCTTATAAATAACGTTAGCTTTCATCCCCTTAAAGCACTGCAAAGGCAAACATTTCTAAATATGGTTTTGGCTATGGCTAGCATTAAGCGATCATCGTGTAGATCCTTCTTCTTCTTCTACAAGTGCCTGGCTAACTAGTGTAGGTTGGCACTCAGCTCCGCATATCCAACTCTGTCTTTTGCCAATTTGAAAAGCTCCGCGGCGCTCTTAATTAGGTATTCCCGTCTACTCCCGGATATTGGGCAACCACGATTTCTTTCTACGGCCTAGTGATCTATTGCCTGCCACTTTGCCCATCATTTTTAGTTGCAGCTCGTATCTGTCGTGTCTTAGCACGTGATCCAAATAGGCAACTTTTGATACAACTTTTGTGTAGATGTAGATGTAGATCTTTGGTGAAGGCCTGTGTCCAGCATGTTACGTATTCTAGTAGACATGATGATGGTCATATCTTAAAAACTACAATTATTAATTAGCTTGTATTGAATAAATAGCGTTTAAGTAACTAAATTACAGATAGATATGTCTGCAATAAGATTTATTTAATGTCTAAGTATAACAGTTACTAGATCCGTTAAATAATATTTTACCAATGGTATGTACTGGCTTCATTACCATTTATTTAAATTTCATAACATTTATAGAAATGATGTAATAAATGTTAAACGCTTCTTATAATAAAACAAAGTAAGTACCTATGAATAATATTGTTGTACAGTATAAAATGCCTTTTTGAATATAATAATGAAGCTGCCTCAATTAATAAAGTGTATTTGCATAATTGTATTCCTACGTATGGCTTAAAATTTTATTGTACTTTTGGTGAGTAAGCAATTGAAACGAAACAATTTTCTCTTAAATTTAATTTGTAGCCCTCGTGATCCCTTTTTCTGCTGTCGGTACTTTATCCAGCTGAAGGCTGATACGAATGACCTAGGCCCAGGCTGGAGGTAGGGTAAGGCTGATTTGGCCGAGCCATGTGTCTAAGCACTATAAAAGCTAGGCTGCACAGTCCCTAGACACATTCGTTCCCACATCTTCCTTCTTCACTTATCAAAGTTAACCCCACTCACCCTCCAAAATGTATAAGCTGGTAAGAATTATTTTTATTAGTTACCCCATATTGATAAAACAAATTTGGTCGTCCATCACAAAAAATCAAAGCATTTAAAAATTTTAAGAAGATTTTTAAAGATATTTTCTGAGCTATAATTGTATTTACTTAGGTAATATTATTAATGGCGATAATTAACACGAAAGTCAAAAATTAAGAAGTTATTTAATACTGCTGTGTATATCTAGATATTATAAATGACTGCTTGTGTTGTTGGTGATAGAAAACCATGTCATATTATGTCAATAACATATACCTATGAAATTTATAAATATTTTGTCAAAAAGTAGACATTAATTTATACTTTTGTTTAAAATAAAAAATGAATTACTGACAGCATAGGTTTTACAGACAATAGTATAGGCTTTCATTAAGTGAGGCAATTGCCGTGTAATTTCTTATAGGCGCTATGGTTATCTATCAATATCAAACCACAAAACAAACAACGACTTCCATTTACCTCTGGTGTACGTATAGTTTTGTTGGTAGATTATGCTTAGCTTACTATACAGCCCCTTGATCTATAAATAAAACAATTTTATATCCATTACTTTTCTTCACTTTGGTTGGACGTCGTAACATTTCGATTTTTATTTTATTTCGCGGTTAAATGAGCGGTGAGTGTGCGCTTAGTAGCCGCAGGGACGTGTGGCTCCGGGAAGAAGGGCTAAACATGAAAAACGTCGAAACATGTCTAGCTAAACTCAATCATAGACGTGAGTTATCCGTATTTTCTCTCTATGAGTGAGTCTCACGGTAGTTTATGTTTAAAGTCAATCCGCTATATTAAGTAATTTGGAATAAAAAGTCAACAATTAGGTAAGTACCTAATGCCCATTCGAAATGAACGTCGTTCTAGACTACCTAATTAAAGAACAAACCAAATTTTGTTCCGAATTCAAGGAAAAATAAAACGTGAAAATTGGTGATTACAAAATATCGGCGAAAATAGCGAAAATTTACGCTATGTATACAACTAATGCATTTAACTAGGTCATAGTAAAAATTACTCTTTTAGAGCGATTTTATCTATAAATCTCTACTATTTACGGGATAGATTGATAAATAGTACATATTTAATAATCATATGCACTCATGCATATTCGGTACCTACCTACATGAAAACAATATACTTACATTACTTAAGTACAGCAAAATATGAAGTAAGAAGTATTTATTTACTTTTTCTGTAACTTGTCTGTCAAGTCAAAATTTCCCTATTAATTGAGATACTATTCTGATGGATAAGATTAGTTTAAAGGCATGTGAAGGCCCAAAAAAAATATGTTACACAGACCATAACAGGAACTTTGCGAAGCGGAGCTCCGTCACTCGAGTCTCAAAAGTGTCTTAAATGTTAAGTACTTACCTACTGTTTTTGGGTGTACGCTATTTTATAGACAAATATTTCATAGATTTTCATTTTGTAGAAAATGTTTCTCATATTATAATTTCATAGAATAATCAATACGCAGATTATTTATTTTGAAGAATTTTAGTTCCTTGATTTTATGAATAAATGTTAAGAATTTCACATCATAGAATTTTAATTCGAATATTATCTTTCCTCATACTGTTTAGTTTATAAAAAACTTTTTACCAAGAAACACTTTCTATCGAATGACAGTTTCTACAAGTTTCATTACATATGTTTAACAAAACGCATACCTACCCTCATATAAAAAAAAACAT
This sequence comes from Archips crataeganus, assembly GCA_947859365.1. Taxonomy (NCBI): domain Eukaryota; kingdom Metazoa; phylum Arthropoda; class Insecta; order Lepidoptera; family Tortricidae; genus Archips; species Archips crataeganus. The sequence goes on from OX402058.1 coordinate 10,760,123, forward strand.
TCTTTAAAAAATTATTCAATAGTTTGATATTGATTTGAAGGGGCATATTATGTTATTTAACTAACCTAACCTGATCGCCAGCGTGTCGACGTCAGCCCGCTTCGCATGCGCCTATTTCCGCTCCTTAGGACAGAAAATAACACTAACCTAACCTACTAGTATTACAGGAGTAAGGAACATTTAGTTCCTTTTCTGCGGGGGGCTTGGCCCCCCGAGCCCCTCCTTTTGAGGACTCTGCCCGCCACTCCCCCCTTTCGCTTACATTTGGTTAAAAAAATTGAACTACAGATGATATTACATCTTTGAAATTTTATAGTTATATCTCGTGAGACATTGCCTTACTAAAATTATGATTAGCTTATCGTCTATTTTTAAATTTTCATCGAAATAGAATACTATGAAAAAATACATCGAAGAAATAATATTCTTTAAAAAATAATTCTACTGTTTGATAACTTTGTGAAATGAAAATATGAGAATAATCATAATATTCATTGAATTGTGTTGCTATGAAATAAGCCTCACTAAAACAAATAGTCCTTGAAAAAATAATCTTGGAAATGAAAATATATTTTAGCAAATAATATGTGAAACATTTTAACGACCACCACCATTTAACGACCGCTTCAGCCTAGTTGGTAGTGACCCTGCCTACGAAGCAAGAGGTCCTGGGTTCGAATCCCGGTAAGGGCATTTATGTGTGTGATGAGCACGAATATTTGTTCCTGAGTTATGGATGTTTTCTATGTATTTAAGTATTTATTTATCTATATAAGTATGTTTATCGTCGTCTAGTACCCATAGTACAAGCTTTGCTTAGTTTGGGACTAGGTCGATTTGTGTAAGATTGCCCCCTAATATTTATTTATATTTTTTTTATATGAAACGAAATTCTATGAAATATTTGTTCATAAAACAAGGGGCACCCACTGTTTTTATTTTCACATCAAATTAAGGTTTTTAATTTTTGGTATTATTTTATTTTATTTCTGGTGATCAATTAATTACTAGCCAATATAAAACAAATGTTTCATTATGAAAATAACGTGGTAAAAAACAGTAGTTACCTATTCGATGTCACGGCAATAACCTTTCGAGGTCGCTCAATTATTTGCAGTCGGAACGCAGCCAGTTGCTCTTTTTGTCGAATTGTATCACTAAAATAGACCAAATCTTAGTGGATCTAAAAACATATAATTATCAGATTTGCTACGGTCAGTTTTTAGTTTGATTTGTGAATGTCCGTCACCAAAGATAAAATAAGAGATAAGATGGCAACCAATAAATGACTATCAGGCTACAGAGAAATATTAGAAAATACCTATTTTCGTATGGCATCCTTTCTATCTTCATATTTTAAGAAATGTAATATAATCAACTAATCTTTGTCACTCAGAACTTTTATCTTTTATTTCCGGACGGAAAATCTGTATCTAACTGTCGCAAAATTGTAAGTATTTAATAATATTCTGGAAGAAATTTCGGAGTATGAACTCATTTGAACCCGGATTCTATCGTTTAAATTAATTTTCACCCCTACCGTATTAAATTCTTCGAAATGACCAACTGCCACATTTTAGGTTAAGTGGATTTAAGCCGAAAGCGGAAAATTTGTTGTGAGGCATTTAAAAAGGCTAAGCAAACATTTTTCGTATGGACTTATTTATTTTATTTTCGGAAAATAATAATCTCTTTTAATAAGTCGACTAAAGAGTAGTCGTGTTCGTCTGTTGAGGAACCTTTCCAACGACTTTCCTGGGAAATTAGTGGTGGTATTTTGGAGTTCGTAGTTGATAATAGAGAGCACCGCTGCCCAGTCTGACTTCAGGTCTTTGACGGGAAGAAATGTATCCGTCGTATTTAAAAACCGAGAGCAACACAGAAAAACATCGTTACAACAGGGGAATTATTTTATGAAGGTATTTGCTGAAAGGATGCTAGAAAATCAAAAAAATATATATACACGTCGACTTGAGAACCTTCTCCTTTTGTTTTCGTCGGTTGAAAATAAACCCGAACGCCTTTGAAGGTGGAATCATTTTGCATGTAAAATTAATTAACAGGTAGGAATACATATTCCGGATTCCATCGGAAAGTTCATAAATATTTATTCTGATACTGATCTGATAACACTGTACCTAAGTAACTTAAACTAAATTAAAACTTTAATTGAAGATAAAATAAAAGTAACTAAAACTATGATAAATTTACAGAATGTTATATTATAAGATGAGTTATAAGACTCAATACCTCTATTTAACGCGAAAAATGTTGAAAGTATGTTACACCTATTTGAGTAGCAAACTTGGTTTTAAGTTCATAGGTTAATTTGATTTTACAGACAAGGATTGGAAACAAATTATTTACTGGAGTGCTAGTGGCTGTTACACGTCTTCACTCCTGCAATTCTCGTATTTGACCTGCTACGTTATAGAATAGAATAGAAATACGTTTTTTCAGACAACTCATCATAACAAAAAATAATTTACGTAATAAGAAAGACTACAAAAACAAACAAATAAGGATGTGTAGCCGAATTGGTCTCCACTCAATAATGCCGTTGGCACGACTAGCGTTGTCAACGGCGCTGGTTTTCTGCAGAGCCAGCGAGGTGTGCGAGACAGCATACTGCGCGACTTACGTCGGACAAATTACATAAATATAATTATAATATAATAAAATATAATTATAGTACCTACACGTATTAATAAGGAAGATAAATATAATAATTTAATTATTTGGCGGTCACCCACAATCTGACAGTGTGATACCCTACGCCTGGGCAACAGTTGATCCATACGATAGCTTTTTAGTTTGGACTTGAACCCACCAAGAGTAATGCTCTCCTTGATTGGTGGGGGAAGGTTATTCCAGCACTTCGTCGCAGCATAACGAAAGCTGCCACGAAATGCTGGGGACTGTGCCTCGGGCACACCAGTCTAGGAATACGCCTGATATGCCGTTGATGGGCATTTTCAGAAAAAAGTGTACCCTGTACTTTTTTTATAAACCTATAACAAATTTTGGGTTATTTCTACTCAGAATCACAAGCACTATCGATTTAAGCAATAAAAAAGTGTCTGATAGCAATAAAAAACTTTTAACTGTCAGTTTTGTGACGCAGTTATATGGACCGTCACAAAACTGACTAATAAATTTTGTGTGGAAAAATAAGGATAATTAAGGAAAACTGTTACATTTTATTCTGAAAACTCCCTGATAGAAAACCAACTTCTCATGAAGATATAACATTTATAACATTACACAAATGCTTATTTAAACTTCATCATCATCATCCCAGCCTGTATACGTCCCACTGCATGGCACAGGCCTCCTCTCAGAATGAGAGGGCTTGGGCTGTAGTTCGCACGCGGGCCCAGTGCGGATTGGGAACATCCTATTTAAACTTTAATATAAAATATGATTGCATTGCGTACAGCAACTACTTAATTATTACTTAAAAATGTTTCCGTTCCATTCCTATTAAAGAATGGTAAACAAGAAATAAAAATGTTGTTCTGAGAAAGAGAGAAAATTATTTTACTGCGGTGGTTAGTATCGTCTCACCGCGGTCAGCGAACCTATTAATTTTACCCTAAGCAAACGAGGCCAACACCTTTTTAAGAATTTTCCGGAGAAAAATACTCCCTACTAATGCGCCATAACGATTTTTAAACATGCCTCAGAAGATATCGATAAAGGAATGGAATATCTGTAGGTATCATTGCCCTCTCGAACGTAAGTTTCCATTTGCTAACTCTATCTATCTTTTATATTCTCTAATGTATCTGTCACAAATAATTTTATAAATATTTATTTTGATACTCACAAAATCTTACTTACCTGTATGCAACCCCTTAGGTCTAGGTATTTTCTTGAAATGTCTGCTCTACCAAATCGGAAAGCTTTTAGAAGGCAATTACTTCAAGTACTGTTTAGTTTCTTAGCTAATAGTATTAGAAAGTTTAATCTAATTTGAAGCTCAGCTAATTTATTGGTATCGTGATTTAACCCAATTGTAAAGGTTGATTTACTTGAGTATTTCAAAAGTGTGGTTATATTTCTTAACTAATCTCTAAGATATACTAAACTAAAATACCAATTAATCAATCTCTACCATCAAAGTGTATTAAAAAGTTAAATGTAGAGAATATGAACGTAGTTCTTTATGTATAATCTTTTAAGATGTTTGTTTAAGGTAAAAATTTGAAACAACTAAATTTTGTCCAAAACTAGAAACATGTAATTTTTTACAATATTTATGTAACGGCGACTTTGATTTATAACTCTTTATAATGTTTACTGAAACTCTTTACAAATACGTTATAATGAAGTGAGTTTATAATGGTAGGTACTGCCAAACGTACATACATGACGTGTATTTAAATTTCCTCGGTTACCTAGAGGGCAGTATCAGAGGGCATTTCATAAAGCATACAACTATCCCTAAACTAATCCTAACCCCTTAAACATACGAAATTATGTGCGTAATGAAGGATTCGGTATGTGTAACTGCACATAGCTGTTTCCCGAAACTTCTACAAAGAATTCGCTTTCGCTGTCCCGCGACAACAGTGTAATTATTAATTACCCTGTACAAAAAAAATCCTACCTCAATCCAGGTACTACAACAACTACATATAAGGAAAATTGTACCCTAATCAGTCCCACCTCTTAAGTGTGAAGAAAATAATAAACATACTCACAGACACACGCATTCGTAACTTTCGCACGTATAATAGTAGGATGATAACGAATACACCATTCAATTATCAAAGTACAGCGCACAGATCTCTTTTTCATACCGCGTTAAAAAAAGGTAACCTGCTATCTACAAAAAGTTTAGATTAGAAGGCAAGGTAACCGTGGTTTACATGTGTTGACTTGTCTTATCAAAAAATCTTTGAAGATCGTTGATATGTGTGTAAGGCCATATTTGGTATGTCTTTCAACCGTAACAAAGTTAACATACTGATAAGTCTCTACTTCACCTTCAACTATAAAACAAAGCTCTCATATCAAGTGATTCATATAATTTGTTGCAATATAATCTACTTCTAGTAGTAAAATTTCCGCAACATGGCATGCATTCTAAACTGCCAACAGCTTTTACACGATAATACCGTTCCTGCAACTAGTTGTACGAAACAAAGACAAAGACACCGACATTACCCGACTTATAATTAGGGTTATCAAATGGATATTCATAGAACATAACGAAAAAAAAAGTGTATTCCATAGAACTTTTTTACATTAATTTGCAAGTTATTAATAGAATACTTTTCATTGCTGATTTATTGTCGAAAAACTAAATCGTTTACCAGGGTAAATCCATTCTACAACAAAGTTCACGATTATTTCTTTGGTAACTATATAATATATGAATTGTCAACATGACATTTGCAGCGAAATGATGGCATCCGCTATTGAAATATCTGGTCACTTTCAAAATCATTGCGAAATCCATCCATTATTTAATTCTGACATCAGGGCAAATTCTAACGCAAGGTAACCCTACCTGTACATACAAGACAAATAAACGTCACCTGCGCACGCGACGAGGGCGTGATTGTTTGAGACCGGTCTCGTTAGAAAGGCGATCTAGATTGTATAGACCCACACTCGATGTCCTTTGCAACCTAAAGGGCATTGGTAGGATGTGACAATCCAATGACGTGATAAATATTGAATAATCCGTGATAATACTGCTCTTAAATTCTCGTTAGATATTATTGTCAGATTATAATTAATCAAAATTTCTTATTAATTTTTAGCACAAAGAATTCTGCAGAAGTAGAGAAATAGTCAGTGGTTCAATATCAAAGTCTGTGATGTTTGTGTTATGTGAAAAACTCATCATGGCATATCTACCTTGAAACTGTTTTTATACATATTTCGCCAAGATCTGTTGATGAAATTAACCAAAATCATGAATTTCTTCAATGTACAATCATCTTTTTAAGTTTATAATCTTTCTTTCACCAGGTTGTCTTCACCGCTCTCCTCGCCGTCGCCGCCGCCGCCCCCGGCCTCATAGGTGCGCCCTACGGTGCCGCCATTGCGTCCCCTTACGCGGCCCCCATCGTGTCCCCATGGGGCCATGGGCTCGTTGGAGCACCCGTCGTTAAAACTGCCCTTCCAGTCGCCACCTCTTATGCCAACACTGTGAGGGTATGTAGCTAGCCCAATAACACGGATAATTTAAAACTTTATACCGTAGTTCTGTTGACGCATTCGGAGATTTTAATATATTTTCATTTAATAATGTTGTATGCGACTTTTTGATATAATTTAGTAATTAGAACGCATTCAGAATCAATTATTAACAAGTGACGTTTCTGGATGCTGCAATTGCCGTCAGTGTTATTTCATCACATAAACATTAATTAATCCGAACGATCACTATGACCAATTGACAACCTTTCATTTTTTTAACACCTGAAAATTACTACAGGAATCGAAAGAGTTTCGCCTCCTGAACACGGAAAAATATTTATTATAATTTATTTCTCCATATTTAAAAAAATACAACAAATTTTTAAAACATATAGGTATGTACTTACAAATACATCCACAGAATAGATATGTTTCCTTTACCCTTTTCACTAGAAAAAAGAGCTGTCATAATTTTAAATTTGATAACAACCTTAACGTCAAATTTACGTCATCACTTTTTTTTAATGGAGACTAGACAAAAGTAATGGATCTATTCTATCGTTACGCTCTTTTAGAATAAGCACATCTTTAAAAAAATTGTAACCAATTAATTAATAATCCTAGTGAAAATTTCGAACTATCAGCGTCTTTCTCTTTCCAAACAGAATACAGAGAACGAATCAAATTATAGTCTTAGAAATATGAAATGTTGTCAATTGGGAATGTCTAAAAAAATTACCCATGGTTTTTTTATATTTATTTTGTATAGAAAAGTCAATTATAAGAAATTAATTTCAATATTTTTTTCAAAAACTCTTCAAAATTAAACTAAACTCACCACCATCATCATCATCATTTCAGCCGTAGGACGTCCACTGCTGGACATAGGCCTCCCGCATTGATACCCAATCATTACGGTTGAAAGAGCTTGCATTTAAAAAAAATCTATTCTACACAGAATATAGTACAACTTATATTTCACGACATACCTATATAAGGTAACGGCAGCGAATTCCGTGGGGTTTAAGGACATTTTTCAAATACATCAAAAAAATAAGCACTTCTGAATAAAATAGAGTCAGAAAATATTTTTTTTTAGGAGTACCTTAAGTGAACTTTGATTTTTTTTTACTTTTGTAGTTTGTCTTGGATGATTTAATAGTAAAAAATATTTTTTAAAGGCAGGAATGTGAAAAATTTTTATTCCGTGGTAATCCATAGCTAGTAAATCTAATTCCGTGTGTTTTGGCTGACAATTCCGTGGGTAACGACTAAATATTTTGCTTGGTTCCGTACAATAAAAATATTTTTTGTAGCGTCTGTATATTTTGCGCAGACTTAAATATTTTAATAACCTATCCTAAAAAAATACACATAATAAATTAAAAAAATATTTAGTATGATTTACTACAAAAATACAGAACTATGGACACAAATTAGAGATCAAATTAATAATGGCTAGAAAGTATGGAAAGGTTAGAAAAGAAAGGTTTACTGGTAGAGATACTTAAATAAGAATAATAATTTAATTTTGAGGACTGTACCTATCAAAAATAATTCTTATAATTACTTATATCTTAAGTAGTTATAAAAATTATTTTTGATAGGTACAGTCCTCATAACTCATCATTACACATAACATTGAAAACGGACTAAATCAAAAGTCGCTGTCAATTGAAATTGCGAACAATGTAAATAAACCATTTAATGAAATATCTATATTCTAAGTAGCACTTGTTTATAGTTTTAATGGTTTAGGATAGTGTTGTGGTAAGTATAGATTAAATAACACATGAATTTAGCAGTATTTGATGTGGGGAAAATGGAAATTAAAGACATTTTAAATACAAGGTTTGTTTTACATTGTTTGCAATTTCAATTGACAGTGGCTTTATATCCAATTTTACGGTACTCTAAATTTCAATTTTGTTGGCAATACCACTCGGAATTACATTATATGAGAAGATAATTCCGAGGGGTACAAATTCTTCGTAACACGGATTTAGATTCCCATATATGCTAATTCCGTGTGTCGGGGTTTTCCCACCATCGGATTTATCTTCAATCCAGGTTATCAAAAAACATAATTCCGACCCATAAAAAAACAAGTAAACAGAGATTTTTTTAATGTAAATCGAAAGCTCATATTCCAATCTTCACAAAAAACTCAACTTTCATATCTTAACAAGCAAAATACTTCAATTTTTCATAAAAGTAAAATGGCGTGTATATTTAAGGGTTTCTAAGAAAACATACTTTATTGTGATCAGCGAATCTTTAAAAATTAAGAGTTCTGATCACTTTTTAATACCACGGATATTGCTCTTTACCTGCTGTATTAGCTAAAGATTACATTTCCATAAATATTTAATATAAGTGCTAAGCAAAATTTAAAATAAATTAACTCGGAATGGAAAGTATTGTTACATCTTAAGCCGAGGCATACCTCGGAATAATCTGCCACTGCAAAAATATGGATGCTTATTCCGCTGTATTTAATTTATCGTTTTTAACGTATTTCTGTCCAAAAATATGAAAAAAATATGATCTTAAGTCATAAAAGAAACTACTATCTAACATTACAAAACCGCAACATCAAAGTAACTGTCATATTTATTATCCAAATCACTAATTAGAAACACGGTTGTACTTAAGCGAGGTATCTTGCGTTTGTATGACACAACCTGCTTCTGCGGCAACGTTGCGTTTACTGACAATTTTTATGGCCCCTTGCTTGATATATGTTCACTAGTGCTGTTAATTTCGTTGGCAAAAAATTACTTTTTATTCCTGTATGAGCAAATTTACTGCAAGTCTCTTAGATACATCACAAAACGCATAAATAAAAATACCACGGAATAGAATGCCGATTTTGAATACCACGGAAAACGCTGCCGTTACCTTATTTCAATGTCAAATGAAGGTCATTTCTTATTTGATGTGTAATAGGTAAATGTATTACAATTAAAAATTAAAAACTACAGAAAACGGTTTAAAAACCATTTATCTAAATTATTAATTGAATGTAGCGTAACTTTGCGGAGGTCTACGTCAATGAACTAAAACATCGGGCACGACTGTCCCTTATCCCAACGACAAGTAATTAATTGGTTTAAATTTAATTGTTTTTTTTAAACTAGATCAAGATGGTAATCCCAAAAAAGCGTAACACGGTTAATCATTTGGTTTACTTGTGCTTATAAAATACCAAAACTTTTTAAATTTAACATACTTGTTCGTCTGTGGATTTTATATTGTTTTATGGGCAATTAACCATCAGCTATCAGAGCTCTTCCTATAGTAACCGTACTATAAATATGTAACAAAGTCCAAATCTGTTATCTACCTACAAAACATAATTATAAACTTACGAGTGCACGAGTGGTTGAATTAATCAAGTAGAATAAGTAGACATTTAGTCACCTTGGAATAGGGAAAGATTCAATTTGAAGCACTTATCAAGAAGAATGCTTTTGTTTTTGCGGCAAACGACCCTGGCATTTTCGTTCTTGTCGCAAACCTGACCGTCCACTTTTGAGCTACATTTACTTTTAATAAAATCATTAATTTTATGTTCTTTAAGATACTCACTGGCGTCGTTTGCTGCCGCGTATGTTTCATTGCAAAGATTAACAAGTTCCTGCCGTTGGTATTTTTTGTCGCTTCGTACGAAGTAAATCGATATCAGATTCAATTACACTTGTGCTTCATTAAAATAAATCAACCACAGTACGCTCACAAAGGATATTTTGACACGCTTTAATTATCATTACTTGTAGATAAAAAACAAATAATTTATCTTATTCCTCATCACTACATAGTATAAAACAAAGTCGCTTCCCGTCTGTCTGTCCCTATGCATGCTTAGATCTTTAAAACTACGCAACAGATTTTGATGCAGTTTTTTTTTTATAGATAGAGTGATTCAAGAGTAAGGTTTGTATGTATAATACATGCATAATTGCACCCGTGCGAAGTCGGGGTGGGTCGCTAGTTATGTATAACCATGGTATCACTTATTGTTAGATAGGTACTTTAAATGGATATGTCAAGTTGCATTATTTACAAGTTAGCTAGTTTATGATACGTTTTCTTATATCTGAATAAAAACGCGACATACCTACATTAAAACGTTATTTGAGTGATTGAGTTATTTGCAAAAAACGTTACACCTACGTACAGTAGCTCTATATTGTGCATCATTGTATTAGGTATGCCTTATGAAGACCACTATCTTACTTACCTTTAGGCGATCGGCTAGTAACCTCTCACTATTAAACCACTTTTACCTTTAAACCTAAAATTGCTAAAGGTAAAGGAAATACAGGCGTGATTTTATGTATGTATGTATCGTACTTAAAAATAATTAGCTATATACTATGAATTCATTCGGTTGTAGAATGCCGTGGTAGCATTAAGCCCAGATTAAGCTTACACTTGCAAGAACAATTGTGCAAGTTGCATTACATTGCGGCGCCTGGCTGACCACTTTAAATTCGTTCGCCTTACGGCCTCGCAATGTAATGCAACTTGCACAATTTTAACTTGACCTTAGAATAGCGTTGTATATACCTAATCGATTGGCACCTGTTATTTAGATACTAGGTTGTAGTATGCTTGTTTAGCATAAGTGTATCGCTAAGCAGCAGTGCTTGCGTATTCTATCTTAGCCCTCTACGCTGGCAACACATCCGTAACCCCTAGGTGTTGTGGGTGTCCGTGGCTGGAGGTGCTCATTTACCATTTGCGATGCTGCGCACTTGCCAAAACGAGCAACCCTGAATTCATAAAAAGACTAGCGGGTGCCCGCGGCTTCGCCCTCGCTGATTTTTTTCACATGAACCTTGTCCTGATAATTGCTAGTATTTATATAGATTACTAGCTGTTGCCCGCAAGGGGTATAAGAAATAGCCTACGACCAATTCTTACCTATACTTACCGAATATAGACAAAAAAAACAAAAAAATCGGTTCGGAGGAGTTAGATAATAAACACCGTGACACGAGATTTTTATATATTAGACTAGCTGTTGCACACGACTCCGTCTGCGGAGAATAGGGGTCGCTGTACAAAAAATAACCTACGACCTATTCTCAGACCTACCGAATATAGAGAAAAAAGGTTTCATAATAATGCTGTCGCATGCCTGTTATTGGTGCATGAACGGGAGCCAAAACTTGAATTTTTTTTTATTTGTAATGTTTTGTTTATTTACTGTTAGCATGTCTAAATAAATAAATAAATAAATAAAAATCGGTCAAGCCGTTTCCGAGGAGTTCGATAACAAACACCGTGACACGAGATTTTTATATATTAGAAGAAGATAGATAAAGACATATTTTTAAAAAACTTTCCTTCGTTTTCCCCGCAGCTTGCATCGCCCGCTGTAGCCGTGGCTCACGCCCCGGTGGCCTTGGCCCACGCTCCCCTGGTGGCCCCAGCCTACGGCCACGCTTGGTGAGCACTACACCTACCAGCCTACAACACCCAGGCTCTTCCAGTGCAACAGTCAAACTCGCTTATTAATTGTACGCAAATTCAGAATGTAAGAAAAGTCTGCTCTTCAAGGTTTTGTTTTGAAATAAATTAAAGTTTTTGGTTTTCATTTTTTTTTTTTATTGAAGCCTTCACATTAATGCTACAATTATTTTATAATATTTCTGTATGTCACAACATACAGATGCTAAGTAATATCAGTCGGCGGAACATCTTAGCCTAGCGTACGGTACACGTACACGGGAAAATGAATGTAAGAAATCTGTCGCATTTTTATTAAATACCTAGGTAGATCTTAATTCATGCAAGTTTGACAAAAGCATAAAATATTATTATTGCCATTATTATTAATTAACCTAGAGAAGAGTTCCACTGCTGGACAAAGATATCGCTCTATTTTTAATATTTCAAGGGAAAATCACGCTAATGCAATGATTTGGTGGGTCGTCAGAGCTTCGTCCGTCGGACGGCAGGGTGCACCATGTGCACGTGAGGTTGAACAGGGATGTTGACACCATTAAAAAATAATTCAAGGACACGACTCCAGTAAAAAAACGCTATATTTTAGCCCTGACAACCAGATTAATTTTCGATTATTGCAAAATTTTATTTTTTGTTGCTTTAAAACAAATAAATACTTAGTTGATTGAGTTAGCGAACAAGGGACGTCATAAGTTGCTATTGTCATTCAAATTATAAGGGAGAATTATGCTTTGACAACTCATAAAAGGTACGTCAGTTGATTGGTGGTGTCAACATCCCTATTTTATTTAACGTCCCGTAGGACCCTAACAGGGACTCGTGAGATGTAGGTAGTTTAAGCCCCCTGAAATCCCTTTCAACTAAAATTGTCTCGTGCAGAATGTACAAGATAGAACTATCTAAACGTAAGTTGGAGTCACATTACAGTAAACAAATTATTGGTCCGAGTTGGGTAATTAAACAGCTAAAAACAATTGTCAGTTAAAAATGACCATAAATAGCGACAAAAATAGTACTATTAAACCACTTTTTCTGTTAAAATCTCGTCGCTCTTCATTCCGTTTGCCAAAAGTCACAATTCCTTTAAAACCAAGTAAGATACTGCACTTAGTCAGTCGCATTTTTTAAATTAAACGTACAGTTCAATGAAGCCATATCCAACCCATTAAGATAGTAAAATGTTTTTCCTCTTTATCGATTTATTGCAACTGACAAATATAATAATATGGGACCGACCACGAGAACTGGTGTGTCGTAGATATGGCTACCTCCGTATAAGGAGACTGGATTCCGCATGCCACTAAATGTTACCAACGTGTTGGTGTTACACATTTATTTCATATAGAGCTGTTGATACTATTACTTTATAATGAAATTTATAGCTCAAATTGCTTAGGGCCGGCGCACATGTGAAAGCGCAGCGCTGAGCGTGCCCGGGAAGTTTTCTAAACGCGCGAATTTCTACCCGAGACTGCGCGAGTAGTCGCGAGTCAGCGCGCAGTTGCGCGAGTCTGCTTGATGGGTTTTGGATATTATTTCAACGACAGTAATATCCATAATAGTTTGACATTGAAAAATGCTCTGCGCTGCGCTTCGCCATATGTGCACCGACCCTTTATACGTTTGAATTCAACAATATGTATTAGACTGATTAAATGTACAAACAATTTAAATATGCGTGTCAAATATATGTGTCGCACAGACGAAGCTGTGCCGCACAGCAAGGTTGGTAGTGAGAAGCAAGGTAAAAATGAGCAGAGAAGCAGAGTAAAAATTAAAAGTTTGCGTTCAACTGATTGCATTCGCATTAATCCTTGCATTAAAGCTTTGCATATAAGGTAAACGTACCAATTCTCGGCACCTCAACGCCCAGTAGATGACACCCGTCTGTCTCCTCTCTTACTATGACATAAGATTGAAGGTGCCATGCAACTCAACGATAATATGGTACCGCGCGAGAAGTGAAGTTATAACAGTCCTGAACAAAACCATGTCACTTATTAAGCGATAATAGGCATTTTTTGAAAATATCTAATAAAAGTGATATGTTATGTGACTCTATTATCGCTTAACAAAGTGATATGTTTTATTTTTTATTTTTCCAGATCGGGTACAACTTGAGCTGTCGCTCGGTAGGTACCCGGTTATCTTTGAGTTTTGGGACACTGTATATTGAATACACTGTATATTCAAGATAATAAGGGATAAAACTTTTATCGCTAATCATTAAAATTATACGTTAAAATATCTTCTATATTGTAACCGGCTAGCCGGTCGGAGAAATAAGAGACAGAGGGATAGTAAATAAAATATAATACAGTATAAAATATGTATATACAAATTGTCTCAGTCAGCACTGCTCTTCAATAAATAATAAAAAAAACACTGGCCTAGGTTCTCTGGACAGGTGGGAAGGCAGGGCAGGGTATTCACGTAGCCTCGGAGCGTCCAATAGAGGGTTCAATCTTCACCGGCTGTCTGCTCCGAGGCAGTAGAGCAGAACCACAGCAGAACGTTCGTAGGTAGGTAGGTATGTGGAATCGTAGGATGAAGCGGAAAGGAAGGGCTGGAAGAAATACCCTGCTTTACTGCTTGCTTGAAACACCCATCCAAGTCTCGTTTTAGTGCCTAGGTCAGCGAAAGAAAACTAAACAAGACTTGGATTAGGTTTCACAATTTATGTACAAGAAAATAGAGAGAAAGAACAGAACAAATTATATTTACAGTACCTACAATAGCGGCAGCCCTTCATAATACAAGCAACTCGGTAAATAAGTATTTTTACAGAGTATAAATTATAATTATATGTATATTCAGGAAATCAATTTTCGGCATAAGCCTTGCCAAATTGTAGAGCCAATGACAGGAAAAAAAAAAACAAAAGAAAATCAATAGTTCAGAATTTAGAATTTTGTTTTTCTGTAAGCGGCCAGTTGCGCACCACGGAGGTTTGCCGTGTTACAATATTCAGTTTTATCTTTCGGCAAGTGTTTTTGGCACGTTTGGCCCAGGTTCGAATCAGCTTTGAGGATATTCTGTTTAGGTTATCATTTAGACTTGTTATTTTTATTTTTAATTACAGTTTTGAATTCAAGTTTACCTACCAATAGTGACGAATAATCAATATAAATAATAAATATCACAAAGAATCTACCACTGGTACGCAAAACCCCTGTTGAGAAGAACCCGACGAGAAACAAAAAAAGTACTGGTAATATCCTTTGCCGTAGCAATTCATGGACAATTTCACTGCTCTATATCATTCCAAGCCCACTCCCAGCTGCTGTGGTACAAAAGTAGTCTGAAGGCCGCCCCGCTTAAACCTTACAATTTCGCTTGATCAACCGCATCCCTAATGACAGCTTGTAGGCCCTTCGAATTACTTCTCGGCAACTGACAGGTTGTACTTTTTTTAAACCAGTTCCCTTTATTTACGTTATCGCTGACACGAATTGATAGGTTTTATTGATATAAACGGAAAGAGCGAGATTTTTATTACTATCAAGTTTTATACTTAAATGCTTTCAGATAAGTTTTTAAAAAGGATCTACTCATCAGCCGGAAGATGTTCAATGAATTTTGACTGAAGAGGGAGTCAACTAGAATGCGCATGTTTATGAATATTTAAAGTTAATATACCGAATGGGTTATCGAAAAGTTTTTTTTTCTGGATCCGTGAAATTCTCAGGATTTATTAAAACGGCATTGTATAAAACCCATTTAGGTTAGGTTAGTTATATAATAATCTTAAAAAGCTTACGGTTTTAGAAATAAACCTTTTCAATGTTAACAAATCTAATATATAAAAATCTCGTGTCACGGTGTTTGTTATCGAACTCCTCCAAAACGGCTTGACCTATTTTTATTATATGAAACTTTTTTCTCCATATTCGATAGGTCTGAGGATAGGTCGTAGGCTATTTTTTATACTTACCTACCTCTATTCTTCGCAGACAGAGTCGCGAGATACAGCTAGTTATTCGATATTTTAATACATTCAGATACGCCTAAGGGGTGCGTTAACGCTACAATGAACGACGACTCGCCTCTGCATCCCCCGGTTACCGCAGCTCTTCTAGGGAGGTCTGCCAACGCTGCGTCTTCCGGTTTGTGATTGCCACTCGAGAGCCATTCTCCCCAAGCTCAAAGGTTGTCTGTTCTTAGAGCGATGTGAGCTGCGCATTGCCAAGATAATCTATTTTGATGAAATTCATAGGGAACAGGAATTTTGAGATAATAAATCGATTAAAGTTAGGTCCCTTGACCAGGAAATTTCCTTAAACTGTACTAAAAGACCATCTTGTATGTATTTCCCGACCGAATCTCAGTCGCCTTAAAAGGTAGGTAAAATTAAAACTTGCTACTAATAGGTACTTGGTACTGTATGTGTTATATCATTTTTGATTCCATATTTTGGACATTTCGACGTTCATTTAGTAAACTAAAATCTGTTTTCCCATTATTTATTCTCATTGAGTATGTACATTTCAAAAAAGCCAAAGAAGATGAAAACATGTTTCGTGTAGGAGGATCGCATTTCATGACTTACTTTGTTTTATTGCTACGTAGCTATTGCCCGCAACTTTGTCCGCAAACGGTAAACGTGAGAGCTGACAATCTTTCGGGATAAAATGATCTCGAATACTATGTGTTAATCCAGTGATTTGATCCTGGTTCGTCATATAGTTTTCGCCTTCCTAATTCGGCACATTCCTAACTGGTCATATACCTTACTCGTCTTAAGAAAGTGTCGAATAGGAATATGACCAATTAGTACCTAATATGACTCAACAGGAACAAATTAAATCCAGACTATAAAGAAATCATTTATCTGTGCCTAATTTTATCAAAACCCGTTCAATAGTTTTTGCTTTGTTTGATTAGCTTGTCTTGATACTTCTATATGTTATGTTCCCAGATTCTCGTTAAGGCCGTACGATAATATTTATATATTAAATTTATTTACGTCAGTTTCATCGATCAAACCAATATGAACAGGTAATATAAGTATTCAAGTTTATGAAATTGCAGGTTGTAAATGGTATCAAGATGACGACGCAAACTGGTTGATCTTGACTTTACTAGTAGTAACGATGCACTGAATCGAATGCGAGGTATAAATACATACGAAGAGTGAAAGAAAGTATCAGTTAATCTGAGTCCTTTGTCGTTCGCACCTGAACTAACACAGACCACGATGAACTCGTTGGTGGTGTTGTTTTCCGTGATGGCGCTGGCCGCCGCCACCCCCTCGGGACTGTTCGCGCCGCTGGCGTACTCGGCGCCCGTGCTGGCCGCCGCGCCCGCCGCCGTCTCGCACCAGTCCCGCCTGGACATCAAGACGTCGCCGGCCGTTGTCAGCAGCTACGCCGCGGCTCCCGTCGCCTACACCGCGCCCGTCGCCTTAGCCGCGCCCGTCGCCTACAGCGCGCCTCTGGCCTACTCGGCGCCTGCCGTGGCCGTCGCTCCCGCTGCGGTCTCGCACCAGTCCCGCGTCGACATTAAGTCGTCCCCAGCCGTGGTCAGCACCTCTTACGCCGCCGCCCCGATAGCATACGCCACCGCCCCGGTCGTGGTCAAGACTGCAGCTATCGCCACGCCCGCCTTCGCTACCACCGCGTTCGCAGCGCCCATCGCCGCCGGCGCCATCCCCGCGACCGCCGTGCCCCTGGACACCCCCGAGGTGATCGCCGCGCGCGCCGCGCACTTCGAAGCCAAGGCCCTAGCCGGCGCGCACCTAATCAAGAAGCGCTCGGCGCCCCTGCTCCACGCGGCCCCAGTGCTGTCCACGTACGCCGCTGCCCCGGTAGCCTACTCCGCGCCCCTCGCCCCCGTCACATCGTACGCCTCCTACACCCCCCTCACTTACTCCTCTCCCCTCATCACCAAGGTCTACGGCGTACACCCCTGGTGAGCACCATCACGGAAACGAGGTTGAAATGACCTCGGTTCGGAAACATCGAACGACATGACGATTGACTGTAAATAAATTGAAAATAGAACAACTAAATACGCTGTTTTTTTTACCAAAATCTTAGTACTACTATTACTATAACTATAACTATAACTAACTATGAGATTTGGCTGCAATTTTCTTAAAGTTGAATGATTGCAATTGACAACATTTCATATTTCTAAGACTTTTTCGTTCTCTGTATTCTGTTTGGAAAGAGAAAGACGCTGATCGTTTTAAATTTTCACTAGGATTATTAATTAATTTATTACAATTTTTTTAAGATGTGCTTATTCTAAAAGGGCATAACTCCAAAAATATCACACGATAGATTCATTACTTTAGTCTAGTCTCTATTAAAAAATAAAGTGATTACGTAAATCTGACGATGACGTTGTGTGTGGTTTGCTTGGGCGGTTTGGTTCTTTCTTGCTTTTCGTTCACAACTGCGGGCTTCTTTACAATCTTGTTTAAATCAATAACATGTCGTTCGTGCATTATTTATTTATTTTCCCTTTAATGGCGGCCTTAAGGCAACATTAATAAAAATAGACAATTTATGTATCTGTCAAGTCTCAATGTTAATGCCAAATTTAAAATTATGACAGCTCTTCTTTTCTGGTGAAAAAGGCAAAGGAAACATATCTATTCTGTGGTAGTATTTGCAAATTCGGATATATTTTTTTAATTTCTTGTATTTTTTTAAATATGGAGAAATAAATTATAATAAATATTTTTCCGTGTTCAGGAGGCAAAACTCTTTCGCTTCTTTAGACGACCAGATGGCCTAGTGGTTAGAGAACCTGACTATGAAGCTTGAGGTCCCGGGTTCACTTCCCGTGTCGGGGCAGATATTTGTATGAAAAATACGAATGTTTGTTCTCGGGTCTTGGGTGTTTAAATATGTATTTAAGTATGTATCTATCTATATAAGTATCTTTATCCGTTGCCTAGTACCCATAACACAAGCTTTCCTAGCTTACTTTGGGACTGGGTCAATTGGTGTGAATTGTCCCGTGATATTTATTTATTTATTTATATTTATTCCTGTAGTAATTTTCAGGTGTCAAAAAAATTAAATGTTGTCTAAAAGGAGCAGTAGACCTATAATCGTCTACCTGATTGGCTTCCATCACTCCTCCTGGCTCGTGCTGAGGCACCGACTTCAAACTGGTACCTAGATTAAGGTCAAACAAAAAAGGTAAATTTATTGCTTTTCAGTTTTTTCGGCGGCTTAATTTTTTTGTTAAAAAGTTTTTATTAGATTTTCGTATCTCAAAAGGAAAAACCGGAACCCTTATCACTTTGGGAAATTTTCCGATTCTACGTCAGTCTTTCACCATTATTTTCTTACGAAAATAACAGGGTACAGATGTAGGTTACCATGTTTTAAAAATACATACAAATATACAGAAATATCTACATGATAATCAGTTCAGAAAAATCAGCACAGTGATAGACAAATAAGTGTAGGCAGACACGCATCCAGAAATATCTAGGCACGACTATTTGTCATATACCCCAGTACCTCACCTACATGTCAACATAACATAGGTAGTAGGTTTGTTTAAATATGTAAGCGTCCATCAATCCAGTTACTTACCAACTGAGCGAATAATAATTAATTTATTTTGTTATCTCTGAATAGGTATCATGTGTCTTATGTACAATATGATTCATACATAAGTATTTGGGGGTAGTTACAATAGAGAGATCTCTCTCCAGGCAGATGTTATGCCTGGGGACCGAAGTCCAATGGATGAAAGTTGGAAGTTGTATTTATGCAGCCGAGTTGAGAAACTTCGATAGCGTGATGTAGGATTGTAGCAATTAGTTTCTTATGTGACGACTAGATGGCGCTAGTAGTCGCTACAAGTACATAACATAATAGATTGATTCCACTTTCTGTGATAGTTTATTTAAATACCTATTCAACGTTTGAAACATGAAACTCCCGTGAGACTCACTCATAGTGAAATTATACGGATTACTCACGATGTAAAACGAGTTTAACTCGACATGTTTCGAGCTAATCCGTAGCCCTTCTTCCCGGACCTACACGTCACGGCGGCTGCCAAACACAGGCAGCGGGTTACAGGGTGATGTTGTTAGTGTTGTGTGCTACTCTACATTTAACAATGACAGTAAAAATTACGATGAAAACGCGGGTAGTTGAGCGCCGGTATCAGTGTCGTCGAACAGCCGCGCGAGCAGAGCGGTAGGGCGTAGTGCACGTTTGGCAGCCGCCGTGACGTATGGCTCCGGGAAGAAGGGCTACGGATTAGCTCGAAAGATTTCGAGTTAAACTCGTTTTAAGGCGTAAGTAATCCGTATATTTTCACCACCTATTCAACGTTATAAATGAATTTATTTAACCATCATCATACCATTATATCCAGCCTACGTTTGTCCCACTGCTTGTCACAGGGCATAGAATGAGACGCCGTGGGGCTGTTGTTAGGTTAATGGATAAATGATAAGGTGAGATTTATTAAATAAATTTTAAATTACCTACCTAAAACATTGTGCATCAAGGGCCGTAAGTAGGGGATTATTAACGAGAGTCTATTAGAAGCCCGACGCTGAAGGCGGAGGGCTTTTAATGACTCGAGTTTGTAATCCCCTTACTGCCCGTGATACACACAATGATTTTCATCACACTGCGAGGAAAAAAATCCAAAATAAAATTATTTTGTCTCTAAACACTTAAATTGAATAAATAATGGCTACCCGCCAATACAGGTTGTCACTTTTTTCAAGTCATCTACCATAGATAATGTAAACTGTTTAGAATTCGAATGGCCATACGGCCAGATTCTGCCAACATGTTTGAAAAATACTTACTAAAATTATTGCAAAACTATTTGATATAAATTTCAAATATAAAAATAACGAAGTTTCATGAAGCGTAGATAAGTTTTGTGTAGTAAAATTGGGTTATAGCTAAGTTTTAAACATATAAATAAAACGTTGGCTGACTTGAAACCTCCTTAGTCTGAAACGACGTACCAACAAACTTGTTTGCAAATTTTAAAACTAAAAGAGGAAAAACTGTACGTAAATCCTTAACTACCTTAAGAACAATTGGGATTGATCATTTTTTCTAACCCCCCCTTTTTATTTTTTTTATCGAAAATATAGAGCATTTTAAGAAACTAATTTGAATATTTCAGCAATTCATCACTCCAATATTTTTTATAATTTATTGAAAATTTGAGATACGACTTCTCGTAAATTACATGCCGCGGCTGAATCTGTGTATAAACCACAGACATAATGACAAAAAAAATGTGTCACAATCGATGGTTAGTTGTCATCTGACAATGTCACTTTACATTACAATAACAATAACACTAAAGTTGCCGATTCTTCCAAGAGAATAGGTAAAAAAAACGATTTACGGCTATAGTATTTTTTGTATGTATAAAATAAAATGGTCAGAAGTGTTCCCTTGAAAGTTCTTTGGCGGATTTAATCCATACTTACATTAAAATGATCCTCAAAACAATAAGTACATCTTGTAAACTTTGAATTAACTTTGCGGCACCACTTCTCTTGTAAATCTTCTCTAATGCAAACAATTAATTTGTTTGGGCTATTGACAGAATAATTTCCACAAGTAGGAATGAAACACTTCCTGTATAAATCCATTATTAAAATATGAAAAACGCGAAGAATGTTTTTCAAAATAGTATCCTTAAACTGACAGATGATAACTACGTCGAAGTGACAGAGAATAGTATAGAGAAACTAGACGGACGGCTTTTTTTTTCTTGTAGCAAAGAATTTCAAAGTTAATGCCCACAGAAAGGTCAAACAAAGGTCAAACATTATTTTGCAAAAATACACACGATCGTTTAATATTTTTTTACTACAATGTTATAAAATGATTTAATAAACCTATTCCTCGAAATGGTTTTGGATTTAGACCACATTGTAAAAAAGTGATCAATGCCAATTTAGGCCATTGTCATTTAGTATACAGGCATGGAATAACACCATTGACGAGCAAGTGTGATGAAAAAGAAGTTTATCAAACGAATTTGATACCGTTAAATTAATAAATTTTATACTTATATAGGCTTCTTGTGGGAATAATCAAATATATTATATATTACTTTTTTATTCATGTTTGGTTCATGTGGATGTAAGTATATAAGATCTCCGTTTTAAATCTTGCTAGCAATTTTTTATTTTTTTATTATATACAAGTGACAATGCAAACTACCTACTTACTGTCGCATTTTTTATCGAATGCGATGTTTTCCAAAGAGATTTGCAGGGAAGTAAAGTTGTTACCCTTTACTAAACGGATTTTTAGCACAATAAGCGGTACAAAATAATAAGATGTACTTAAATTATTTGTTTTTATTTCATTACAGCTAGGTACAGTCAATCATTGTCGTTCGATGTTTCTGAACCGAGGTCACTTCAACCTCGTTCCCGTGATGGTGCTCACCAGGGGTGCACGCCGTAGACCTTGGTGATGAGGGGAGAGGAGTAAGTGAGGGGGGTGTAGGAGGCGTACGATGTGACGGGGGCGAGGGGCGCGGAGTAGGCAACCGGGGCAGTGGCGTACGTGGACAGCACTGGGGCCGCGTGGAGCAGAGGCGCCGAGCGCTTCTTGATCAGGTGCGCGCCGGCTAGGGCCTTGGCTTCGAAGTGCGCGGCGCGCGCGGCGATCACCTCGGGGGTGTCCAGGGGCACGGCGGGCGCGGGGATGGCGGCGGCGGCGATGGGCGCTGCGAAGGCGGTGGTGGCGAAGGCGGGCGTGGCGATAGCTGCAGTCTTGACCACGACCGGGGCGGCGGCGTATGCTATCGGAGCGGCGGCGTAAGAGGTGCTGACCACGGCCGGGGACGACTTAATGTCGACGCGGGACTGGTGCGAGACCGCAGCGGGAGCGATGGCCACGGCAGGCGCCGAGTAGGCCAGAGACGCGCTGTAGGCGACGGGCGCGGCATAGGCGACGGGCGTGGTATAGGCGACGGGGGCCGCGGCGTACGTGGACAGCACTGGGGCCGCGTGGAGCAGAGGCGCCGAACGCTTCTTGATCAAATGCGCGCCGGCTAGGGCCTTGGCTTCGAAGTGCGCGGCGCGCGCGGCGATTACCTCGGGGGTGTCCAGGGGCACGGCGGGCGCGGGGATGGCGGCGGCGGCGATGGGCGCTGCGAAGGCGGTGGTGGCGAAGGCGGGCGTGGCGATAGCTGCAGTCTTGACGACGACCGGAGCGGCGGCGTATGCTATCGGAGCGGCGGCGTAAGAGGTGCTGACCACGGCTGGGGATGACTTAATGTCGACGCGGGACTGATGCGAGACCGCAGCGGGAGCGACGGCCACGGCAGGCGCCGAGTAGGCCAGAGGCGCGCTGTAGGCGACGGGCGCGGTGTAGGCGACGGGGGCCGCGGCGTAGCTGCTGACGACGGCCGGCGACGTCTTGATGTCCAGGCGGGACTGGTGCGAGACGGCGGCGGGCGCGGCGGCCAGCACGGGCGCAGAGTATGCCAGAGGCGCGAACAGTCCCGAGGGGGTGGCGGCGGCCAGCGCCATCACGGAAAACAACACCACCAGCGAGTTCATCGTGGTCTGTGTTAGTTCAGGTGCGAACGACAAAGGACTCAGATTAACTGATACTTTCTTTCGCTCTGCGTATGTATTTATACCTCGCACGCGATTCAGTGCATTGTTAGTAGAAAAGTCAAGATCAACGAGTCGGCTGACGCGGTTGCACACCCTTTAATCTTACTTTTACCAGGAAATTTCGACACATTTACGACTATACTTAATTAAAATATACTTTTACACAGGAAACTAAATGTAAAACAAAGATGCTATACAGGATGGCTTTAGCCTCTGAATAAAAACGAAAAGGTGTCGCTTTTGTATTTAAGCAGAGAATTGTAAATTACTTTACATTAGAAAATCTTTCACCTTCTGAAAATAGTTATATGAAGTACCTAAACTTATCTGAAACAGTAGATAGTTAAACAAACCCGATCGAAGAAATCTTAACGGCCTTGAAAAACACACAAAACACGGCTGTTTCTCAAAATCTTACAAAGAGAACTAGCTATGGCGATTGATGATGTTATGGATAATGTTGTATTTCAACAACTAAAATTTTCTTTAATTTGTCCGGTCAGCACCACTATTTACTATTTTTTTTTAAATTGAACTGCATTTTGTAGAATTTAAATAATCATACAACTTAAATTATACTAAACACCGGCAAAGAAAGGAGAAACAGAATTTTTCTATGTACCAAAAACTCACGCTATCCTAGTCCAAAAAAAATTCGGGATCGCTTCTAACATGCGGACGACATTGTGTAGGGAACGCGCTACAATCATACACCTCGGAGTTTAAAATGGTCATTATTTAAACTTATTGTTTGAATTTAACTTCTTAAGAGTGTGTTTAATGCTTTTCAATCATTAAAATAATTCGCCAGAGACCCACAAGAGAGCGTTTGAAGTGTAATAATTATAACGAGTAAAATTTTATATATTTTTTTTAAATAGTACGATTGTCGTAAATAAACTGGTTACGAACTCATATGAATTTAAGATGAAAAACCAAGATTTTCGACATCATGTTGACTATAAATATGTTTGACTATAATAAATAAATAATAAATAATCATGGGACGATTTACACCAATTGATCTAG
Source organism: Archips crataeganus (assembly GCA_947859365.1). Lineage (NCBI taxonomy): Eukaryota > Metazoa > Arthropoda > Insecta > Lepidoptera > Tortricidae > Archips > Archips crataeganus. The sequence goes on from OX402058.1 coordinate 10,784,379, forward strand.
TCCCAAACTAAGCAAAGCTTGTACTATGGGCACTAGACAACGGATAAACATACTTATATAGATAAATACATACTTAAATACTTATTAAACATCCAAGACTCGAGCACAGATAAGTATTCGCATTTTTCACACAAATGCCTGCCCCGACCGGGAATCAAACCCGTGACCTCAAGCTTCATAGTCAGGTTCTCTAACCACTGGGCTATCCGGTCGTCTAAATAGTCATCAATATCATGGTTAAACATTAAATTGTGTGTGAAGCTGAAAACTTTGAGTTTGTATAGTGCGAATTTTTTGAGGTGTTCCGATCTCGTTAACAAATCCATTGTATTCTATTATGTACTCAAGTGCATAATCCTCAGTTTAAAATGGACGGAAATATGACATAAAATAGCTCATTGAAATAACGACATTATTATTTACAGAACATGCAACCAAAACAAACAAACAAAAAGAGTGCAATGCGATGGCTTTGTTCGAAAGGTGGGCTGTTAACGAGATCGGGACTTCTCAAAAATTCGTACTATACAGGGTAAATGTTTTGTTTAATTTTTGCCATGGTAATACTGAAAGTCCTAAATTATTCATTACTTTAAACTGTTATTACTTATTATAAAATCAAAATAACGACGGGATTCGAGAGTACCGTTAGCACAACAGTACTTATTATAAATTAATGATTGAATATAATCATAAGTCAATCTTTGATATCTTCATAAGTGCCAACACTTATTGATAATAGAATTAATAGATTTACAGAGTATCCTTTGCATATTTGGACTCTATTCTCGGTAAATGTTGTCATTTATTTTATAAAAAATATTAATATCATATCTGACAAATCTGTCACTAATTCAAATCATTTTCGCATTATCAAATTGCGGTAGCTGTTAAAGAATACGTATGTATAAAATATGAATCGTGGTAAAGTATTAAACGGTCGGTGCCGAGAAATTATCTGCAATTTACTAACATATTTCAATAAAGAAAAAGATAACGAAGGTTCTTCTGAAAACTTTGATGGCCATTTTAAGCAATTATTTACAACATTTGTATTTTATTTAAGTAATATAATTTGATGTTTTTTTCCTTGCTTTAGAACTTCATTGTACTGAAATAACAATTTAATTTGTCTGCTCTGCACACTCTACCTACCACTGAAAATGTCATATCATGCATTACTTCAAAAATGACATATGAGCTCAATCCCTTTCTAAACGCGCTTTGATAATACATCACATGCTGTAGCCGCATATTTCTGTGTAGGCAAGGCAACCGTAGGGGGAGTTGGGGCAGCTTGATACGGTTTTTTTGTTTCACCGCTAAAAAGGACAGGCATAGAGTAACTGCAACAAAACTATTCTTCTAAGGTCGAGCATGTATCTGGGTACAAACGTACGTATAAATTTCTCTGCAAAAAGGCACGTAATTTTTTTATGACTTTTTCTGAGAAATGGGTTTCGTATCAAACTACCCCGTATACGGGGTGCATTCATACATACCAGGGGCACTTAGATTCACATATACATCTCCATACATAATGTACATAAATTTGTTTAGAAATAAAACAAAATGCATGTATTCATTCGTTATAAACTTTATTTATGAATTAAACACATCCTTATTCTCACCTATGACAAATTAACTTGGTTAAGTTACAAAATCTATTCTTACATTTATTTAGTAACAACCATTTTTATATTTGGCATATATTCTTTATATATCCTAGAATATATATTAGTCTAAATCTAAATGAGACCTAATTCAATTAGCCTTTTTATAACATGAATATTTAGATAGGAATATTATAAGCTGATAAATAAATTGTGAAATGAAATAAAGCAGCTGTTCCATTTGTCCTTTTTGCACAACTGGAATTGGCAATTTTAGAATGATGTTGGAGATTGTGCACACATGTTGAATCTTTTTTTCTCGGGAAACACGAACGATGCAGTCCCTGATATGAATGATGGTTTGCGTTTTAAAAACGAGACTTGGAAATCATTGCTTTTTTTTGTCATATTGGAACAAAATTTTTCCAACATATTGTTTAACAATATTCTTCTTACCCACAACTCTTAAGTTCGTTCGTCATCCATCTTTTGTATGTGCGAACCATCTTCTGAAAAATAGAAAACAAATTACTTAGGTACTCTTATGCTCAACAACGCTACGGGGTACATTGATACAGTATCAATCTGCCCCATTGACCGCCGTATCAATGTGCCCCGAAGTACTTTTTCAAATTCAAATTAATATTAAATAAATACTGGAAGTAACTAAGAAAAAAAAACTATTTTATAGAGTAATTCACAGTATATACTTACTGCATAACGTGGACTCCTTTAAATAACAATAATAACACTGCCAAATGATACACTTCTAAAAATTTACGAAATTTTTGTCACGATCTATATAAACCTGTTCGTACTTGCCGTCTGCGGCAAACCGACTGAGCGGCGGCGATACTCGGGCAGCTTATTGGGCACGTTGGTGGCTTCTATGTGTGTGTGAATGAATAGTACACGGCCGTTAGTTTAGTTTCAATGTCTGCTGTATCTATGTGCCCCGTGTATCAATGTACCCTCATTCCCCCTACCTAAGTAAGTATTTTTAATAAAAATATATCCGAGTCCCATTGTATTCTCGTTAACATATCTCAACAGAAATTATAAGTATTTGAGATTTTGGTGGAGAGGGACATTAGGATTTTTCTTATCGAGTGTCGACCTGGGGCCTGTTGCATCATCAACATCATCATAATCATTTCACCTCCACTGCTGGACACAGGCCTCCCCCATTGATGCCCAATCATTACGGTTGGAAGCGACTTGCGTCCACCCTGAACCTGCGGCCTTCACCAAAACGTCCGTCCATCTCGTTGGTGGACGTCCCACGCTGCGCTCGCCAGTCCGTGGTCTCCATTCCAGAACTTTTGGCCCCCAACGGCCATTTGTTCTGCGTGCTATATGGCCTGCCTTTTGCATAACAAAGTACTACTTATATTACAAGCGGAACTCCCTTTCTAGTTAATATAACTGAAGCGAGAGTTCCGCTTGTAATATTACTTAGTTGTACTTTGTTATGCAACAGGCCCCTGGTGAACATTTGCACACATTTATGTGACTATACTTATGTGTTTATTGGGTGGATTTTTTTATTAGCCATAAGTCTAATGAGCTAGAAACAGTCCCTAATTTGGACTGTGTATCATAGTTTCGACTACGTACCTACTCTCGGAGTATCATGCTATCGAATGTTCGTTGGCTCAACCGTTACTGGATCGAATATTCGCTGGGTCGAAGAAACAATAAAATCGTCAAATCGAAATTGAGGTTTCGATCGATTGTCATCGCACAAAAACTTTATTACTCAATCATATTAGACTTATTATACATAAATAATTATTAATTTACATATAATATGTCATACGAGATAGAACTATTTAAGTACTACAGTCAGCGTCAAATAGTTCGTGACTATTTGTCCACTTTGGGTGTCAAGAACTATTTGACGCTGACGTACAAGAACATCGAGCCAATGAACTTTCGATACACCACTGATCGAAACCATATAATTCTATACGCTTAGTATAAGTTTTACTTCACCAAACTAGGTACTTCTCGATCGCGTTTACGTAAAAAAATCAATTACTAGGGAAATATGGACAGCGCCTCCGCGGCTGCGCGTCCATGTTTCCATAGAATTTAAATTTTTACGTAAACGCGATCGAGAAGTATTTTGGTGAAGTAAAACTTATACTAAGCGTACTGGATTACGTTTTGTCGATTGTACATATTTCGCCACAAGTATTTCTATCTAGCGAATATTCGATCCAGTAACAGTCGAGCCAACGAACATTCGATAGCATGATATTCCGAGAATACGTAGTCGAAACTATGATATACACCCCCAAATTTGTTATTTAATAGTCTAAACTAGAGTTACTTCACCTTAGTAAGAATAACTATCACCTCCAAATACCTGTTTAAGCACAATCAATCCTTGTGACATTTATCACTTATCCTAATAATAGCGACCAAAAAGTGCGACATAAATATTTACAATCATGACAGTAGGTGCCTTGAATATTTAGATTATTGTACGCAAACATTTCCAAAGCTTCCGCCTTTAATAAAAAATCGTCTCTTGATATATAGACCGAATAACTAGTGATAATAACAACACTAATTGTACTGGTAAAGTATTAGTTTGAAGGTGATTGTGTGGCATTTTATTGTTAATAGTTTATTGGGCGGGTATATAAGCATCCTTGCTTGCGAATTACACATCAGTCAATCCTTGTTCATCGGTAAGACGAGTCAAATCAACACAGACCACAATGTTCAAGCTGGTGGTGTTGTTCTCCGTTGTGGCTTTGGCGGCGGCCAAGCCTGGGGTGTTTGCGCCGGTGGCTTACAGTGCTGCGGTGCCGGCTGTGAGCTCGGTCTCTCAATACAGCAGCAGCGTGGTCCATGGAGCGCCTGCAGTATACAGTACTCCTGCCTTCTACAGCGCCCCTACCGTCTACAGCGCCCCTGCTGTCGTCCCAGCCGTCGCCCCTGCTGTTGTCCCTGCCTACGGCTACGGTCTATCTCAGGCCCCGAACACCCCCGCTGTCGTCCTGGATGCCGTCAACGGAGTGCCTCTGGACACCCCTGAAGTCGTCGCCGCCCGTGCTGCCCACTACCAAGCCAAGGCTCTGTCTGGTCACCACCTCCGCAAGCGATCTGTCGCTCCTGTCGCGTACAGCTCTTACGGTGCTCCCGTCACTTCTCTCGCCTACTCCGCTCCTGTCGTTTCTCCTTACTCCGCCGTAGTGTCTCCTTACTCCTCGGTTGTAACTCCTTACTCCAGTGTAGTAGCTTCTCCCCTCGCCTACTCCGCCGTAGCCCCCACGGCTTACAGCGTTCACCCCTGGTAAACCTACCTCCACTCTCGATCAAATATTTTTTAACGATTGTATATAATTGTACAAAATAAATGGCCTGCTTCACATAAACTATGGCTCTCAATTTTGATTTATTTCATACATAAGTATTTATTTATATTTATTTTACAAGTACTTATGGACTAGATACCTTCCTGAATGTACGGCTAATCTAATTGAGGGATATGTACCTATTTCAGATTGATGTAACCCCTTATTTCATAGACATAAAAAGGAGTTATGACCCAAATTAAACAAGCAAAATGTAGTTGCTTACCTACTTGACGTCTGAAACCTCAGAAGGGCTTATGAAACCTTATGATGTAATAATGTTGAAGGTTTGGTAGATAAATAGGTATTTATTCAATCTCATAACTTATAAGATAAACAGCTCGTCATGAAATTGTTTGTATACGCATGTTTTAAAATTATTTATTACATAATTTGCTAACGATCTCAGGATCTTCAAGCCAACAAGGTTTATGCGCCTGTCTAAAATGAAACAAATACTTTTGATCATTGCGTTTTCATAAACTAAAATCACAGCTACATAATCTACACGTCTATTACTTAGGAACGAAACTGTTATATGTTCACAGTAGTTAGGTCGTTAAAAATTTCCAATATGGGGATGGAATCCATTATGTAAACCTGCCCCGTAGTGCAGCGGTGAAGCAACTACCTTATGAAGTACGGGAACCGGCAGGACAGGCGCGACTAAGGGCTTAACAATAGGTACAGGGGCGACAATCGCTGGCGAAGTATGAAGATCCACGTCAGCTTGATGAGAGACGGCGACCGGAGCTACATGCGCAATAGGACCCACGTAATCCAGGTGCGGTAACGGTTCCACGTAGTGCGGCGACCGCTTCAATAGGTGATGTCCCAAGGGGCTCGCCAACGAACCATGGCCAAGTAAGCCATGTCCGGCGTAACCGTGATGAACCAATGGGTAAGGAGCTGGTACATAACCGTGATAAGGGTGCGCTTCCGGCAATAAAGGTACAATGGCATGACCATGGCACAGAGCCACGTAAGCCAGCAGCAACAAAGTATGAATGACACGCATTTTTTACTAATTCGGTTCAATAAAACCGGGTGTAGCGTTGGTTGTTGACTGATGCCGTTTGCCCCGAGCTCTTTATTATACTATGGGTAAATATCATGCTGAGGGGATTTGGTTTATTTCCAATAATTGAACGGTTACGGTATTGAGCACGGTGACTGTGACCGGTCTACAAAAAAACCAAGATATTTAACTTTTTGTCAATCTATTATTGTGTCAAAATAGATTGAAATTAATCCTACCATTTGAAAAACAACAACAGCGATGCAAATACGCCTTTAGTCGTTGGCTGAGATAATCGTTACGTCACTTTGTTTATCTGTGATGATGTTTTTATAATGCATCTAATTCCGGGCAGTGCCCTGCCGGCAGAATGCAGTGACGCAACGACCCGTCCAACCGCTTCGGCCGAGAACTTGAACCCGCTGCGCCCGCGCATCAACTACCGTTACGTTACTATAAAACTAACGCATTCACGATGCACGATACATTAGAAAATTACACACGGTGAAGCGCGAAAATGTTAAAAATATTAGTAATTTTGAGTTTGACGTATCAAGCGCGTAGTCAACTGGCCCCGTTGATATACGCGGCGCCGAGTGCAGTGTCGCATCAGTCTCGTATTGATATAAGGCACACTTCGGGTTTCATCTCATCGCCGCTGATTTATAGCCCAGCCACAACAATTTTTGCGAGTCAACCTCAACGGCTAGAAGTGGCTAGTGACACCGTGCTAACGCCGATACTAACAGCAGATACGGTGCTAACACCGATAGCGTTCAGTTTTTACCACAACTTTCCTCTAGCTCGGGCACTTGAGCATCCGATATCGATAGAAGCTGCGCAAGAATCGGCTAATGTACAGAGTACCGAGTCTTCACAAGAAAAAGAAAACGCAATCATCCTACAGATGACAACGGAATTACCTCAGCGTGTTATAGAAAACTCAGAAATACCAGGAAATCCAAACTCGATATTGGCGACTGACCAAGTTAAAGTCGAAGAAACAAGTGCGATGAACAACGAATAAGTAAGTTTGATGACATGGAATTCTGCAGATTTCATGATTAGGTAAATACCGGTAAACTGGGGGGTGGGGGTTACTTTAGGAAATTTTGGGGCTACTTTGTTAGATTTAAAATGGTTATAAAAACGCAAATATTCATAGCTCGATTGAGCAAATGACGTAAAAAGTTAGGTAATTTATCAAAGTAGTTATTTCACTACCACAGAATTCTGATGGTCTAAAAAAATAAGGACACGGCGTAAAAACTGTTTTCCAAAGTAGCTCCTGCATTTTAATGTAACCCCGTTTTACGGTAGGTACTTAAACTTCAGATAATAGCATGATTTTAGCGTTCAGATGTCTCCAGCAGGCTTATTGTCTTACGTTTCTGACGCTTGCCTTCGCAAACACTATTTCTTTCTGTCAAACGGTATAAGATGATGACAGAAAGAGATGGTGAAAGCGAAGGCAAGCGTCAGAAGCGTTAGACTATGCGGCCTCAGGCCTGTCAGTGCCATTACTATCATACCTACCTTTTTTGGATGTGTTTGTGCGAATAAAATAAATAAATGTATAAATGTACGACGATGATATAAATTTATCATATTTTTGATGTTACTTTTAATGAATGATTAGTTAATAATTAAATTATTGCTAATAATAAAACCGTGTTAACTTATAATTTTATTATATTATTTAATGTAAACTTTTAGTACCTAATCATTGTTCAGATTGTCTTTAATATAAATTGTTTATTTTTGTACTGCATCAAAAACCCCATGCGCGTTTAAACTTAAGTATATACTTAATCTGCTTTATACATAAAATAAACAATTATGGTGTCTTGAATATAGATATTATGTATTGTACAGTTAGGTGCTTAACTGAACCAATGTCCACTACTTTGACATGTATCTTCAATTTACATAAAAAGGGTACAGAATTATGCTAACGTTTATTATTTACTGTTAGTATACATTACAGAGATAGTATGTTATATATAATGTAATGAAATTTGCTTATCAAAATGTTGTATTTTGTCTATAAGGTGACAATGGTATTAAATCAATTTTACACCGACCTTTGTCAGTGGCGGGTACCTACTCTAATTTCAAAAAAAAACATAAAGCTCTTTTATGATCATATTCTGTGACACCCATCCCGTTGCCACTCGTGCAAATTAACTAATGATAGTTAATGTCTAAAAATTTTTAAGGCTGGGTTTCCACCAGAGATGTGCGAGGATGCGTTGCGAGGGATGTGTGTGTCATGAACCAATAGAAACACTTCATTTAAAAGGTCCTAAGTAAATGAAGTGTTTCTATTGGTTCGTGACACACACATCCCTCGCAACGCATCCTCGCACATCTCTGGAGGAAACGCAACCTAAGACAGAATTAAAACCCATGACTTGTATTTCCGAACGCCGTTTGAAACAGTATAATTTTGCCATTTTGTTTAAGGTATGAAAGGGTTAAAAATGCTATATTTATTAAGCAAACAATTGACGAGTCTTTATAATGAACAGCCAGCCACTCTCTTAAACCAGAAGGATACCCTCGTAGTAATTACAGAAATAAATATTAGGTGAAAAACTAAATCAGTGGTCCGCTCTATACATGTTTTCATTGATTAAGTTCTGCACCACACTATTTGTTAACAATAACTTTCTGTAATAATAATATATCTGATGCAAATTGGTATCTAGTTATTTTATATAACCCCAACCCAAACCCCTGTTAAGGAAGATACAGGTATTGTCTATCACACCGTGGTTGAGTAATTGTCGGGTTTATAAACAGCTACAAATTTTACAGTTTTAGCTTATGCGTAAGTAAAAAGCTATATTATGATAGACAGGTCATTTGTGGATTTGTTATGACATATTTTTATGATCTATAAATTGCACATGAAGCATTCAGGACATCTTCATTCATCTGCATATCACTAAGGTACTTACTACTATTCACTCACTTTTGCACTTAAGTAGCTGTATAAGTAGGTAAACCTCAAGTAAACGTTACGTAGGTACCTTTTCTTTGAAGGTTGATTACTAATAAAGTGAGGTAAAATATGGAAAGTCGTAAACGTCTATTAATTATGCAACTTCCTAGAATTATATTATAACGCAGAAAAACTTTAATTTATGTAAGGTGTAGCCTCTACCTCCGCCGCATTTTACCTCAAATGCTATTCTTTCGACCGTATCAACTACCTAAATATGTAAATAATACCTTTAAATAACAGCATACACAGATAAAAACAGTTTTTTGAAGTAAAACTTCATTAGGCACGCTTGACTTGGGGAGTAAGCTGGTGAATGCGTTACGAAAAGAGGCGAACGCGGGGGAGGGGATTTCGGGGGGGAGGTGTAGGAGCAAGAGAGAGCAGTGCGCGCTAGAGTCACGGGTGTACAGTCACGAGCTTTAATTTGGGACCCACTTAAGGTTGACAGTCCTGTCATATTGTATAGGAATTCAAAGGATATTTTTTCGAAATGGGTCCCAAATTAAAGCACGCGACCGTACAATCTTAGTACTAGCGCTCGGGTAATCTTCATACAATACCTATAGGCTTGCATTTGACCACAATCACGCCTGATGGAAAGCGAAGATGAGGCCTACAATGGAGCTTGCTTTTTTTGATGATAAAAAAGTGCGCATAATTTTCCATACAATTTTTGAAGTAAAACTTCTTTAGGCACGCTTGACTTGGGGAGTAAGCTGGTGAATGCGTACGAAAAGTTTGATAAGACGGTATTAGTGGTATTACTTGCCAAATTTCATAGTTCTAGATCAATGGAAAATACCTACCCTATAAATTTTGATTCCCTTGAGAGTGTCGAAATATACATTTTTTGCGGCATAAACGGCCGTATCTTTTTTAGGTTAACTTTAGAAGTTTGATTTTGTTCACTGCTTCAAGGGACTTTAGACCTGAGTATATGGTTTTAATTTCAACTCGATACATCCACGCGCTCCTAAGATAATGGGTCTTGACAGACGGACGGACGGTCGGACGATAAAATTATCCTTTAAAAAATAAATAATTTATTTATTCCTTATTTTTTTCCTTTTAAGGTACGGAACCCTACAAAGAGTAAACATTTTATGAAGATGTTAACTATCTTTAAGATGAAATGTTTATTCCTAGTAATCTATTCTTAATATATAAAAGAAGAAACTGACTGACTGACTGACTGACTGACATATCAGCGCACAGCCCAAACCACTGGGCCTAGAGATTCAAAATTTGGCATGTAGGTACCTTATAAGGTCTAGGGGTGCACTAAGAAAGGATTTTTCAAAATTCACTCCCTAAGGGGGTGAAACGGGGGTCCAAAGTTTGTATGGGGAAACAAGATTAGTTCGACTATTTTATTCTAAACTTCACAGAAGTACTCCTAATGATAAATGAGTAAACACGTGTTTCAGGTTTTTTGAGAATTCAACCCCTAAAAGGGGGGAAAGGGGTAACAAAGTTTGAAAATCAACATTGGTGTTGTTTCTATGGTTTATCAGGTCGCTGGTTATGAAAACAACAACGGTTTTAACCAGACCAGAGGTTTTTTAGACGTAAAATACCATCTCCCTGGATGGGGTGCGATGGGGTTAAAATGTCTAAATAAACTAAATGACTGTTGGTATATCAACGCACAGCCCAAACCACTGGACCTAGAGACTTGAAATTTTGCACATATATACCTATACAATGTAGGCATCCACTAAGGAAGGATTTTTGGAAATTCCCACGGGAACGGGAAAACGGGATTTATATATTCAATTCCCAGTGACCCTATCTCAGTAACTATAATAACTAGACTCTTTTCTTCTTTTTTACTAACCAATTTTGCTGACATTTTGATTAATTATGTAATAAGTTTTTTTCAATATTAAAGTTTTCTATTTTTAATAGACTCTTGAAATTTGATACACAAGTAGGTAGCTATTACATTAGTTAAAACATTAATTTCAGGATTTTTCAAAATTCCCACGGGATAAGGAAAAAACGGGATTTATAGATTCAGTTCAACGGGATCCTATGAACTATAATTACTAGATTCTTCAAATTTGGCATAAAAGTAGGTAATTATAATAGTAAAAAAAAAACTGTTTAAGGATTTTCGGAAATTCCCTCTGGATAAGGAAAAAACGGGATTTTTCGTTTTACTGGTCGTAGAAAGCTGAAATTCGGCATGTAGGTTGCTTGGGGAGTGTAGAGCAGAATTAAGAGAGGACTTTCCCAAATTCCTACGGGAACTGAAAAAACGGGATTTTGCGTTTTACTGGTTGTAGAAAGCTAAAATTTCAAATTGCATAAGTTTATACTGTAAGTAGGCCGCAAAGGGCTCTTTAACCGACTTCTAAAAAAGGAGGAGGTTATGCATTCCACTTTATGTATTTTTTTATGTAGGTATGTTCACCGATTTCTCGGTCAATTGTGGACCTGCTTGCTTGCTTGCCTGTATGCTTGCTTGCTTGATATCTTGGTTCTTTGGAATACTTATGGTACACGCGAGCGAAGCCGCGGGCAAAAGCTAGTTACTCATAGGTTTGCCCTTCGCCCCAATAAAACTGTCATAGGAAATCGGTTACGTTGCCTTCTGACAGAATAAGGTTGATGTTACGTCATGTTTCGTAATTTATTTTGGAGGAATGAATGATTCATCATACGCACGAGTGTTCAGGAGTGGTTACGGGAAGTCAATTTGAATCAAGGGCAGTGTCAACGCGACTCGCTGGCTGAGGGGATGCTCATGTGGATTTAGTTCACGGCCTACCCTTGAATTAGCTTTGTTAGGTGTTATATATACACAAGTTATGCGTCATTCTCAAGAGGAGGGTTATGGGTTAAATCTACTCTGCTTGTTTTAGATTTTGGGGATTTAGTAAATAGTTAAGACTCAAATACAAAGTTTTTAGCTGGTAAAAGTTATTGGCGTGAGAAACAGCGCTCAAATGAGATCGAGTAAGTTTACAATTCCGGTGTTGTTCGGTTTTTGTTTCGAATGTTAGCCGGTCACATTCACATTGCCGTGTGTTTTGATTTGAGGTATTCTCAGCTAGAGTCCATGGTGAAATTTGGCCCTCTGTCGTATCATTTGAATCACGAGATACTTTGAGATTTTTAATGATTTGTGTGTATTTTTTTTTGACAAATATTTTGTATTTAATGCATATGGAAAGCCCGTTATTACATATGTGTTAATCGTGTAAAACACGTAAGACACGAAAATATATGTATAAATAAATAAATAAATAAATAAATATCACGGGACAATTCACACCAATTGACCTAGTCCCAAAGTAAGCTAGGCAAAGCTTGTGTTATGGGTGCTAGGCAACGGATAAACATACTTATATAGATAGATACATACTTAAATACATATTAAACACCCAAGACTCGAGAACAAACATTCGTATTCTTCATACAAATATCTGCCCCGACACGGGAATCGAACCCGGGACCTCAAGCTTCATAGTCAAGTTCTTTAACCACTAGGCCATCTGGTCGTCGTGTATATGATATGCAAGGAAATTTTGTTAAATTCTTAGTGGGCGGGTTGTCATCCTTCCTCTTGAGTGTAATCACTTTAAGGAAAATAAGATAATTGACATTGTTTGCTTGTTCCCGTTACAAAAATAGATCAAAAGCACTACGCTGCGGCACTGGAGCGCAAACATTTATAGGCCGCGAAATTCCTTAGGTTACTGGATTGGCGCCTTACATCATAAGAAGCACACTCTTAGGCCTTAACCAATCAAAAAAATATACTTGAAGATGTAGGTACTTATAGGTAAGAAATGATACTAATATTGTTACTGAAATTCAATTTATTTATCAAAATTTTTACATGTTTGTAAATTCATTTGCGTTATTTTCTTGGTGACAATATTGTTTGGTGATTTTGAAAGTCTTGAACAGAGCTGTTGTTGCATGGAGTTCGGTAGAATCATAACCATTGGCTTGGTAAATTAATACACATGGGAGTAGGCTAAGGGAGTAGAGTAGGCAACAGGAGCCGTGTAGGAGGTAACATAAGGGGAAGTGGGGTTGACAAACCTGTATTGATGCGTAACAGTTGCGGGAGCAACGTAACTGGTGACAGGGATTTGAGCAGAACGTTTCTTGATTAGGTGCGAGAAAATAGGAGCATGGGAGATAACAGGAGATGAGAATAAAGGCGCCGCGGACACCACAGGAGAAGATGAGATCAAAGGTGTCGAATAGGCCAATGGTTGGTAGGTGCTGTAAGCAGCAGGTGCAATGAACGGAGCAGACCTCTTCTTGATGAAGTGTGAGAAGCCGATGGGAGCCGTAGCAATGGGGGCTGGTAGAATATGTGCATTAGACAGCACCGGCGCGCTAGCCACGACAGGAGTAGAGTAGGTGCTCACGAAGGGCGAACCCGCAGCGTAGGTAGTCGGGAAAATGAGAGGAGCAGAACGTTTCTTGATGAAATGCGTGTAGGCAGTCGGTGTGTTGTAGTAGAACGCAGGTGATGGGTGGATGACACTGCTGGCCGACTTGGAGATGGTAGTGACTGCTGGCGAGACCACCGTCGAAGAGTACGTCAGAGGCTGGGCGAAGAACGCGCCAGAAGGCTCGGCAACCGCCGCAGCGAGGAAAGCACACAACACCACCAGCTTGAACATTATGGTCTGTGTTGTTCGGACGTGGAACGACTGATGCCACTACAAAGATTCATGCTGTTTATATATAAAAAAGTCCTGAAAGCAGAGCTAAGGGTGATCTCGTTAAGTAAAACCGGTGCAAGACGGTCCAGGAAGCTGGTATTTAAGTCGGCAAGGTCGCCCAGTAGCCCGGTCGTCACCACCGCGCCCGGCGCACTTTTCTTGAGAAGATAAAGTGTTCTTTATCCCTGGCCTTTACCGACGGCGCCCTGACAGCTTAACATACCTACTTAGCGAGCGGACTCCGGTTTTACTAAAGCAAATGCGATCTGAAAATTGTTATCCTTTGATGTATAATGTTTTTTCATTAGTCAGATTTCAGCTGTTAGTGAATTTAATGTTTGCTAATTTATTGCCACGCTGTAAACGCGACCCAAGGTTAAATAATTTGTAAATATTTTTGTAGTAATATTTATTTAAGTAAATTTTCTGACAAAATAGAACGAAAGATAACTTAACTGATGAAAAGATAGATGAAATTTTATTTTATGTATTTTATACAATACAATACAGAGTTTATGGACACATACAAAACAGAAACAATGTGAACAAGTTTTGGCACAAAAAAATATTTTCCGAAATCTTGAGGTCTTGTTTTGTTAAGTTTTTGGTTTTCATTATCGTTTTGTGATGAACAAAAGTCCTAAATTTCAAACCTCGAGACTTAGCCGTTGAGATTTTGGGATTTTAGGATAAATGCCTGTCCAGCGAGAATATCGGAAAAAAGTGGCCTACGTGTTACTCCACACAGATCCAGCTATTTACGTACAGTCGCGGAATGAAAAGGTTCGTCACTTTTCGACTCTATGTCAACGAGTTAAGGTCGAAAAGAGACGAACCTTTTCGTTCCGCTACTATACCAAAGCATATCCGTCCATCCATTGAGTGGCAAAGAGTAGCAAAGATACACACACGCACGCAGGCACATGCACACACACACACACACACACACACACACACACACACACACAGACAGACAGACAAATTTGCTCATTTTATCTATGTTAATAGGACTATTTACATCAAAATGGCTGGACACTCAAACTAAATACAGCTGAACACTTTAGTGCCTTGCCCATGGACCAATAAAAGTGATAAATTTAAAATGTAATATCGCACTTGAACTCTAAAATACTCAAAGATGCGAGCCTGAGATTTGAACCCACGACCCTCCACTTGAGGGGATATAGATCAAACCACTAGGCTACATCACGGCTTTCTAAAATTAATTGTTTTTTTTTGGTGATTGTAATCATTAAAAAATAAATCACTCCGCCTCTTTAGGCAACGATCCGAGTGAACCAGCAGGACACTTATTTACACCTCATTAGATATAAGCAAAGTGCGTATGTAAGACATTTCCTTTGAATAGACTGACGTAGTTTAACGTAGACACCTTTGAATATGTATAGGCACAAATGGCTCGAACGTGGTAGAATTAGTCAAGCGTAAGTCGATCAGTTGCTACGTAAGAAGTAAAGGTTGCCCTGAATATTATATATACTTGTATTTAACAACGAAAGTTCAGTGACCTCTTGTTATCACAAGTTAACCGATAAAATTGAAAAACATAACGAGGCTTCGGTTTCGCGATTAATTAAATTAACGTGAAGGCAAACAAACAGATGATAAACAAATGATGAGTGTTGTAACGAAATGAAAAAGGCTTACTCAATCAAATCAGGTTCATAAAATAACATAATATTCCAAACTTCAAATGGCTAACAATAGGCTCTGATCGGTCATAATCTATGTTGCTATAAAAATAATTAATAAATAACTATTAACTAAAGTGTTAGTCATCGCCACATGCATGACCTAAATAGAATATGATACTGTTGTGAACAAGTGGTGACATTTCGATGACATATTAGTAATTAGCATTCAAGCATAAGAGAATTGCATTCTGCAGCTGGCATTTAGGTATTAAAAGCAAACTAGATTCCTTTTTTAAACAACATGAATTAACGCAATTAAAAAGCGTAGCAGTAAACTTTGTTTCTCAGCAAAGCAGTTATTTCAGGGCTGACAGCGTCTTCCGTATCCATCTTATTAAGTAGTTTTATAACGCAAGTATATAAGCTGTCGTAAACATTGCAAGTGCATCAGTGTTCCTCAGCGCACGGTGCAACACAGACCACTTACACAATGATGAAACTGGTGGTGTTGTCGTGCTTGTTGGCGGCGGCGTCCGCGGGCCTGCTGGCGCCCTTCGCGCCCTTCGCGCCCCTGGCGTACAGCGGCGGCTACATCGCGCCCTACTACAGCGGCAACTACCGCGGGCCGCTGTCGCTGGCGCCCGGCCAGCCCGCCAACATCCTCGCGGCGGACGGCAGGCCCCTCGACACGCTGGACGTCAACCTGGACCGCTCCGCGCACCTCACGGCCAAGGCTCTGGCCGGCGGCGTGCACCTGCTGAAGAAGCGCTCCGCCCCGCTCCTCGCCGCCCCGCTCGCCCCCGTCGCCCGGATCCCCCTGGCCGCCGCGCCCCTCGCCTACTCCGCGCCCATCACCACCGCGTATGCTGCTCCCTACGCTTCTCTCGCGTACCCTTATGCTGGTCAAATTGCTCGATACTGGTGAGGTGATACTTTTGTAAATGCTGCGATGGAAATAAAATTATGATACCAACGTACGTACTGTTGATTGTATATTTTACTTTCTATCCTTGTTATTTAGGTAGGTTTCAAAGTCCAGTTTTTAATTGGGGCATAGTAATTAAATTTGTTTTATTTAGTAAAGTATATAAATTCATACATTTATGTATTTGAGTAATTTTACATGTAAAAGAACAAGCTTACTAAATAATTCAATGGCTGACTGCTTTACGGAGTGACTGACTGACTAACTAAACGCACAGTCAAACCTAGGAACTTCAAAATGTGCACAGAGCTTTTAAGTATAGACGGGTTTTCGAAAATTCAACCCCTATGGGAGTGAAACAGAGGATGGACATTTGTATGGATAATTGAAAATTCTGAAGTTACAGATATCTGAAAATTCAGGTTTTAATTATGGGTACCCCGGTGGACGCAGATGGCAAGTTGTTGTTCACTGTGGTGTTCTAGGTTCGAGGCAAAGACTTCGTCCACGTCTTTGAGCTGATGATGACTTCTGGTGTTCCTTGTTTTACTTTTACTTAAATGAACCCCTTAGGGGGTAAAATAAGGGTTGAACTTTTGTATAGAATCGAAACCATGGAGCCTACAAATTCAAAATTTAGTGCTAGGGGTGAAATCAAAGATGCTACATAAGTAACAGTTGACCAACAAATTCCTTTACAAAGGTACAATATCAGTTGTATGGCTTAAAATATCAAAGGTTGTTTAATTTCAAGCCAATCTGACAATCAGCCTTACATATTGTTAAATCCTGATTCAGGAACCGGCATAATAAATGGTAAAACACTTACTTGGCCGACTATACAATGTATGGGAAATTGAAACCGCTGAACCTACAGAAGTCAAATTCTGAATCTGAGCTATTTATCTAAATGGATGAAATATAATGACATTCATCGTCAACTGGTAAGAAGGTGAAAGGTTAAAACGAATATATTATTACCATATACGCTCAGAAAAATAAATAAATATATCAACATGCTTATGTAGATAAATACATACTTAAATACATATTAAACATCCAAGACTCGAGCACAGATATTCGCATTTTTTACACAAATACCTGCCCCGACTGGGAATCGAACCCGGGACCTCAAGCTTCTTAGTCAGGTTCTCTAACCACTGGGCTATCCGGTCGTCACGATACATTACATTACGACGCATTACGAGATCCATTCTGAGAAATTAGCTTTTGCCCGCGGCTTCGCTCGCGTGTACCATGAGTATTTCCCTGAGATCCCGTCATCAGATCCTGATTTGGTGACAATGGGACCATCTCAGGAGTATATTATATTCTTTCGTATAAAAAAAGAATTTTTAAAATCGGTCCACAATTGACCGAAAAATCGGTGAACATACCTACATAAAAAAATACATACAGTGGAATGCATAACCTCCTCCTTTTTTGAAGTCGGTTAAAGAGCCCTTTGTGGCCTATTTACAGTATAAACTTTTGAATTTTGAAATTTTACCTTTCTAAAACCAGTAAAACGCAAAATCCCGTTTTTTCTCGTTCCCGTAAGAATTTCGGGAAATGCTTTATTAATGCTCCCCTACACTCCCCAAGGAACCCACTTGCCTAATTTCAGCTTTCTACGACCAGTAAAACGAAAAATCCCGTTTTTTCTAGTTTCCGTGGGAATTTCAGAAAGTTCTCTCTCAATGCTCCTCTGCACTCCCCAAGCGACCTACATGCCGAATTTCAGCTTTCTACGACCAGTAAAACGAAAAATCCCGTTTTTCCTTATCCCGTGGGAATTCCTGAAAATCCTTAAACTGTTTTTTACTACTATAATTACCTACTTCTATGCCAAATTTGAAGAGTCTGGTAATTATAGTTCATGGGATTCCGTTGAACTGAATATATAAATCCCGTTTTTTCTCGTTCCCGTGGGAATTTCGGAAAGTCCTCTCTCAATGCTCCTCTACACTCCCCAAACAACCTACTTTCCGAATTTGAGCTTTCTACGACCAGTAAAACGAAAAATCCCGTTTTTTCCCGTTCCCGTGGGAATTTTGTAAAGTACTCTCTCAATGCTCCTCTACACTTCCCAAGCAATCTACATGCCGAATTTCAGCTTTCTACAATCATTAAAACGAAAAATCCCGTTTTTTCCTTATATCGTGGGAATTTCCAAAAATCCTTAAAACAGTTTATTACTATTATAATTACCTACTTATATGCCAAATTTGAAGAGTCTAGTAATTATAGTTCATAGGATTCCGTTGAACTGAATATATAAATCCCGTTTTTTCCTTATCCCGTGAGAATTTTGAAAAATCCTGAAATTAATGTTTTAACTAATGTAATAGCTACTTGTGTATCAAATTTGAAGAGTCTAGTTATTATAGTTACTGAAATAGGGTCACTCGGAATCCAATATATAAATCCCGTTTTTTCCCGTTCCTGTGGGAATTCCCAAAAATCCTTCCTTAGTGGATACCAACATTGTGTAAGGTATCTGTGTGCAAAATTTCAAGTTTCTAGGTCCAGTGGTTTGGGCTATACCTACATTAAAAACGACACCCATATTGATATTTAGACATTTCAACCCCATCGCACCCCATCCAGGGAGATGGTATTTTACGTATGCCACATTGGATTTTAAAACCGTTGTTGTTTTCATAACCAGCGACCCGATAAACCATAGAAACAACATCCATGTTGATTTTCAGACTTTGTTACCCCTTTCCCCCCTTTTAGGGGTTGAATTCTCAAAAAACCTGAAACACGTGTTTACTCATTTATCATTAGGAGTATTTCTGTGAAGTTTCGATTAAAATAGTCGAACTAATCTTGTTTCCCCATACAAACTTTGAACCCCCTTTTTACCCCTTTAGGGAGTGAATTTTGAAAAATCCTTTCTTAGTGCACCCCTAGACCTTATAAGGAACCTACATGCCAAATTTGGAATCTCTAGGCCCAGTGGTTTGGGCTGTGCGTTGATATGTCAGTCAGTCAGTCAGTCAGTCAGTCAGTCAGTTTCTTCTTTCATATATTAAGATTTATCGCATGGGATGGCAAGAGCTCGCGTTTGATAAGCGAGAGTGGAGCAAGAGAGTAGTTTAATTTAAAAAAAATACAACAATCATTAATGCGTTACTTAATACAAAAGAGAAGATATCGTTTTCTGACTAAAATCGTAACGGTTTCGTCTTTTTGCATAGTATTGCAGTTTTCTAGCAATAACGCCACAATTAAAAGCTACTACTAACTACAAAACTTTTATAAAACTACATTAGATGTGTAGTAGGTACTGTAATTAAGTTTAAATTTAATTTGTTAAATTTGTCACTTATTATTATTTTAAATTAAAATTAATTGATTGCACTTATTAAAACAGTATCTAATTTATCATGTATTTAAGATCTGACATTTAAACGTAGGCCTCTTGCAACAGGTATCCAATAAGGGTCCAACTATCACAAATACCACACAACGCAAACCCGTTTCGAACTCTCTACGTATTAATGCATGCTAACTTATATGTATCGCACAGACATAGCTTTGGTGCACAGTAGTTAGCTAACTTTTGTGGAATCACCTACACATATACTCGTACATGTATTAGCTTAGATATTAATAAGTATATTGCGAGTATCCAGGGGTGGTGGAGATTGTATGTATGTATGTATGTAAACTCTTTATTGTACAAAAATAAGGAAAAAAAGAAATACATTATTGACAACCGTTGAAATGCATGTACTGTCACAGTTTAGGTATAGGTCTCGAGGTGAGGAATTAAACCATAAGAAACAAGTCTAGACGTTTATTAGAACGCTAAAGCTGTGAACAAGCAAGAGACTAGAGGGTCGTAGGTTCTAAGAGCACTTGAGTGGGATTCGCTTTCTCCGGACAGACACTGCCCTGGATTCAGGAGACCGTAGGACGCGCTGCGGGCGTTGCAGGTGGACCTCCAGAGACGTTGTAGATTTGCAGGCTGAGACCAGGATGCTTCAGGGCTCGGAGTGTGCTGGTGGTGTAGTGCCAAGAGGTGGAGACTGCAGTAACGGTCGGCGGTTTAACCCCGACTTGGTTGCCCTGGAATTTAGTCAATGTCAGCAGGGGCCCATACAATTGCTCTGTCCACCGGCCCAACGTCTATAACGGTCCCTGACCATAGGTCCGAATTTAAACGCTGGCTGTGTGGCAGAGCAATCATACGGAATTTACAAAAGGAGAAAGATGAAGCTAAATGTAATACAAAAAATAAAATAATTTAGTGAAAACGAAAACTGTTTTTTTGAAATTTAAATTTGAACTAACTGAAACTGCCTAACGGTCTAAGAGGTTCAAAAAGAATTTACAATTAAATGCAGACCGTTGGAGCTAGCTAGGTAAGAACAGGAGATAGTATTATAGTAAATTTAGAGATAGAAAGCTAGAAATAAACACATAAAATTAGACAAGGTGAATGTTGATATTTGCTTTTGGAGAGAACATACCAATAACGGGCAGAGTATCCACAGGATTATTATATAGTAGATGTACTGTTTTTAGATAGCTGTGTTCAGATTCAAAATGTGCCGAATTTTTGGCGGCACTGGGTTTTAAAGGCTTAATTAAGTCACGCCCCTCGAGATAACGCTAACCGTAATTTGTGTTATGTGGTTTGACAGTTCGTGCCACAGAGAAGACACTGCGCAACAAAACGATGTACTTAATTTATTTAGCTTTCCTCATTATTTAATTAATTAAATATTTAGGAAAGACAAGAGCTCAGATTTTGTCCGTATTTACTTAATTATATTAAATAAATACGCCCAAAAATCATAGCAGCGGTAAGTTTGATAATAGCGCCATCTAGTGCTCGCGGGGTGAGGCTCGTTGCATTGAATCGAACTAACTTCGCTAAGGATATCGGTAATTACGTCCAAAAACAAACCAAAGAATGATATTGTCCCAATTGCATTGTGACAGTACAAAGGCGAACTTATCCCTTTAAGGGATCTCTACCAGTCAACCCTTGAGTGGATGAAAGGAGCATTTAGTAAGGGACCGACAAAGAGTAAGTCAAAATAATACAGTCGAACAAAGCAAAGGCTACAATACAACTTTTAGTAAATACAATACATAAACTCATAATATAAAGAAACCTAATAAAAATATACTACCATATACAACATATATATGCAAAATACATATAATAAATAAGCAGTGTTCTCAATATATTAAAGTGATGGTGTGAGCCACATCTTCTTCAAAGCTTCCCTGAACGACACCACGGAGGGAGATTGCCTAATGGAGGTAGGTAATCGATTCCACAGTCTAGCAGATTGTTGTGCGGATCACCGCATACTCTTTTGCCTACTATGCGACAAAAAAACCGGGAAGTGGGTCAAAATCGTGCTCAAAGTTTCCATTGCATAGATACATACAGGTCGACCTAATAAAAGCGTGTTAAATAGTCAACCACAAGAACAAAAACCTGTATTAAAAAATTTACTTTTATGTAACATTTATATAAAAATACTACTACATACGCAGAAATCATGTGTGGTTTTTACACATAGGTACGTCACATAGGTACTTTTGTACATAGGCCTCTTCTCAGAATGAGGTGACTTGGGATGTAGCTTCCACGCGGACTCAGTTTAGATTGGGCACTTCACACAAACCATTCATTAGCAGTTGTGTACAGGTTTCCCTGCGATGTTCTCTCTTGATGATGTTGTAAAGCTCTTAGCAAATTTCAACTGTAAATGAATCCTATTGTGTTTTTTTATTTATTACTTAAATAGTAATACCTGATATTAAATCAACTAAACCACTGGAAATGAGTTCAATTCGACTTCCAAATTTGGCCGAAATACAATAAGTACAAAGTTAAGGAAAAGCTTGCAAATTATCGTGCATTAAAAAAATATTACTTTGCAAAAAACAAAGCACTTTATTACGAACTAACAGTACAAGTAAATATGTGGCATAGTTTAAATTATTTTTTTTTTCCGTGGCAGCATTTACAAATTTAATTACTATGTCTCAATTAAAGACTGGATTTCAAAACCAACCTAACAAGGATAGGAAGTAAGATATACAATCAACAGTACGTACGTTGGTATCATAATTTTATTTCCATCGCAGCATTTACAAAAGTATCACCTCACCAGTATCGAGCAATTTGACCAGCATAAGGGTACGCGAGAGAAGCGTAGGGAGCAGCATACGCGGTGGTGATGGGCGCGGAGTAGGCGAGGGGCGCGGCGGCCAGGGGGATCCGGGCGACGGGGGCGAGCGGGGCGGCGAGGAGCGGGGCGGAGCGCTTCTTCAGCAGGTGCACGCCGCCGGCCAGAGCCTTGGCCGTGAGGTGCGCGGAGCGGTCCAGGTTGACGTCCAGCGTGTCGAGGGGCCTGCCGTCCGCCGCGAGGATGTTGGCGGGCTGGCCGGGCGCCAGCGACAGCGGCCCGCGGTAGTTGCCGCTGTAGTAGGGCGCGATGTAGCCGCCGCTGTACGCCAGGGGCGCGAAGGGCGCGAAGGGCGCCAGCAGGCCCGCGGACGCCGCCGCCAACAAGCACGACAACACCACCAGTTTCATCATTGTGTGAGTGGTCTGTGTTGTACTGTGCGCTGAGGAACACTGATGCACTTGCAATGTTTACGACAGCTTTTATACCAGTTTGCATTAAATATTACACGGAGAGGCGATGCCGGAAGAGGAATAATATTGACCCTGAAGAAATAGTTTCAATCTCGTATCAATTAACAATTTTACTGGAGGCAATGTTTGCCTAAGAGTAAACTTTTAAATAAATTTCATTACGTACTTACTAGTTATCATTCCGTGGCCTCGCCTCGATTGTGATACTCCCTCTTCTGTCGGAATTTCGCCAAATCCTGAATTATACCATGTCAACGTTATACCAAAAGCAAAAGGGAACCTAAAGCTTTCTTCTTCGATGATAGGCGTTGATGAGTCAGTTAGTCAAGACTGTTCCTTTTTATTAAAGTTACATTTCGAATAATTGGAAATTGTCTGAAATTAGATACATACGAGTAAAGTCGCATTGAAATGATCCCCTAAATATTGCGAAAGTCTTAATATATTGCGGGGCCTCGCAGTCGAGCTTTCATAAATGATCAGTCATTGATGGCAATATACTGCAACTCCCGATATATTTTTCGTACCATGTAAATCTAAATAAATGCGGCTTTAAAATCGATACAGTATTTTTACAAACCTGTTTAAATTATTATCAAAAAAAAGATACATACAGTCGAACAGAGAACCTCCTCCTTTTTTTGAGGTTGTTAACAAATGATCACGGCAGTATTTTGACAGACTTATTTCTAACATTTGACGATATTAGGCGTAAGATATTGTATAACTACATACATGGCTACTTAAGTGCTTATTCATATTCAAAGAAATAATACCTACCTATATAGGTATTGCGTACGAAGAAATTAAATATAAGCAAAAACTATATACTTAGGGATCAAAAAGATTGGTAACTATCTCTCTTAACGAATTTGCATAGGTAGTTAGATATTTAACGAACGAATGTTGCCGACCCGTTGGGCAGTATATCACGAGAGCCTTTTTAGATTTAAATTAATTTGTTTTTAAATTAATAATCACTTATTTCGGATTTGATAAATTGTTAAACTAAACGTTTAAGCATTATTTTTAATTTTAGTGAACTTCAGTTTTTATTTCGCTCCCTAGTTTTTCCAGTTATTGCATTTTTAGGTCTGATACAATTGATTAAACAAAACATTGTGAAATTTACTGTTTTAAAATTTCATGATTTTCACTCATAATTACTATAGGTACTAAACGGGACTTATCACGCAATTAATATTTACCTCGTTGACGTAACTCGTGACCACTGCCGCTGCAATGTGGCCGAAACGTCGAGGTAAATATTAATTGCGTGATAAGTCCCGTTTAGCATAGTAATTATTGTGAAATATTATTTTATTTACAAATATCTCTATGTGTATGATCTTTACCAGGAACACACTTCCCATTTTTCCGGTTTATCCGATGTTTCAGCATAAGTAGAGAACCGACAAAGTTTGACACGTGTTTAATTTCACCCATTTTTAGAACATAGATCGTTTCAGTAGTACAGCTTGAATGGATTGAATGAGTGAGTGAATGTGTGTGGCACTAAATGTTTACATATAGGTAGATTGACCAATAATATTTATTAGACAAAGCCTGCCTTGTGCATTGTATGATCATAAAAAGGTTGCATAAATCTATACTAATACTAGCTGTTGCGTTGCTGTTGGACTAACGGGTGTGTACTCGTATTATAATACCGAAGTATGAAAGACCGAATGTATTAAAACATCGAATGGGTCAAAAGACCGACACGATTTTTTTCTGAAACCGTAATCTTTTCAGAATTTATTATAACGGCATCATACAGAACCCATTAGGTTAGGTTAGGTTTGTTTTATAACAATCTTAAAAAGTTAACGGTTTCAGAAAAATATCGTGTCGGACTTTTGACCCATTCGATGTTTTAATACATTCGGTATTTCGTACTTCGGTATTGTAATACATACCCTGGACTAACATATGGGATACTTTTTATCCCGGAAAATTGCATAGTTTTCGTGCAATTTTAATAATTTTAATACTAATTCCTAAGATAAAACCACGCTATCACAATATTTTTTTATACCTATTAGTTGTTTTTTACTCATCCTCTGTAAACAGTAGTGCATAAATTACACATCTGTGCATTTCTGTAAATATTGATACTGTTTCCTAGGAAACAATATGCGATTAAGCTAATTTTCTTTACCAGCATAGCCAAATGTAAAAAAGCTTAACCAGTAAACGATGATATGATAATAAAGGAGATAATACGTACACTGTTGCACTACAAACACGTTGATCTTTATAACTGGATGAATACAGGCCATTCAGGGTCGCTATACCTTCCGGCTTCGCCCATCGTGTTATCAATTTTTAGTAAGTATAAAAGCTGTCGTCAACATTGCAAGTGCATCAGTGTTTCTCAGCGCACAGTACAACACAGACCACTCACACAATGATGAAACTGGTGGTGTTGTCGTGCTTGTTGGCGGCGGCGTCCGCGGGCCTGCTGGCGCCCTTCGCGCCCTTCGCGCCCCTGGCGTACAGCGGCGGCTACATCGCGCCCTACTACAGCGGCAACTACCGCGGGCCGCTGTCGCTGGCGCCCGGCCAGCCCGCCAACATCCTCGCGGCGGACGGCAGGCCCCTCGACACGCTGGACGTCAACCTGGACCGCTCCGCGCACCTCACGGCCAAGGCTCTGGCCGGCGGCGTGCACCTGCTGAAGAAGCGCTCCGCCCCGCTCCTCGCCGCCCCGCTCGCCCCCGTCGCCCGGATCCCCCTGGCCGCCGCGCCCCTCGCCTACTCCGCGCCCATCACCACCGCGTATGCTGCTCCCTACGCTTCTCTCGCGTACCCTTATGCTGGTCAAATTGCTCGATACTGGTGAGGTGATATTTTTGTAAATGCTGCGATGGAAATAAAATTATGATACGAACGTACGTACTGTTGATTGTATATTTTACTTCCTATCCTTGTTACTTAGGTTAATTTTAAAGTCCACTCTTTAATTGGGGCATAGTAACTAAATTTGTTTTATTTAGTTAAGTAGTATAAATACATACATTTAGGTATTTGAGTAATTTTAGTTATAAAAGAAGAAGCTTACTGAATAATTGAATGGCTGACTGTTTTACGGAGTGAGTGAGTGACTGACTAACTAAACGCACAATTCAAACTTCAAATTTTGCACAGAGCATTATTTTAATTATAAACGGGTTTTCGAAAATGCAACCCCTAAGGGAGTGAATGAGCGTGAAGAGGTAACAGACAGCAGAGGTAACAGGCATTTATAATATTAGTATTGATAATCGTATGTCTGATGCTCGAGTAAACTACGACTAAATCCCCATTTAGCCTATTGGGCTCCGCTACTATAAAAGTACAGGACATGAACAGAAGATACTAGAATTT
The DNA here is from genome assembly GCA_947859365.1 of Archips crataeganus. Lineage (NCBI taxonomy): Eukaryota > Metazoa > Arthropoda > Insecta > Lepidoptera > Tortricidae > Archips > Archips crataeganus. The sequence goes on from OX402058.1 coordinate 10,810,665, forward strand.
TTACTTTATTCGCATGATGTCCAACAATACACTACTGTTTGCGAAAAGCTTGCGGGTGGTAATTGGCTAAGTAAAGTTTTTTGAAGAGGTGCTAATTATATTTTTTTTCGACAGTCGGCGTTCTGGAGATCGAGAAACTGCAGCTGTTTTATTTTTATCTCCTATTGTTTACTGGAAATATTTTTTTGAGTGTTTGAGATGACATTTGTGAGATTTTATGGTTGACAAGCCGTTCGTGCTCAGAACTTAGTAGAAACAGAAAAAAAACCGAAGTGAACTGTCACTGCTGTCAATGTCAAATCGTTTGCGTTTCGTTTGCTTTGCGTTTTGGTGTGCTCAGTGTGATTTTTTGACTATTTTTATCGACCTCCACATAAAATCCGGACTTTCAATTTTACCGCATTTTTCCACGACCTATGCACAATAATTGGATCACGATTGAATACTTTCGATCACTATTTTGGAACTGCTTCTTGGACAACGCAAAGCAAACGAAACGAAAACGGTTAGATTTCATTTGACATTGACAGAAGCGACAGTTGAATTCGTTTTTTTTTTCTATTTCTTCTTAGTACTGAGCACGAACCGCTTGTCAGCCATAAAATCTCACAAATGTCATCTCGAACACTTAAAAAAATATTTTCAATAAATAAATGGAGATAAAAATAAAACAGCTGCAGTTTCTTGGTGTTGAAGTCGACCACTGCCGAAAAAAAATATAATTAGCATCTCTTCAAAAAACTTTGCTTAGCCAATTACAACAATCCCTCCATTTCCACTTTGGTCTGCCTCTATTAATAAATAAATAAATAATCATTGACACCAATTATTGACCTAGTCCCAAACTAAGCAAAGCTTGTACTACGGGTCTAGACAACGGATAAACATGCTTATGTAGATAAATACATACTTAAGTACATATTAAACATCAAAGACTCGCGCACAGATATTCGCATTTTTCACACAAATATTACCTGCTCCGACCGGGAATCGAACCCGGGACCACAAGCTTCATAGTTAGTTTCTTTAACCACTGGGCTATCCGGTCGTCACGATACATTACATTACGACACATTACGATATCCATCGCTAGGGATCCATTCTGAGATAATAATGTATATTTTATTTATTTTTTATTTATCGTGTGGAATGGCAAGAGCTAACGTTTGATAAGAGTGGAGCAAGAGAGGAGAAGCCTTTGTCCAGCAGTGGGACACCAAAGTAGGTTAATCAAAAAAAATACAACAATCATTAAGCCTCGACTTAAAAGAGGGTTGGTATCTTGCGTTTTCTTACAAAAATCGTAACGGTTTCGTCCTTTTGCATAGAATTGCAGTTTTCTAGCAATTTCGCCTAAACTAAAAGCTACTAGGTACCTACTAACTACAAAACTTTTATGAAACCCCATTATAATCGGCCCGGGGAACTTTGGTCCCTATGACAGTTCATGTTAGTGATGGATCGTGTCCATTTAACTTAACTTTTTTATAGGCAAAGGCGTGACTTGCATTCAGCCACGTTGGTAAACATGTTTTTAAAAATATACTCTGCATTTCTAATGTTTGTTATGTTGTTGTTGTAATGATTTAAGTTTTTTGGCATAGATAAAGTAAGTAAAGCGAAAGTTTTCCAGAAATAAAAATGCACTCATTTCATTTTCTATACTAATATTATAAAGCTGAAGAGTTTGTTTGTTTGAACGCGCTAATCTCAGGAAATACTGCTCCGATTTAAAAATTCTTTCAGTGTTAGATAGCCCATTTATCGAGGAAGGCTATAGGCTATATATCATCACGCTAACACTAATAGGAGCGCAGCGGAGCGGAAGAATGTTTCAAAATCGGGGGTTTTTGAAGTAAAACTTCTATAGGCACGCTTGGCTTGGGATTACGGTGGTGAATGTGAACGCTGGTGTGCGAGGGGTTCGGTTGGGGGGGTGCGGGGGGGTGGGTGCTGGGTGTGGGGGGGGGGGTATTTTTTTATATCGAGGAATTAAGGAGAGCCATAATTGCACGCGGACGGAGTCGCGGGCAAAAGCTACTCTTATCATAATTTTATTTTTTACCCGGTAAACATGCGTTCGTTATGGGAACCAGGTCATTTATAGTACATTGTTGTAGAGGCTGGAAAGTAAGCAATAGATGGACGAGTTTGTTTGAGGGCCGACGCGTAGCGGAGGCCCTCGAAAGTACGAGTCCATCTATTGCACTTTTGGCCGAGACTAAACATTGTGCTTTTCACGACTAATGCGAGGAAATAATTATCATCATCATCATCATAATCATCCATCCATCCATCCATCCATCCCGTCCATCCCGTCCATCCCGTCCATCCGTCCATCCCGTCCATCCCGTCCATCCCGTCCATCCGTCCATCCGTCCATCCATCCCGTCCATCCCGTCCATCCCGTCCATCCATCCATCCCGTCCATCCCGTCCATCCCGTCCATCCGTCCATCCGTCCCGTCCATTCCGTCCATCCCGTCCAACCCGTCCATCCCGTCCATCCCGTCCAACCCGTCCATCCCGTTCATCCCGTCCAACTCGTCCATCCCGTCCGTCCCGTCCATCCCGTCCAACCCGTCCATCCCGTACATCCCGTCCATCCCGTCCATCCGTCCATCCGTCCATCCATCCCGTCCATCCATCCATCCCGTCCATCCGTCCATCCGCCCCGTCCATCCCGTCCATCCCGTCCATCCCGTCCAACCCGTTTCCCGTCCATCCAGTCCATCCCGTCTATCCAGTCCGTCCGTCCGTTCATCCGTCCATCCGTCCATCCCGTCCATCCCGTCCATCCCGTCCATCCGTCCATCCGTCCATCCTGTCCATCCCGTCCATCTGTCCATCCTTTCATACGTCCATTCCGTCCATCTGTCCATCCGTCCATCCGTCCATTCCGTCCATTCCGTCCATCCCGCCCATCCCGTCCATCCCGTCCATTCCGTCCATCCCGTCCATTCCGTCCATCCCGTCCATCCGTCCATCCATCCCGTCCATCCCGTCCATCCCGTCCATCCCGTCCATCCCGTCCGTCCGTCCATCCATCCATCCATCCATCCATCACATGCTGCAGACGATTACTGTTGATTGGTCCAATAATGTCGTTTCAGCACGCCAGGAATGAAATTCAGAAATTATCTTTCAAAAAGTCGTATCGTATATTGAAATACATATACTGATACGTCCTGTTTTCGATTAGTGTAACATTGTTGTCGTGTTTGCGCGCCATAAATGAGTCAGCTGTTAAATGTACATATATAGGCAGTTTTGAGTACTGGATTTAGGTTATCTATGGCCACATTTTCGAGCAGTGTCGTGAAAAGTATATATTTTATCATGAAATAGGATATCCCCATTTAATGTGCCTGGAAAACTTATTTCATTATAGGTAAATGTATAATGCAAAATATTTTTTTCTACTTTAAAAATGTATAATTTTAGCACTGAAAATCGATGTGAATTATATTTTTAGTTATAGCAACACTATCTGATTTGTCACTACGCCGCGATGGCGCTATCGCTAATTCGCTACTTCAGTACGAGTGCTAACGCAAAAGAAAAACTGGTGTTCCCTAAAATACAAACTGGTGTCCCGAGAAATATCCATAATTTGAGTGAAAGAAAAACAATTTAATGTAACTTTTTTTAACATTCAGCACATATAAGCATTTTAAGTCTCGCTCGATGAATGTAAGAATAAAAATTCCATCTTCTTTATTTTATTATGGCAGACAACTTAAATTAATATAAATCGGACACTGAATGCGTACTATGTTAATGTATTTTGTGCAAGCGTTTTCATTATGGACATTTGTTCATCGATATCTTCCAAACGAATTAAGTTTTGCAGGACGTAAACGTAAAGTCTGATTGAGATAATTTACGGAATATCATTGTATTGGCATATATCTATCTAAAATTAATAAATTACATTTTTAGATGCCTCCAATTCGATTCTAATGTAACGGTGAAGCCACTACAAGGTTGTGTTGTGGGAATAACTGTCAATGTCATAGGGATCAAGGTTCCCCGGGCCAACTATAGATGTGCAGTACTGTATTTAAGTTTAAAATTAATTTGTTAAATTTGACAACTATTACTATTTTAAATTAAAATTAACTGATTTGCACTTATCAAAACAATATCTAATTTACCATGTATTTAATAAGAGACCAACTATCACAAATACCACACAACGCAAACTCGTTTCGAACTCTCTAAGAGTTCATGCATGCTAACTTATATGTGTCGCACAATCGTAGCTTTGGTGCACAGTAGTTAGCTAACTTTTGTGGAATCACCCACACATATACACGTATATGTATTAGCTTGCATATTAATGTTTTGCGAGTATCCAGGGGTGGTGTGTGTGGAAAGGGCTATGCTCGGAGTTTCTCTGAAAGGTCGAATTCGTAACGAAATGATCCGACAGAGAACCAATGTTATCGACATAGCCCACCGCATTAGCACGTTAAAGTGGCAATGGGCTAGCCATATAACCCGAAGAACCGATGACCTTTGGGGTAGACGAGTTCTTGAGTGGAGACCACGGATCGGCAAACGTGGCGTAGGACGTCCTCAGACTCGGTGGAGCGATGATCTTCGCAAGGCGGCTGGCAAGAGCTGGATGAGAGTGGCCGAGGATCGTGCTCAGTGGCGTGCCATGGGAGAGGCTTATGTCCAGCAGTGGACGAACATAGGCTGAGGATGATGATGATGATCCAGGGGTGGCGGAGATTGCTCACCATCAGGTGTTCCGCATGCTCGTCTTCCTACTATGCTACAAAAATAGTCAACCAAAACAACAAAAACCTGTATTAAAAATTTTACTTTTATGTAAAATTTATATATCTACTAATGACGCAGAAATCATGTCCGGCTTTTACACATAGGTACGTCGCATAGGTACTTGTATACATAGGCCTCTTCTCAGAATGAGCCTAGGTGACTTGGGATGTAGTTTCCACGCGGACTCAGTTTAGATTGGGCACTTCACACAAACCATTGATTAGCAGGTGTGTACAGGTTTCCCCGCGATGTTTTCTTTCTTCGTAAAGCTCTTAGCAAATTTAAAATGTAAATTAATCCTATTGTGATTTTTTATTTATTACTTAAATAGTAACACCAGATATTAAATCAATTAAACCACTGCAAGTGAGTTCAATTCGACTTCCAAATTTGACCAAAATACAATAAGTACAAAGTTAAGGTACTTAAAGCTTGCACATTACCGTGAATTAAAAAAAATATTACTTTGCCAAATACAAAGCACTTTATTACGAACTAACAGGTATAAGTATCTAATTAAAATATGAGGCATAGTTTGAATTAATATTTTTATTTCCGTGGCAGCATTTACAAAAATATCACAATTTACCAGTATCGAGCAATGTGACCAGCATAAGGGTACGCGAGAGAAGCGTAGGGAGCAGCATACGCGGTGGTGATGGGCGCGGAGTAGGCGAGGGGCGCGGCGGCCAGGGGGATCCGGGCGACGGGGGCGAGCGGGGCGGCGAGGAGCGGGGCGGAGCGCTTCTTCAGCAGGTGCACGCCGCCGGCCAGAGCCTTGGCCGTGAGGTGCGCGGAGCGGTCCAGGTTGACGTCCAGCGTGTCGAGGGGCCTGCCGTCCGCCGCGAGGATGTTGGCGGGCTGGCCGGGCGCCAGCGACAGCGGCCCGCGGTAGTTGCCGCTGTAGTAGGGCGCGATGTAGCCGCCGCTGTACGCCAGGGGCGCGAAGGGCGCGAAGGGCGCCAGCAGGCCCGCGGACGCCGCCGCCAACAAGCACGACAACACCACCAGTTTCATCATTGTGTGAGTGGTCTGTGTTGCACTGTGCGCTGAGGAATACTGATGCACTTGCAATGTTGACGACTGCTTTTATAGAAGTTGCATTAAATATCAACGACATGGGCGCTACCGGAAGATAAATACGCCTAACCCTGAAGAATCTCTACTGTCGCAAAACAACGTACCTATAATATTTTACAGCCTACAGTGTACTTGCAGACATATCTTTAAACCTAGTTGTAGGCTCATTATAAAGTCAAATTTGGCATTGCTTGCAAGTATTACTTTGTTTACTTATAAATCTCATATCACTAGTTTCCTTAATAAGTAAATAAATAATGAAAGTTGTCTGTCGATTGAGTTATAATTAATAGGAATTCAAACAGCTTACAAGCTGCTATAATTATAATTTAACTTATCTGACCAGTTAGTTAAGTAGAGCTGGTAATCGATAGTAATTAATTATAGCATACTAGCTTTTACCCGCGGCTTCGCTCCCATTGAAGCCATTAAATGAGTATCAGAGATCATTACAATCGAAATGAATCAATATGATAACTATATTTGAATTTTATTGATTGGCTGAGATAATTAATTTTTAAAAATTACTACATACATACAATGAAGGTTCAGAAACTTAATAGTACATTACTGCAGCGGCCGCGATATAGGGGATTGCCGGCCGAGTAGTTATAGATGGCCGAGTGTTAACGAGGCCGGCAATCCCTGTTCGTGGCCAAGGCTTGTATAGAGTTTTTCTCAAACATGCATCATCATCATCCCCACCATCATCACCGCCATCATCATCACCATCACCATCACCATCACCATCACCAACAACATCATCTACATCCATCAACATCCATCAACATCCATCAACATCCGTCAACATCCATGAACAAGAACATCCATCAACATCCATCCATCCATCCATCCATCAACATCCATCAACATCCATCAACATCCATCAACATCCAACAACATCCATCAACATCCATCAACATACATCAACATCCATCAACATACATCAACATCCATCAACCAACATCCATCAACATCCATCAACATCCATCAACAACCATCAACCAACATCCATCAACATCCATCAACATCCATCAACATCCATCAACCAACATCCATCAACCAACATCCATCAACATCCATCAACCAACATCCATCAACATCCATCAACATCCATCAACCAACATCCATCAACATCCATCAACATCCATCAACATCCATCAACATCCATCAACATCCATCAACATCCATCCATCCATCAACATCCATCCATCCCTCCGTACGTCCGTCCGTCCGTCCGTCCGTCCATCCGTCCGTCCGTCCATCCGTCCGTCCATCCATCCATCCACGTCGACCACATCGACTTATTAAACGTCATGGTGCTGTGTCACATAAAACAATAGACGATCACTTTGCTGGCCTTGGCCAGCAATGTTGTATGAACTTCCATTATTGACCTCTCGTCTAGCCGCACCTGCAACGTGACAGTTCGTGGCGTATTTTAAGGAACATAACGTCAATATTTCATAGCATGTTTGAGAAAAATATGTTTATTAAAATACAACAACAAATTTTAAAATATATTTCACTGTAACAAAAATAAAGTGGAATGCTAGAAAGCGTTGAAGTAGCTAGATTTTGAAATTTTTTGACCCACGGTTTTTTAGTCTGTCGTAATTTTTTTTTTAATAAAAAGTATCTTATGTTACTTCTAATACCTCCCAGAATATGTGTACAAAGTTTCATGATGATCATCGGTTAAATAGTTTTTGCGTGAAAGCGTAACAAACAAACGGACATTCACGGGTAGCTATCATTTTACCGAAATTCGTTACGCCGGTTTTCATTTCATCGAAAACTATTCCACGAATGTCATTACGTTTTTTTTTCTAATCACATACTCTTCAATTCATTACTTTTTATATAATTGATCATTATTTAATCGTAAATGGTTTTGAATTTGTACCAATCCTAGCGTAACGATTCCTCGAAATTACTTTTCATAGAACAATCAGTTCTTAATAGTATCAAATTATCGAAAGTTGATTCCCAAACGGTACGTCCTATTATATTATTATTTCCACGAACAATGTTTCATCACCGTAACGTTTCACCGAACGAAGATAAAAATTTAAAAAATTGTAGACTACTGTCATGTGACAGAGTCGACGGAGCTCCGCGAAGCGCGTAGTTAAGGCGCTTCGCGCCTTGATGCAATACTCGATAGACCTAAGCTTCTTAAAATTCTGTAATGGCGGGAGGCTCCGCCCCCCTTACCCCCCGTTGCCAGCCGGCATCCTATCAAATTACAGCGTCTCGATGTAATGTGCTGTCATAGAAACGTATTATCAAGTATAGTAACACTGGTGAAACGATTTTCTGTGTTATATGAATTTTAGGAACTGAAACTTACGATGAACCAAAATTATAGTAAAGGCGATTCGTTGAACGGCTATTTCGATATACAAACAAAATGATGGTAAAATTCGATGAATTGATTCTTATGTAAAAGGTAATTCGAGCAATTGTATGAGCGATGTAACGAAGTTCGATGAATGATTCCTACGTGTTACTAAAATTCTGCGAATGGTGTTATGGGAAACGAAAATCGATGAAACTATTTTCGGTAAAATGATGGTTTACCGACATTCACATTTATAATATTAAAAGTAGGGATTATGTACTTACCGTATATACCAGTTCGATCTCGTTGATCTTTAATGCATGACAATACAGTCCAGTCAGGGTCAAAATATCTTCCGGCTTCGCCCATCGCGTTATCAATCTGTAGCAAGTATAAAAGTAGTTGTCAACATTGCAAGTGCATCAGTGTTCCTCAGCGCACGGTGCAACACAGACCACTTACACAATGATGAAACTGGTGGTGTTGTCGTGCTTGTTGGCGGCGGCGTCCGCGGGCCTGCTGGCGCCCTTCGCGCCCTTCGCGCCCCTGGCGTACAGCGGCGGCTACATCGCGCCCTACTACAGCGGCAACTACCGCGGGCCGCTGTCGCTGGCGCCCGGCCAGCCCGCCAACATCCTCGCGGCGGACGGCAGGCCCCTCGACACGCTGGACGTCAACCTGGACCGCTCCGCGCACCTCACGGCCAAGGCTCTGGCCGGCGGCGTGCACCTGCTGAAGAAGCGCTCCGCCCCGCTCCTCGCCGCCCCGCTCGCCCCCGTCGCCCGGATCCCCCTGGCCGCCGCGCCCCTCGCCTACTCCGCGCCCATCGCCACCGCGTATGCTGCTCCTTATGCTCCTCTTGCCTACTCCGCCGCACACTTTGCTCATTATCTATAAACAGCCTAAAAGCTACAATTATACGTCTAACGTAATTCTTTGACTCCAAATATACTTCCAATGATCCTCAATTTTCGTTTTTTTTATCATATTTTTATATCATTTTCGTACCATATGTAACGATAAAAAACATGAATCCCGCAGACTATAGAAACAGAACACATATGGAATGTCTGAGTAATATCAAAATATTTTATTAGAAAAAATAATTTATAATCTGGGACAAACAAGAGCTCTATTTCTATAATTTAGTCTAACTCTCGGCATTGTCGCGGAATTTTCAAGCCAGGACCATGAAAACTAATTAAGAACAAACCCAAATAGGTAAAAGTAATAAAGCAATAAAATGTCAAGCTAAATAGGTACGTCTAACTGCTTAGGCTGACGTACTAAGATGTGCAGCAACTTAAATACTTTTTTCTGTTTACATCTACTCACCACTAACGTCGCAGTGAAATTGTAAAGATTTTTAGGCTTCCGTAGTCAACTAGGAACCCCTATAGTTTCGCCATGTCTGTCCGTCTGTCTGTCTGACCGCGGCTAAGCTCAGAGACTGTTAGTACTAGAAAGCTGTAATTTGGCATGAATATATATAAACTTTTTCGCTTTTAAATAATCTTAGATTCGGTGAGCAGCCGTACTGCTAATAAAATAAATAATATTTGAATAAATAGATGTGGTACATCATTTCTTACGCATTTCCAATGTAATTTGGAACGTAGGAGTCGTAGCTTCTAATAGTTGCGATGGATGTTACCACATGCCACTGTTGGCGTATGTAAGCGATTAAGAATTTCGGGGGAGTCGGTTGGATGCGACGTGGTTCAATTGGTAGAACACCCGTTGGGGCGGGAGACGTGGGTTCGAATCCCGCCGGCGCACCCGAAAAACTTTTTCGCTTTTAAATAATCTTAGATTCGGTGAGCAGCCGTACTGCTAATAAAATAAATAATATTTGAATAAATAGATGTGGTACATCATTTCTTACGCATTTCCAATGTAATTTGGAACGTAGGAGTCGTAGCTTCTAATAGTTGCGATGGATGTTACCACATGCCACTGTTGGCGTATGTAAGCGATTAAGAATTTCGGGGGAGTCGGTTGGATGCGACGTGGTTCAATTGGTAGAACACCCGTTGGGGCGCATACCCGGGAGACGTGGGTTCAAATCCCGCCGGCGCACCCGAAAAACTTTTTCGCTTTTAAATAATCTTAGATTCTTAGATACTGCTAATAAAATAAATAATATATGAATATATATATCAGTCACGCCGACAAAGTGATTAAATAAAAAAAAACTAAAAAAAATTTTTTTAGGGTACCTCCCAAAGACGTAAAGTGGAGTTGATTTTTTTTTTCGACTAACCCTTTAGTGTGGGGTACCATTGGATAGGCATTTGAAAATAAATAGGGGTTTTTTAAAACCATTTTTTGATAAAGTGAATATTTTCGGAGATATTAACTCCGAAAGTTCAAAATAATGTGTCCCCCTCATCTAACTTTTGAACCGCACGTCTAAAAAATATGGAAAAAATCACGTAAGTTAAATTAAATAAAATCTCTCTAGGAAAATTATTTTCAACTTAATCAGTTGAGCAGTTTTTAAGTTTTAGTAAAAAAATATTTCTAAACTAAGATTGTAATTTAACCGCCATTGCAAGCATTTTTTTTCTTTAAGTACCTATAAGATCACGCAAACAGTATCTTCTTTCAAATAAAAAAATATATTACATCTGTAAAACAATCAACATATATTAGTTCTAGTAGACTGCAATTAGATTAGTTACCTAATTCGCCGATAGATGGCGCTGTACTGCCGAGCCGACGTTGGGACCTAAACAACCACATTAATAAAGTATGCAAAGATTTTTTCGTACCTGCTACGGAACCCTATCTTGGGCGTGTCCTTCACGCTCTTGGCCGGTTTTAAACGATTGATATTCAGTGACATTCTATAGCCAAGTAGAACTGGCTTAAATTTATCACTCACTTAAGAGCTTACAAAACGTCACAGCGAAAAGCAACCCTTGCTTTCTTGTTTTTTTTTTCTATTTTGACGAAAATCTAATATAATTAATATAACATGACCCGCTTGCTCGTTTTCCTCTCTCTCATAATAAAAAAAATATGTTTTCGTAAATTGAACCGTCGTTTTTTTAGTATTTTTAAAGAATTCAGAAATGTTTGCAAATCAAATACTTAGTATATACCTAGCTGGTTATATTTTTTTAATCAAAAATGTAGATATTTTATGATCATTCGTTTTTGTTAGAAAGAAAGAAACCATTACCCCAGGCCTTAAAATTAATAATTCAATTTACTTAGTAACCGCTCTGAATAATCATTCAAATTCTGGGACATAAAAGAGATGTAGATAGGTAAGTTATTATATGAAAAGTAGTTACAAGACGTCAAAGTTCATTATGGATATAATAAACACTGCGACGAGCTGCGTAGAAGGATAGTAAACAATTTAAGAAAAAAGACAGATTTTGTATAGGTAACTCTCTTTATATATTAGATAGATCGATCAATTATATTCTAATTTGTACATTGTTCACCAAAGGTGTCCCAGACCGGCAGCGTGTCCCAAACCCAGGGGAGCTGCACCCCAGTGGGCGGCGGCGCCGTTCCAGCCGAGAGCGCCAATGCCGGCGGGCCAGCCCAGAGCACCGAGGTGTCCAGGGCCTACCAGACGAGCGGCAGGGAGGTCAATACGCGCCGTGTGGGAGATGGCCAGAGGAGCACCCAGCACAGCGGAGCGCTTCTTCAGCAAGTGGAGACCACCATGGCCAGCATGATCCACAGCCCTCGCAGTATAGTGTGCTGCGCGGTCCAAGTTCACGCTCAGGGTGTCGAGGGGCCTGCCATCAGCAGCCAGGATGCTGGCGGGCTGGCCAGGGGCCAGAGACACCGGGCCCCTGTAGTTGTAAGCCGCGAGGGCGGGTGCACCCCACAGAGCACCGTGCCCGGCCAGTCCCAGGGGAGCCAACGCCGCCGGCGCACTCAACGGAGCAGCCAGCCCCAAGCCCCACGGGGCGATGGCACTGGGCTTAGCGGCCGTCAGGGCTACCACACAAGACAACACCACCAGCTTGAACATTGTGGTCTGTGTTGTTTTCGTTACTGCGAGAGACTGTGCCGTTTACCCCTAATGCTTTGGCTTTTATACAAACTTGTGATGTAGGCGTAGCTATTCCAGATACCTTTGTGACGTAGGGAAATATGCAAGCAGGCGTTGGCTGCGATCATTCGAGGAAAGAAAAGCACCTTGATTGCGCCGTCGGTTGGGCGCAGCGAGCTAACAATCGCTTTCGACCTTAAACCGATAGGGTTTAATTCGACAACTCTGCTATCAGGGATAGACACTCAGCCGTTGTTTCCGTGTTTGCCTTGAACGATATGATAAAGGGCCATTCACTTCAGCTGATTACCTGAATAGATGTACCTAAAAACTGTAGCAAGGTAGTATAGACTGTACAAAACGACCTTTGAGAGTAAAAATTAGCATAATAACACATAATATACACATAAACAAATAATATTATAAATATGCATTAAAATTAACTACCGCAATATTGCTCAATTAAAAGTTTGCAGTAAGTACTTTAATATCACAGTGAATGGTTTTAGAAGAAGACCACTCTTAAACTTATTTAATTTTCAATATACATAGATATGAAAACTCATGAAAATCAGATATAGTGAAATTAAAGTATTAATTCTGATTAGATAATTGCCGTGGTTTAATTTGGCGTGTACCTACTTAATGAGTAAGCACGTACGACATTAGCGATGTTGAAGATTTATTGACCTACACTACAATTATTTAGATTTAGGTACATGTGACTACTGAGTAATCAAATGGCAGTGTTATTAAAAACACGACAATTGTAGTGAATCATTTAGAAACTAAGTTTATAACGGCCGCTAGATATGCTTTTAAACTATTTTTTTTTTGCTACAGTGGTTAAGTCAGGAGGGCCTATTTACGGGTTGAATAGCCTATTAACTCAGAATGAAACAAGTTTAGCTATAATAATTTATTTTATTAAATAAATGATGCAAAATATCTGTGAAGTTACGTCATATTCCAGTTATCAAAAGCATTTACCAACTGCGCTAACACAAATAACAAGGTAACAGTTGAAATAGAGGTGCAGTATTAAGTATTACATAATTGCTAATAAATAAAAATATTTGAATATTTATTAAGTATTTATTTATTTCTGGAAATAAAAAAAAACAAAAACAATCTTAGAAGTAAAATTCAAAACCAAAAGATAGGAATAGAAAGTATAAAAAACTAGGTCTTGCCTGCGACTCTGTCTGCGAAGAATTCGTTTATCGTTAACCCGTCGGATCTATGCAATTTTCCGGGTTCAGCGTGACGTGAAGAGGTAACAGACAGAGAGACACACTTTCGCATTTATAATATTATGTACTATGGATATACATATTTAGTTTTCCCACGTTACGTTACTAACACAACACTCACGTGGATCGAACATAAAAAAAAAACATCGTCGCAATATAGCATGGTTCGACTACACGAACAACCATAGAAATAAAACTGTTTAAATGGTTACAGAATTCAATACATTATATTACAAGTAGACATGCGATTTCACGTTTATAAAGTTCCAAAGTTCAGATAATTCTGGAAACAGAAAGAAATAAATAGTAACAATATTGTTGTATTTTTAAGGGAAGCATGATGCCACAATTCGCTCACGAATGAATGTAATAGCACAAAAGCTCTTCTATCGTTGGATAATTATAAATAAATAAATAAATAAATAAATATCACGGGACAATTCACACCAATTGTCCTAGTCCCAAAGTGAGCTAGGCAAAGCTTGTGTTATGGGTACTAGGCAACGGATAAACATACTTATATAGATAGATACATACTTAAATACATATTAAACACCCAAGACCCGAGAACAAACATTCGTATTTTTCATACAAATATCTGCCCCGACATGGGAATCGAACCCGGGACCTCAAGCTTCATAGTCAGGTTCTCTAACCACTAGGCCATCTGGTCGTCAAAAATTATAATAGTAAAAATAAAAGTTTTAAACATAGACTGGATGAACAAAAGGAGAAGAATACGTCAACGGCACTGAATGCACTAGCGGTGCTGGTGCCACAGGTACGGTGTAGACAGGAGCATTGTGTACGACCGAACTTGAATGAGCAGAATAGGTCGACACAGCTGGGGATACTACGTGGGATGCCACAGGGGACACGACTTGAACTGGGGACACCACAGGTACGGAATATGCGAATAGCCCACTTGGTGCTGGCGCGCCCATACATCCGACGGCGATGGCGAAAATGACGATCTGAAAAGAATATTCGAATTTACTATTGTACTGTACATGACTGGGATGGGTGAAGATCAGAAATTTGGACCACATTAAATCGTATTTAACCGTACAAACACTGACTGGAGAAAGTTCCGTTGTGACACCCATACAATATTTTTTTTTAAATAAATTAAATATTAGGGGACAATCTTACACAAATCGACCTAGTCCCAAACTAAGCAAAGCTTGTACTATGGGTACTAAACGACGATAAACATACTTATACTATAGATAAATAAATACTTAAATACATAGAAAACATCCATAACTCAGGAACAAATATTCGTGCTCATCACACAAATAAATGCCCTTACCGGGATTCGAACCCAGGTCCTCTTGCTTCGTAGGCAGGGTCACTACCAACTAGGCTAAGGCGGTCGTTAAAATTCGGGAACGTCTATTTTTTTTAATGTAAGTATACTAAATCAAAGACTATTTCGAGATAAATGTTTTTTGTAAATCATTTTCTGCAGTAGTTTTTCATTTTTAATATAATGTAACAATGCATTTATTACATATCAAATAAAAAATGACCTTCATTTGACATTGAATTATATTATGTCGTGAAATATAAGTTGAACTTTATTCTGTGTGGAATAGAATTATTTAGAATGCAAGCGCTTCCAACCGGTAACGATTAAAAAAAAAAAAATTAAACTGTTTATTACTTTTATAAGAAATACAAAATTAATTATTAATATTATTAGTACAATCTTTTAAATTTTAAGATTATATACTAACAACTTACTTTCATTAACACTACATTAACTTATTATAATTAGTTAATATTTGTTAATAGATACTTTTTAACAATACTCTTAGGGGCTGTTTCACCACCCATTGATTAATTTTAACTGACGGATAAATGTGATGCCGTCTCCGTCTATTCGAACAAAACAAACAGAGACGGCATCACATTTATCCGTCAAATAAATTTGATCAATGGATGGTGAGTCTGCTGTGTTGGCTTATTAAGTATACAATTTATGGTATTGTTAGGGAAGCTGTTTAGGATATATGGCAAGTAATTTGACCACACTCTTTTGATGATTTATGCTCTTAGGTATCTTGAAATAGGGTTGATTGATTAAGTGCCGGAGGTTGGCTGGTCTTGTATATCTATCCAGTTTCTCTATTTGGTTCTTATACTCTAATATCACAGCTAATTTTACCTTATCAAATACACTCAGGACTCGACAATATTGGAACAATTTATTATAGTTATTTCTGTGTAGGTATTTAACTTTGAGTGGAACTATTGTTTTCAATATTCTTATTTGTAAGTTATAAATACGCTGTAAATATGTGGATTGGGTATCAATGCGGGAGGCCTATGTCTAGCAGTGGACGTCCTACGGCTGAAATGATGATGATGATGATGATGGTGAATTTAATTTAATTTAGAAGTGAAGTAAATGAAAAAATATTGAAATAAGTTTCTTATAATTGACTTTTCTATACAAAAAAAATGGGTATTTTTTTAGGCATTACAAAATTGGTTAATTTGGGTTAATTTTCGTGTCTCAGTGGAAAACGATCATACTAATTTTAACAACAGTCGTTAAGGTGTCCAACTTTTAAAAACTCCACCCACACCTCATACTCTGTGACACATTGAATTGCAATAACTCAGTTGTATTTAATAAAATTTAATATTATTGATCAAATGCTAGCAGGAAACTATTAAGTGTATAAGACATGCAAAGCGCTGCTAAGTTAACATCAGCTAATATTACCGTCATAGAATTTTAACAGCATTATTTGCTGAAGTAAATCAAGCGTGTTAACCGCCTCATTTATCTTGTCACATTTTTTAAGAAAATGACAGAAGATCATGATACAGTTTATAGTTACATGGTGGAGGTACAAGACCTGTAATATACTTAGAACCGAAAGCCTCATCAATATCTACGCCATTTCTTAAAAAATGTGACCAAATAAATGAGGCAGTTGAAACGCTCGAATAAAAGCCCTAAAATCGGTTAAAGCCAATGCCCTTGCAATACCCAGATAAAAATTCCGCAAAGCAAGAAAATAACCCCTTTATCACCCATTTAAAGGGCATCTGCTGGCTTTACTTAGCTTACACTTAAGCAAAATTCGACCATGAATATGAAAACCGGCGAATGATGGCTACAGCGCAAGGGTCGACCGTTGAACCCATTCCGTAATTAATACATTGCGTTGTATGTACGCCTTTCCTCGGATTTTACCTCAACGCAGTATTACCCAAATAACCTCTACATCAGAATTGATGGAAGCTTTTATGAAAGAACTTAGATAATGGAAGCTTTCAATGATCAAAATACCTTTTATGATAAAATGGAAATGATTTGTAATTTTTTGACGTACCAATTTATACATGTTGAAGGAAATTAATTCGACCTCTGTCTGACGAGCACGCTGTCACTACAGGGTGTTAGAGTTTGACTGATGATGTTTACTGATTACAAGCTTTTATAGATGCGAATATGCGAATCCTGAGCTTAAAATTTATGAGTATTCGTGTCACGAACGTGCGGAAACCATTTGTACACGTATCATATAACAGGTTATCTCTTGAACATCTTGTTATTACTTAATTATCATTGATCTTAACTATTTCTCGGTTTTAAAAAAAAATAATAGTTTTGCAAAATTGCACCTAGGGTGACGGCACCTATCATGAACATGTTAAGCACAGTAGTTCCCCATTATAATCATCAGTTATGTGAGCATAGTGTCGATAATTTAAAATGTAATGTGTCCGTTTCTTGAAATTTGGGTTTACGGAAAAAAAATGTCCATAATTGGTCCTTGTCCATTACTGGTGCTGTCACCCTACTATCGACTCAAGAGGAAATTCGATGTGAAAAAACGACGGCATGGATCACGGAGGAAGTCTGCAAAATAATTTAATATATATAAAAATCTCGTGTCACGGTGTTTGTTATCGGACTCCTCCGAAACGGCTTGACAGATTTTTATGAAACTTTTTTCTCTATATTCGGTAAATAGGTCTGAGAATAGGACGTAGGCTATTTTTTATCTTCGCAAACGGAGTAGCGGGCAACAGCTGTATTATATAAAAAAGCCTGGGGTCCTAGGGCTATGAGGCTATTTAAGGAAATAGCGAAAAGGTTAGTCGACGTCACAGGAGACCGAAGAGCTGGCAGCTACCTCGGACAAAGAATTAGTTTAGCTATTTAAAGGGGGACCGCTGCCATCTTTGGAACCTTGCCTAAACGGTCTCCTTTTCATAATATGCATTAGTTTTTATTATTATTTTTCTTACAGTTTTTAGTTTTAAACAGTTGTATATAAAATTTAAACAATAGCCTAAATTGTGTAAATATTATAAATAATTGATTGAATGAAAAATAAAAAAAACCGGCTAAGTGCGAGTCGGACTCGCGCACCGAGAATTCCGTACAAATTTATATGTATCTATAAACATCCAGTCTTAGCAGACCCCTGCTCCTAAGCAAAATGTGCGCAGTGTGAGATCATTGTAGATTGGTTATGACAGACAGACAAAAAAATTTATGTTTTTCGCAATTTTTCCTTTATCTGTGCTAAAAGACCTTACTTCGTACCAAATTTCGAGATTCTGAGTTCACGGGAAGTACCCTGTAGGTTTTGATTCCCTTGCGAGTGTCGATAATTTGCGGAAATTTGCGGCATAAAAGGCTTTATCTTTTGATTGCGTTAAAAATTTATGCTTTTCGCAATTTTTCCTTTATCTGTGCTATAATACGTTGCTTCGTACCAAATTTCAAGATTCTGAGTTCACGGGAAGTACCCTGTAGGTTTTGATTCCCTTGCGAGTTTCGAAAATTTGGGGAAATTAGCGGCATAAAAGGCTGTATCTTTTGATTGCGTTGGCTTAGAAGTTTGATTTTTTCACAGCTCCAAGGGACCGTAGACTTGAGTATTTGATATAAATTTCAGCTTGATACCTCCCGCGTTCCTGAGAAAAAGGGTCTTGACAGACAGACGGACGGACGGACGGACAACAAAGTGATCCTATAAGGGTTCCGCTTTTTCCTTTCGAGGTGCGGAACCCTAAAAAGTCTGATTGAGTGTCTGTTTGTAATGAAATGATTAATCTCAAAACTACTTAATAGATTTTAAAAATATTTTCAGGTAGAAAGAAAATTTATCAGCGAATAATATCTATAGGCTGTTTTAATCCCGGGAAAGTGCACAGTAGGTAAGTAAGAATTTGCAAGCAACAGCTATAGAATAATTCATTACATTATGCAAATAGTCTATTAGGTACAATTATGACTTATGTTGAACGTATATAGGCTGTGATGATGATGATGATGATGAGTTATGTTATGTCTAGAGATAACTGGCAAAAGTCACGTTACTGCCTAAACATAGATACCTATCTAAAGCATTATTATAACTTATAACACCGAAGAAGCCTAAAAACAGTGTTAATTGTTTAAAGTTCTCATAACGTATTGGTGTCATTGTGTCAAAGTGACATATTATGTTCCATGAACTTGACTCGGCATGTATCGTGAACCGGTCGCACGCGCATAATTATCTCGGATAGGATCAGTTTTACTACGTACGGTACGATTGGCTCGGAACTAGTTTCATTCAAGTACTACATTATGTTAATGTTTGAATACTATGTGTTATTTTCGTACGTGTTAAGAAGATCGTGTTTCCGGGTGCTGATGTTTTTAGAGTTCCGTAGAAGGTCTGAGCTGTACTACTACTATCATGCTGACTATTTCTCTGCATATAGGTATGTAAACTAGCCTTGAACCATTAAGTCTGGTATTTGTGTTAAAATTCCGAGATTTTACTTAATTCCTATGCGAATTCCCGGAAATTATATCGTAGTATTTGCTTTTAAATTTGTAGCGATCTCTCAGTGCACCATTTAGCCGAGTTTTTTAGGGTACGGTAGTCCTACAATACAATGCAATAAATGAGCCATAAGCTTGGTGCGGCCTTAAGCATTCGCATTTTTATCACAATCCCAACTTTTTCAATAAAAGCGTGTTATATTTTGACATCAAGAGAAATAAAGAGGGTGTAACGCGCTTTTATTGAAAAGTAAGCAAGGTCATTCTTAAGTCAATCACGGTTTTTTTTTTCAGCTATTCATATCAGGTATTACCATAATATTTATCTACTATGAACAAAAATGTTGTAAATAACCCGCAAGTGGCTTTTAGAACCATCTGGGCACAATGTTAATCAAGTTGCATACTTGGCTGTCTATAAAATTTACTTCTCGGGCCATAAAGCATAGAATATTCAATTAGCATTGATACATATTTGGATTTTAATATACGCAGCCGGTTTTAAAACTTGAAGAATGACTACCTATTATAATAGTTATTAACTTAAACGGAAATCTATTCCGGAAGAATAATAAATCGTTTACTTTGTATGTTGAAATTACTTACACATTTTAAGCATACATAAAGAACAGTACCTGGGCGACCGAGCTCTGCTCGGGCAGAAACTCGGTACCAAGCGTTTTCCCAGAGATAAGACCAAGCTAGATCAATTTTTCATCCCCGAAAACCCCCACATACCAAATTTCATCGAAATCGTTGGAGCCGTTTCCGAGATCCTGATTATATATTTGCGGGGGAGGGGGTTCGGTGGTTTCAAGGGGGGATGAAAATTTCATTGATTTTGCCGTAGGATGCACAGTTTTCAAGATATTTGACAAAAACACCGGAGGGGTTGGGGCACAGAAATAATTTATTATTATTTCTGTGGGTTGGGGGGGTGAGAGGGGGGAGGGGGTGCGGGGGGGATGCGTGGGAGGGAGCGTGGGGGTATCAAAGGGGGGATGAAAATTTCATTGATTTTGCCGTAGGATGCACCGTTTTCAAGATATTTGACAAAAAAACCGGAGGGGGTGGGGGGGTGAGCCACGTTAAACTATCGTCCGTAAACCGACTTTACAGATAACCGGTTTTTCTTGTTCTTTGCTCCCAATAGGGAACGTGCACATAGACGGTGCTGCCAACTGGTGTCATAAGGGTGCCATCAATTTGAATGCTTTTCCTTGATAAGTTTGTTTTACTGTCCGCATAGTGTCTCTTTTGTCGCATTAGTGCTGCCGTCTATAGTTACTGCACGTTCCCTATAATACTTTTTCTCACAAAAAAGTAACTTTTTCTCACAAAAGAAGAAACTTCGTTTTCTCATGAAAAATAAACTTAAAAAAAAAAAACTAAAATCCTTAAAAAAAACGTGGAACCGAACCGAGGTCGGCTGGATCCGCGACCACCCGATTTCTACTGTGCTATTATGATCTGCTCGAAGCCGGCGAAATTTAGCTTTGTATTCTAATCCAACAAAAATAGCCGGAAAACACGAGTAAAAGCGGTTTTCTGAAAATGAAACATAGCTAGATCAGTTTTTCATCCCCGAAAACCCCCACTTACCAAATTTCATCGAAATCGTTGGAGCCGTTTCCGAGATCCTGATTATATATATATACAAGAATTGCTCGTTTAAAGGTATTAGATTCCTGAAAATTAAGTACGTCCCAATTATTCCCCGGCGTAATAATGACTCAAGTTGACTTGACTCTGCAGTTGAAGTTGATGAACTCGGTTAAACTAAAGATGGTAATTTACTCCGTAGATTGGTTAATAGCCCTAAAATAGTCTAATCATTAATCATTGAGAACGGTAAATTAAACTATCGACTCGTCTAACGCTGAGTACACACTGGCTAATTATTATACAAGTAATAAGCTTAAGCTTTAAGGTCTTGTTATATATATACAACAACACCTTAAAGCGAGCCATTTTAGCCGAGACGTTCATAATCATATAGCCACCCGAGCAGGTACAGCGAGGGTGGATAGACACGTCGAGGGGGAAATGGGTTTATGCTCGAGTTTTACACTCCGCTTTTCAGTTCGATTGCAAGGAAATTAAACAGCAACATTGCAAATAAAATTTTCAAACTCTTATTTTTCATAGATCGCAATTTCTATAATAATGGTAAGTATCTACTAGATTTGCCTAGTTTTTATTAATTTCGTAATATAAAACACCGTTTATATAAATAAAAAACAAGAAATTTATATTTTATACATTTCTACTATTTGTGGCAGTTTGCGCCTGATTGCCTTGGTCTTAGACGAAGATTTTACTTTATACACTAGAGAATAAAAAGCCATTTTATGCAGCATTTTCTTGACGTAAAGAACACCTTTACTAACATGAGAAGTGAAAAAGCTTTTTTGACATTAGTTACGACCTACTGATTTTTAGGGTTCCGTACCCAAAGGGTAAAAAAGGGGACCCTATTACTGCTGCTCCGCTGTCCGTCCGTCCGTCTGTCACCAGGCTGTATCTCATGAACCGTGATAGACAGTTGAAATTTTTACCGATGATGTATTTCGGTTGCCGCTATAACAACAAATACTAAAAACCAGAATAAAATAAATATTGAAGGGGGCTCCCAAACAACAAACGTGATCTTTTTGCTTGTTTTTGCTCGATATTGATAACGGCAACAGGTAGAAATTCACTGAATATTTAGTTTATATCCACTTTTTAAAAAAATTAAAATAAAACAAATATTTAAGGGGGCTCCCATCCCATACAAAAAAGTGTTTTTTTTGCCGTTTTCATAGATAATGGTACGGAACCCTTCGTGCGCGAGTCCGACTCGCACTTGGCCAGTTTTTATGTGTTTCTATTGAAATTAATCAGTAAATTGCAATTATAACAATAGTGAAATTATTGTAAGGTTGGATTAAAAGCTAAGCCAAAATATCGGTCTAGCTAGATAATTTACATTGACTGGTTCTCATACTGCACCGTGCTTGCCTTGATCCAGTAAGCAAAGTAGTAGTCGACGTAATCTGATTCTGGTTCGTTTCGATTTGGATTGTTGGTCAGATTCAGATGTCACAGTCAGTTACGACTGCCTTGACAAAATACAGACTGTGATTGAATCTAGAAATCAAATGTACCTATATAGCGTCCAACTAGAGATTTAATCATACCTAGATTTGTAATTCGTTTCCAAAAGCTAAATTATTTCTCTTTCGGATAAGCAGTATCATCAAATATTACACATTTTATAAATTATTTAAGTAGAACTACTAACCAATAATATAAGAATATGTACATATAGCTAGCCTTAGAATATCTAAACACGTTACATGGTGTAATTCACAGAGAAAGTTGGCGTGAATAATAGTAGATTGTACACCAAGGGGATAAAGCACTGCATTATGTCACGGGCGCGATATTGAATCCTGAGCGTATCGAGGGACTCCAGATTTAACTCCTGAGCGTAGCGAGTGGGTTTTTAGTTAATTCCCGTGCGAAGCGAGGGAATTAAGATGGAGTCCTGAGAGCAGTGAAGGATTTAAGCGCGCCCAAGGCAAAATCAGTTTTATCCCCGAGGAGTATACTCTGCTTTTCTCACCTTTTGCGAGACAATGAAAACCAAGGCTACTAGAAAAATACTCGAAATAGACCCAGAAGCACTGATTCTGCACTGACTTTGCGCCTTTCGCAGTTTTCCATTTGATGAAATCTTTGTAAGCTTTTAAGTATTTTTCCTTCGACTTCTCTGGGACATTATTAACAATTTCTAAGGCCGGCTTGCGCAGACCTGGGTTAGCTACTTAACTCCGAGCGAGTTAACTGCTAACCCAGGGTTAACAAGTGTCAAAATGTATGGAACTGTCATTCTTAACCCAAGGTTACCGATTTAATTTTTTTACCCTAAACTGTGCAAGTGGTCCTAAGGCGTCTAATTTAATGGAATCAGGAGTCAAATCACTTTCGTCACTCGATATTTTCCTAATGTTTTATCTTGTTTTGCAGTTTTGATACTTAAAATTGCAGCGTATTGAAACACTCGCGGCTTTTGTTTAAGTATTTGACTTTGTTTTCGTTCGGCCGCGGAACTGCAAATAAATGAGGCACGGCACGGCCTCCGCGGGCACCGCGGGGCTGAGCACGTTGAGCACCAGGGTAAATATTCAGCGTTTTTACGGCGTTTTTTTTGTCATTACCATTTGAGCAGAAATTATTAAAATGGATGATGCTTAGGGTTAACTTTTATGAAAACTTAAGACAGTACCGATGCTGAATCTAGTTTGATGAAATTTTGCGCGATTTGTCCTTCGGTTGTAGTAATAATCGTCGAATGGTAATGACGAATAACCGGGCGGTCAAAACGCTCGAATATTCACCCACCACCAGCACGTGCACGGGCTGCGCGCCGGCCTGCACGCCGGGCGATTTTGAAATTAGACTTTAAGTGCATACCAATAAGAACTACGAGAAGTGAGATCACATTACTGCCCGGCGGGTTATAATGAAATTCAGTACAACATTACGCCCCGGCGAAAGCCAAGGGCTATAATTAATGACTTACTTTGAGAGAGGTTTGCATGATATATAATAAGGCATTGTCGAGCAGGTGGTGTGAAATAGTTATTTGTTATACAAGGGGGGAAAGTTGTATTTTAACTGCGAGTGTTCATTTTGAAACACGAGCTATCGAAAGGATTGTATGATTGACCACGAGCGAAGCGAGTGGTTCAAAAATAGAATTCTTTCGATAGCGAGTGCTTCAACACACGAGACGTAAAATAACTTTTCACCCGTGTATAACACAAAACTTTTCACCTCACTACAGCGAGGAAAACAAGAAAAAGGGTTTGTACTATCAATTATTATTTATTTACCTCTTTGTCAATACAATAATTTTGAAGTACTTATAGAAATATTGGTAAAATCAAAAATAATGCAAAATAGCCTAAGCAAATCCAGTCTTTATGGAACTATTCCAATACCGACATATCGTCACTACTTTGAAAAAACTCGTATCTCCAATCAATGAATAAACCAAACTGAACTTTATTGCACATCGAGTAAAGTTCAATTAGCCAGATTATCGATTTTGAGATACGAGCAAACTGTATTACTGTTAAATTGTATACCGTTTTGACTTAAGTTTTTTTTTATTATTTCGGATGCGTTTTGTTCGCACATCGACTTACTTGGACTGTCAGAACATGTTATCCGTTTTTACAACAAGAATGAAGGTTAATGTTGAATGCTGATATTTATGAATTAAAATAAAGTTGTAAGACTGTATTTAGTGTTTTTTACTCGATGCAATTCATTAATTGTGATGTTAAAAATTCAGCACTTTTAACGTTTTACGTTTTGTTAGCTGTCAAATATCACTTAAGCTGCCTTCAAATATCAAAACTCTTTCTTCACTTGTGGATAAAAAGCGATTTTCTCAATAGATGTCAAACAAACAAAAAGGGCTTTCCGAGCTAGTGAGGTGAAAATGTTATTTAAGCACCTACGCAAACATTCAAAGTATCTGCAATTGTTCTGTAATTATGTGACGAACCAGTAATAATTATGTTGGGATGTAACTTGTCATTGCAAGTATGTAGTGCAAAAATCGCGGGACCCTCGTAGTTTCGTCGAGTCTGTCCGTCAATATAATGTTAATGTCACACACAATATATTTTATTTATGAAAGTCACACGTGATTCTAAAAGGCAAACGTGACTTATTTATGGCACAACTGAAAATACATATTTATGTAACGTTATTTTGATAAACAACGAAATAGAAACAAAGCATACTTATGAGGGCGCGTTCTTGCGACACGTGATCCGTTTTATGTAACATTACAAACGAAATGGACTAAAATGATCCATTTCCTAGGATAAACAAGCCTGTAAGTTTTGTTAACACAATTCAACTAATCTAAATACATTCCAAGTAAATATATATTATACTAAATTAAATAATACTAATATAAATAATAACATAAAAAGAAACCTATAAGGCAAATACGTCGTCGAAAGACGTCGTAGGCATGGACCCTAGTACGCTGGCCGCATTACCTCTTTGTACCGCTATCCCTAGCCTTTGAGCGAGGTAAGCGCCAGCTTTAGGGTCCCCAGAGGCCAGAACTAACCTTTTGGACAAGTCCTTTAGCCTGTAAGTAAACACGGGTATTATAATATTCTTTTCTTAACAAATGGAAGAAAATGAGCATGCTGTACTGCGGGGTTCTACGTTATGGGCAACGGCCAGTGAACATCATTTTTGTGCAGTCAGCATCAAAAAGGAACAGCCAAGTTACTTAAATATATCGCAACACAAGTTTTTCGTTGCCTAGTGTCCATATTGCAATCTCTGTTTAGTTTAGGATTAGTTCAATTAAGTGTAACTTAAAGCGTACTTGCTTACATTTTTAAGTCTTACGTAAAATTCAGGAGTAAATTTCTGTCCAGATACTTGACCCTAAAACATAGTTATATTGTTTGTAGATTTGAAGTTGGTAAGAAAACTTTTGTTACTATAGGAATCTGATCTTCAAACGTGCAAATAATATCAGAGAACGTACAATCTAGAATATCTTTGATAGTCGTCTTTTTAGGCTCGCTGTAATACCTACGAGTACCAAACAGTTGAATACATATGTATCACATTATAATACTCTGACGTCATGAATTCATTTCCGTTCTGTTTATAGCAACAGACCTACAGTTTCAAAAGATACACGGGCGACAGGTAGCGTACAGCTTTGGGTGTGGTTTCACTGTTCGCATAAGCTGTTACTCCGACTTTATCGTCATACGTCAATAATTCGTACCTACCTCATAAAGAATCTTAAACTTGCTTAATTTTTTTTTTCTGATAATACGACGAATATTTGCACTACTACTTACCTACTACTTACTTTACTAAAACATGTTTGATAACGAGCAAACGAGCAGTCAGCTGAAGGAAAGCAATCACCGCCACCCATGGACGGACACCCACAACACAAGTTGAGCTACGGATGCGTTGCCTTCCTGATATTCTACTTAACACGCATTTCTACATATATTCTAGTGACAGTACAGTTTTACAAATATCGTATTATTAGTTCTGCGTTTTCCTATCTAAGCGTAAATTAAAAATCATCTACGTACATCATCAATATTGTTTGAGCCTATAAAGTTGCATGGACTAATTTTATTCAAAATGGGACGTATTTCGCCACCCATGCAACCTCCGCGTGCGACGTGCTCTATGGTGCTAATATAGAGCAGAAAAAGAAAAGGAAACTATAGAGTGACCTGTCAACTGCGGCAGCGATAGCACTGATAATTTTTACGCACAAAGAAAATCTATTGTAATTGATATTGTTTTATCTACCGCATCCTGTCTTCAATCTCTCGGACGCAGTGACGCGGATCTGCACCATATTAAATAGTGACCACATAATGTCTGACCGGAGCTAAAGATGAGTGAAATGCCATCAGTTTGATTATATTGTTTCCATGCAGTTTTATAGGCAAACTACAGAGGGTGTTAGAACACCTATCTACAGTCCACTAACAAGCCAACACATTTTTTGGTCCTTCGAACCGGATTCTTTGTAGATTTTCCTAATTTTCGGACTTCTTTCAAAATTCAAATATTATTTATTTTATTAGCAGTACGGCTGCTCACCACTGTTGGCGTATGTAAGCGATTAAGAATTTCGGGGGAGTCGGTTGGATGCGACGTGGTTCAATTGGTAGAACACCCGTTGGGGCGCATACCCGGGAGACGTGGGTTCGAATCCCGCCGGCGCACCCGAAAAACTTTTTCGCTTTTAAATATTCTTTCAAAATTATCATCCGCCATAATTTACGTATTAATTAATTCCCTTTAACTCCCTTTAACTCGTTTTTATACCTATAAGCCATTGAGGCTTGGGTTCCACCGCATTCTATTACCTATTCCCGCATAATAATAAAAAAAAATCCCGCATTTCGATATTTCAATGTCATAATTATTTCATTATTTAATATTTAAAATAAACCGCTTTGAAATTATGCTTACGGCTACGTCATTATAATACGACCGTGAATGAAAGTTTGCAGTGCGCGACA
Source organism: Archips crataeganus (assembly GCA_947859365.1). Classification (NCBI taxonomy): domain Eukaryota; kingdom Metazoa; phylum Arthropoda; class Insecta; order Lepidoptera; family Tortricidae; genus Archips; species Archips crataeganus. Next base: position 10,838,052 of record OX402058.1, read on the forward strand.
TATTACATTCCGTCTCGCTTACACCTATGGCCACATCATGTGTATTCATTCCATCCGCGCAGCTTTAGAAGAATTATAAACTTTTTAATTTAGTCGCATTTTGCTGTGTTCCATTCTGTGTTCGAATTTATAACATTGTGTTCCATTTATAAAAAATGGAAAATAAAATCTCACTTTTGTCAAGCAAGCGTGATTCTTATTTTAAACGTGTTCAGAGCATTTACGATGCTATTCCGAAGACAAAACGGGATAAAATTGCTTTGTTTTTAATGCAAGCTGATAACATTCAACATTTGCGCGATGAATTTTTTGAGCTCAATGATACGATTCATGCGTGCTATTTAGAGTTGGATCCAAAGTATGAACCCAAATTTGATATATTGTGGGTGTTCGATGACATGTTTTATGCAATTAAATGTGCTTTTAGGAAGTTTAGCGATTCAGACGATACTGCCACTAGTGCAGCGCCAACTGCGGCGCCCGCTTTTAAGTTACCACGCATCGATATTCCTGACTTTGCAATTTTATAGAATTTTGTAGATGTATCAAGTTTGTCATTGAACTTAGTAAAACGAAAATATCTTCTTGATAAGATCATTCAATCATTTTGGAAACGATGGAAGGTTGAATATTTACATACATTACAGATGAGACAAAAATGGAATACCGCATCTAATCCTGTGACTAAAGGCACAATTGTTTTACTTAATATTGATAACATACCTCCTCTTAAATGGCCATTAGGTGTAATTGACGACGTCTTTCCGGGTAAAGATGGAATAATCCGCGTTGTGTCAGTACGCACAAGTTCTGGTGTTTATGAAAGACGCGTGGTAAAGGTTTCTCCTTTGCCATCGCAATAAGTTATAATTTTATTTTCTATAATGTCACAAATGTTTGTTCTTTGTGGCATAATTTCAAGTTATTTTTTAATTTCTTTCCTTTCATTCTCTTTGTTTATTTAGAAGAACAAAGAGATCTTTGTCCTTCTAGGCGGGGGGAATGTTTGAGCCTATAAAGTTGCATGGACTAATTTAATTCAAAATGGGACGTATTTCGCCACCCATGCAACCTTCGCGTGCGACGTGCTCTATGGTGCTAATATAGAGCAGAAAAAGAAAAGGAAACTATAGAGTGACCTGTCAACTGCGGCAGCGATAGCACTGATAATTTTTACGCACAAAGAAAATCTATTGTAATTGATATTGTTTTATCTACCGCATCCTGTCTTCAATCTCTCGGACGCAGTGACGCGGATCTGCACCATATTAAATAGTGACCACATAATGTCTGACCGGAGCTAAAGGTGAGTGAAATGCCATCAGTTTGATTATATTGTTTCCATGCAGTTTTATAGGCAAACTACAGAGGGTGTTAGAACACCTATCTACAGTCCATTAACAAGCCAACACAAATATCATCATCTACAGGGTGAAATTTTGAACGTGATACAAAATTAGTGTTTCAAGCTTAGTTGATGCTGGACAACATAATGCATTTAGGTACTCAATTGTTGAAATTGGTCTGATAAAATTTTGGATTTCATACTTTGTTGTAGCTAAATTATTAACTAAATGTATGGACACCTCAAATTTAACAATAGTAATTCTAACAACTGGGTAAATGCATTATGTTGTCCAGCATTAATTAAGCTAGAAACACTAATGTTGTATCACGTTCAAAATTTCACCCTGTATAATAAAAGACTACCTAAAATTGCAACGTCCATTTAGGAAACAGAGTCAAACCGAATAGCTTTTAGTCTTTAGCTTTTTAGTTCTTTCCTTTACATTTCTTTTCATTTCTATTCCTCTTAGTTCTGTGATATAGTGATATATTTCGTCTATGGTGAGACGAACCTTGTACAACCTTCTACTACCCACAAAAAAAGATTCCGCTCTCCGCCCTCCGCTCACAATAATCACCGCCGTCACCGACAAGGCACCCTGAGGCTAGAAGCGGTTTCCGACGTGCGCTCAGCGGTATCAGATCGTTCCAGTTCGCCACAATAGCACACGTTCCTTATTGTTGCAACGCCCACCATTCTCCATTCAACATCAAACAGAACTATGGATGGTTTGTTTTGAATCAAATATAGTTAAATATATTAAATTTTACTGTTTTTTTTTTGCAAATATGTATTACCATGTACAGATTTACTCGTACAGAATGGCATAAATTTAATGTCATAATGTGTATGTGCCTTGGTTAGTTTAGTTTTTTTAATGTGGCTCTGTCCATTAGGGGACGATTCCGCTAGATCTAGTATATTTTGCCGCTATTTAGGTAAGGTCGCGGGTGAGCAAAGTAATTGTTTCAGTTCAATATTTTTAGACACAATCTTTTCAGGCTTCTGTTTTTTTTAAGTAATGACTAAAAGTTTATGAAACTGAAAATTTGGTGTTCTAGCTTAAGCCAGCACAAAATTACAGGGGGTGTAAAGTAGCCTGAATGGCTTTGAGAAAAGGTTGGTAACGGCCTTTGTTTTGCTCGACTTGGCGGGGCCACTGCCGTGCTCCCAGATATGTCGAGTCGACTACTCTAACGTAAACAATAAACATTCCTTTCTGTACTGCTGGATGCAATGATTTTTACTTCAACAAAACAATGGAAATAGGAAACATTAACATTGATTTATTAACGAGATAACGCGCCGGCGAAACATTCCGGGATGACGAAATGAGCCCGCGACTTGCGTCAGGAACTTGTCAACTTTTACCGGGGCGTTTCCTGTAAAAGGTCCGTTCAAGGCAATAAAGTAATAGTACAATTTCACACTACACCACCGACTCCAAAACTTTAACCTTTTAACCCTCTACAGAATGAATTTCCAAAAATCCTTTATAGGACTGTTATCCACCTCTCCAAAATTCGACCTATTAAATTTAGTTAATTTTAGCTGAGCGTTCAATCAGTATAATATTTTTTCGTTTTGATTTCGAACAAGCATTTTAGTATTTCTTTCACTTTAGTTATTTCCTTTATTAAGTGACAGACGGGACATAGCATAGTCTCAGTAATAGGGTCTGGAACCCTATTACATTGAATTTAAATTGAATTATTGAAGTTCTCAGAACAAATATGTAACCAACCTGTATTTTTTCTCCGTAACAGTAACCAAATTGTACCAAAATAGCAGCATTCAAACGTGGCAACTTGGCCTACTGTGACCATTTTTACCTTATTATATTTTTAAATTAATTACATAATTTAAATTAAATCAACTGATAGAAACTCCCGAAGAAATCATTTTCATTGGGAATTATTACGAGTAACAGCTAATAAACTAAAACAATTACTTTGCTCACCCGCGACCTTAAAAAACCTTAAGGTCGCGGGTGAGCAAAGTAATTGTTTTAGTTCATTAATATGGACCTCCGCAAAGTAACACCTGATTCAATAAATTAACAGCTAATAATTTCGTAACACATTTTGTCACTAAAAGTTGTACAGTTATAAGTAGTTACTTCATCATCATCATCCCAGCCTATATACTTCCCACTGCAGGGCACAGGCCTCCTCTCAGAATGAGAGGGCTTGGGCCGTAGTTCCACGCGGGCCCAGTGCGCATTGAATATATAGTTACTTACAAAAGCTAAAAAAAAAAGCTGTAAAATGGCCACGTTTAAAAAGCTTACACTTTTCACCATCACCGTACATATACTTGTTTGCAACCAAGAGAGTTGCAGTTTCCTACTTGTGTAAATACCTACTTCAATTTTTTCTTATAATATCATAAAGTATCTTAATCCAACTTCCTACTAATATTATAAACGCGAAAGTTTGTAAGTATGGATGGATGGATGGATGGATGTTTGTTACTCTTTCACGCTAAAACGGTTTGACGGATTATGATGAAATTTGGCACACAGATAGTTTATAATCCGGATTAACATATAGGATACTTTTATCCCGGAAAATTGAATAGTTCCCGCGGGATAGCGATAAACGAATTCTTCGCAGTCGGAGTCGCGGGCAGCAGCTCGTAGTTTAATAAAAAATAAAATAATTTGGCGTTTTAGACATATGTATAGGCAGCTCGCAAATTTAGCTTTGGTGTCATTTTTACTTCTCGTACTATTAGTTGTATGGATTCCTGCCTAAGTTTAAATTAAACATCTTCTACATAATTATCTGTTTCCCTTGGTCACATTTTAACTTGAGAACGACTTTACCGATTTCATTCATCTTTTTTCTTACAGTTTTTTAATACTTCGTAGAAGGTTCTTAAAAAAAAAATAGAAAACTTTAGAAAATTTAACGAAGTGATGATGATGACGGATGTTTGTATGTTGCCTTTGCTGGGTTTTTATTTAATTTAATGAAATAGATATATATACCTTACTACAAATTTGAATTTGAAAGCTAGTCTACAATAAAATACTACCTAACATTGCAACGTTAATTTTTGAAAAAAAGTCAACCAGAATAATCTTTTGATCTCATGAAAGCTGGTTTTGGTAATGATTAAACCATGTGACTTTAATGTCACATTCAGCAACAACTATTAAAAGATATGAATCCTAATTTTGCAACGCGACATTTCTAGATGAACCGATAGCCTTATGGATCAGCTTAATGCCAAAATAAGCACTCTGCTTACATTTAATATTTCCTAATTTGCTATAAGAGAAATTAACTGTGTACCTATTGTTTAAAAATTACGTGAATTAAATATAAAGGTAGCCCGTTTAGATGAGTCAGTAGGGGCAACTCAGAAACTGTAAGTCATAGAAAACAACTATAAGACATTGTGATCAACTATGGCATCAATTTTAATGTCAAATGGTGATGTCAAGTGGTAATGTGGGAGATGCTTGCAACGCCATAGCACGCATCCATAGCACGCATCCGTAGCACGCATCCATAGCACGCATCCGTAGCACGCATCCATAGCACGCATCCAGGGCACGCATCTTTCCATATAAAAAAAATCATAGCTTAGTTGAACCCGTTTCGACCAGTGCTATGCTATGTGGACCAATGAACATGATTGGTGGATATCAGACACATCCATAGCAACGTAGCGTAGCACATCTCTGGTGGAAAAGCACCCTAAGTGTCGTTTTCAAAAATATTGTATATAATTAAGAGCTTAACTTGAGCTTAATGAAAACAAAATCACGATCGCATCTTTTGTGTAACGAAAAATTAGTCATACAAACTATATGGGTAACTTTCATTCCCTACGCAAAGGAATCAATTGAGTTTTGTTTTAATTAAATCCCTTAATTGTGTAATTTTTTTTCTAATCCACTCATAACGCATTTTGTCACCGACGTAGCTCGATGAATCGCCCAACTCAAGTGGCAGTGGGCCCACTGGGCAGGGAACGTCGCTTGTTGAACTAATAGCCGATGGAGCCAAAAGGTTCTGAAATGGCCCATGAATGGTCCACGGACCGGAAGACGCAGCGTCGGTAGGCCTCCAACAAAATGGAGCGACAACCTGGTTAAGATTGAGGAAACTCGTATCGTAGGATGGCACAGGACCAGTGTGTTTGACGAGCCTTGGGAGCAGCCTATGTTAACCAGAGGACGTCCTTCGGCTGAAATGATGTTATAGAATGAGTCTAATTTATTACAAACACGTCACATCGGCGGATAAAAACAATAATTACAAATTCCAACGGAAAAGTCATGTTAGCAGCTATAGCGATGGTATCAGCCCCTCACACGCATATAGTGGTAATAAAAGTATAGAAACCTTCACATTACATTTACACGTCCATTATGTTGCCATCAGTGTTATACCTGCTTATAGTTGACTATTTTCTGTTAAAATGTTCCGGCATAGGCATGCTGGTGAGTATCTATAATATAAAAGTGAACGGCCAGAACGGGATAAAAAAAACGAGACAGAGCAGGATGGCGCTCTACAACACCATTTTGACACGTTTCTCCCAAACAACGCATTATTTCTCTGGAATTTAAAAGCAATTCGATTCTTTGACCTTGGGAATCGCGATAAACTTGAGAAAATATGATATTGGGTGTGTACATTTCGTATATTAAGCCAAATAAAATCACAAGTTCGAATTTCGAGCCAAAAGCGAGCGATTTATTATCTATGCCAGTGTTGCCATTCAGGGAAAAAGAAATCCATTCATTATCCTGCATTGCAGTCTGTAAAGCTCTTTAAGCACTGACCTGCATATTAAAGCATGACAAGTTCCTATTTAGCCCTCGCTATGTTGCGGATTTTCAGTGGAACTAATTTATTTTAATGGCAATATTTTTTTTGACAACAGACGTTGGAAGTCATTGAATGTCACCGATGTAAACAAAACGATTTGTGGCATTCGAACATGGCGGATGTAGACAGTATATAATTTTGGTATTTCTGTTTCTTTGGCTAGTTGTGGTATAATTCTGATAGTGTTTTATGCGGCGATTAACCTTAACTGTTACAGTGATCTCAAAATTCTATATTGCTCTCGTGTCTGACATTTTTTAATGCGCAAGTTGTCTCCACGTGGTTTTTGGAATTTTACTATCAAGTTGCAAAAACTACAATTACCGTACAACGTGAGTCGCTCTCAGAGCAATTAACTGATATTGGCACAAGCCTAGTGGCCGCCATTAAGGAAGAGAAGAAGAAGTAAACAAAACGAAAATAATTTTACATATTTCAGAATAATAATCGATTTTACAATCAAAATGCCCCAAAAAGTTCACCCCGTAGCAAAAAAAAAATTAGTCACGGTGTTTGTTATCGAACTCCTCCGAAACGGTTGACCGATTTTTATCAAATTTTTTCTCTATATTTGGTAGGTTTGACAATAGGTTGTAGGTAGGCTATTTTTTATACCCTTATTCTTCGCGGACGGAGTCGCGGGCAACAGCTAGTTCTAACTCAAAATTGATTTGATTGAACCTAAGTACTTATTTTATTTAAAACTAGCTGATGCTCGCCGCTTCGCCCCCGTTGTATTTTTTCTTTCATAAGAACCTTCTCCTGACAATAACAAACGCAACAAAAAAAGAATTATCCAATTTGGTGCAGTCAATCGGAAGTTATGCGCGTACAAACATTTCGGTGATTCATTTTTATTTATATATACTCCTTATAAAATGTTGCTACTTAGAAATTAAACTAATGAAGTGAACCATCTGGTCATTCATTATCATCATCCCAGCCTGTATACGTCCCACTGTAAGGCACAAGCCTCCTGCCAGAATGAGAGGGCTTGAGCCGCAGTTCCCACGCCGCCACAGTGCAGATTGGGAACTTCACACATACACCATTAAATTTCTTCGCAGATGTGTGCAGGTTTCCTCGCAACGTTTTCCTCCATCGTAAACTCATGGCAAAGTTCAAATGTAATTTCGCACATAAATTTTGAAAAATTCAGAGGTGCGAACCCGGACTTGAACCCAAGATCCTCTGCTTGAGAGGCCATAGGTAAAACGACTAGGCCACCTTCCTGATGTTCTGTCAATCGCTCAAATGTTAACTGGAAGAGATCCTTTTAAGAGATTCGCCTTTGTACATCTGTTTCTCTTGTTAACTGTAAATTTTCATGTTTTTATCTACAATAAAGAGTTTTTTTAGTTACACACAAAAACTTTACACCTTAATACAAATTTTGCTGTTATTGTTACCACAGGGGCCAGCAGATTTGATATTTAAATCATTTGGAACCTGTGAACCGGAATCATCTGAATTCATTTTCAAAGTAGTATCGAGGAGATATAACAGGACAACAAACGTTCTCGATATAGATATAACTACACCCTACCCACTCGACGATAGTATTGTTGTAAGTATCAAAAATAACGTGATATATACCCGCTGGCTTTTGTGTTGTCTCTAAAAACAGCTATTTTTGCTTGGTTTTGGCATTAGTCTTCTAAAATTGTAAGGAAAAATTAACGCTCTTAAAAGATGAACAAAAACCATTACTTTGCTGCTTTGCCATCCCACGTGCAAATAGTGCACGCAAGTAGCACCAAGCAGTGTGCAAGCAAAGCTACTACTTCTGTTAAAAATGATATAAACCGCAGCACTGTAAGACCCAATTTGATTAATTATTAAAAGCTCTTTACGTGAAAATGAACTGGCTTACTGACTCCCGTCCGAAGCGTTTTTTTAGGGTTCCGTTACCCAAAGGGTACAAACGGGACCCTATCACTGGGACTCCGTTGTCCGTCCGTCTGTCTGTCAGTCTGTCTGTCCGTCTGTTACCAGGCTGTATCTCATGAACCGTGATAGTTAGACAGTTCAAATTTTCACAGATGATGTATTTCAGTTGCTGCTATAACAACAAATACTAAAAAAAAACAGAATAAAATAAATATTTAAGGGGGCTCCCATACAACAAACGTAATTTTTCTACTCGTTTTTGCTCGATATTGATAACGGCAACAGGTAGATGCTTGAAATATTCACAGAATATTTTGTTTATTTATTCACTTTAAATATAAATAATTAAATAAAAAATTTAAGGGGGCTCCCATACAACAAACGTGATTTTTTGCCGTTTTTGTAGATAATGGTACGGAACCCTTCGTGCGCGAGTCCGACTCGCACTTGGCTGGTTTTAAACTTTTTTTACAAAATTACAACTCATTTTTTAATCGCGTGGACATAAAAACTCTTTTCACTTCTCATGAGAAGTGGATGCTCTAAAAGTAGGTCAATATAACCTTACGAGGCGGGAGTAAAGTGAGTGCTTTAGTCCCTAGGGAGTAAAAGTAATTATTTTTTTAATTCATTTCGAGTGACTTAGATAAACTCAAACAGCCAGTACTTGTTTAGTGGCAAAACAAAATATAGATAAAAAAATAAGATTGTGTTTAGTCTACGTGGTCTTAGTTCTATGCTTTTTCCGCATAGAAGGTGGCGCCATTCTATTTTTTCCAGTTTGTGTATGGACCATTTCGCCGATGCGATTTTGTTGTATCTGTGTCTGGTTGGAAAAAATACTTACCGCGAAAACTTTGTAATTGTTGTAGAGCGTAAATCGACACGATTAAAATAAATAGATTATTCTCACAATGTCGTCAAGTGATAGTGAAAATTATGATGTCGAGCAAAGAGCAAAAGACATAATTGATAATCTTTTGCCGCCGAAATCTAGAAAGATTTATTTAAAAACCTATGAAAGTTTTATGGACTGGAGGAATAAGAAACGCATTAATTCTTTCACAGAAAGCGTTTTTTTAGCATATTTTGATGAGATGTCCAAAAAATATCAATCGTCAACATTGTGGAGTATTTATTCAATGTTAAAATTGACTAAAAATTAAGCACGAAGTGCAAATGAAAACATACACAAATTTGATTGCATTGCTAAAGCGATTGCCCAGTGGACCCATAAAGGAAAAAAGTCAAAAGTTTTTACGTCTGACGAAGTGGGAACGTTTTTAAATAACGCTCCTAATAAAAAATATTTAGCGACCAAGGTATGTTTATGTACAATTTAAACACTTTTAACAATTTAACAATTAAAGGCAACAAGTACGTTACATATATTTTTAACAAAAACTTATTTACTTACAGGTTGCCTTGATTTTCGGCATATTAAGTGGCGCATGCAGAGGGATGGAACTGGTGAACATTACTCTGGCAGATGTCTAAAGCGACAATAAATTACAGGCTGTAAATTTGCCTAATACGAAGACAAATAAACAGCGAAAGTTCGTAACATCTGGAGAGTACTTGAAAATAGTTAAAGCTTATCAGCAACTAAGACCCAGTGACGTAACCACCAATCTTTTTTTTTAAACTACCAGAATGGGAAATGTACCAAACAGGTACAAATAGGGAAAAATAAAATCGGTTGCATGCCTAAGGAAATAGCAACGTACTTGAATCTGCCAAATCCAGAACTCTATACACAGGCCATTGCTTCTGCAGAACGTCAGCGACCCTTTTGGCGGATTCGGATGCAAATATCACCACGCTTAAAAGATATGGTGGTTGGAGGTCGGACCAAGTAGCTGAAGGGTACATAGAAGAGTCCATACAAAATAAGTACAACATCACCCAGCAAATTACATCAGGCATTAAGATAACTTCACAAAATGAGCCACGTCCGTCTACATCGCGCGATATGTCACATGAATTCCAGCAGTCGAATAATCGAAATGAGATCTGTGACGAAAAGTTTGAAATTCTGCCGACATCTCCGACTTTTACACAACAGCTGACATCAGAATCCTCAAAAAATTCCCAAATACAAGCTACTACGAGTACGCGTGTCAATATTCCCGGAATGACCATGATTTACAATATTAAAAACAATTCAAATTGTACATTTAACTTTAAGTAAACATTTTGTTTTTTATTTTTTGATTAAATCTTTTTGTATTGTACTGACTATTTTTTTCTCGCAATCGAAGTGAAAAATAGAGTTTTCGCCTGGAGACTAAAAGTCAATATAAACCCTCGGATAAATAGACACCCTCGCTAAAGCTCGGGTGGCTTACCACCTCGGGTATATATTGGCTTCTTTTAGTCCCTCGATAAAAATACACTATTATTTCATCCCTGGAAACATAGTGGTAACAGATGCACACACAGATGGACAATGATCCTTTTTTTATGATTTTAAATGATGTGGGCAGTGTTTCCAGACAACTATGACATCGGATTTCAAGATAGCCCCCTTATACTTCCCTTTAAGGCCGACAACAGGTCGGTGACCCTCTTTGAGTTGTTGATGTTTATGGGACGTGGTAATCATTTCCCATTACATGACCCGCTTGCTCGTTTTCCTCCCTCATAATCAAAAAAAATAAAATTTCAGACATAGAACCCTAAAAGCGAAATTAAATTAAAATAAGAATTATTTTTAATAAAACATTACTCGACTAATTCTAGACGGTAATAAATATTTTCATCATCATCATCATTTCAGCCGAAAGACGTCCACTGCTGAACATAGGCCTCCCCCAAGGCTCGGCAAATAGATCGGTCCCGTGCCAAATATAAATAAAATGAATGTTTTCAGTTGGAGTTAAATGCGTGCGCAAAAAAGGAAGGGGGTTACAAACCAGGCTCATTTCACATGAAAGACAAGTACTGTATTGTATTGAAAACCATGCTTGGTGACTTGTTTGATATTATTCTGAAAATCACTGGCAGAGACGACTGTCCTATACCAGAAGTAAGTATTGTGTAACCAAATGTTGTTGTTGTCTTATTTACGAGTCATCATCATCATCATCATCCCAGCCTACATATATATGTCCCACTGCATTGCACAGACCTCTCAAAATGAGAGGGCTTGAGCCGTAGTTCCCGCGTGGGCCCACTGCGGATTCGGAACTTCACACATACACCATCGAATTTCTTCTCAGGTGTATGCAGAATACCATACGATGTTTTCCTTCACAGTAAAACTTATGGTGAATTTCAAATCTTATTTCGCACGTAAATTCCAAAAAAACTCAGAGGTGCGAGCCCGGACTCTAACCCACGACCTTTTCGTTTAGAGACCATAGGTCAAACCACTAGACCACCACGGCTTTTCGCAAGTGGAAGTGGAGTGGTCTCATTTACAAGTGAGTTAAATAAATAAAATTAACAATAAGTTACGTAAGTATATATTGTTACTCTGTATGATAGCTCGTGCGGAGTAGCAAGATTTGATATAAAACTCCGCAAAGTACAACGATGAGCTAAACAAATACAAGCGTTTTAAATATTTCAGCAGATGATTGAGTTAATTTGACTGAACACCCCTATACTCGTAAAGTAGGTAATAATTACATCGAAATTTTTGATTTACATAAGACGTCTCCCACGCCAGTCACGCCTTTGACGCCGTACACTTTGAAAATCGACCAATAATGTGTGGAAACGTTTGTCAATCACAATAAAAAGTTTAAGTTTTGTTCATTTGTTATTTTTTCTTAATATTTGTATTCTCATTTGTAAATGAACTAAAACAATTACTTTGCTCACCCGCGACCTTACAATAGTTACGTTTATGCGTCTGGATGCTCTGGAATGCATGGAAATAATTAGGTACAACACTATGGGGTCTATTATTAATGAACAGGTAAATTTAGTATCTTCTCCTTTACTGCGGTTTGGGTCGAATTTGAACAGTTAGTATTAATTAAATATGCCTTATAAATAAATAAACAAAAAATTCAAGGTAGTTTTATAATATGTCAATAAAAGTTAATTTTTGTGGGGTAGTTTGAGAATAAGAAAAATAAAGTGGGTACTTGAGAAGTTACAGTGACAAGTTAAAACATTTGTTTTGGTTTGTTAGTTTAACAGTTGGTAGCATAGCATACGGTTGTGGTAACTCTGAAGATGAGCTCTGGTTGAGTTCGAAACGCGTCAGTGTAGCTTGGTGGTGGTGATGGTTGGGTTTATGTGATTTGTGTGTGTTCGTACAGTGTGGAGGTGGAGGAACTGCATGAACGCACATTTCTTGCATAAACGTAACTATTGTAAGGTCGCGGGAGAGCAAAGTAATTGTTTTAGTTCATTTGTAGGTAGGTAAGTTTAGGATTCGATTTGTGGCATTCGAACATGGCGGATGTAGACAGTATCTAATTTTACTATTTCTGATTCTTTGGCTAGTTGTAGTATAATAATTTTGATAGTGTTTCATGCGGCGATTAACCTTAACTGTTACATTGATCACAAAATTCTATATTGCTCTCGTGTCTAACATTTTTTAATGCGCAAGTTGTCTCCACGTGGTTTCTGGAATTTTAACTATCAAGTTGCAAAAACTACAATCACCGTACAACGTCGCTCCCAAAGAGAGCAATTAACTGATATTGGCACAAGCCTAGTGGCCGCTATTAAAGAGGAAGAGGAAGAAGAAGTAGGTAAGTTTATTTTTACCATCAATAAAATAATCCTGTGAACTTCTCTTAGAGTCTGTTACAAAACCGTCTGTTAAGAGAAGCTCACAGGATTATTTTATTGATAGTAAAAATAAACTTACCTACCTACAAATAAGAATACAAATATTAAGAAAAAATAACAATGAATAAAACTTGAACTTTTTTATTGTGATTGACAAACGTTAACGTGTAAACGGAAGTACACCGATATTTTTATGATAAAGTGTACACAAACATAATTATGAAACTAACATGTATTTTAGTAGGTATGCATTTGTACTTTGTACTATCTATCTATGGTATTGCACTGTATAGGATAACTATACTAAGTATAACTTTGTTACGTGACCGTGCAGCTAGTTCTGACTAGAGTACCTGTCAGGTACAGATTGCTATAATGTTAACGTTAAGTGTTTTGTATTTACTGCAATAAATTTTCAACGGATTGCGTTTTACCCTGGAAAAACCATGCAAATTTAGTGATTCCATCTAGGAATTTTCAATCAGAATATCGTAATTCGAGCCCGGACCACCACTTATAAGTTTTACGGAATTTATGTACAAAATTACATTTGCAAACTAAAAGTTTTCAGTAGGAAAAATCGTAAGTTAATCTGTTCTGCGCACAACTATGAAGCAGTTCCATAGTGTATGTGAAGTTCCCGATTCGCACTGGATCTGCATGGAAACTACAGCCCAGGTCAAGCCTTCTCTTTCTGAGAGAGAGAGGCCTATGCACAGCAGTAGAACGTATAGAATGAAGATGCTAATTACCCTTGATTTTTTTAAACTAAGTACTTAGTGAAAACAGTAATCAATCTACCCATAAAAATATAGGTTGTAGCAGTCACATTCAGTACTTCTATTACTAAAGCAAATCAAAGGGAGCAAAGTATCAAACTGTATGTATTGTTATTGTGTATGTATGTGTTGTGTATGTACCTATGTATTGTGTCAATCTTAAACAACAATATTAGGCGTAAATACTTAAGTGCATTTTTCCACTCTTGATTCCCTTAAACTGAGACTGTACTGAAGCTTATCATTGGATATCTTGTTCGAAATGGCTACAATTTCGAAATTCGAAAAGTCATGAAGAAACAGAACGTGACAAAATAAAAGTAAACAATCCACTGATCAAAATCTCGACAAATTTATAACTCCGATAAGTCCGAATGGAGGACCAAATTATTTTTAATGTTCTCATGTTTTCAGGGCAAATACGAAATCCGTGATTTTTACATCGACAACAGCAAATTCAAGGTGCCACAAATCTACGGCGAGTACAGAATTGAGGCACTGATTTACAAAGACGAAGTTATAATTGCATGCTATTTCTTATTCATAGATTTGATACCTAAAACCCAGAAATGAATTTTAAAGCCATAGCGTCAAAAATATTTATAGTAGAAAGTAAGTAAGTAAGTAACTTTATTCTGCATAAAATGCAACTATACAATTCTATACCACTAACCATAAGGTAAAATGATGTTTAGATATATTTGACGCTATGGCTGGATAAATATTTGTGCGTACGACTGTACAAGTAAAGAATAAAAATTTGAAAATCGTTAAATTTTTGTTCATCACATTATCATTTTAATTCGATTCCATGCTTATGTTTACAGTTTAATATTCGACTAATCATACATAACATAATATATACTTTTTCAGTCCGACGTACCACTACTTGTTGCTATATTGTTTTAATACTATATTTTAACTTGATTTAATCATTTAGATTAGAAGAAATTAAAAACACCGTATTTGTATATTTTGCCTTTAATAACTAAGCAAATGAGAAAAGCTTGCCTTTAGGACGTAAACAAATGCATCGGGCAAACTTATGATGCAACCTGTTGACTAATTAAAACAATTTTAGTTATCTATTCAACGCGACTCGGCTCCTTCAATCGTTACAAGAAAGCAATTAAAATCAGACATTCCGTACAGCATTGATTTTCATTGTTGTATGCAGAATCAAATGTTGTTTGTATTGGTAGTTGCAAAAGCATGAATCAAAATGTAGGTTGATACTTCAAATAATTAACATACAAGTACCAATTGCGTTGATAAGTAAGTACTGACTAGAGTGACTAGTTTAGCAGTTTTGGTTATATCCGTTTATTAACATTTTGACATAGATACTTATGATAAGGTAAATTCATATACCTAAGTCCTTATATATATTTATTACGCTGGTTCTAGTTATTAGGTTCAAAATATTTATGCAATTTGTGTCAATTACGCCAGTAAATGGTAAATCAGGCAAATAATCAGGCAGGAATATTTTTTTCCTAAGACGCATAATTTTCAAATAAAAAAAAGTATTGATTAAAGAAGTGCAAAAGCGTTTGGTCGACACCACTGGAGACCAAAGGGCTGGCAGCTATCTTTCTCAACGAATCGCCATCGCCATTCAATGAGGAAATGCTGCCAGTCTTTTGGGTATGATAACTTGATAACAAAAAGGGTCTTTTTAGGGTTCCGTAGTCAACTAGGAATCCTTATAGTTTCGCCATGTCTGTCCGTCTGTTTGTCTGTCTGTCTGTCTGTCCGCGGCTAAGCTCAGAGACTGTTAGTACTGGAAAGCTGTAATTTGGCATGAATATACATATCAGTCACGCCAACAAAGTGGTAAAATAAAAAATAAAAAAATGATTTTTTTTAGGGTACCTCCCATTGACGTAAAGGGGGGGTGATTTTTTTTTCTCGACTAATCCTATAGTGTGGGGTATCGTTGGATAGGTCTTTTGAAATCGTTGCGGGGTTGCTAACATGATTTTTCTATTCAGTGGTCTGTTTGCGAAATATTCAACTTTAAAGTGAAAATTTTCATTGAAATCGAGCGTCCCCCCCCTCTAAAATCTAAACTGTTGGTTGGAAAAATTTGAAAAAATTCAGAATGGTAGTAAATATTATTTACTAGGAAAAATTATAGCGGCTAAGATTGCTTGGAAATTATTTGTAGTTTTAGAGTAAATAGTAGCCTAAGGTATAAAACATACCTAAACTTAGATGATTCCGTACACATACGAAATCCTTAGAAAAATATTACTTGATTTTTTCGTAATGGCTACGGAACCCTACCTTGGGCGTGTCCGACACGCTCTTGGCCGGTTTTTAGACTTAATCTAGTTGTTTTTAAATTAGATACCTATTTAGTTTTTAGTTAAGTTTTATTCATTGTATTTGTATTCTTAGTTTCAATAAATTTAGTATTCAATTAACTTAATATACTTACAGGGCATCACGCATTTCTACTCAAACTAGTTCATTTAAGTGAAAGTATTAAGGTATCAAAAGGGTGGTAAAAATCGACATAATTAAGTATTGCATTTTGCTCCTGCCTTTTTGCTGCTATTCATAGCATACAATGACATAGGTAGCAGTGGCGTGGCACCGTAACAATTAAATTTTCTCCATTTGTCCAGATCTATCCTTCGCTCTTTCTCCACTGGCTTCTGTAAGGTAGTATTTTTTTTTGCTCAGAGTTACCTTTCTATATAAAATTTTCACGTAACGACACTGATAGGTAGACAATGTATGTACTGGTAGCAAGAAAAATTTAACTAATTAAATGTGTTTGCCGCTACGTGGCACATCAGCATGTAGTGAGCGAGTCATCTCCACCCTTAACACGTTCCACAGGAGCACAGGCCTCCTCTCGGATTGAAAGGGCTTGGACTCTACCGCCGGCCCGGCCGGAACTTCACACACACCATTAACTAAACAAAACAAATTATAAAATTAATGTTGTTAGACAAATAAGTAGGTAGTTTAGAACAGTAAGTGTTGTTTGTGAGACCATAGAATAACACCTTAATATAAGTATGTTACTATCTAGCCATATGATGTTGATGATGCACTGGAAGCGTGTTACAATCAGCGACAGATAAATCATTCGCGATTTTCGCTCGCTGTTTATAATTAATATGTATACTTAATTTTCTTTTTTCTTGAATAAAATAAAAAAAAACTGTTTCGTAGTTATATTTAGGTTGTCTCACGATGTTTGAACGAAAAAGCAGTTTTGCACTTATATTCCCAAAAACTCAGAAGTGCGATGCGAGCCCAGATATGAACCCGCTATACCTACTCTATTTGTGAGGCCATAGGTGGGTCATTGCTTTTTGTGAGCGAAGTGAGCGAGTAAGGATCAGCAAATTTCAGTCGATCCATATAACCCACCAGGGCTTCTCAGCAGCCCTCGTCAACCCTCGTCGCCTCACCGCCACACGTTAATCTTTTATTATATCCCTCAATCAAGTCAAGTGCAGGTCCTTGACTGAACTACGATCGAGATAGGACAAGGTCAATGACCGACGCAAGCCCGCCGTAGCCCAATCACAACTAATCAGTGCGTGAGAAACCCATTTACAATATAATAATTGTCACAACAATGTATAACGCTTATTGTCCGGAACTGGCAATAAGATAAAGGTATGTATTGTCAGAAGCAAGACATTACCTCAAGTTTTGTAGCCTAAAATCCAACTGTAAAATTATACACCTGTCTATAATTGGTAGTACTTTTATATTTAAATACATCTTCTTTCTAATCAAATATATAAAAATCTCGTGTCACGGTGTTTGTTACCAAACTCCTCCGAAACGGCTCGACCGATTTGTATGAAACTTTTTTCTCCGTATTCGGTAGGTCTGAGAATAGGTCGTAGGCTATTTTGTATCCCCCCCCCCATCCTCCGCAGACGGAGTCGCGGGCAACAGCTAGTAGGTATATAAAAATTTCGTGTCACGGTGTTTGTTATCGAACTCCTCCGAAACGGCTTGACCGATTTTTATGAAACTTTTTCTCTACATTCGGTAGGTCTGAGAATAGGTCGTAGGCTATTTTTATAGGTACCCCTATTCTTCGCAGACGGTGTCGCGGGCAACAGCTAGTAATAAAATAACAATATAGTGAAAAAACCAAACAATAAAATAAAATTTATCACAGGCTTTAAAGTAACAAATTGTAAAATCTATAATTTGATCGAAATGTGACTTAAATAAAAGATTGTACACTGGGTCAAGGGGTCATCCAACTCCACAAGGTTGCCTAAAAAAATATTACCGCTTGGTTTTGATATCGCATCTTTGAGTTTTTGAAATTTTTAAGTGTAAAACTGCTATTTCTATAGAAATCATCATATTAACCAAAAGACGTCCACTGCTGGACAAAGACCTCCACCAAAGAGTTCCACATCGATCGGTCCTGCGCTGCCCACATCCAAGTGGTTCCTGCGACCTTCACCAGATCGATGGTCCATCTTGTTAGGGGGCTTCCTACACTACGTCTTCCGGTTCGCGGTCGTCACTCTAGAACCAACCTTACTGCCCCATCAGCCGTCGGTTCTACGATCAATGTGCCCTGCCCATTGCCACTTAAGTCTGGCGGCTGTCCGAACCTCTCACTCTATCGCGCAGCCTTATAGGAAATAAACTTAAGAAAGACTCCTCCTAAGTAGTCAAGTGTCGACATAGACAAGATGACGTTCCGAATTGGAAAAAATAATTAAGTTCTATTCAGTTATGTAATTAAGTTAAGTCTATTCTGTCCACTACTACATGCAGGAAGGGTCTATCTAGAGTATTTTTTTATAAATAAAATACACAATAACATTACGATCAAATAACAGATAGGAGTAGTTTTTTTACTGTGGGATTTTACACTATTCGTATTCTTTCTTAATCTACAGTGCTCAGTGGCGCGTATCGATGACTAAATAGGTCATCGTCCTAACTAAACTAAATATAAGTACTTACTCTTTTTCCATTCTATGCCCTTGAAACTCTAAATCTAGATAGGTATTTAAATTAGTTAATGATAGATGATCATGATTGAAAACCCCTTATAGAGAAAACACTGCTGCTCCGAGTATCATCTAGAAATAACAATGAGTAACGTGTATGACTAACTGACTGACAGAAGATGGACAGAAGAGTCGGCAACGCGATTGCAAGTCCTCAGAAGTAGCAAACTCCCATTTGATTCTAGTCTCGTTATATCGAATAATAATATATTTATAGATCGTAAAAAACCGGCCAAGTACGAGTCGGACTCGCGCACTGAGGGTTCCGTACAATCAAGAACAAAATATTTATACGCCAAAAAATTAAAAGCAACGATTAAGACGAATTACCAGTTTTAATTATTTTCCTAAGATCAACTTACGCTTGACCGGTTTTTATTATTTGTTAAGTACATTTGTCTCTATTATCATTCCGAGTTTGAGGTTTGTATTTTAAAACTTTATAGATATACATCGAAAACAAAAATGAAACGTATCTTGTATGAGTTTTTAATTGTTTGTTGTTGTAGCGCGAGTTTCTGGCTGTCTATCTTTATTACAGTTCTTGAGATACAACTCTATGACAGACAGAATCGCGAGTACGAATTGTTAAGTAAATCATCAATCATAATAACCCTTTCTTCATCGAAGTGCCTACCTAACATTTCCATATTGATTATGATTATGACAATTGATTGATCATAAAGATTCCGGTTACAAAGCTAGTGTCAGCCTACGCCGTCTTCGCGACTGCTATACGACCACTTTGTGACGCAATTATCAGCGGAATTATAATATCAGATTAAATTAAATTAGTGTACCTACACAAACCAATATCCTTACTCATGGAGGTATTTCTACCAACTCCGAACGAGCGATAAAAAACATTGAATAAAACATTCAACATACTAGAGTGCAAACTGCAAATACGAGTAGGGTACAGTCAACAGCATAAATAAGTGGTCATTTCTGTACCTTGTCGTTTCAATCGTTTGACAATTTTGTATGACATTTCAAACATGACGTTAAAGTGACAAGGTACATAAATGATCACTTATTTATGCTGTTGACCCTACCTAATGTTAGGCTTCCGTAACCGAAGGGCGACAAATTGTCTGTCTGTCAAAGCCGAAAATACGTAATCTGTATTGCAGTACTGTTACAAATAATAAAAATCCGGCCAAGTGCGAGTCGGATTCGCGCACCGAGGGTTCCGTACAAATTTGTAGGTATGTCTTAATATACGCCGT
Source organism: Archips crataeganus (assembly GCA_947859365.1). Taxonomy (NCBI): domain Eukaryota; kingdom Metazoa; phylum Arthropoda; class Insecta; order Lepidoptera; family Tortricidae; genus Archips; species Archips crataeganus. Next base: position 10,857,915 of record OX402058.1, read on the forward strand.
GAACAGACGTATCTACTATAATCCAGTGTTAGCAGAGCCCTACTTTAAAGTAAAATGTATCAATGAACTAAAACAATTACTTTGCTCACCCGCGACCTTACAATAGTTACGTTTATGCAAGAAATGTGCGTTCATGCAGTGGGTACTTGAGAAGTTACAGTGACAAGTTAAAACATTTGTTTTGGTTTGTTAGTTTAACGTTTGGTAGCATAGCATACGGTTGTGGTAACTCTGAAGATGAGCTCTGGTTGAGTTCGAAACGCGTCAGTGTAGCTTGGTGGTGGTGATGGTTGGGTTTATGTGATTTGTGTGTGTTCGTACAGTGTGGAGGTGGAGGAACTGCATGAACGCACATTTCTTGCATAAACGTAACTATTGTAAGGTCGCGGGTGAGCAAAGTAATTGTTTTAGTTCATTAATATGGACCTCCGCAAAGTAACGCCTGATTCAATAAATTATTTAAAATGTATCATTTTACATTGGTAGTTCGGAACCCCCTTACGAAATTACAAATGTTTCAGATTTTTCCCTATACGTATACTTGTAGTAAGTATTAGACGGTATTACTTGACAAATTTCATAGTTCTAGGACAACGGAGAATTTAATCTATCTAATACATAAAAATCTCGTGTCACGGTGTTTGTTATCGAACTCCTGCGAAACGGCTTGACCGATTTTTATGAAACTTTTTTCTCTATATTCGGTAGGTCTGAGAATAGGTCGTAAGATTATTATTCGTAGGTCGTAGGCTATAATTTATATGGCAAAACAACGTTTGCTGGGTCATCTAGTACCCTATAAAATTTTGATTCCCATGAGAGAGTCGAATTATAAGTTTTTTGCGGCATATAAGGGTCTTGACAGACGGATGGACATACAGACGGACAACAAAGTGATCCTATAAGGGTTCTGCTTTTTCCTTTTCAGGTACGGAACCCTAAATATTTAATTAAAAATTATAGGGGTACCAGGCAACGTATAAAAATCGAGAAATTCACGTCCCATTGTCACATTACAATACAAGGGGAGCTAGTTTTCATCATTATTTTTCTTTGTTTAATACATTTTTATACATAGTTATTTGATAAGATCATTGGTTTCGACCACTTGCATAAATGTAAATTCAACAATAATAATGATAAATATTTGTTGAAAAAAAAGAAGCATTTTGCTGACTTTAATAAATTTCAAGTGAATCTTAGTCTATAATTTATCTCATGAAATACAAACATTAAACGTCAAAAATAGCTCATAAAAGTAAAAGACGTTATTCATTGAACTTTTGTCTTCTTTATTTATTTATATTTTAGAAAGCACTCACTTTTAACATCTAATTGTTTTGCCTCACATTTCATGAAAAAATACGGACCGATTTTTGAAATCACATCACTCGAAAATACCATTCGAAAGTGGTAAAAATCGGTAGTCAAAAATGTTTTCGACTAATTGTCAAAATTAATTAGATTAGGGCTACATTTTTCGCCTACCTACTCTACTCTATTTCAAATTCAGCACAATTAGGTACTCGCCACTCAGAATTGGCTAAGTAAAGTTTTTTGAAGAGGCAGTCGGCGTTCTGGAGATTGAGAAACTGCAGCTGTTTTATTTTTATCTCCTATTGTTTACTGGAAATATTTTTTTGAGTGTTTGAGATGACATTTGTGAGATTTTATGGTTGACAAGCCGTTCGTGCTCAGAACTTAGTAGAAACAGAAAAAAAATACCGAAGTGAACTGTCACTGCTGTCAATGTCAAATCGTTTGCGTTTCGTTTGCTTTGCGTTTTGGTGTGCTCAGTGTGATTTTTTTACTATTTTTATCGACCTCCGCATAAAATCCTGACTTTCAATTTTACCGCATTTCTCCATAACTTATGCACAATAATTGGATCACGATTGAATACTTTCGATCACTATTTTGGAACTGCTTCTTGGACACCGCAAAGCAAATGAAACGCAAACGGTTAGATTTCATTTGACATTGACAGAAGCGACAGTTGAATTCGTTTTTTTTTTTCTATTTCTTCTTAGTACTGAGCACGAACCGCTTGTCAGCCATAAAATCTCACAAATGTCATCTCGAACACTTAAAAAAATATTTCCAATAAATAAAAGGAGATAAAAATAAAACAGCTGCAGTTTCTTGGTGTTGAAGTCGACCACTGTCGAAAAAATATATAATTAGCATCTCTTCAAAAAACTTTACTTAGCCAATTGTATTTTCGAGTGATGTGAAAATCGGTCCCCTGGTCGTCGAAATTTTACTTCGAACTTGATTAAATATAAATTCTCCTTGAAGAGTCTGACCTAGATATCTTATACAACACTTAATTTTAATAATTATTCGTACCGTTTACCTCTGTAAAACCAGTAAGCCGTACTTTAGTTAGAATAGGTACAGTACAGTATCATAGATAGCTAATCTAGTCTAGTCATCTTTAATAAGTACCTAAAGAAAATAAGAGCTAAACTAAATATACAGAAGAATATTTAGTACAGATAACCAAACGTGCAGATCTAAATAGTTATTGATATTTGCCCTTAATTTATACTTACTTATAAAGAGTACTGATTGATTAGCTGACTGACAGACAAAACTCATCCTAAACCACTGGAGCACACACTTAAAATTTGACAGAAATATTCGTTGAGGATCAAAGAAGGGATTTTTTATATTCTAGAACTAGTTTTTTTTATTCTTCCACATAACCGAAGCCACGGGATAAAGGTAGTGGGTGCAAAAGAAGTAACAAATTCGACAGCAATGATCTTCAGGATCAAGTGGAAACGACAGCGGCTAAAAATACGGTAGTAGCCAAAACAAGATTTTATTATTGGTAAAATAGGGGCACTGTACAATAATGGGCACGTGAGAATTCGACACGTGAAATAAATCATTTCTCCACCAAAAGCCGGAAAACAACGATATTTGATACCCGTTTCCACGAAGCCTTCGATGGCATATAACTGAACTTTTGGAAATATTGCAGAAAACTACTTTTGTTTACTCGCAGGCTGTTTACTCCGGAAAGGGAAGTTATTTATATTATACTTAATGGAAAATAAAACTATGAAGTTTCCTAAAAAAACATGTTTCGATTACACAATGTAAAATTGTTATGGAAATAAACTGAAACTGAATTGAAATGGCGAACTAATTCCTGTAAATTAATATCTTGTAGGAATCCTAAGTTTACCACGAGTCGAACTTATTCACCAAGCTGTAAAAGATATTATTAAATCGTAAAAAGTTATAAAGGTACCTACTTTAGCAAAATTTATGCTGTCTATGAATGGCCGAAGCAATGTCAAAAATGACAGATAACATAAATAAAATAAAATTAAAAAATAAATACTTCAGGCATGAACCGATATTACATTTAACATATTAATAAATAAAAGATAATTAATAAATACATGGTGATACATGTCAAAAAAAGCTTAAGAACCCCTAGTTAGTATTAAAATGGAACTAGCAAGATAAGTATACAAGCATGTCTCTTTGCCGTTGTCCTAACAAAGAACCCTCATGGTTCCGCTATGTTCGGCTTACCTAGCCGTTTTCTAGTACTGTTAGTACCAGAAAACTTTACATTACTAGTTTTTCCAGTGAGATATCGTGTCAAATGTCATCGTCACCATCTATCATCTCCTTACCTAAATGGTTGGCTTAGCGTGAAAACTTTTACAACAATAGTACAAATAACGAATTAAAAAGAAAACTGTCAAAGCTAAGTAGGCTTTACAAGTGAACGAGCAGTAGCCAACCAAAACCGAGTAGCGTACTTTAACCTGCGTGTGGCCCGATTCACTCTTTTTAAAAGCTTTTTATTTACTTGCGTCTTGCAATGTATGTATAATATGTACGTACGGGTCAAATCTTGGAAGTTGAATTTGACCCACTTCCAGTGGTCGGATTTACTTGAAATTTGGTATACTTATGTAAATTGGATGACAATGTAAGTCAGTCAACAAAAAGTACAGTCAGCGAAAAAGCTTGCATAGAAAATGAAATTTATAACAAAAACTTATTACATTTTTTTTATTTTGCACGATTAAGTATCATCGGTGGCCCCGCGGTCTTGCGTGTTCTACTTATCTTGTTTTCAGTGGGTGATGGTTAGTTTCACATTAATATAGTGAATGATTAGCATGAACAAGGCACCCGGAACCGACATCAGTATCGGTATGATTGATTCTTTGTACTGGTCGCGCTTGAATGGCCGCCGGGCTCGCGGCGCGTGCGCACTGCCATTGCTGACCGCCAGGATTTGTGTTCCTATGACAGCGAGATAGACAAAGAGATGAATAAGTACGTTTTGTAAAAAAAAAACATTTTAGATAGATGTTTTTTGTTACCTGTGTACTTCCATCGAAACTATATATCTGTACGGAATTTCAAGTAAATCCCAGCACTGGCTGGTACATACTAAATATACTTATAATACGCGGCATGATTTAAAGTAAAAACTAAAAACTAAAAGGTATATGAAAAAGTGTACCTAATGAATATTTGGTTGACGGAGGCAAAATGTGTAAGGGATTGAGAAATTTCTTTTTTAATTTAGTTTTGCTGTAGTACGTTATACCTACTGTTGCGAGAGTTGTCGTTAGCTTATGACTGCTCTCCAGCCAGACCAGACCCGCTTTGTGTAGACTAAGGTTGAAAAGTTAAGTGTTAACCCATTTAAGTAGTCTCAAAATGTATGGAACTCTCAGTCATAACTCAGGATTAACAAAGATTTTTTTAACTCTAGACCGTACAATTAGACTCAATTGTAATACTTGAACAGATTTATGTCAATATTGGTAACTATTAGGTATGTGTAATGAATGATTGATAAAATTGCATCCTCGTTAGCATAAATTTAAATAATTATACATATTAAATAATAATAAAATTCAAAAGGCATCACGGTCCATCGTCGTCGCGCACTACATACTTTGACCGCGAAATTCCTTAAGTCGGGCCGCCCCACACGCACTCACCGAGGTCACACTCTAATTTGACAACTGACATTGTTCTAGGTGATTTTATTTCGTACCAAAATCGCCTTACCTACCTTTAATTATATCCGGTCAGTATAAATACGGTGGAGTGCGAGTCAAATTTATCAGTCGGCCGTACACGGTTTGAAGTGATCTTTGTTCGCCAGAAAATACACAGACCACGGAAAAAATGAAACCGATGGTGGTGTTGTTCGCTCTCGCCTCCGTGGCTTGCGGGTCGCTGCTGCCGCTGGCGCAGCCGCCGCACCACCCCGCGCTGGTGCTGGACCCGCACGGCCGCCCGCTGGACACCGCCGAGGTCATCGGCGCCCGCGCGCTGCACCTGCAGGCCAAGGCTCTGGAGCACCACACGCCGCTCGTGCATGCCGTGGCGCCGCTCGCGCACTCCGTGCTGGCCCCTGCTGTGGTCGCCCACGCCCCCGCCGCCGTCTCGCACCAGTCCCGTGTGGACGTCATCTCCAGCCCGGCCGTCGTCTCCCACGCCGTGCACGCCGCGCCCGTGCTCGCCCACGCCGCTCCTCTGCTGGGCGCTCACTCGCTCGGATACTCTGCTCACGGTCTCGCTGCCCACGGACTCGCCGGACACGGACACTGGCTGAAGAAGCGCTCCCTGGGACACTACGCTCTGGCCGCTCCCGTCTACGCTCACGCTCCCTCCGCCGTCTCGCACCAGTCCCGTGTTGATGTCGTCTCCAGCCCTGCTGTGGTGTCCCACGCCGTGCACGCCGCGCCCGTGCTCGCCCACGCCGTTCACGCTCCCATCGTCGCTCACGCCATCGCGCCCTCCGCCGTGTCTCACCAATCCCGCGTTGATGTCCGCACCAGCCCCGCGGTATCCCACGCTACCTACAGCTACGCTCCCCTCGCGCACAGCGTGGTCGCCGCTCCCCTGGCCCACTCTGGTCTCCTCCACTCCGCCCCACTTTACCATTCCGCGCATCTCGGCCACTCCAGCCCCCTCGTTCATGCGTGGTGAACAGCGAACCTGGCGAACACCAAATATTTTTAAATTGTAAATACATAAAATAATGTAAAAAAATAATTTTTAATTCCATCAATAAAACAAACAACGATGTTGTTAAAAATAATTAGTCATTTTCATTACTGGAGTAAGTTCTATGATGAAATGAAGGAATTTGGCAGGCATGCCTAATACCTTACGAGTAGGTAAGTATCTACCTAACGATATTATAATAAGGCTATCAGAATTACTTAAAAAACCGGCCAAGAGCGTGTTGGACACGCCCAAGATAAGGTTCCGTAGCAGGTACGAAAAAATCTTTGCGTACTTTATTAATGTGGTTGTTTTGGTCCCAACGTCGGCGGTACAGCGCCATCTATCGGCGAATTGTGTAACTAATCTAATCTACAGTCTACTAGTACGAGTATGTATGTTGATTGTTTTTCAGATGTAATATATTTATTTTTATTTGAAAGAAGATACTGTTAGCGTGATCTTATAGGTACTTGAAGAAAAAAAATGCTTGCAATGGCGGTTAAATTACAATCTTAGTTTAGAAATATTTTTTTACAAAAACTTAAAAACTGCTCAACTGATTAAGTTGAAAATAATTTTCCTTGAAAGTTTTTATTATGTTTAATTTACGTGATATTTTCATATTTTTTAGACGTGCGGTTCAAAAGTTAGAGGGGGACACATTATTTTGAACTTACGGAGTGAATATCTCCGAAAATATTTACTTTATCAAAAAATGGTTTTAGAAAACCCCTATTTATTTTCAAATACCCATCCAATGATAACCCGCACTATAGGATCAGTCGATAAAAAAAAATCACCTCCACTTTACGTCTATGGGAGGTACCCTAAAAAAAACTTTTTTAGTTTTTTTTATTTAATCACTTTGTCGGCGTGACTGATATATATATTTATGCCAAATTACAGCTTTCTAGTACTAACAGTCTCTGAGCTTAGCCGCGGACAGACAGACAGACGGACAGACATGGCGAAACTATAAGGGTTCCTAGTTGACTACGGAACCCTAAAAATGGACTGAATTTTATTATGGTAAGAACCACGTAAGAACTAAATATTGGACATTTTTATATTTTTAGCTTTATTATTATTTCCCTAAACAATGGAACGTCGTGAGCGAAACTCTGCTTTACGGCTTGATGCAACTCCCTGAGATTGGGAGTCGCGGGCAACAGCTAGTCTTCTAATATACAGGGTTATTTGTAATTCACTAGCATCCTTTTAACCCTAAACTCCTACCACTTAAACAAATGTTTTTTGTTTTACGGCTTTTGTCATAACTTAATATTTTTGGTGTAATAACGGTTTGAAAATTTGAGATTACCTCTTATTTTTACGATACTCTGTGTATTTGTATGGGAAAAAAGTGCTGCATTTTAAAAAGTCGTAAAACAAAAAACATTTGTTTGAGTGATAGGAATTCAGGGTTAAGAGGATGTCAGTGAATTAAAAGTAACCCTGTATAAAAATCTCGTGTCACGGTGTTTGTTATCGAACTCCTCCGAAACGGCTTCGCCTATTTTTATGAAACTTTTTTTTCTAAATTCGGTAGGCCTGAAAATAGATAGGTCTCGTAGGCTATTTTTTGTATGCCTACCCCTATTCTTCGCGGACACCTAACAACTAGTCTATTCTATAAATATTTATAACACAGATACTTTTTTAGGGCTCCGTGCTCAAAGGGTAAAACGGGACCCTATTACTAAGATTCCGCTGCCCGTCCGTCTGTCTGTCTATCCGTCTGTAACCAGGCTGTATCTCATGAAGCGTGATAGTTAGACAGTTGAAATTTTCACAGATGATGTATTTATTTCTGTTGTCGCATAACAGCGAATATTAAAAAACAGAATAAAATAAATATTTAAGGGGCTACACAACAAACGTGATTTTTTGGCGTTTCTGAAGTATCATTAATGTACACAATGTACAGATTTTTTCTGAGTGTTGTCTTATTGAATTGTTATGTAATAGATACATGCATGCATCTTTGTAGATTTATATTAGCTGTTGCCCGCGACTCCGTCTGCGAAGAAAATTAGTTTAATTTATTTAATTTATTGAATCAGGCGTTACTTTGCGGAGGTCCATATTAATGAACTACTTAACTCACCCGCGACCGACCTATTCTCAGACCTACCGAGTACAGAGAACAAAAGTTTCATAAGAATCGGTCAGACCGTGTCGGAGGAGTTCGATAACAAACACCGTGACACGAGATTTTTATATATTTTATAACCCACACGCTAAAATCAATAATTTCAATTAATTTCTGAATTTTCAGGTAATTCACTTCGAAGGGCTCTTCTATAGGTAAATTATGGTCTGACGTTCCCTGTTTTAAAGTTGCTTTTCAGTGCTTATAAATTTAATATTTTTTGTGAGTACATATTATAATATACAGAAAAAAAAGGTTTCAATAATTTTCTCTTTTATAACAAGTATCTGTAAAATTATGATTAGTATTAGTACTTGAAATACTTAAATGTTTTCTTGTTTTAATCAAAACCCCATTTTTCCTTGGCAATAAGAAAACTGGTTTGCATTCTCTATTAGAATAAGTTATGCCTAGAACCTCATAATAAACCTCAATAAAACAAAAAATTATCTAGCGTGAATTGAGCGTGAAAAAACATAAAAATATAGCAAAATGTCTTCACGGGGGCATCCACTTCACAAAATGTCATCAAGTGTTACAACAGTTACAAAATGAACATGAACTGAACAACGAATTCTTAATGTGAATAAATAGCCAATAGGGATGACGACACCACACCACTAATCAACTGACGTACTTTTCATAAACTGTCAAAACAAAATACTATTCTCCCATCGATTTTGTATGACAATTGCTGGTTATGATGTCACTTTTATGGTCAATTCAATTGACTAACTATTTGCTTATTGGAAAATCAATCTGATTTTCGTGGCCAAAATAAAGTGTGTTTATTATTTCTAGAGTCGCGTTTTGTAATTATTGTTTCAAAGTGGCGTCACATCATCCCTATTTTATTCACAATTCGAATAAAACCTCATATAAATACGAGAACTTCATTCCCCTTTATATGTATGTAGTTAGGACTTACTCGTTCAAGACCTTTCAACCATTATAATAATTATGGAGAGCCTTGCTATACATGTACTTGTCCGATAGCCTTGTTATAATTACATATCTGTTCGCACCACGCAATCACATTGCATTGAAAAGCTTCGTTACCTTCATGATTGTTTTAATATCGAGAGCGTTGTTATAATGTAAGATTAATTTATATTAGGATGGGTATAAAAAGTAAAGAATACAGGTATTTTAATTAATTTATATATTTGTCTATTCGTTTTAATGAAGTCTACTAAAACGAAAACTACATTATTCGTCGAATCAGTTTTTCGCTTCACCAGTGAGCGGCATGGGCCAAGGGGGCTGAATGCAGGAGGCCATGATGGGACAAAGTCGAAAGAGGAGCGGTCCACACAGCGGAGTGGGCCAGAGGAGCGACGTGGGCGACGTGCGCGGGAGAGGAGATGACGTCGACGCGAGACTGGTGCGACACGGCGGAGGGAGCGACGTGCGCGACAATGGGGGCGGCGTGCGCGACAACGGGCGCGGCGTGCACTGCGTGGGACACCACAGCAGGGCTGGAGATCACGTCCACACGGGATTGGTGGGAGACAGCAGCGGGGACGGAGTGCGCGATAGGAGCCCAGGAGAACAGGGACCTCTTTTTAAGCCAGTGACCGTGAGAAAGACCGGAGTGGGCACCGACGAGGGAGTGAGCACCGACGAGAGAGTGGGCACCGATAAGGGAGTGAGCACTGTGGAGGGGAGCAGCCACAATGGAGTGGACGGGAGCGGCGAGCACAGAGTGAGATACCACGGCAGGGCTAGAGTGGACATCAACGCGAGACTGGTGGGACACAGCGGCGGGCGCGATAGCGTGGGCGACGACGGGAGCGTGCACGGCGTGGGCGAGCACGGGCGCGGCGTGTACGGCGTGGGATACCACAGCAGGGCTGGAGATGACATCAACACGGGACTGGTGGGAGACGGCGGAGGGAGCGTGAGCGTAGACGGGAGCGGCCAGAGCGTAGTGTCCCAGGGAGCGTTTCTTCAGCCAGTGTCCGTGTCCGGCGAGTCCGTGGGCAGCGAGACCGTGAGCAGAGTATCCGAGCGAGTGAGCGCCCAGCAGAGGAGCGGCGTGGGCGAGCACGGGCGCGGCGTGCACGGCGTGGGAGACGACGGCCGGGCTGGAGATGACGTCCACACGGGACTGGTGCGAGACGGCGGCGGGGGCGTGGGCGACCACAGCAGGGGCCAGCACGGAGTGCGCGAGCGGCGCCACGGCGTGCACGAGCGGCGTGTGGTGCTCCAGAGCCTTGGCCTGCAGGTGCAGCGCGCGGGCGCCGATGACCTCGGCGGTGTCCAGCGGGCGGCCGTGCGGGTCCAGCACCAGCGCGGGGTGGTGCGGCGGCTGCGCCAGCGGCAGCAGCGACCCGCAAGCCACGGAGGCGAGAGCGAACAACACCACCATCGATTTCATGTTAACGTGGTCTGTGTTGTTTTTGATTCGACGAGAACTGGATCACTTCAAACCTAGTGGTTGACTGATACAGTTAACGGTCATTCTTTACTATTTATACTGACACGCAAATAATTAGTTTATTATTTAACGAGGCTTAATTTAATGTAAGTCGGATACAATGTCAAGTGTCATATGAAAGTAACCGACCTCGCTCGGAGGGCAGCTTTAGCATTCCGAGTTGCAATTCGAAAACCGCTTAATCACTGTCTGGTCACCCGTCTTGAGTAGTTAACGTTCCGATCAACTAGACTACAGTTAAATCTGCAGGAACAATAAAACAAGTTAACTTAGTTGTGGGCCGGATCCAGTGCCAAATAAGATTTCTAGTGTGCTAAAAAATAATCTTATTCAGTTGCTGATTACATAAGCTGCTAATTAGCAGACTTAGCAAATTTAGTTATTTTATTAATTCACCTCATTAATTCACACCTTATGCAATTAGGATATGCACTGAGTTTTTAAACACCACCAATTTAAGCAAACCAATTGCATGCACGAGTGCTTAACTGGTTTATGATTGAACGTCATACGTCACACGTCATACTGCGTATAGGAAGAGAGTAATGAACCTTTGCTCGGGATTGTTTCAAAATCTATGCAACAGATACTCTTAGTCACCGCTATTGACTATTAAAATGTTGTAAAAGTACATTAACACACTACAAGTTTTTAGTAATTTAAGTATTTAGAAATTAGCTTCTTCCCACGACTTCACTACCTACTAACGCAAGCAAGAAATTTTTACTTTTTATAAGTTACTAGCTGTTGCCCGCGACTCAGTCTGCGAATAATAGGGTATAAAAAATAGCCTACGACCTTATTCTCAGACCTACCAAACACAGTGAAAAAGGTTTCATAAAAGTCAGTCAAGCCGTTTAGGAGGAGTTCGATAACAAACACTGTGACACGAGATTTTTATATATTAGAAAAAGCTTATCCGCTTCCTAGTATCTAGTTATCTTTAGATCCTGTATCGTGAACAACAATCAAATGCGTGCACAATTTTGTTTAGTTGGCTCGAGCGTAATCGGCTGACTTCCGGCTCAATAATGAAGTTAGTTCACTGAACATTAAACGCAAAACGAATAAAATCGAATGTTACAAAACTCTCGTTTGAAAACTGAAATAAACTCTTGTTTATTACAATATTTAAACAAGAGTACTATTCTAAAACTGTTTTTTCTATGTTCATTAACAAACCAACCTATGCAGGTTTATAAATAAATACCAACCTGATTAGAACTTCGGTTTTAGTTTCGGGTATTTTTTGTGTTTAGAGAAGTAAAATTTTTTTTAAGAAAGAATCCATTTTATACTATATACATAATATACTATCCATATCCATACTAATATCATAAATGCAAAAGTGTGTCTGTCTGTCTGTTACCTCTTCACGCTTAAATCGCTGAACCGATTTAGATGAAATTTGGTATGGAGATAGTTTGAGACCCTGGAAAGGACATAGGATAGTTTTTATCCCGGAAAATTCCATAGTTCCCGCAGGATAAACGATAAACGAATTCTTTGCAGACGGAGTCACGGAACTCGCGGACAACAGCTAGTAAAATTGAACTGACTCTTAAAAACCACGAAAATAACTTTGTACTTATCTGTTTCAATTGTTGGTCCTTCAACAAGAGCTAGCAGGTACGGACCATAGTCATCTACCTTCCACATTCCATACCTTCCACATACTATCTATTGGGTTTCTGAGTCAATATCAAAAAAATTGTACACAATTAAGGGATTTAATTAAAACAAAACATAATTGATTCCTTTGTGTGACGCAAGTTACCCATATAATTTGTATGACTAACTTTCGTTATACAAAGGAAGCGATCGTGATTTTGTTTTGGTATTGACTCTTCTATCAATCCCGCTACATCAAGCTGAAGCACCGACTTCAAACAAATCAGTACTGATGTAGAAAGTTATTTTCATGGTTTGAGAGTTGGTTTTATTTTTATTTTATACCTACATTTTTTCTTGCTTTTTAGTGTAACTAATCTACTTAAGTTACAATAGCAATAGCGTAATGTCAGCTCGTAATTTTCAACAGAATATATTGCTTTTCCAATTCAGACTTTAATTTGTTAAGGAGTCTTTCTGGTGTTTCACCATCAGTTCCACTTCACCATACGAATTGAGACGAGCATAAATTGCTTAACAACTGTGTTAAAGTAATCGAATCGCAACCCGTGAAATAGGTACCTACTTGTTATTGAGTAGTTCCGGTGGCCATCGCGGTCTTCTTCATCAGATCCAGTTTACCAAATGATACTTTCTGAATGAAAATGCTTGATTTGATGCTAAAAATGCCAAAATCGTCATAGGTGTGCTTATCAAATTTGAGGGTTGCCTTCGATTTTCCCAAGATTCAGTCAGATCTTGACTTGGTGCCTATGGGACTTTGAAATAAAAAAATAATTTTGAGCATCATTTTACAATTGGGGGAGTAATCGCGTAACAGAGAGTTTTCAGAAATAAATGTATGTAAGGAAAACTCATTAATTATCCTTAATTTTTCCATACAAAATTTATTAGTCAGTTTTGTGACGGTCCATACAACATGTATGGTTAACTGTGTCACAAAACTGACAATTAAGAGAGGGACACTTCTTTTTATTGCTTAAATCGATAGTGCTCGTGATTCTGAGTAGAAATAATCCAAAATTTGTTAGGTGTTTAAAAAAAGTACAGGGTACACTTTTTTCTGAAAATGCCCAACAAACATAGGTACTTACAAAAAAACTTACAGTAGAATTGAAAACCTTCTCCTTTTTTGCAGTCGGTTGATGACTTCATTCGAATTAGATTTATTGCCATGATAAATAAGTCAATTAATTACATCAAAATTCAAGTTTTAAACTGGTATTCAACAGCCTTAATTAATTATTTGCATGTATTGATCATACCATTTTACATATTGGGTTTGTTTACGAAGCTTGTTGTGGATTACAATTTGTAAATTTTGACGATCCATACTGGGAATTTTTATTCATATAGCGTTGACAAAGACTGAATTACGGATACATTTTGTATTTTCCTAATTTTCTCAAGCTTTTAAATTGCTAAGCTCGAATGTAGTAAGTTGTCTTCAAATCTTTCTAATCGAATTTCACCCATATTCATAGAGCGATTGACTTGATATTTGATACGGATATTGTACACAGGTCATCCTGTCATCAGTGAAGGAAAAAACTTGAGCTCAAAATGTTTTTATTTTTATTTTTATAACAAAAACTTGCTATCGATTGTGTTTATTTTAGTTGAATATTAACGTCACAAATAAGATTGTCACAAAAGTAATATATCAAGACAATTATTTTGTTTATAAAGTTACATAAGTATCGATCCAATATTAGAATAAATACTTGCATTAAGCTCTCATAGTTTTTATCTTTACTTTTACGCTTAAATAAAACTAAAAATATAACATGGAATAAGCTAGTCATCAATCCCCGATAGAAAAGAAAACACACTACACTAGGTAACATTAGTTAAGAAGTTAAGGGCCGCAAAAGTTAAGAATAGGAGCACCACCTGTGCTAGAACAAAGGTCGATGCCCGTGAGGAAAATAGTTATAACTATAAATATACCCGTATTAAGACCACTGCTGTCAACCGCCGCGAACTACGAAAATGGGTCAGACAAATCAGTAGAAAATACCAAAATAGAAATATTGCTCCATGGGGATTAAGCACTAGGTACATTCTTATTTCCGGTCTAAAAGAAATGGTAAGTATTTGATAAAAAAATCATTGACACATTTGCTAAATGAAGCCTATGTCTGAAATTTCATCAAAAGAAAGATAAAAATAGTATAGAAAATTCATTATATACCAACAAGCAATCAAAAAAATTAATCATCAAGATGACTTCTTACATTACTTGAATCTGAAAGCAGTTTCTAAATTATTCTTTTATTTTAGGCACAAAGTAGTTTCCTAACCAGTGAAATAGCAAAGAGAACTCTCATGCCTTATGCGTCACCTGTTTAGTAACGAGTCCTTGTTAAGCAAAGAATGTTCCAGTACTTACACTGATTTCATTGAGAATAATAAAAATGAATACATAACTGTTAAGTAGGTTTTTCAGCACGTACAGTCAGCTGCAGAGAACAGGTACAGCTGACCGTACATGCCTCGTAAAACGCACTTTCACAAAATAAGAACTTTCTCTAAAGGTGCACTTCTTTAGAAGGACCATTTTCTTGGAAGATGTACGAGCTCAAAAGTAAACTTCGCAATGAGTATACATACTTTTTCGAAAATGCTCCTTCTCAGATAGAGCACGTTCTCTGATGATATTATTTTTCAGAAAGTGCAGTTTGTCAAATTTTGTATTTTCCCAGACGATGCACTTTTTCAAATGGAGCACTTTCTCAGATAATACAATATTCCAGAAGGTATTAACGGACGGTCGTGTCACAAACGTGTACATTTCGGGAAAGTGTTCAAAAGTGT
Organism: Archips crataeganus; assembly: GCA_947859365.1. Taxonomy (NCBI): domain Eukaryota; kingdom Metazoa; phylum Arthropoda; class Insecta; order Lepidoptera; family Tortricidae; genus Archips; species Archips crataeganus. The sequence goes on from OX402058.1 coordinate 10,872,962, forward strand.
TTTTTAGAAAAATTGCCTTATAGGAAAGTATGCGTTTTTAGAAAAAATACATTTTGGGAAAGTGTGCGTTTTTAGAAAAAGACATTTCGGGAAAGTATGCGTGTTGACAAATCGTCCATTTTTGAAAAGTCTGCGTTCTGAGAAAAGTATCTACCCACAAATTGGGTAAGTAGGAATGCGATTTGAGAGAAAATACTTTTTGGTAAATAGCGCATTTTGGAAAACTATACTTTTTGGGAAAATGCCCTTGCCCAAAAAGTAATGTTTGACGAAGCTCGAAGAATATGCAACTTTGAGTGGCAATGGGCACATTCGCTCTTTGGACAGATAATTTGGGGTAGAAAGATTCTCAAGTGATGACTACCAAAACCGCTAGATTTGCGGGCAACCAGTGGATGCAAGTAGCGAGTGGCGCCGTTCTAAGGGGGAAAGCTTTGTTCAGCAGTTTACGTTTTCCAAAAAAATCGAACAAGCGCGAGTGGCACTCATGTGGAGAGGATTGTGCATGAAAAATAAGTTAGGGTGAGTGGGGGTAAGATGAAAAACAGTGTAATATAAAAAACCACTCGTAGCACCCGGTAATAAGAGTTTTTCATCTTACACTGCCTTTCATCTTATTTTCATCTTACTCCCACTCACCTAATTATTTTTTTTTATCTGACGCATATTTGTTTGTAGTAAAGATGTTCCTGTAGTTTATAAGTAACTAGCGACCCACCCCGGCTTCGCACGGGTGCAATTATGCATGTCTTATAAATATAAACCTTCCTCTTGATTCACTCTATCTATTAAAAAAACCGCATCAAAATCCGTTGCGTAGTTTTAAAGATCTAAGCATATACATAGGGACAGACAGACAGCGGGAAGCGACTTTGTTTTATACTATGTAGTGAAAAACTAAATAATTTCAAATCTAATCGCCCTCCTTCCTTAGAAACATGTACCTATGTAAAGTGGGCGGGCTTTCATTTCATTGCACACGGAACAGTTGTCAAAACGTTTAATTTTATGATTTACATCTTAAGTGCACCCCAATTTCAAATTTTATTTATGAACACGTTAGTATTTGTGTCACATAAATTCATTAAGTTCACTAAGTTTCAACTTAATGAGGGTTTTCTATGAGAGGCTATTTGGCGCTAGTATTGTCAGGTCCGTTTGTCAACTTTGACATTTGTTGTATGGGTGTAACGTCAAATAGACCTTACGATACTAACGCCATCTAGCGATATTCCACCTGTCAGAAAACCCTCATTGGTCTAGTAGATTCAGAGCTAAATTATTGTGACAGATGGACACACAGACATTAAGAGTGATCTGATAAGGCTTCCGTTTTTTCACTGGAACTTATAAACGTTATTTGTTAACCTAGTAGCTTTTTAAAGAAAATAATTATATTGTATGTAAGTACAGTTGAGGAAACTGAATTGCGTACCAGGGTGGAACCTTTTTGTTGCAAATGTCATGTTGATATTCCCTACATCTGCCAAAGAAATCATCGGGAAATTGATTGTGAAGGTGGAATCTTTTTACAACCAATTTCACGATAATTTCTTTAATATGGAAGGTCCACATGGCACTTGCAATGAAAAGGGCTCACCCTGGTACGTGATTTAGTTTCCGTGATTTTACGTAACCCTGCCATTAGTTATGTACGTTTCACAAATTTAGTGTTCCAACATTACACCCTTTAGAGTTAGTTATGACCGTAATATGTCCGTTTTGCAAAGTGTTACAATGTGAACAGGCTCGAGGGACCCAGGTCGTTGACTCCAGCATTTGCCGCAGCTTTACCTTCTTCACAAGTAACCTCCTTTCAGATGGGACTTACCCCTTCTGGATCCCAGACTAATTACGATAAAATACTGAATATTATACTTTTACTGGCGTCTTAAATAGAAAAAAGTAAAATGCGACATATTTTTGAACATAACACGTATTATAATGATTTGAGAGACCAAAGGTGATTGGTGAAAATTTAAAGATTCAAAATTACTGATAATTCGAAATAATTTTTCTGGGATCTTATAGTGATCTTTGTGTGTGGCGGATGTGTATATGTATCTGTGTGTCTGGGCCTCTTTCTGTGGCTCTTAAACGGATGAACGGATTTGGAAGGGGCAAATTTATTCCTGCTAGCTTTTAAATTTCGGCCCTTAAAACTTGAGCCCGACTTGCACATGGCGGGTATTTGCCCTCCGAGCGCTTTTGGAAGCATACCTGATGGGAAACATAAAACTAGACGTAGGTGGGTCAATGAATCAAACAGGAAAATCGACAGTAATTGGTGTAAAGAGATAAACTATAAATTGCTAGAGTATCGAGAGGTATCAGATGTGGAAATCTCTTTAGGTATAACTGTGTTAGACGGAATCTGTCATAGTCACCCCGATGGTCAACAACATAGATAAGCTCCTCACTTTATAAAACCAGTATCCTGCACTGAACCTGTCGCGTTTGGCGAAAACGGCAAAGATTGATCGATGTTGTTTTTTATAGTACCTAAGTACAACGGGGTGTTATTATAGAAGCGTTTCTGTAGCCATTCGTCTATGTCGCTCGAGATGCTTGGCGATACTGCAAAGGGCATTGCCCACTTATCTCGCAAGAAACAGAACTAAATCCGTTGTTTTGGTGTTTTTATTAAGTTTAACTTTCAAAGTTGTACCTTGTACTGTAAAGCGCCCTTGAACATATCAATGGTAACAGCTCTACCAGGAACCAGTTAAATTACACTGTCACTATGTTCAATAACAAGTATTTATGGAAGTTTATAAAAAAATATCTGCATGAATAGACACTGTATCAATATATAATGATAGGTACTTTTTTAAATAAGTAAGAAAAATTTAGTGAAGCCTAACCGTGCAGCGGAAGAAAGATCATACGAGTCCAAATTTTGTAACAAAAACCAAAAAAAAAATTAGTCATACAGAAAATAAATGATACAAATATATCGAGTATTTTAATGTATTTATTGTCTTTTCGTAACAGTAGCAGCACTAGAACGAAAACTACAATCTTATCGCTTTAGTCGTTGTAGTCGGTTTACCAGGCGGAGTAGAAGGTAGGGGCCCAGGCGGAGCGGGCCGCGACGACGGAGGGTACCACTTGCTGCACCACGGCAGGCGAAGAGTGCACGTCCACGCGAGACTGGTGGGACACGGCAGCGGGCGCTGCGTACACAGCAGGGGCCGAGTACACCACTGGGGCGGCCACCTCAGCAACAACGGCGGGTGAGCTGTGCACGTCCACGCGGGATTGGTGTGACACTGCCGAGCCACCAGCGTACACCGTAGCAGCAGGCGCCGCGTACACGGCCGGGGCGCTGTACGCAACGGGGGCCGGCGCAGCAAACACTGGCTCCACCACGGTCTCGGACACGACAGCAGGCGAGCTTATCACGTCCACTCTCGACTGGTGAGACACCGCCGACGGCACGGAGTAGGCCACGTGCCCCACCGACCTCTTCTCTACACTCGGAGCCGCCACGGCAACCGCGACTACAGCGAACAACACCACCAGCGATCTCATATCGAACGAGGTCTGTGTTGTATTTGAGCGAAAATCTCACTTCACACCTTGCGGCTGACTGATGCCCAACTAGGATTCGTCTCGCTATTTATACAGATGATAATAATCTATGCATGACTCTTTTGAGATCGTTATTTGGGCGTCAGTGTACAAAGTAACCGTCCTTGTGAGTTGTCGCCGAAATCTGATCCAAAAAGGTCGAGTTGCAATTATAGGAGCTCGGCAATAGCTAATGGACGGTTGGCATTTGTTGATGATCCGTTGACGAGTACTTACCCACGCGCAATACGCACAAAGCGCACCTGAGCATTGTCATTTACACGTTTTAAATCTTGACAAGGGCGTACATTACGCTCTACATCCGCGATGAAACAATATCTACTTAGCTACCGATCAAAACAGGACACACTTATTGTAAAAAAATAGAATTTAATTATGTTTTTTTAGAGATTTGCATATCGAGTTTGACATGATATTTCATAATTACCTTAGTTGTTCCATTTAATGACCAAGAGACATAGTTTTAATTAATAGCTTAAAATATTATTCCAAGTCATTTCCTGTGAATAAGTGCCCAACAGCGACAAATATGTGGAGGCAAAAAACTGTAAACAAGGACAATAAAAATAACCCTATGAAAATGTATTAAATTATCATTCATCTTATATCCGCTTATATCTACTGCCAGTGAACAGAATTTTTTTACGGAACCCAGAAAGACAATTCAAGGTCAGCGAATGCAGTGTTGGAAAAAAGTGTAAAGTTACATTTTGGAAAACTTTTGTTTTACCTGTGTTATTGTAACACGAGCTAATGGTATTATTTTCCTGGTGTAACTTACTCCTATGTATTTTATTTAGCAGCCTTTTCTTATATAAGTGCATGCAGTTTTGGTTTTCGTTGATTCTAAACTTAAACTTAGTAAAATCAGTTTGTGGGTTAATCAATTTGAATGCAACGTCTAAATACGATTCGCTCCGATTATGGGATAGATAGGTACCATTGGGCACCTAATTTAATCAGAGAATAACTATTTCATTAAATTTATTTAGTACTTACCTCGTATAAACAGCTCTTAAATATCCTCAAACAACGAAAATAATATGCTAATACTGGAAATAGTCTTAGTAAGATAAAAACATACACACTTTCTTGAAACTAGAGCTTGGCACAAAACCCAGTGCAAAAGAAAATTATATTAAAAAATACAATTAAAAAAACAAAGACCTTACTACAAAACCTCAATGAAAGTATTTTTTTCAGGGCACCCCCTTTCCCTCTTAAGGGCTTCGTTATCAGGTGACGTATATTATTATATACGTCCCTATTGGGGTATAATTCAAAATTTATGTATTTACATACTTTAGTTCTATACTTGTTGTATGCCTTGATAATTATTTTTTTAATTTCTTTACACTATCAGTTTTACTAATCCGAAATATTTAAATAATTTTTATTTTAATCTAATAACTTCTCATAGTAATATATTTAAATCTGTTGAGCCGTTTACGCAACAGCGCGTACTTAGACAACACAGACACATACTCATCCACACACATACATGTGGGTCAGTACAGAGCGTAAGGAACAAAATTTGTCTGTCTTGTGGGCATAAAATTAGCGACTCCGAGTCAGCACACTTTAGATTTATTTAAATGGGCCGAATGTTGGCCAGGCGTCCCACACGCAGATGTAGACTTGACTAAGAAATATTGGCTGTAGACCCTTAACTTTCGCCATGTCTACAGAAGAAACGCGAACAAAAAAATATGTATGACCTATACTCGAAAATAATAAACTATAGATATTTATACGATTATAGGTGACCACTTTAAAATCCTTCAGAGTTTTTGCGGAAATCAATAAAACAAGCTACACAACAATAAAATAATTAAACAGACAGCCATTCGCCGATTGCCACCGGGCACACGCGTAATGTTGTGGGTCAGCTGCGCCATAAAATTGGCAATGCTGTGCTATTGAACTTGTATTGTAAGTATTAGCTCGCTGAACTGATCAAAAATAGAATATTAGCTCAATTAAATGTTTATGAAATTTTAGGGGTCGCCGCGGTAGCCTGGGCATATATTTTATACCTCTCATGTGCATCGTGGCTTCGAACCCGAGCTCGCACCTCTAAAGTTTTACGAATTATCATCATCATCAACAACCCAGCTTATATACGTCCCACTGTAGGGCTCAGACTGATTTGATTTGGGCTTGGGTCGAATTATACTATAAATTAATATTTAGAAGAATAATAAGGAATATTTTTAGTTATTGTTATTTATTACGACTGCCGCAACGTACAATATCGAATCTGCAAAATTAGAATTTATATAGTTTCGATACTGTTCTATTTAGGTAGGCAACGACGATCCCAATGTATTTTGCTACAGGTTATCAGTTTAATGCTAGATGTACAATTTTATTTCTGATCTGAAGTCTCACTTGCATTAATAAGTAATTACAACACATGTTAGACATATATTTTATTTATGTATTAAACTTAATTCTAAAAAATAACATATACCTACCTAATATGATACGTAATAACTAGTTGATGTAATGGATCATGAAGGGCATATTTTTTATACAATTTCTGCAAGAAATATTGCAAATGAATATACTGAATATATATTTGACAATTAGCATGAGCTTCTCCGTAAAGGAAAACATCGTGTGGAAACGTACATACGCCTGCGAAACAGTTCAATGATGTGTGTGACATTCCCAACCGCACTGGGCCCACGTAGATAACAGCCCCAAACCTAAGTCAGAGGAGCCCTGTGCGCAACAGAATTAATTAATTGGTTTGTCTTTATAACACCATAGACAGCAACGCCATCTAGCCATCTTCTCTTGAAGTTCTTCCGTAAAAGGGAAAGTAACGCTAGAGCTGAGCAGGTAGCGTTGCAGGTACCTAGCTTACCAAAGCTCTACCTACAGTATGCCAACTACTGCCATCTACAGGCAATCCAACAAGTCTTGGCTGCAAACTGTGTTAGTTCTATATTGAACCACGACAGTGGACAATTTAAATGGTATAATTTTACGCGGTCACTCGCTTTAAAAGTTCCAAGTTAATATGGTAGAGGTCTCTGTTTATCATATCGGATTTGGTACACTCAAAGGATACAATCCAAACAGTAGCGAGATAAATAATTTAGTGGAAATGAATTATTCTCATTAGTTAATTGATCAGAAAGACTGGGCTGTCCCAGTGAATTAAAGTCTGTACCACCACCAGGCGTTTATCTCCATTCACGTGTGAAATAGCAGCAACAGCCGTGCAAGCGACATTTATCTCTCATAAGCGCATTTTTAAAGAGTGAAAACAGTGATTTAATTTGCATTTCATTCCTAACATCCTCTCCTATTCGACTAATGAGAGAGTTTGTGAAGATTTATACCGCAAACCGCAAACCGGGGCACTCGCCCGGGCGGCAGTTTCATGGGGGCGCCAAATCCTTGAGGCGAGAATGGGTACCTATCAAAATTTAGAATTATTTTTTTCCGATTATTTAAAATCCCGAATGCTTCATTTATCCGAATGCATTTTTTTCTGAAACTGTAATTATTTCAGGATTTTTATAAAACAACCGTAACCTAACCTAAAGGGTTCTACACGATGGTCCTGGAATAAATCCTGAAATATTTACAGATTCAGAAAAAAATGCTTTCGGACAAATGAAGTTTTCGGGATCTAAACCTTCGGAAATAAAATTTTCTAAACATCGTTAGGATCCCGGCGAGGAATTCGAAATTTCGAACAAGTGAAGGGGGGGGGGCGCCACTATCAAGTTTTTGCCCCGGGTCGAAAAATCGTAGATCCGGGGCTGAAGATGTATGGATGTTTCAATGATTGCTAGTCAATCTAATCACGCAATAACGGCTGAACGGACTTAGATGAAATATGGCGTACAGATGAATAAAAATCTGTATTGAGACATAGGACACTTAGCTTAAAAACTCCGCAATGAGTTCCCGTGGGATAGTATTTATACTTTAATATACCTTAATGGCATATTTTCTATCAGGTTTAAAATTTCGCCTTGTGTAGATAGTGTGGGTACATCTAATATATAAAATTCTCGTGTCACGGTGTTTTGTTATTGAACTCCTCCGAGACGGCTTGACCGATTTTTATGAAACTTTTTTCTGTGCATTTGGTAGGTCTGAGAATAGGTCGTAGGCTATTTTTTATACCTACCCCTATTCTTCGCGGACGGAGTCGCGGGCAACAGCTAGTACTTTAATATATTTGAGGTAGGTAGATAGACTTTTGAAATGACGCGTTAACTACGCCTGCAAACAAAAGATGGCGCGGTCCGAACGGACGTAGAGCTTTAAAAATGTCACTTTGACTCTTATAAGTCAAACTCTCAGATTGTAGATGTTTCTCGTGAAGATATTTTTAATGGGGACAATTATTAGGGCATCAGATGGAAAATGAATGTGAAGAATGCTATCATGACCAGTTTCTAGATAAGGATTTTATAGAATGTCGAAGGTAGCTTCTATGTTAGTCGCAATCGAGCATTCGCTTCCAGAGATTCAAAACGCCTGCAAAACCAAAATAAGTTTTTGTTAAAAATTTCATTTTCAATGCAAGCTTCTTCGCTGACTGAAGTTAAATTTGACCCGTAGATAAATATTTACATACATTGCAGTTTATGTTAAAACTTTAATTTTTAAAGCAAGCTTTTTAGCTGACTGTACTTTTTGTGGACTGTATTTGCATTGTCATCCAACTTAAATAAGTATGCCAAATTTCAAGTGAATCCGACCACTGGAGGTTAATAAAAAGCTTTGTAAAAAGCTTTTTAAAAATCACGCCGCTGGAGAACTTGAATTAAGCTCTCCAGCCCTAAATCCCTACAAGCTTTTCAGCATTTGTAGGGATTTAGTCACCAATATAGGAATGTATGTACTTTAGCCTATCAGATGAACACTTGCTTTCTCCCTGAGAGCGGAAGTGACGACACACACAGCGTCACAGTCCGATACGCACTCGGCGGTACTTGAACCGTTTCACATTGTTTCCAATAGGAAAGCCGGATTTTTCCATTCAAGTTAATTATCTTACGAACAGTGAAGAATTGAAGATAATTAAACAACGGTTAAGTAGTCTTTTGTGAAATGGAGACGAAATTGCGCGAAAACATAGTGCAAACATGTTTTTGCTTGCAGCTTCTTTGGTATGATGAATTGATGATTTATGATTTCATTCCCGGCATTGCAGGGGTTTAATGAATTTTATTTGACCTAAAAATTACCTTTGTTAATTAAATACCTGCTGACTAGCCTTTCACGATAGCTATGATAAACAAGGGTCGGAAAAAAGCCCATCATTTTTAAAACCTAACCCTGTTTCATACCTAACCCTGTTCTTAGACTTCTTTATAATATTACAATATGCTCCAACGACATCCGTTGACTATAAATGAACTGTTTCCACTCAAAAATGGGTCATAAATTGTAGTCGTTACGCACTCAAAAGTAAAATGGTTGGAGTTTTTCCGACCCTTCTAATAAATAATAACTACGATACAAATAGGTCTCTAAAATAGAGCTCTACATTTACCACTTCAGTAGTGATTTTTGATAAAATAATAGTATTTTATGCAACTGTATCGTAATAGGGGTCCTTGAAACAAGAACCATTGAGAAATGACCTGCATTAACGAGAACTAGGTATGTCTGCCCCACGACCTGCGCCCGGTGCGCGCCCGAGGACCTGCGTGACGTGATTGCGCGCTCCTCCTGCACCGGTACTGTAATATAATGTATGAAATCTCATTATGTTACAGTTTTCTGTATCGTAATGTAATGACCATTACGATACTGCCGTGTTCATAATAGAATCCAATGTCGTAATGCTGGTCCATTATCTATGGTTTTTGAACGCATAATGGAGGACACACACACACACACACTCACACACAAACACACATACACACACACACACACATACACACAAGCACACACACACTTTCGCTTCTCGATTATATTAATTACGTGTGAAGGTTTCGCTAGTCTTTGTTTTTATTTTATTAGTTCATTGATTTTTATTTTTTATTATTATTATTGTATTCCTGTCTTTGCTCAGTTTGTATTAAATCATGTGTATCTTACCTGGTTTAAGTGTATCATACTTCATACATGTATATAAATAAAAATGTACTATGTTATCCAACTCAACGGGTCCCAAGATACAGGCTCAGCCTAGTTTGGGGTCCACCGGATACTGCTTCATGTAAATTTTTAGTTTGTGTAATAAATATTTTCTTTCTTTCTTTCTTTATTTACTACTAGCTTTTGCCCGCGACTCCGTCCGCGTGGAATTAGTAATGTGGGCAGCTTATTTTTTTTTATCCAATTTGCTTTTTCATCAATTATGGCTCTCCTTAGTTCCTCGATATAAAAAAAATACACGCCCCCGCATCCCCCCCCCCCGCACACCCGCGTTCACATTCAACACCGTACTCCCAAGTCAAGCGTGCCTATAGAAGTTTTACTTCAAAAACCCCCGATTTTGAAATATTCTTCCGCTCCGCTCCGCTCCTATTGGTGTTAGCGTGATGATATATAGCCTATAGCCTTCCTCGATAAATGTGCTATCTAACACACCAGTAGTTCCTGAGATTAGCGCGTTCAAACAAAAAAACCTGTTCGATAAATTCTTAAAATAGACGTATCTTTCTTAATTGTGAACCGATTCAAATGAAACAAACACTAAATGTTAATCCAAGAAAATACCAACATATCAGTGAAAACCGCATCCTTCTAGGTTAAGCCGTTTCTGAGATTAGCGCGCACAAACGCACAGACAAACAGACAAACAGACAATAATTCTAAAAAACATTGTTTTGGGTTCTATTGTGCCAATAAATAGCCCTAGTGACAGTTTTTCTCAAATATGTTCAATGTACAGACACCGACTTGTTACAGATTTATTATATGTATAGATATGAATGTAGATAAAAACAATTAGCTTAAGTCGGGTTAAGTGCGCTAACTCAAGATTAACTTTTAAGACCTTTACTATCTCTAGTCACGAAGCTAAACACGGAATGTATGTCACACTTATTTCTTTTTGCGTAAACATCGTGTTTAGTATGAACTGAATATTTATGATAATATTAATTGCTGACTTCCTAAATCCGTTCTTAGTCACCAGTTATGTAATGCTGCTCACATTTGAGCTGTTAAATATTTAAAGAGTTTAACACAAAGAGGTTTATTTGACACGTATTCATCTCTTTTAAAAACATTCCGTTAGTTAACATTTGAAACATAAAAGAATTGCGTGTCTCAAAGTTTGTTTTTAGCGGTGACTGGTAAAAGGTATTTAATAATTTCTATACCAAATAAACTTTTTTACTTCTCTTGTGATAAAAAACAGGAAAATTGATAAGCGTAAATCAAAAACAGAAGAATAAAAATGAGAAAATCTTACTAATCTATCATCTTACTAATAGTATAAGCCCGAAAATTGGTATGAATGAATACATATGTTTGTTACTTTTCCACACTAAAATACACATTTTTTTGTTCTCGTCTCTCCTGTGGACATAGCTAAAGATAAGGATCTATAGCCATTACTTTTTACCAAAGTCTTCATCGCCGTGTGGGACGCCTGGCTAACTTTCGGTTCATTTAAATAAATCTTAAGTTTCGGAGTTGCTAATTTTATGTCCACAAGAGATTACTATTGTTTCTTACGCTGCCTGTGACCCACATTATTCAAGTCAACCTCCAAAAAACAAACAACTTCATTGATATGGGCTTACGTAAGACAGCGCCTGATTCAATGAATTATAAAACAGAAAACACACAAGTAGGTAACACGATGATTCCCCCACGGCTATCCTCACGCACAGTCCTTGACGGGAGCGGTCGGGAAGCCCGGAGTGACGCGGCGCAAGCGCACAATCGCCCGAATCTAGGTCATCAAATCAATTAGCACACGAAACGGAATGGAGTCGCCTCGTCGTCTTTTTTTTATTAAAACAATATCTTGTTAAGATTATGCGTTTATTTAAGTACTTAATATTGTTTATCTGTGTTTGTTTAATTTTAGATTTTTTTGTGTCTTTACTTTAATAACAGTAAAAAGTGGGATTATTAAAAAAACATACAACCGAATTGACAACCTCCTCTTTTTTTGCAGTCGGTTAAAAAGTTAATTAACTTGAATCTCGAGCAAGTAAGTATTCGATTGTATACTTATTTACGAAAAAAAATTTCCTCTTACGCTTTTTTATTTCACTGGGTCCGGTTGCACAATATTGTGTTAATTTAATAATTAGCCACTGGACCCTGGTTGATCTTCGTTATTCTGAAAGTAGAAATCTAATTTTTAATTTAATTGCCATCACATTAATATAAGTAGTTAAGATTATATTTATGGTTTAAATGAAATCTACAAATCAAGAAAATAGTCGTACAGTTGGATAAATATCAGAACACAAGTTAAAAATACAAAAACTTAAATATTTCTAAATAAACAAATTAAATACATTCATCATTCATCCATTACAAATACATTTACAAAAAAAACGGTGAATCTCTACGTATTGCGTTAGCCATCGCAACATCGGCCTTCAGGGCGCATTGCAGCGTTCAATTCGGAAAACCCAGAGTTTAAAGTTGCAATATGAATTCCCAGTAGTTCTTGGCACGCTACATTAACTATTAAGTGTATGAAACACGTTAGAATTTCAGTATCCTATCCTGTTAAAGTAATTATTAGCTAATACATAAATTATATGTGAAATATTGAACATACAAATTCATTACTCAACAAGCATGAAAACTTGCGAAAGCCAGACTGCGTACACTTTTAGTACAGACAATTGTATGCTATACGTAATTGGTAGGGTCTTAATTTCGATACCTTAACGCACAATCGTATTAATTACAATTCAGTGCACAATTGAGTACTAGTTTTGTGCACTAGGACATAAAGGTACAGTGCTAATTTATATGTGCAGTACATTGTAATTAATACGATTGTAAGCTAAGGTATCGATTTAATCCTGGGCGTTTCGTTTTTATATATTTACGCCCACTCCGGTACCCATAGTTTGGAACCCAACGGTGACGATTATTATCCAGCGATCCGGGTGCATTCGGCAGACATGTCCCGCCCAGCTTCGTCCCACTATAGTTTGGTGGTTTTTGTCCCGACACAGACAATCTGTGTTCAGGAGCGCAGGTCGGTGTTTTTGATTCGGTGATGGCAGGATGATTTGGAGCGTTTTGACGGGTACACGTATCAAAATATATAAAGTTTAAAAGTAATAATGGACGAAATACATAATGGTCATTTGATATAAAGAAATTTTCTTGGAAATACTCAACTCTACAGGATTTTCATAAAATAAACCTAACCTAACCTAAACCAATCTGTAGATTACACGATTTAAAAAAAAAGTAGCTCAATTTATAAAAAGGAAATCAATACACATACGTTGCATATTTGAATAAACACTACCTAATCATATACACACATTCGTTACTGTGTATTACGCTTATTGTGTCCACAAAGCAACGACGCAATTATGTCGAAACGTTGCTGTAATTTTAGCAATAAGTAAGTTGTCACGATTTTACAGGGGTGTTCCGGATTCATTTCAAATAAACACCGTGTATAAATGAAATGGATACATGGATACATATGTATGTGAGAGTATTACTGCAGGGTATCACACTCCATCACTCTTGAATGTAATAACGGTAATCTCTACAATTCTAGATACAACCCTACATCATACACGTTCATGCACTATTACCTACTACAAGAACGTTCACATATATCTAATCGTTTTTTTACAATAAACTGATCAGCGACTGACCCCTATCTCTAATTTTAACTTAAGAGGCTAACAATACAATGTAATTTGGAAGACATGATCCGCACCAACTCTACACCGATAATGGATCGTTCGTCATCATATTTAAGTTAAACAACCACGTCTTTTTCCTTTTTAGGGTTCCGTACCTCAAAAGGAAAAAACGGAACCCTTATAGGATCACTTTGATGTCCGTCCGTCCGTCTGTCTGTCAAGACCCTTTTTCTCAGGAACGCGTGGAAGTATCAAGCTGAAATTTATATCAAATACTCAGGTCTACTGTCCCTTGGAGCTGTGAAAAAATCAAACTTCTAAGCCAACGCAAACAAAAGATACAGTTTATGCCGCAAATTTCCGCATATTTTCGAAACTCGCAAGGGAATCAAAACCTACAGGGTACTTCCCGTAAACTCAGAATCTTGAAATTTGGTACGAAGCAAGGTCTTATAGCACAAATAAAGGAAAAATTGCGAAAAACATATTTTTTTTTGTCTGTCTGTCTATATCAGTAACAAATCTATTTATGCCGCAAATTTTCGACACTCTCAAGGGAATCAAAACCTACAGGGTACTTCCCGTGAACTCAGAATCTTGAAATTTGGTACGAAGCAAGGTCTTATAGCACAGATAAAGGAAAAATTTCAAAAAGCATAATTTTTTGTCTGTCTGTCTATATCAGTAACCAATCTATTTATGCCGCAAATTTTCGACACTCGCAAGGGAATCAAAACCTACAGGGTACTTACTTCTCGTGAACTCAGAATATTGAAATTTAGTACGTAGCAAGGTATCATAGCACAGATAAAGGAAAAATTGCGAAAACCGTAAATTTTTAGTCCATCTTATAAAAAAAAATATTTTTAATAAATTTAAAGTTACTACCCCTTTCCTCATGAACGCGTGAAGGTATTGAATTGAAATTCATATCAAATACTCAGGTCTATAATACCTTTAAGCTGTAACAAAATCAAACTTCTATGTCAACGCAATCAAAAGAAACAGCAATTTAAGCCGCATATTTTCAAACTCGCAACTACTCGCAAGGGAATCAAAACCTACAGGGTACTTCCCGTGAACTCAGAATCTTGAAATTTGTTACGAGGCAAGGTCTTATAGCACAGATAAAGGAATAATTACGAAAAGCATAATTTTTTTTCTCTATCTGTCTATATCAGTAACCAATCTACAATGATCCCACAATACGCACATTTTGCTTAAGAGCAAGGGTCTGCTAAGACTGGATGTTCATAGATACATATGAATTTACACGGAACCCTCGGTGCGCGAGTCCGACTCGCCCTTGGCCGGTTTTTTTACTTTAAATAGTTAAAAGCTTAATGCTCTGCAATAATAATCATTGCAACAGCTACATATTTACCAAAGATAAAACCTCTTTAACTGTCACGATAACATTTTAATTATTTGATTATGAAGAAAGTAAATTATCGCATTTTGACAGTGTCAATTTTAATTAGGCATGGGTGAAAAATTTAAGTGACTTAATGACCTGTTGTATGTAACTATGTAGTAGTAATGTGTCCGTATAAACAAATTCACGTTTCGGATTTGAAAAATTACTTAAGCTCCATATTAATTCTGTGCACTACTACATACAACAGATCGCTTACTTAATTTTTTTCACCTATATTTTATTGTAGAGTGACCATGGCTTAGAAAATAATTAAAAACTTTTTGTTTTCAACATTTAAAAAATAACGTTAATGTCAATGGTACAAAATAATAATAATAACCTACATAGAGTTGTTCGAGCTCACGTCTCCCGAACCACCCTGTATTATTACTCAAAGAAAGCAAAGTAAAAGCTATTGACCGCTCACATGGTTCAAGCACGGGTGCCCATTAAGTGGCGTTGTACTACTAATACTAGCATAGGGCTAAGTGCATCGAACCCGAGTTCATGCCAGTACCGGGTGCCTGCAATGCGCCCTACTTGACCGCTCCAAGTGATGTAATCGCACTGTTGCGGCTGTTTACAATGACATACAAGCAAAGCATGAGGTTAGCAAAAGCCACAGGCTTATAACTCGCTGTAAAGACTAGCTTACTCGTTTTCCATAGACATAGTTTCAAAATCTATTTCAATGTTCATAGGATATGAGAGGTATGTTCCTCCAGCGAAGACTTTGATTTGCAACCAATGGTAAAGAGAAAATTGCTGCTTCGCCTAAGACTTGTTAACTTCACGCGTGTTACAAAGGCCTTTTGTAAAACAATTGCTACTCTTGTTATTTTGTACTAAAATTATTTTAATAAATTGAGTCCAATTTTTTCATATACATACCTGTATTTATCTTTGAAAAAGCGCATAGCTAATCCAACGGAATACGGTTTACACTAATCGAATCGAATAGTGTTTGAATAAAAAAAAATACCAAAAAGATGTGTTAAACATACATAGACTGCTAAAATCATTACACTTCTTTTTGGCTATGCCGTAGTCGTGTAAAATAAGTAGCGGCCACCGGCCGCAAGTTTCGACCACCGGCCACAAGTGGCTGAAGCGCGCTTCAGCTACGTTTGTAAAGCACCAAACGCACAGACAGCGAAGGCGTGGCGGTTCGGTGGCGGTGACGGTTGTAATATTCTAACTTGTATGAACGGTTGTGCGGTACCGTACCGCGAACTCGTTCATACAAGTTAGAATATTACAACCGTTACCGCCACCGCACCGCCACGCCTCCGCTGTCTGTGCGTCTGAAGCTTAACCGTTTCTAGTTTCATGTGGCGGCGTTTTGTGGCTGTTACGTGTGGTCCCTGTCTCCGAAGCTTAAATTCAGCTGTTCTACCCCAACTATCGTAAGTGGCGCGATGCTCTGTTGTTTACAGTTTTTGCGCCATCTCTCGATACCGGTTCTGTGCCGCGACGTGACTTCTTACGTAACACGAATGTGAGTTAAGAAAGCTTATAAAGTGTAATGTAGGGTAATTTTACTGTATCGGAACTTGCGGTGATCTACTATGTGACATGTAATAGAAGTCGTTAGAGGGAAATGACCGTTCTTTCTTTATAATAGCGGCGTTTTCGTGCGTACGGTGACAGCTGGTATTATGGCGAATTATAATAGGCTCAAACATTAGGCGTACTTCCTTGTAAAACTTGAAAGGTTTTTTTGACGTGACAACGTCTAATAAATCGACGAACGCCGGCTGCACGCACGAAAAAGGATGACGCAATGTAACGTACATGTACGTACAGAGCAGTGAAGGCCAGTATGTACAAGAGAGCAGCGAACGCCAGGATTTACAATCTTAGTACTAGCGCTCGGGTAGGGGGGTGAAAATTTCGTTGATTTTGCCGTAGGATGCACCGTTTTCAAGATATTTGACAAAACACCGGTTCTCGTCCGATCACCGACGTTAAGCAACGTCGGGCGCGGTCAGTACTTGGATGGGTGACCACCTGGTTTCATTTTTGTTTTTTGAATGTTTTCTTATGACTTTGTCACTTTAAACTATCGTCCGTAAGCCGACAGAAAAATATTCTGCAATAATATGTAGAAAGAACCTCGAAAGCATCAAGATATGGCCACAAAGACAACCTATCTATTTGAAGTCCAGTTACATCTATAAGGTTATAATATTTTAAAAAAAATCTCATAAAGCCAAACAACTCTTCCACAACAACAAACAACACACGCAATACGCAACGCCTGATCAAAATAATAGTCATAGAAATGGTTCAGCGAACTCTTGCGCAAGCGCGGGCGCCGCCTCTTGGAAAACCCCTCTTGCGCAGTGAGACTGGATCCTGCTCAGAGATACTCAGAATCAAACTGTGTCAATGCCAAATAAATAAAAACATAAACATGCTTGAGGAGCGGATAAAAAAAATTGTTTGACCTACTTTATAGGGATACTTAGAAATGTGTTTTGAAAAGATTAGCATAGTTTTAAAAATGACAAAAATAAAACGCTTCAGAGTTTGGGAGTGGGGGGCCATTTGTTCATCTTTGTCATTTGTTGTTTAATTAAATATTTTTTGATAATCTAACTGATGAATTAATTAAGTATATTTTTGTTGGAATCTAACCGATCAAATTTTGTGATTTAAAATTTATTAAAAATCCTGCATATATTTCAAAAAACAATAATAGGTTCCATGAATGGCTATAAAATTAATTTATTTTTAACACTTATACAGTAAATTAAGGTCTATAATAATATCTTCTGTGCTCCTTTTTATTTTGCTTTAAATAGTAGTTGCACGAAATAACCGCGCAACGATAGCGCGTTGAAGTCTTTTACTAGCAGGTACTCCGTTCAACCAAGTAATCCATAAAAAATCGTCTCAAATATATAAAAATCTCGTGTCACGGTGTTTGTTATCGAACTCGTCCGAAACGGCTTGACCGATTTTTAAGAAACTTTTTTTTCTATATTCGGTAGGTCTGCGAATAGGTCGTAGGCTATTTTTATACCCCTATTCTTCACAGACGGAGTCGCGGGCAACGGCTAGTGTCATTATAAATTTTATAACATACGTCATTATAAATATAAAGTTTTTTTTGTCTGTCTAAATATTAAATACGTTTGTATAACGCACGATTCACGGGGATAGGTCTATCTATTTAGGTAATTAACCTTTTCTCATCCACCCGCGTAAAAAAAGTCTGTTCTGTTCGTGCTTCAAAACGGCATAGAAAATAAACCAACACTCACAAGTTGCTGCTCTTAAATTAGGGTTATAAAGCACATGCTGAATTTAGACACTGAAATGACGAAAATCAGTCGCAATTTTAACCAGATCTCACGTTTTTAGGTAATTGTGACGCAGTGAGTAGGTCATGCCTCACAAGGCTTTATGGATGATCCAGGGAAAGCGGCGCGCGCGCATATGGCAGGACGAGTTATTGATTCGTTAGGTAACCGGTATCGTAATAGGTACCTTAGATAATGTGTGGTTCTCAGTTTGCAACACAATAACAATGGAACGAGCTAAACTATTCTAATAAGATAACACGCAGTCTGCTGTTACCTACTCTGAAACCAACTGCGAGGTGTTCAGGGGGGAGGACTCGAGCCGAATCTCGTCCAATCTCATACTAAAATAGGCTACATTCATGAATGAAACACAGCCTAAAGTATTTTGAAAAAAAAAATCACGTAAGGTTTGGAATAAATCTCCCGATTGTCTCGATATCTCATTACATCAGGGGAAATACCGGAAATACATTTATATTACTATGTACATAATTTATAATTAAGAAAAAACATTTTAACAAAAAAAAACCGCCGAAAAAACTGAAAAGCAAAAAATAATACCTTTTTTGTTTGACGTTAATCTAGGTACCAGTTTGAAGTCGGTGCCTCAGCTCGAGCCAGGAGGAGTGATAGAAGCCAGTCAGGTAGAAGATCAGGTAGGTCCACTCCTCCTGGCTAGTGCTGAGGCACCGACTTCAAACTGGTACCTAGATTAAGGTCAAACAAAAAAGGTATTATTTTTTGCTTTTCAATTTTTTCGGCGGTTTAATTTATTTGTTCAAATGTTTTTATTTTATACTTTTCCCCATCCTTGGGGTAATTTTTTTTCCAAATATATATAATACCAACTGGTATACCCTATGCAATAAAAAATAATTATGAAAATCAGACTACTCTGTAAAAAGTTAGTCAATCATCCTCTGTTTTCCTACCCTTAGGGTGGGAATATTATTTCCAAATTTACATGGGACCACCCTTGGGGTATACGCTTTCCAATAAAAAAAGAATCATCAAAATCTGACTACTCTGTAATAAGTTATGCGTGGTCATATAGTACAATCAGTAACTGAACAATCAATCATCCCCTGTTTTCCTACCCTTAGGGTAGGAATATTATTTCCAAATTTAAATGGGACCATCCTCGGGGTATACGCTTTCCAATAAAAAAAGAATCATCAAAATCGGACTACTCTGTAAAAAGTTATGCGTGATCATACATAAAAAAATATATATATATACACGTCGACTTGAGAACCTCCTCCTTTTGTTTTCGTCGGTTGAAAATAATTAAATTACACAAGAACTTAAACTAAATCAAAACTAGAAAAAAAATTCAAAAGTTTCCCCCACGGCTGGCGTGGACCCAAAGATACTGGCAGCATTTCAGGGGAAATTGAATTCGGCTTACAAGATTTAATAACAGTGGAGCTACGAAAAAAAAAGGTTAATACATAGTGAAAATAAATGGATCACTCATGTCTTAAAACGAGTTTAACTCGACATGTTTCGGATTAATCCGTAGCCCTTCCTCTCGGAGTCGCACGTCACGGCGGCTGCCAAACGTGCACTGCGTGCTAACGCCCTGGTCGCGCGGCTACTCGACGCAACTGACAGCGACACACAACTACCCCCGTTTTCATCATCACTTTTATTGTCATTGTCAAATGTAGGGTAGCACATAACACTAACCACATCACTTCGTAAAGGCTCGCTCACATCCACCGTTGACGCAGTACGAACATTCAACACTGTTTTCCAACTCGGGGGTACTGACCAACCACTATCCCGGTTAAAATTTGGATGACGACCAATCTCGATGGCTTCACGCACCTTCCGCGGAATGAAAAACTTTTCTCTCGCAAGTACGGAAGCCTTATCAAAACGGATGTAGTGCGTTGAGCCCGAGTCCATTGAGTGTTCGGCCACCGCAGACCCCTTGCTGTCTTGCTTTTTCATACTGCGTATGTGCTCCGATAACCTTGTGGAAACATTACGTCCAGTCTCCAGTCCAGTCAGTCAGTCCGAGAGGAAAGGGCTACGGATTAGCCCGAAACATGTCGAGTTAAACTCGTTTTAAGACGTGAGTGATCCGTTTATTTTCACTATGAGTGAGTCTCACGGTAGTTTCATGTTTAAAAAGGTTAATACAATAAAACGTGCGAAATTGATTCATGTCATATATGCCCGTGTTGCTGTTGTCCGCGACTCCGTCTGCGGAGAATAGGAGTAGGTATACAAAACAAATCTCAGACTTGCCGAGTGAAGAAAAAAAAGTTTCATAAAAATCGGTCAAGCCGTTCCGGATGAGTTCGATAACAAACACCGTGACACGAGATTTTTATATATTAAGTAGAAGATGGAACTGACATGTTTAATTTACCTGATCAAAGTTCCTTAAAATAAAGTTTTTAAAAAAAGTAGAAGATATTCTGATTCCATTAGAAATTTGTTACGGGGTGTATACCTGCTACCGTAATCACGACTTTGACACCGAATTGTCTAGTCAACTTGTGGCCCTGTTGGCCTTATTGTAATTTTAAATCAACTAATAAGTGGCTTTTGATCTCATCATTGCATAAAAGATCATGAAAAATCTGGTGTCAATGTTTGTTGTCTTTCAGTGTATATTCAAATGGTGACATTGTTATTCTATGTATTGTTATGCATATCGCTGTAAATAACGGAAAGTGTAAAATAGCGGAGTATCGCTTTTTTTTTAATTATTTTAGGATCAAGATTATGTTCTGATAAAACAACAGTTAAGAACATTGCAGACCTAAACAGTTTTAGGTGTTTCCTATTTAACGACCGCTTTAGCCTAGTTGGTAGTGACCCTGCCTACGAAGCAAGAGGTCCTGGGTTCGAATCCCGGTAAGGGCATTTATTTGTGTGATGAGCACGAATATTTGTTCCTGAGTTATGGATGTTTTCTATGTATTTAAGTATTTATTTATCTATATAAGTATGTTTATCGTCGTCTAGTACCCATAGTACAAGCTTTGCTTAGTTTGGGACTAGGTCGATTTGTGTAAGATTGTCCCCCTAATATATAATATTATTGGATCACGCAACGTATCTTCGTATTCCAGGTGACGCAAAAGTTTATCGGTGATACAATACCTAAGTACCGATTGAATATTCCCACCTAGTAAAAAACACAAGATCCGTAAACGCGACCTGGTTGGAACCCCAATTGCCTAACGTCTACGCGAACGCACTCATGAATGAACCAACCGAAGGGTTGATCAATGACGCCGTGCGTCATTCCCTCTACCAAGATAACAGTAAAAAGATTACACATCGCTAAATAGTACCAAAGATCTGACCATTTACAGCGACAGCGGGTGAAGCACGAGTTTATTGGTAGGAGGGTATCTTGGGTGTCTTACAAAATCCATGCTCATGCATCTTTAGGTTGGTCGAAGTATAAATCGTGGCGGTGGTGGATGGTGCAGTCATTCGGACGCAAACAGTGCGCCGGTGAAGTGGTGAAAACAAAAGTGTAAACTACACGGTTCAGTCAAAAGTGATAAACAAAGTGAAAAAGTAAGTTTTGGTGTTTTTGAAAAGTGAATATTTATTTAGATCCAGTGATTAGGTGCAATCGTTTTTTACATTCCAATTTTAAACAAACACTAAGTATAAACAAAATAGTATGCTCGTAATAACTTACATTTGAAACATTTGGGAAAATCGTGGAAACTGGCATTGCATCTTTGTCTGCTATATCCTCATAACGCATGCATAGGTAGTCAGCGTACTTGTAAATCTTGCATTAAGCGTAATCCTACATTGCATCCACTTTCTCTCGCCGACATAATCTAGCTTTAGTATTCCACCTGCTATTCTACAAACTGCTGCTTGCTATTTTACTACAAATCAAGTCAACTATAAAATTTAACTATTAAGAATCCTTTTAAAGCAACATGATCCAATTTTCTTTTAATAACTTTATGAATTGAGTTAAAAAAAAAATGCGCTCATAAAAAATAAATGTACCCGTAAATTTTACAAATTTTAAATAGTGTCCACTTAAACATTTCATTAATAAGAAATACCACACTACAGCAACTTTCAAATAATTAACACTAGTAATAAACCCTTTACTCACTACACTACACATTTCCCATGATTTCTCCGTAGTAGTGAGCGATTCATTAGAAACTTTAACACAATGTTATCTAGATTCAAATCTTTCGTATAAACAATAACTATTAGCATTTATACCTTTAAGCGGAAGACATTCTTTTGTTTACATACCTAATTACTTAATAAGCTTTCACTGTCGACAATCATGAAGTCATCATAACATAACTCACCTAATGTAGTGGCTACGTCATATCTTTGCCTATTTTGACATGTACTTACCGAATTTTAAAAATAACCAAAAAAGAAATAAAATAGTAAATAAAAAAATAATAAATAAAATATCTTTATTCTCAGACAACTTTTAGGTCCATAGAGTGTTAGTGTTTAGTGTAAATATCAAGCTAAAAAGAACTAAAATGTCTTCATAGGCAAACCCTTAGACTAATACCATTCATTTACAAAAAAAAATCTGACACCCATCGTCTGCGGAGTCTGGTTTTTTATTCGAGCTGGCTATATCATATTAAAATCGATGAGCTCGACAGGGTGCTTAGATAACTGTTTACGTTTGTACTCTTAAAATAATACGACATAGTCAAACCACTTTTTTGAGTTTAAATGATGCTAAGGCATCGGACATTTTAATCTGTTTTTTTTAGACTTAAATCCTTTGTTGCGTTACCGCGTTGCGCAAAGAGCCGCTTCGAGAGTTGCATAACGCATTTTAGTGTTACAGTAATATGACGCACCGGCCGGACCCGCCGCGCATGCTAATACCTCGTGTGCCGGTTTTTTGGTGACAATGACCCAAATCACACCTTCATCCATAAAATCAAAACAATAGACGGCACTAATACATAAATTGAGCTCATTTCTTTGAATAAATTTAAACTCTACTGTACAAACCCTTCCGCTGCTTGCATTTCCTCGTGCTTGGTCATTTATTTGCACGTGACTATAGGAAAATATTTATTTGAGATTTCTCTTTTACGCAGTAGGAACGTAACGAGTAGTCGTTTAGTGTAGATTGGCCGTTGAACGAAAATCTATTGCACTAGTCATTGAACATTTGATTAGAACTACCGTTCTATTTTGGATTTATGGGAAGAGAAATTAAATCGCTTCACGGTTAATAATTTTATAGTTACCAGCGATCAGGATTGCAATTTGTGAAGTCATCTTAACTTAATCATACGTAACTTTATACGACAAAATGTGAGAGTGCTTTCGTGTGGGCCACGCGGGTTGCGACGCGGGGCTGCGGCGCGGGCGCAGTGCACTGACATTATAAAGTATTATATAACAACAAACTCTGTCCGCGAAAGTAAAAGTGCTTCTCCGCCTACTGCAGTTTCGAAACAAACGACATGCTGTACTAAACAAGAATCACATCACCTCTAATTTGAACTCAGCTAGATCGTTAAATTGGTCCTTTGTGTTTTCAGATCATGCGGTGGTTTACGATAACGTGTTTACTGCTACCCCTAGTAATAGCCAGCGCTACAGCTGAGTGGTCGTGGGGAGGCGATGCGAAAGAAAAGAGTGAAGCTCAATCGGAACAGAAACCAAGCGAACTTCTGCAAGGAGAAGAAGCTCCCGATACTGCGGAAAAAAAGAGTTCAGATACCGATGGCACAGTTCTGGACGATATCGTGGATGAGCTAGTCAGCAACAAGCAGGGAAGGAGTCTGGGTGGATTCGACGATGTCTACAGCGACCCCACCATCAAGGAAGCCTTAGACTCCGGAGACGACGCTGAAGCCAGAAACCTGATCAAAGGACGTCTTTGCACACTGGGACTCATTCAAGTGAGTTATTAGAACAATGTTGTAATTAATTTCTAGTTAAGTAGTTATGTGCATTAATTAATGGTGTGTGTTTACTCTTAATAATGGTTAATCAACAAACTTATTTTATCAATTCCAGTGCGATGAAGAGGATAACCAGGAAAAACGCACGTATCTGTCGCCAGACGAGTTGATCTACGCTCAACCTGTTGACATCAAGCCCATCGGCAAACCAATCGCTTCCATCCCCGTTCGCGGGCCTCCTAGAGCTTACGGACCCGCCAAGCCTATGCCACCCTACCTATCACGACCTCAGAAGACTCCACCTAAGAGAATCGGGTACGGCCCACCTAATGTACGACCAGGTTTCTCTGAAAAATACGGACAAGTATCAGGAAGCAACTTCCAGTTCTCACAAAGCAACGGATTATATAGTGGAAGTGATGGCAACTATGTAACCAGACCCCCTAGCTACGCCAACGAGAGCCCGTATAATTTCGAAAACACCAAACCACATTACAATAAAGTTCCTGCTGCTTCGCAAACTGTAACAAAAACCGATGTTGTGCAGCAACATGTTCACCACCACTACGTACATGACGACTCTAACAAAGAACCCAAAGTAATCATCAAGCCCGTTGCCATACCTGTTGGATCTGTAGGACATTTGGGTTCTCAGTCTCTTTCCCAGCACTCCACTGACATCATAACCGCTAGTGGTGGTGAGTACAATGGTTTCGGATCAGGCGGCTTCAAACCTATGACTGACGGTTATTCATTAAACAAACCAGCATATGAAACTGATACAATCTACGGATCGCAATACGGTCATAGCAATGCCAACAAAGGAAACAGTTTTTCGTCGCAGTCTTTGCCAAACCAGTACCCCAACAACGCGTTTGATGAACAAAAGTACGGAAATTCTTTGGGATCATTCTCTTCTCACAACAATCAGTTTTACAAGAAGGAACTGCACGTGGGATCCGGCAACAGTTTGTACCAGCAAGGTCCGGCTACCTTTGGGCAAAGTAACTCTTACCAAGACAACTCCTACCATGAAGCCAAAGCCCAAGGGTTTGAATGTGTCTGTGTGAACTATGACCAATGCCCGAGCCAAGAAGTGATTGGACGCAGAGATGATTTGTATTTGCCTATCGATCCCCGTAACAAGGGCACTGAAATCTCCGCCCTTACCGAAGAACAGTTGGACAATATTACGAAATCTGACGCATCGGATGCTAAGGATGAAATCACTACAATAGAATCAAGTACCAAAAAAGTGAGCAAGCGTGAAACTAAAGCAGAGACCGAGGACAAAATTGAGAAGGAAGCCGAACCGGTACGTAAAATTAACGTGTATATCAGTAACAAATATCTAACTCTTCATTTCATTGTGTTAACACTAAACATTCCCATTTACCTACCCGAACTGACCAATACGAACAATATCAAACATACGTCAATGTATCCTGGTTCACCAAAAAATACTGGGGCAGCAACAAGTTGTTACAGTGGATAGTAACTATACTCTCGTACCTATATATTTCCTGGTAAATTTCTCATAATAATTGTGTCCATTGATAACAACTTACAAAAGAAATACTAAACAAGGGCACTGACAAAAATCTAACAACTCATGAAACAATTCACATTAAATGTAAACATAACATTTGATATAAATAAATGTTACTGCAGCGCCTCATTGGACTGGCCGGCTACGGCGGCAATGGCGGCCATAACAACAAACAAGTGCAGCCCACGTTTGGTGTCTCTTTTGGGTTGCCCCAGCCTTCCCATGGTGGTTATCCCATCAATCCCTTCAATGCAAATCCTTTGCACAACCCCTATGGTCCTGCACTAAACGGAGGCGGGCTCAATCTTGGCCTTGTGTCGGTTAATCCGTTACTAGCCGTTCAAGTAACGAAAAATGACTACGGAGATAAGATAGTCAAGCCTTTCGTAAATTTACATGTGACGCCAAATGAACACGTCGTTAACAAGCTAGGCAATTTGTTCCATGAGAAAAAACAATATCTGCTGAATAAACATGAGCATTACCATCATTATAATCCACACCACCACGAATATTATCATCACAAACCTGCACTGCATCCGCACTATGGCCCACATATACCCAATTATGAACCGCACATATCTCACTACGAACCACATGGACCCCACTTTGAACCTCACGGGCCTCACTATGAACCCCATGGACCTCACTATGGACCTAATTTGCCCTATCCTCCTCACAACCAATTTGGGCCTCATCATGGTCCACCAGTCTATTCACCCCACTATGGGTACGCAGAGGCTGGGTATTTTAAACAAAATCAATTCAATGCCCCACCTACTGCAGGTGATGATGACTATGAGGATGATGACACTAATGAAGCCAACAACTTTCATAACCCTTATGAAAACGGTTTCAGTAATTTCGGTTTCGAAAGAACTGCTAATGCTAGCGTAGATAGGATGAAAGGAAGTTATGCAAACCGATACGGGTACTCCCGCTCCCTTACCCTTCCCAACAATCCTGGGGCAAGCCGGGGAAGCCAAACAATCCGATTTCCTGAGAATAGAAAGAAGAGGGAAGTCAATGTAGAAAAATCTAAAAGCGAAACCATAGAAGAGGTAACCGATCCTCAATATTCGTTAATTAATACTCCAGAAAATAAACATTCATTTATTTATTTGTATTTGGATTAAGCTTCAAGGACCAAGCTGAATTTTTATTTTTTATTTATAGCGTCAAGGATACTTTGGCCGCCCTCAAGTGCAACAATGCAAAGCAAATCAAGTGTGCTGCCGTCGGCCGTTCCGCCCCCAAGCTGCCAACCAGGGGCAATGCGGCGTCAGGCACTCGCAGGGAATTAATGGCAGAATCAAGACTCCGTCTTACGTCGATGGTGACAGCGAATTTGGAGAGTACCCATGGCAAGCCGCTATTCTGAAGAAGGATCCTAAAGAGTCTGTTTACGTTTGCGGTGGCACTTTGATCGACGGTTCTCACATCATGACTGCTGCTCATTGCGTTAAATCGTAAGTGGGACATATCTGCAACGCTAAATATATTTATATTCGAACCTTTGGACAAAATATTCCAGGTACATTCCTAACAATGGCCAAACTAACGCAACCTTTTTCTATTTCAGATACAAGGGTTTCGAATTACGAGTTCGCCTTGGTGAGTGGGACGTCAACCACGACGTCGAGTTCTTCCCCTACATCGAGAGAGACGTGATCTCAGTACACGTGCACCCGATGTACTACGCTGGTACTCTGGATAACGACCTCGCTATCTTGAAGCTGGAACACCCCGTGGATTGGACGAAGTTCCCACACATCAGCCCCGCTTGCCTGCCCGACAAATACACCGACTACGCTGGCCAAAGGTGCTGGACCACCGGTTGGGGCAAGGACGCCTTCGGTGATAATGGAAAATACCAGAACATCCTGAAAGAAGTTGACGTTCCCATTCTGCCTCATGGGCACTGCCAGCAGCAGTTGAGACAGACGAGGTTGGGTTACAACTATGAGTTGAACCCCGGTTTCTTGTGCGCGGGTGGTGAGGAAGGGAAGGACGCTTGCAAGGGCGACGGCGGTGGTCCGTTGGTGTGCGAGCATGGTGGCACTTGGCAGTTGGTCGGTGTAGTGTCGTGGGGCATCGGCTGCGGCCAGCCCGGCGTGCCCGGCGTGTACGTGAAAGTCGCGCATTATCTCGACTGGATATCACAAGTCACGGGAAAGTTTTCTCCCTACTAACGAGAGAATTATAAAGTAGTCAGACTGCTCAGATTGATGTTAATGATATTTATTTCTAGGTCTTAGGCTTATTTAATATTTAATTTATGATTATGTGTATTTTTTAAGCTTTGGAGGTAATATCCAAAGGATCTGAGTAATCGCTTGTGCAGATTTGTGTTATATTTTATGAAATAAACAAAAATACATAGTAAATTGTCCTTCTCTTTTTAATCCTATCGAAACAGTCTAGAATATAGTTAAACCTAGTGGAGTTAACCAATAGAGCAGCTGCCATTTATTACTAAAAAAAAATCTCCAAATCACAGCGGCGATTGCTGGCACTGCTGCATTCTGATTGCCCAACCCGGATAAGACTAGATCACTAGAGTTAGGCAAGCAGCTTTAAGATCGATAATCTTCTTCTAATCGACCTCCTCCGAAACGGCTTGACCGATTTTTATCAAATTTTTTCTCTGTATTTGGTACGTCTGAGAGTAGGTCGTAGGCTATTTTTGATACCACCGCAACAGCAATAGCAAATTATATAAAAAACAACAAAGCTCATGTAAATAACAATATTTTACAACAATATTTTCTATTGGTAAGTAAAAATGCAAAGTTCTGTTAAAACAATTAAAAATCATGCTATTAAAAAAATGTACCATTGTTGAAGACAAAAAATTTTAAAACAATTTTAATTATTTTTAAAAACAAGGTTTAATTAAATACATATTATCAAGATTGGTTTTTTTTTTGGAGTCTTTTTGTATTTTTATTTTTAACTCCAATATTTTTACTTTTACGGTCATCCCGTGAAATCTTAATGTTTTTATACCAAATACAAACTGAAACATGGATACACAGAAAAAAAACCAGAAAAAGAGACCAACGCTAGGAATCGAACCCAGGTCCTCAGCATTCCGTGCTGTTTGCTTATACCCCTACACCACCACTGGTCAAGCACATATTAATAAAAAAAAATTAAATAAAAAATAAAACCTCCTTCAAAAAACCCCCAAAAAAACATAAAATAATAATTGATTGAACCGACCACAATAAGCATGAAAATATCTTTCTACTAATCTGTTTGAAGTTGGTGCCTCAGCACGAGCCAGCAGGAGTGTAGAAGCCCTATAATAGGTATGTAGGTAAGTTAGATTACTAGGTCCACTCCTGCTGGCTCGTGCTGAGGCACCAACTTCAAACAGATTAGTAGAAAGATATTTTCATGCTTATTGTGGTCGGTTCAATCAATTATTATTTTATGTTTTTTTGGGGGTTTTTTGAAGGAGGTTTTATTTTTTATTTAATTTTTTTTTATTTCCAAGTTTTTTTTGGGTGTTTTTTGAAGGCGGTTTTATTTTTTATTTAAAAATTTTTATTTTTTTCTTTTTAGTTGTTGCTAATGGCCTGGACTGGCACTCTTTACTGACTGTACTTTTTGCCTCTCGTTACCAAAGTACTTATCAAGACGAATCAAACGAGACCAAACTTGATGGGGTTATGTCGTTTTACTACGGAGTTCTTATGGTCACCATCCAACTTCATTGTCAGACCCTGGTTACCATCTAGGACCAAAGTACTCGTTGAGACGAGTCAAATGAGTCCGTACTCGATGGGGTAAGTGCCGTTACTTTATGGAGTAACTTTGGCCACCTTCCAGCTCCATCATCAGACCCTGGTTACCATCTGGGATCAAAGTGCTCGTCAAGACGTTTCAAATGAACCCAAACTCGACGGGGTTGTGTTGTTTTATTACAGAGTTTCTATGGCCACCTTCCAACTCCATCATCAGATTAGCTCCATGTCACAATAATATTGCATTGTCACCTGATTTACACATGCATGTAAAATATGAAATCAATCAGAAACCGGGAAGTGAGTCAAATTCAACTTGCAAGATTTGACCCGTTGAGGAGTTCCGTTGGCCATCTGCGGTCTTCTTCATCAGATCTAGTTAACCAAATGACACTTTATGAATGCAAATGCTCGATTTGTCACTGAAAATACTAAAATCGCTTTACATTTCCCTTGAACTTTTGAAGAGTTCCTTCAATTCCTCATGGATCCCATCATCAGAACTGGATTCCGGTAACAACGGGACCAACCTTGAAGCATATGCTTTCAAACAACGAAAGAATTTTCCAAATCGGTTCATAAATGACGGAGTTCTGAGGTAACACACGTTAAAAAAAAAAAAAAGAACATACAACCGAATTGAGAACCTCCTCCTTTTTTTGAAGTCGGTTAATAAAAATAACTAAAATAGACGATGTATTAAATCTTTGCGTTTTTATCACAGTCCCAATTTTTTCAATAAAAGCGGCAAATAAATAAAGAAGGTTTAACACGCTTTTATTGAAAAATAAATTAATAGTTTAAAAAACACTAGAAAAACACGCTTTTATAAATGCACGTAAAAACAAAAAATAAATTATGGATCGTTCAAGTTGTCTCTATTTCTGGGCTGAAGTGTAAACTATGTGCTTTTAATTATAATATTTGATTGTAAAAGCGTGGGGCCCTGGAACAGGTATGACGTTCATGGATGCGTCAACAGTGGCAAAATGTAAAGTTCTTGTTCGTGGACGAGATATCTTTGGTTCCCTTTGGTAACCCTTTGGCGGCATAAACGTTATGCTCTTGTGCGACCTCATGCAGCTTCCGCCAGGAAGTTAGTATTACTATTTGTTAAGAAGAACGTCTTATAAAGTGCTTGTCAAGACGAATCAAACGAGCCCAAACTCGACGGGGTTGTATCATTTTATTACAGAGTTCCTATGACCACCATCCAGCTCCATCATCAGATCAGCTCCATGTTACCATAATATTGCATTGTCATCCAATTTAAACATACGTGCAAAATTTCAGCTCAATCAGAAACCGGGAAGTGGGTCAAAATCATGTTCAAAGTTTCCATTACATACTTAGTTACATACAGGTCGACCTAATAAAAGCGTGTTAAAAAAAACGCAAAGATAATATATACTTAATACATTGTCATGGTCTATTTTGTTATCAAAATTAAATTATTTTCAACTTTTAGTTCTTTTTATGGTTCCGTACCCAAAAGGTAAAAACGGGGCCCTATTACTGAGACTGTCTGTCCGTCTGTCCGTATGTCACCAGGCTGTATCTCACGAACCGTGATACCTAGACAGTTGAAATTTTCACAGATGGTGTATTTCGGTTGCCGCTATAACAGCAAATACTAAAAAACCGGCCAAGAGCGTGTCGGACACGCCCAAGGTAGGGTTCCGTAGCCGTTACGAAAAAATCAAGTAATATTTTTTAAGGATTTCGTATGTGTACGGAATCATCCAAGTTTAGGTATGTTTTATACCTTAGGCTACTATTTACTCTTATACTACAAATAATTTCCAAGCAATCTTAGCCGCTATAATTTTCCTAGTAAATTTGATATATTTACTACCATTCTGAATTTTTTCAAATTTTTCCATCCAACAGTTTAGATTTTAGAGGGGGGGGGGGGGGCGGTCGATTTTAATGAAAATTTTCACTTTAAGGTTGAATATTTCGCAAACAGATCACTGAATAGAAAAATCATGTTAGCAACCCCGCAATGGTTTTAAAAGAGCTATCCAACGATATACCACACTATAGGGTTAGTCGAAAAACAAAATCACCCCCACTTTACGTCTATGAGAGGTACCCTAAAAAAAACTTTTTTGTTTTTTTTATTTAACCACTTTGTCGGCGTGACTGATATATATATTCATGCCAAATTACAGCTTTCTAGTACTAACAGTCTCTGAGCTTAGCCGCGGACGGACAGACAGACAGACAGACAGACGGACAGACATGGCGAAACTATAAGGGTTCCTAGTTGACTACGGAACCCTAAAAACAGAATAAAATAAATATTTAAAAGGGCTCCCATACCACAAACGTGATTTTTTTGCTCGTTTTTGCTCGATATTGATAACGGCAAGCGGTAGGCGCTTGAAATATTAATAGAATATTTAATTATACATATAATCACTTTAAAAATAAATAATTCAATTAAAATAAAACAAATATTTAAGGGGGGCTCCCATACAAAAAACGTGATTTTTTGCCGATTTTATAGATAATGGTACGGAACCCTTCGTGCACGAATCCGACTCGCACTTGGCCGATTTTTTTTTGTGCGTAAGTACATTAACTGCACTTTATTGTAGTAGACGTTTAGGGACTAAAACCTTTGGGTATCAAAGATTTGCGTAGCTTTGTGTACCTACGAATGAGAAAGGGCGCATTTCGAAAAAACCAGAATGGTGTGAAATTTTGTTGTTTTGAATCGTAGGCTGTAAGTGTAAGGGATAGGAGGCCTTTTACGTGTAAACATACGTAATCAAAATTGTTCGAATACAAATTAAGGTCACAACATCAAGCAAGCTTGTACGTGCAGGACAACTTTAAATAGAAACAAAAAAAAATTTGACCATCCAAAAAAATTAAACACACCAACCACGTCAATGTCAACCATTATTTTTGACATTCGGAAACAAACAAAATGGTAAAAGAAACAGATCGCAAAGGAAGAGGAAAGGAAAGGACAGGCGGGTCTGAAGCAGCGGATCCCCTTGCAACCTTCACTCTGCCTGATAGTCTACCATGCTCCGAAATAGACTTCCCAGCCCTCGTTACGAGGAAGCCGAAAGCCAACTGGAAGGAGGTTCTTCAAGAGAGTGAACAGAATTACAAAGAGATAGAGGAATACGTCCAGAGTAAGAAGGAGCCGGTTCTGAAGTCACCTTTCATGAGTATTTTCAATTTTGATTTAAATCCCAAACTATTCCTATAACTACCTACACAATATGTATATCCTTTACATGGTCGCTTGCATGGTATAGGGAAAAAAATCGTTAACCTGGTGTTATGGATGAGAGTTCCATACATTTTAACGCTAAGTACTTCAATACGACCGCCGCTTTAGCCTAGTTGGCAGTGACCCTGCCTACGAAGCAAGAGGTCCTGGGTTCAAATCCCGGTAAGGGCATTTATTTGTGTGATGAGCACGAATATTTGTTCCTGAGTTATGGATGTTTTCTATGTATTTAAGTATTTATTTATCTATATAAGTATGTTTATCCGTTGCTTAGTACCCATAACACAAGCTTTGCTAAGCTTACTTTGGGACTAGGTCAATTGGTGTGAATTGTCCCGTGATATTTATTTATTTATTTTTTTTTATTTACTGGGATAGCGCCCAGTCTCAAACTAAGCAAAGACAACCTTGCCTTTTTTAGATCCTACATAATAAACAACGGATAGATCTAAATAAATACATAGGTACATATTTAGATAAAAAACGGTAAATGAATAAAAAATATAAATAGATAAATATTAGGTACATCCATGACTTCCATGACTATCACTCATTCGTTATAGAAGTGTGCTCTTACTGAAACTCCAACCCCGAAGCGCAGGTTTCATAGTAAGGGTCACTGCCCACCAAAGCTGCCCTCTAATAAGCCATAAAGTTGTCATAATTTTGGCATAATATCTTTTCCTTTAGCCATGCCTTAGCGGGGTCGATTTTCCCGGTCATTCGAAGCCATTTAATTATATCCTTGAAAAGGCTTCGTACCTTTACGAAGGCTCTTCGACGAAGTACATATTGGTGTGGTAGTGGCTCGATAAAACCAACATTTTGACAAGACACGACTTGATATCAGCTTGACGGTGGGAATCATAAAAATCACATGCCAATCACATTATTTCATACGGTAGAAACCGTCACACTTCAGGTGAACAGCGCACGACGCTGACAATTTGATAATGATTTAATTACCGTGACCGTCGGGGTTCGGGGTACTTTGACCCAGTAAAATAAAACTATTTCACAATAGGTATATTTTTTTTGATATGTTTTTAATTTTCCTAAACTCAATGATAACGGGTGAGAGTTCAAGTTATAGTGCTGGAAAAAATAAGAAAAAAAATACATGTCACTGCCAGGTCATCGTTAAAGTTAACAAGACAATACCTGTCCCATTTCAGGAACAGAATGTGACTATATACGAGATGAGGTCTTCGTATTCCTTATTCCAGCATTGGAGGAAGCCTTGAACAAAGCGAAGATTTGGGAAGCGCTCGGTAGACAAAAATGCTTCTTTAATGGGATAGATTGGATTGTGCAGGTTAGATTACGTGAGTCTACATAAAATAGAATGAAAGGGTATGGAAAGCGTCTGAGTTTACTCAAAACAATGCACTATTCTTAAACATTTGCTATTTTTATACATCAGGCAGCGGAGTACTATTTGCATAAGCACAGCTGGGAACATTCATGTTCTTTGCATTTTGAAGTACTTACCAACTATTTCGGTATAATTTAGCATAAATCGAACTACCTATAAAATTATAACTACTCTAGTTAAGGCCCAGGCATAGGAGCTAGGCAATCATAATCAAAAAAGTTAAGTATTAACTCGTTTTAATGTAGTTTCTTGTATCTTTTAAATTTCCTACACCAAGAGTATTGGAGTTGCTAAATCATTTACACAGGCGCTTGTTCAAACACCTTGAAAAATGGTTGTTGCTAACTCCCCAGGTGATTTCTCATTCGTCCAAAGCTATTTGAATGGATTTTATTAATTTTGATTTCCAGGTTTTGTGGAACAATAATCCGCGCTATCCCGAACGCGCATGTGCTCGGTTGCATCTGTTCAACATGCCCTGGGTTAGAGAATATTTAGCAAAGAAGTAAGAATATCTGGAATTATTTATAGATGCTCGCTTATTCATGTAGGTAGGGTATTTGTTTTTATTAGCCTATAAGTAATTGTGTCCTTCGGCTGGGCAAAGGCCCTCTGGTCCTCCATAGCTCCGTCCTGAGCAAAATCTGGCCAATCGTTTAATTCCGCCTCCGGTCGTCTCTCCATCTGCGCCTAGGGTATTTAAATGCTCGAAAACAAAATCAGGTTACCAGGATAGGGCGAGTTAATAACTGCCCCTCCAGGCGTTATGGGGTGCTAAATCAGGTGATAAAGGGCCCAAAGGGGTGCAAAAAACACTCTTTGACAACAGGTTTTATGAGACGCTCGGCAACAGGCGGATGGGGTCTGAGACATACAAGACAAGAGCGAGGACAAAGCTAAACAATTATATCAATCTAACTTTATCAATGGCTAGCATACTAGCGTGCGTCTCGGACATAGAGCATCCGAGTCGCGTGCGCGTAAGAGACGGATGCTCTAACTAATCAGAGATTAAAAGGAAATAAATCGTCGGAGATAGTGCAAATTCGCTCTGGATAATTCCGCGTATCTGACTAATTTAGTCAAATTCCAATTTTTACAAATACAAATATTCTTTATTGAACACCAAAAACAGTACAGTGACATTACAAAAATAAAATTTCAGGCAGACAATAGGCGGTCACATCGCTAAAAAGCGATCTCTTCCAGACAGCCAGTTATTCAGAAATTAATAAGTATGAACAGACTAATGTAGTTGTTTTTTTTACTCCAAATTCGAGAAAATTAAAACAAATATGAAGTTAGAACCATCCCCTGTAAAACTGCATGTAGTGGAAATACCCAGTATTTGCATTATCAATATTGTTATTATTCAAGTAGACACAATTATTCTAGGTAGGTAAACGTTTAAACAGTAAGTATAAAACAAATTTCATTGACCTTTTCGAGCGAAAACTTCATGCTACTAAAACTTCTTAGATGCTTAGAATGTGTACGCAGAATATATCCGTATACTAAACATCCCGCGATAACGATGTATAATGATAGAGATAAGTGAATTTGCACTATCCGCAGCAAAAACAAGCGAGCCAGAGCCGTTATATACGAACTGCCGACCTCCCATACATTTCAATCGCAGCTCGCAGTTCGCATACAATTCGCGTGCAATTTTACCGAGCAATGAAACTGCAATGAATAGTGTATGGGCATAACACTTACGTTACAGTAGAATGCAGTCCATTCGTAACAGCCGTTATACCTCAAGTAACCCGATGTTTTTTAGTCCTCGACCATACTACCCGAAGTCCTGGCTTTGGCCGGAAGACTATGCAGCGACTTTGATTCAAAAGACAGTGCGCCAGTACTTCGTGCAACGTGACGAGGAGGTGCAAGAGATGAGAGACTTCTGGAAGGTAAATATTTTCGACACACTCGGTGGTTAATTGTTAACATCACTGTCTGTAAGAAGTTTCAAATCCAATATTATTCTCCATCGCTTCGACTTGCGAGTTTAATGAATACAATCTTAAGACATTATTTGCTTGAACATTTTAGTTGTGTAATACACCCGTCGATTAGCATAACAAAATGAGGGGACACTTCAAAATATCAGTGTTTTCAATTATAATTTATAATTATAACATAGTTTAAGATTTTCCTTCTGAAATAATTTTCTATCTCTCCTCAGAAACTGGAGATCGAAAAAACGGCACCAGAAATGAACACAAATCCATATTTGGCCCGTAAATTTGCTTCTGTGAAAGATTTTC
This sequence comes from Archips crataeganus, assembly GCA_947859365.1. Classification (NCBI taxonomy): domain Eukaryota; kingdom Metazoa; phylum Arthropoda; class Insecta; order Lepidoptera; family Tortricidae; genus Archips; species Archips crataeganus. The sequence goes on from OX402058.1 coordinate 10,909,177, forward strand.
ACAAGAATTGAGTACTGACTTATTGAGAAATTAATTAAAAATATTACGAACGGTTTGTATGCATTTTATTATAACTACAGTAAAATCTAAAAATAATTTAAGAATATGTTTGTTTATAGTGTCATCTATTGGGTGTTCAAGGGAACTCCTTTGTATAGTGAGGGGCTGGCAGGCTTTCCGAGCCCCATTGTGAACTGTATGGTGGGCTTTTCTCCAGGTTTGGCAATTCTCGCAACTCTATTGGGACTGGGGTTGTAGCTCAGAGGCATGGTGAACTCTTTCATAAACTGAAAAAAACAGAAGGAACTCATGTTTATTTCTAATATGTAAAGTCAATTAGTATGGCGAGAATGCATCCAAGAGCTACATATATTTAATTTATTATATTATATTATATTTAACTGTAACAAAATATAATCAAATTTTTTTTTAAATACAAGCTTTTTATGCTGACTGTACTTTTGGTTGACTATGTACTTGACTTGTCATCCAATATATGATACAAAATTTAAGCAAGTTGATTCTATCACTAAAAGCAGGTCAAATTCTATTGCAACATTTGATCTAAAGTAAAATAAAAAAAGGTAAAATCTTTTTTACCCAACTGCAAAAGAAGGAGAGTTATTTGCACAAAAATTTGTTCTATCCTATTTATGTAAAAATTAATCTCAAAATTGATTCCACATTGAATGTCATGAAACCGGTTTTTAGGTAAGTAGCCAATTATTTATTTATTTATTTATTCATTGTTATGTCATGTTTACATATTATAAGATGTTACATTTAAAATTCAAGTCAATCCATGACACCTTGACAGGCACACAATAATTTTAATGTTATGAACTCATGTATAAATTATTAATTATTATATAATAACACAACAAAAAAGAATTAGAAAAACAGGTGCAGCCATTCTAGAGTTTAAAATTATTTTTGGTAGTAATACATTTAATCCTATTTGCATTGACTATGAAAATAATTGAGTATATACTGAGGGTGTCCATAAGAAATGATGTAAATGACCCCTTGGTAAACAATATACTCAATCCAGTTGGCTACCCTGTGTTTGTCCTTTTTTGTTTGTACATATAATTTTATGTTCTTTGCTGACAGCCTCTATCAATACAACTATTATTTGTGAAACTTATCATCTAACCAACCTCTAATCCCTTTTTCTCATGATCCTTGACAATAAACTTTTTCATCAATGGAGGCATCTCTATGCTATTGGGCAAGATGACTTCAGGAGCATTCTTAAATTCCTTTAAAGCTGCCAGTAACTTATGTTCCTCATTCTTTGGTATAAGCTTGTAGTCAGGCTTGTATGATGTACGGTAAATTTCTATCAGCTTGTCACTTTTTTTTCCACGGAAAGTTTTTTCCACCCAAACTCGCACCCTGCGCCTTTCCTGGAATGTATTGCAAAAAACTTTTATTATCGTACTTTAATACAAAATTATAACTTTTTGAGTGTTAGTGTGTATATTCTGATGAAATTTGGCACACAAGATAGTTCATAACTTTCATAAGTTACAACTAGTAAGTTACAACTTATCAAAGGTAGAAATTAACCTGTGTTAAACTATGTATAGTTTCCATGCTCTTGACAGAGATGTGTAGCCTAACGAAAGGGATGGAAGGCCTTTGCATGGCAGTGGCACACTTAAATTGGCTAAATCAGGGGTTCCTAAACTGTGCATTGCAGCTGTTCCAAGGGTGAAGCTAAACAGTACAGTCAGGTTGCCTCTATAAGTATTAGATCAAGAGCCCACAACGGCCAGACCTTTGTTTTTTATAAAAGCTGAAAGTTTCTCTGTTTATGTCTCCAACACAGCTAAGAACAACCCGCAACTATAGAGTTTTGATTGTGGTTACTTGGGCAAGTAACAGGTAGTAAAGGTGTATAGTACCTTAAATTCTTTAAAATATAAAGTTATTTTTTTTTATAATTTCTTCAGAATATCTTTAGAAATCACATTATCCATTGCTGGACACTTTTTTCAGTTGCTACCCCCTGCCAGACACTTTCGTTATAGTATAAAAGCTGAATTTTATTGTATGTACCTTAACCTTTTCAACACCAACAACACATATAGGTGTCACAAAGTACAGTGTCAAAGTGATCTTGACACAATGACATAAGATTCAAAGCAGGTTTACATTTTGTTGAGGCATGGCATTGGAAAGGTTAATGTTTTTGTAGTAAATCAGCAGCCTACAAGATTCATTATTACAGTAGTTTCTATGGAATTTGTTGGGTAATTGGACGTAGTTCTGCAAACCGGAACCAAGCCAATGTAATTAATATCTTTTAACAAAGTTACTTTTTGGTGTTATACAAAATATTGTGTACTTTGTACATTTTTCTACACACGTTTCTAAGAAAATCAGTTTTTTCTCAAAACTATCATTGTGTGGATTGGTTCCAGTTTGCAGAACTATGTGCAATTAGACTCTAACCACCTATTTGATTTGATAAATCAGATATCTATCAAGCAGTCTCTGTTTAGAGACTCAATCAATGGTCAACAGAGATGGCATCACAGATATTCGTGATATTCGTCACATAAAATAACACCAACAACAAAGAGATTAAACAGGTCCCAAGACCTGTAAAATCTTTTTGCAGTCTAAACTTCGCAGCTACTATTTGTGAATAAATTACAGCATACATGTACTAACCTCATCAGGGCAAGTATCTACTTTGACTACTCTCATGAAGCTAGGCTCCGGATAGCGCTCAAACACCGATCGCACAATGTATCTTCCAACACCTAAATTCTTGAGACTCCCAAAAATTTCCCATAGTGTTTTACCCTTGAAATCAGTAGTTCTTCCAACATATTTTATGATGGTTGAAGTCATTTCGAATAATGCTACACACAGCAAAATCCAGCCAAGCAACGACTAAAAAAACGTGGGTGACAACTAGTGACAAGACGATAGCATCTTTTTTTTTTTTTTTTTTTTAAATTGCTCCTGTCCAACTGGACAATTTTGCCAGCGTCAAGGTTGAGAGCAGGGGGGGCACACTTACATATATCACACTTTTCATGCGACTACAGCGATCTCTGGTTGTTTGGTGGAGAACTAAATTAGCGGCCATCTTGGTTGACTTGTCAAACTTGTCAGTTGTCATTCATCGGCCATGGCCATGGCGTACCAAATTGTACGGTCAAGGACTTTAATTGATAGGCCACTTGCCAATGTTCGTATTTTAGCCGTATAGTGCAAATCGGGTTTAGCCGCTTATACTTCGTATACGCTGATTTGAATTAGACGGCTAAAATACGAATAGTGGCAATTAGCCTATCAATTAAAATTACGCGTAATTATAGCTGTACATCACTACCAACATATACATATAGATAGGTATACATCTATAGATACGTCACATTAGTTCTTCACCAGGGCGTAGGGCAGCGGCACCTTCCATACATGCATATTTGACCATAGAGTTGCCACTCTTCTTCATATAATATTACAATACTCTTTGGTTGAGAGCTACAGATGTTTATAGATTACTTTACTCCATGGATTACTCAAGTTGTCAGGCGCTGTGATGTCAAATGTCCGGTAGGGTAGGGTTAGTTCAGGGTACCTACAACAACAACAAAAATTGACAATTTTACTACACATACTTAAAGCATACTTAAACCGGTTAGGACAGAGAGCACATATACTTAGTGGGATGATAAGGGAGGTTATTATAGCTTGATGTTAAAATGCGTAATAAATCTTGTTAAGACGTCGATAAAGTTAGTGTTCACAAAGGAGAGCGTGGTCCTAAAACTTGCTGGGCGGGGAATAAAGTCAGGGAGATGATCGTACAAGGAAATAGGGATATTGGGGCAGTTGAAGAATATGTGGTCCGGTGTACCCTCCTCAAGGCCGCACTCACACAAGGAATGGTCACGCACGTGGATCTTTGCCAAAAAAGAAGGGGTGCATACATGGCCGAGGCGCAACCGAATAACCGTGGAAGTAGCACGCTTGCTGGCTGTCCGATATTTAAAAAACCACGGTTTGGTCGGAAGGTTTGGTTGAATATCTCCATAAAGTTTACCCTTAGACAGTCGCGAGATACTCCATTCTTCGTTCCAGCGTTCGAGGAGATTGGACTTGGCCAAAGCTCTGCGATAGCATCTTATCTTTGACTGACAGTGACTCTGTCTGTGCCAGTCTGTGGTGACAGTTATTTTTTTTTCTTGATTCTTCCGTTCGCTTATAAAAAATAATTAACTTTTAGGGTATGCGCGCACGAGCAACTTTAGTCTCCGCGACTATTTTATCAAGTCTATGGGTTAGTATGGAAGTGTGCACACGTAGCACCGCGACTCCCGGGATACAAATACACATAACACAAAAAAAATCGCCTTGCGACTAAGTTGCTCGTGCGCGCATAACCTTACGAGATATATGTTAAGGCCACCACAAACCGAAACGCAGGGCGTGCACGGGGAGCGGACCCAGCGCGTTGTATAACACTGAATCATGTATGCTGGCTGACACACACCGCCGGCGGGCCGCGCGCGCAAAAACGCTTGGTATCGTGGTGTGGTGGCCCGGGTGGCTCAACTTGTTTGTTAAAATTCAATTTTGATTTAGTACATTGCTTCGTGCCGGATTGATTTTCAGGGTGGCCTAAACAAATTTTGGTTAACTTTGCTTGGGCCAGGACTCTCTTGCCAGACTAGGTATACGTTCAGTTCGGTCCGAGGTATTGAAAGGAATTTAGAAACAATTTTCGATATTTTTGTATTACATACGAACAAAGCAGTATGTTTGGAACCCTAAAAACCTGAAATGATATTAATTTAATGTTATTTTGTTTTATTTTATGTATGTATGTATGTAAACTCTTTATTGTACAAAATAAGGAAAAAAAAAAGAAAAATATTATAGACAACCGTTGAAATGCATGTACAAAGGCGAACTTATCCCTTTAAGGGATCTCTACCAGTCAACCTTTCAGTGGATGAAAGGAGCATTTAGTAAGGGACCGACAAAGAGTAAGTAAAAATAAAACAGTCGGACAAAGCCAAGGCTACAATACAACTTTTTTTTTTTTTTTTACGTAAAACTGACCCGTGATTGACCACTATCTCACCTGATGAAAAGTGTAGATGAGGCCAAAGGTGTACCTCCCTGGTTCAGTAACAGCCTATTCACTCTTGCCTTGAAGAGACCTAGGTTGTATTTATCAGGAAATACAGACGACGGGAGCGAATTCCATTCTTTAGCAGTTCGCATTAGGAAGGATGACGCGAAGCGCTTCGTACGGGCCACTGGAATACTAACCACATAAGGATGAAGACGCTCCCCCCGCCTGGATGTCCGTTGGTGAAATGGAGATGGAGGAATTAAATCATGTAATTCCTGCGCACACTCTCCAAAATGTATCCGATAAAAAACAGACAAACAAGCAACTCGACGACGGTGCTCGAGGCTCTGTAGCCTACCACCGATTGACGAACTATCACCAATGAGTCTTTGGGCTCGATGCTCCACCGAATCCAACGCCGCCAACTGATACTTGGCAGAACCGTCCCAAAGGTGGCAGCAGTATTCCATACATGATCTAACCTGTGCTTTGTATAAAGTAAAAAGTTGCTCCGGCGTGAAATACCGTCCCACCTTATATAAGATACCAAGTTTCTTAGCAGCAGTTTTCGCCCTGGACTCAATGGCCGCGCCGAAGTTGAGATTAGATGGCACGCTCAGTCCAAGAAGCTCAAGGTGGTCCTTGGGTGGTAAGGATAAATTCTGGAAAGTAGGAGCCAAGGTGAATGGACTCCGCTTTGCGGTGAACAGACACGCCTGTGTCTTGGCAGCATTAAACTGGACCAAGTTGGCCGATCCCCAGTCGGACACGGCCTCCAAGGTCTTATTCGTCCGTTGTACCATAGCCTCCCTGAGTGATCCAATCTCGTCACCACTGGCTCGGCTGTTAGATAGGTACCTCTCTGTGACTGTGCTGTCATCCGCGTACCCATAGATACCGGGTATGAGCAAATCGTTGATGTGCAGCAGAAAAAGAGTAGCAGAGAGAACCGATCCCTGAGGCACCCCAGCATTAATGGACATGAGATCCGACGAGCACCCTTCAATGACGACTCGTATAGATCGATGCCTCAGGAAATCAGAGATCCAAGAGCAAAGGTCAGCAGGGATCCCATACGCAGAGAGTTTGCCAAGAAGGCCCTCGTGCCAGACCCTATCGAACGCCTTGGAAATGTCAAGAGACACAGCAAGAGCCTCACCATGTTTCTCAACAGCCTCGCCCCAAAGGTGAGTGGCATATACCAGGAGGCCCCAGTAGACCGATTTCGACGAAACCCGTATTGTCGGTCACTGAGGAGATCATTACCTTCAAGGTATACCAGGAGTTTGGCGTTCAATACACGCTCCATAACCTTACACAGTATGGAGGTGATAGCGATAGGTCGATAATTTGACGGGTCGGCACGACTGCCCTTTTTAGGTACAGGCTGCACATTGGCAATCTTCCACGATACCGGGACTTGGCCCATCCTGAGAGAAAGCCTGAACAGACGTGTCAAAACAGGTGACAGTTCTGGAGCACATGTCCTCAAGACAATCGCAGGTATACCGTCAGGGCCACTAGCTTTATTCACGTCCAAAGAACGCAGTGCTCTTAAAACCTCCTTCTGGTGTATTCTAACCTCCTGCATAAAAGTTCCACAATGAGGAATGGAGGGTGGCACCGCATTTCCAGCGTCGAGGCGTGAATTTTCCGCAAATAAAGAGGCAAACAGATTCGCCTTCTCCACTGCAGTGTGAGCTAGCGACTTATCCGACCTCAGCAACGGCGGCAGTGACGGGCGACAGAAATTGGACTCCACCGATTTAGCCAAAGACCAGAACGCTTTACTCCCAGAGGGGTAGGAAGCAAGTTTGGCACCAATACGACCAACATGGAGGAATCGCGCTTTCTGCATGACCTTTTTACAGGACTTGGCAGCTTTGTTGAAAAGCTGTTTCTTAACTTGTACATCCGGAGCTTTGCGACAGCGAGCATCAGCCCACAATAAGTAAGCAGAGTGCTTAATAGCCTCAGCCTGAGCACATTCGGCGTTAAACCATGGGCGAGCTTTGCTACCAGTAGATACGTCTGAATAAGGAATGAAATTTTCCATACTCTGACGCAACACATCGGTAACAGCCTCCGCGCAGCTCGACGGATCATCACTGGAGAAACAAGCTTTCTGCCAGGGATAGGATGCAAGGAAATGACGCATCTCATCCCAATCTGCCGACTTGTATCGCCATACTCGTCGAAAACCGATTGAGCAATCGGGAGGAGAGTACTGCGACACAAACTTAACCAGACAGTGGTCAGAAGTACCCAGAGGGGAAGACACTGACACATTGTACCTATCCGGATCAGTCGTCAGCAAAAGGTCCAGGCAGTTTGGCGTGTGCGAAGCAACATCCGGGACGCGAGTCGGCTGTTGAACAAGCTGGGTGAGATCTAGAGAAAGTGCAAACTTGCGTGCCTCTCTTCCCGCATGATCCGTGACTTGGTATGGGAACAACCAGTCTTCGTGGTGAGCATTAAAGTCCCCCAAGAAAACCAACTGCGCACGTGGATACCGTTGCTGAACTACACCTGCCGCAACACTGAGGTGTTCAAAGAGCCTAGACGTCTCCTGGTCACTGCTGTGCGACCGATAGATAGACAACTTTTAGTAAATACAATACATAAACTCATAATATAAAGAAACCTATTAAAATATACTACCATATACAACATATATATGCATAAAACATATAATAAATAATCAGTGTTCTCAATAAATTAAAGAGATGGTGTGAGCCACATCTTCCTCAAAGCTTCCCTGAACGACACCACGGAGGGAGATTGTTTAATGGAGGTGGGCAATCGATTCCACAGTCTAGCAGATTGAACAGTAAATGATTTAGAGTAAATTTTGGAAGAAGTAGAAGGACAGGCCAAAAGGAGATTGGTACTCGACCGCAAACGATGCTGGCTTCCTTCAGCCAAGTAGCTGAAACGCTCGGAAAGGTATAAAGGTTAATACGATCAAATCAAATTAACAGCTATGATTGTTATCAATGAACTGTGGTGTTGATAGGATGACTGATGCCCATAAACTTAGATTTTATCTCCCATCCAACACTAACTGCATTATATTTCTTAAGATTTTTGAATTGGATGGGAACCATTTTTGCAAAAAAAATAATAACTTCTTCAGTAACTAATTAAATTTGCACTCCATAACAATTCTTTAAATATTTTTTATATTTTCTTTGGATAGCCATTTATTTTATTTAGTTTAGTGTGTTATGCATAACCACTATTTAATTACTACAAATGAATGATAGATTAAACAAGTTAGCTATGAAGTATCTTTTTTTTTGTACTTATTTTTTCAACTTCATTTTTTTATTATTTCATTTTTTCGTAGCTAACTTGTTTAAAGTTGCACAGTAGCGCCATCTCTTGTCCAGGTGAGCGGTTAGTTCCGAAGGAGTGTTAAAATCTCTCGATGAGGGTGTAACATAGATGTGCGTTTGTCACTGCATAAGGTGATGATTTAGCAGATTGAAATGTATGATGTATAGGAAAGATTCGTGTCTAATCTCTGGACCAGTGGTGGTGTAGGGGTATGGCACGCGGCACGGAATGATGAGGACCTGGGTTCGATTCCCAGCATTGGTCTTTTTTCTGGGGTTTTTTCTGTGCATCTATATTTCAGTTTGTGTTTAGTACGAAATGAATGATAGATTTTCTTCATCTATCTATTCTATACATATGTATAATAAATCTGTAACAAGTCGGTGTCTGTACATTGAATATATTTGAGAAAAACTGTCACTAGGGCTATTTATTAGCGCAATAGAACCCAAAACAATGATTTTTAGAATTATTGTCTGTTTGTCTGTTTATCTGTTTGTCTGTGCGTTTGTGCGCGCTAATCTCAGAAACGGCTTAACCTAGAAGGATGCGGTTTTCATTGATATGTTGGTATTTTCTTGGATTAACATTTAGTGTTTGTTTCATTTGAATCGGTTCACAAATAAGAAAGATACGTCTATTTTAAGAATTTATCGAACTGTTTTTAGAAGAATTGTTATTAATTTTGCGGAATCTTCGGTTAATAATATTATAGGTTTTGTCAATTTTGTTAATTGTTAATTATAGTCTCTTAAATGATGATTTAAAACTTTTGCGAATATAAATTTAAAAGAAAAACCGGCCAAGAGCGTGTCGGACACGCACAAGGTAGGGTTCCGTAGCCATTACAAAAAAATCAAGTAATATTTTTCGAAGGATTTCGTATGTGTACGGAATCATCCAAGTTTAGGTATGTTTTATACCTTAGGCTACTATTTACTCTTAAACTACAAATAATTTCCAAGCCATCTTAGCCGCTATAATTTTCCTAGTAAATTTGATATATTTACTACCATTCTGAATTTTTTCAAAGTTTTCCACCTAACAGTTTAGATTTTAGAGGGGGGGGGGACGCTCGATTTTAATGAAAATTTTCACTTTAAAGTTGAATATTTCGCAAACAGATCACTGAATAGAAAAATCATGTTAGCAACCCCGCAATGGTTTTAAAAGACCTATCCAACGATACCCCACACTATAGGATTAGTTGAGAAAAAAAAAATCACCCCTCCTTTACGTCTATGGGAGGTACCCTAAAAAAAAATATTTTTTTGTTTTTTATTTTACCACTTTGTTGGCGTGACTTTGTTCATGCCAAATTACAGCTTTCTAGTACTAACGATCTCTGAGCTTAGCCGCGGACAGACAGACAGACGGACAGACATGGCGAAACTATAAGGGTTCCTAGTTGACTACGGAACCCTAAAAATGGATAGTACAGTACATAGAAAAAAAATCCAACATAAAATGAGCTGACAACAATATAGTAGACTATACTAAATAGGGTTCATCTTAAGTTGGACATGCACACAGGCGTGGCAGGGCCTATATAAAGCTGAAGAGTTTGTTTGTTTGAACGCGCTAATCTCAGGAACTACTGCTCCGATTTGAAAAATTATTTCAGTGTTAGACAGCCCATTTATTGAAGAAGGCTATCCTATAGGCTATATATCATCACGCTTACACCAATAGGAGCGGAAGAATGTTTCAAAATCAGGGGTTTATGAAGCAAAACTTTTATAGGCACGCTTGACTTGGGAGTACGGAGGTGAATGTGAACCCGGGTGTGCGGGGGGTTCGGTGGGGGGAAGGGGTTGGGAGGGGGGGGGTAATTTTTTTTATATCGGGGGAGTAAAGAGAGCCATAATTCGCACCTTCGGTACAACAGTGTATCATCTCGAAATAATACACCATTTTAATTTAAACTTTCCGGAAATTAAGGAGTCTAAATTAAAATGGTGTATTATTTCGAGATGATACACTATTGTACCGAAGGTGCGAATTGATGAAAAAGCAAACCGGATAAAAAAATAAGCTGCCCAAATTACTAATTCCACGCGGACGGAGTCGCGGGCAAAAGCTAGTGTGTAATAAAATAATAATAATAATAATACGAGTTTCAGTTGGTTGAGTAAAAGGTCTATTCCAACTAATTCCATTGATAGAACTAGTTGGACTTTTTTCCCAGTAGTTACATTCAACGGAGAGGGTTTCCTTTGGAACTACCTTGTTATTTTTCCAAGTAGTTACATTAATAATGCAAGGTTTAATTTAATGCAATTAAATGGACTGTATAATTGAACTAGGTTTTACTGATTTTACAATACAATGCCATATGTCCAATTGAGACATCACCATGCTATGTATAAGAAACTCACTAAGGGCCCGTTGTTTGATCAATAGTCAAACAAACTAATAGTTAAAATATATGGCAAACATAACAATAGTTAACGCATTTCAAAGGAAATATGATTATTAGCAAGGATGATAGACTGGATTGGCAGTCGCCATACTACGGATCGCCCGCGGTTTTTGTAGTTTCGATTATTAAATCTAGATGGCGCTGATATATAGCCAGAGGCTTTTAAGACAAAACAATAAGACTAAAGGGGGGTCCCTCTCACTCTCGTAATAAATATCATTAGCGTGAGCGGAACGGCATGAAACGAAGTTCGAATTTCGCGCTTCGTAGTATAGGGCCAGGTATTTCATATCACTGCAAATGTATTATTATGCAATATTTTTGAAAAATAATACATTTGTAGTAATATGAAACATCTGTAGTCTTATTGTTTTGCCTTCAAAGCCTCTGGCCTGGCTATATTTCAGCGCCATCTAGATTTAATAATCGAAACTACAAAAACCGCGGCCGATCCGTAGTATGGCGACTGCCAATCCAGTCTGTATCACCTTGTTATTATAGTAGTTCCAATCATTTATTTTCTCGATGACAGCTCCCGTAGAATGTAACTGCGTTTAGTTCCGCAAAAATTAACTTTTAAATGCGAGATATAAAAAATACGACAACTGCCTAATTTTGTTCCTTGATCCCATATAAGATTCATCTAAGACACATTGAAACACACATTTTTACTGTGGAAGTAGGGTACCTACTTAATCGTATTATTTTTATTTACGTGTACTGTTTTTTTCGTATGTGTGTATTTTGTTCAGTGTTAAGTTAGGTATATTAAGTATATTTGTCGTAATCACTAATTGTTGTTTATTTTGTGTATTTGTTTATATGTTATATTTTCTTTCTTCTCTCTGTACATAAATTATTGTTTGCCTATCTCTTTTTTTTAAGTTTTTCCTTTCATTGCAGGTTAGCTTGAAAAGATCCCTTTTAGGGATAAGTTCGCCTTTGTACTATTTTTGTTGTGTTGTTTTGTATTATTTTTGTGTTTTATGTACAATAAAGTGATTACATACATACATACATACATTGAGTCCATATATGCAGTATTTTTTTTTAAAGTACGATAAATAATAAACGTTTCAATAAAGTTACATTCTATGGCAATACAAATGTCATGTTATGATTGCCATAGAATGTAATTTTTTAAAAACGTTTATTATTTATCGTACTTAAAAAAAAAACTACTGCATATATGGACTCAATTTGTCTTAGATGAATATTATATAGGATAGGATCAAGGAACAAAATTAGGCAGTTGTCGTATTTTTTATACCCCTCATTTAAAAGTTAATTTTTGCGTAACTAAACAAAGTTACATTCTACGGGAGCTGTCATCAAGAAAATAAATGATTGGAAATACTAGTTTGTTTAACTATATTTATCAAACAACGGGCCGTAAGTGATAGCATTAAATTAAACCCTGCATTATTAATGTAACTACTTGGAATAAAAATCCAGGTAGTTCCATTATTAAGGAAACCCTCTTTGTTGAGTCTAACTACTGGAAAAGAAAAGCCTTAACTAGTTCCATCAATGGAACTAATAACGGAACTAGTTGGAATAGACCAAATAAAAGGGGAAATTCGAGTTGCAAATAAAACTAGTATTAAAAATCAACTTCAATTTATTTTCATTTTATTATTCTGTTACTTATTTTTTAAGAATTTACTCAATACAAATGTTGTAAAATATAATTACAATAGTTAACAGTTTTAAATGCAGAATTAATAATTAACAATGTCATGGTGAAATCCAATAACGCTGACAACTATTGTTTTTCATTGTCCGAAGTACAATTTTACTACCAAAGGAAATAAGACTAGTGCTTGAAATACTATTTTAATTACCCTATTTTTTACTAAATCAATAGTTACCGTTGAACTATGACTTTTTACAAATAAGCCCTAAATTTACAATATTCCAGGCAAGTTGGCATACATAGTAAACAAGCCATTACAACAAGTGCCAATATTATGGGTCACTGGTTTACAATTATCATGACAGTGGATTATTTCAGATGTCAATTGTTCAATAAAATCATTTAAAAAACAAACTTAATTATGGTGATTCTCATTAAGCAAGTCTACAAAGAAATTAAATTAACAAATTAAAATATATTTTTGAATACTTCCTTCTCACAAAATAACAAAGTCACCTCAGTTGACTTCATCCGTATACTTTTGCTAAGTTTATCATTAGGATTAAAGTGCAAATGATGCACATGGAACAAGCAGTGTGCCCGACTGTGCGAGCGCAGAGCTGGGAGGAGCTCAGGACAGACACCTTGTGTCATTGCCCATCTTTGGCTTCTACACAGATCTCCGTCTCTGCTCCAAATAATTATCCTTCTAACGTTTAGCTGATCAATTCTGCATGCAGGCAATGTAACAACTATTTAGCTATACCTGCTGGTAAATGCGTTATATGAATAATATATTTGTAGTATTGTTACTGGCACACAAGATGCAGAATTAACAATCATACCAACCATAATTTCCTAATTTTTATATAACTGTACAGCAGTCACATTCCGTTGGCAAATAAATAAAATTAAAATAAATAATAACATTAATTTAGCTAAAATTGCCTAGTTACCAACCGGAATGGGCTTTGTGAACACGCGGGTGGTGAATTACAAATCCATTCTTACAACAGGTCCGTATACTTCGAAGTCTAACGGCCCACGATTATTCATAACACTATACCTATGCGATTGCAATAATAATTTAAGACAAATATTTACATATAATCACATTTAAATTATAATGAATTCAAATTTAAATAAGAAACTTAAATAAGAGTAATAATTTAGTGTAGTCGGAACATACTAATAGGAATCAGTCGTCCAGAGAGGACAATGATCTTGATCAATCGTAGCTGATAGCGGGCGACAGCGGCGTCGTCGGCCGCCGCGCGCGCAGCGGCTGCGCGGGCTCGCGCTCTAACATATGTGGCGCGGCTCGCGGCGTCCGGCGGCGGCGCGGCGACGCGGCGAATGCGCGACGTCGTCGGGTCCCACGGTGGTCCACGCGAATTTCCTTCAGCGCGTCGGCGATTCCCTTCCTTGAGGCCTTTCAATGTCGGTAAAGCTTCCTGGCTAGTTATCGTGCTCGTAACGATGGCTAGAATGTATCCTAGAAGTGTGCACTCGCCGGGCGGGGGGCGGGGCCGGCGGTCATTGAGCACTGAGCGCGGCTGCGGCGCGGGCGCGTCACGTAGCGGCGGCCGCGCCTCCGCTTAAGTTGTATCTCGCCCGTATGTTCCGATACGGACTTCATCGATCACTCGCGCCCATTCTAATGCGTATGATTCGGGGTCTTCGAGGTAGTATGTGCGGTTAGGCTGAAATAACGGAAAAAAATGGACTTTTAAGATAATTCATCATCATCGCAGCCTATATACCTACATCCTACTGCATGGTAAATTTGAAATGTAATTTCGCACATAAATTCCGAAAACTCAGAGGTGCGAGCCCGGATTTGAACCCACGACCACGCCCTCTGCTTGAGAGGCCATAGGTCAAACCACTAGGACACCACGGCTTCAAAAAAAATACTAAACTATTTTAGGTTTACGTGATAAACGATTTCATTGTGCTTGTACATGAAAATCATTAATCATAAATATCGGACTTACCGTATGTACTAAGAATATTCTGAAGTTTTTGGCCTCGACGCGCAAGTCTGATGACCATGGTATCTCTCCTTTCAACACCATGTTCACTGGATCGACGTAAAATAGACGCGGGCCTGTGGTTAGTAGTAGCATGCGCCTGCGCGCGAATAAGCCCTTCCTCTTGTCAACGAGCCCTTGTTTCAGTATCAGCTCGCCATTTACAAATTGATGCCACTTGCTCTCTCGTTCTTGCACTTCGAGTCGGCGTCTTTTTTCATCTGGGCTAATGTTCAGTATTCCTAAAACAAGAAATAGGTACTATACTAATGTGTTATGATGGCTTTTATGGTAACAGTCATAGTAGACAATCTAGGCATTTAATATGTTACATAACCAGTCAATGAGTTGGCAGCGTCAAAAATGCTTTGGAGCTGACGTCATCTCTATTAAACGACCGTAAGTATGTATAAATAGTAAGGACATCCGTTCCGAATGCAAATACCTAGCTGTGAACGCGATGACCCCCTGCGTATGATTCAATTAGACAACATGCAATGCAATGAAAATTATCTAACTTTAACTGGTATTATGGTGTAGTGATTGATAGTGGCTAAAATTTGAAATTGAAATATAGGTGTATCAGTAGCAAAATATCGGCAATGAAATGAGATGCTTGCTGGCAAAGAAGAATTTGTGTCACGGACGCTCCAGTTGTCTGTTACTTGTCGCTTCAATACACTCGCCCAAGTCTTTGTTGCGTTACAATATAAATACGCTCTGTCCGCATTAATTATTTTAATGATGAGAAAAATATGATTTACTAAATAGTAGTGAATATAATAATAATTTGATTTCAGAGATTGTGTCCGATTACGATATAGTATTATGATTACTATATTACAACTACTCGTACGTTGTAATAAAATCAACCTTGCAATATTTACCTTTTGAGGTAGACAGATCGAATTCCCACAAGCGCACAAGTTGGTTCTCGCCCAGGCCAGGTTCCAAATGGTCTGGAACAGTGTATTCTTCCTCGAAAGATCCACCAGGTAAGTACGGTGAGATTGTTGGAGGAGACTGTGTACATACAGTGTCCCAATTAATGCCATCGAAAAATGGATGATTTCGTATGCTGTCATAAGTATCCCCTACATCGTCAGCTCCAATCCTCTTGGAGTAGTCCAAAACTAAAAGTTTTTCGACTAAATCTTTAGCGTCAGCTGGAAAACCTTCTGGGAACTCATAATCCATTTTGAGTATTTTCTGGAAGGTGAGGAACTCGTTCGAACCACGGAATGGTGGTAGTCCTGATATCATCTGATAGATGATGCAGCCAAATGCCCATAAGTCTGAAGCGCGCGTATCGACGCGGTTATGCAAAAGTTCTGGGCTGACATATTGAGCTGTCCCTACAAAACTGATTTTTCTTGATCTGTCATTATCCGTTGCTGAATTTTGCTCCTCATCAGTCTTGACAGTGATTGAACGAATAATTTCAGGATCAAGAATTTTTGTTGTTCCGAAGTCTGCAATTTGCAAGTGCATATTTTCGTCGAGTAATATGTTTTCTGGCTTTAAATCACGATGGATAATTCCTTTAGCGTGCATGTTTTCTAACGCCAACAACAGCTCAGCGGCATAAAATTTTGCTACGTTTAGCTCGAAAGAGCCAACCTTGTTTATATAAGGCAAAAGTTCGCCATTCTTGGCGTATGATAACACAAAATACAATCGTTCATCATCTTGGAAAGTGCAGTACAGCTTCACAAAACCATGAGGCACATTGAACAACATGTTCAAGGCATCTTTTTCTCGTTTTATGTACTCTCTTTTCTTTTCTCTTATAATTTGACGTTTTTCGCAAACTTTAACTGTAAACAAAATAATTTAATTAATTTTCATAGTCACGTATTTAGTGGGTGGGTACATTGATTATTTCCATACCAAAAATTCTTTACAATGTTTACCTAGTTAAACCATAAGATTACTTACTTGCGTATTCCTTTCCGGTGTGGATATCTTTAGCTAGAAACACAGTACTGTAGCATCCCTCTCCTATTAGTTTGCCAAATATGTAGTCTTTAGCCGTCCGTTTGGTGGGTTTGTTAGCCTGCGTAGACGTTGGTGTCGCAGCATGAGTGGACGCAGGCGCAGCGGCAGCTGGTTGCGCTTGCATCTTCACCGGGGATTCAGCGGCGGACTCAGCCGCCGCGATTGGAGCCCGAATCTCGCTCGTCGTTCGGCCGTTCGTCTGCAAACAAAAAAAAAGAGATACAAAACTATAATTTATCAAACTGTGTATGGATCGCAGTGTTGTGGATAGTTTCTTCGCACCCGTCTCAAAATAAACTCGAGTAGTGTTTTGACTGAAAGTAAGTATTGCAATTAGCAGCGTAGCTGTTTTGGTAACAAAAAGGCAGTGTCTCGTGGCAGTGGCCGCGGCGCGTCGGCGCGCTTCGAGAGCGTGTACTTGTTTATCGGACGACCGCAGTGTAGGCGCAGCAGCGGAGAAGCTGTTGGCACTGGTTACACGTCACGCGCGGTGGGGACCAGACTACAGGGCAACGCGCTGTCTGCGACGATACTGTTGACGAGTCGGTCATAAAATAATTGAAAGAAAAACGTCGGCGTGATGTTTCGAGTTCAACCTTTGAAGCTCATTTTAAATTAAGTTGCATTTCTTAGCTCTCGAAATACGTTTCAGACTGTTGAGAATAAATACTTTCAGAATTAAAGCTTGAGCTTTAAAAATCTGGCAGTTTATTCGAACTGGATCTAAATCATAAAGCTCCTATAAAATCTGAATAAATAACTCTTCCAGGCATGTAAAGAAAGTTTCGTAGGTCAAATGCCGCATGTTTTCTATCTCGCTTCGATCTAGTTTTTTATGTTCAGTTTTTGTTAATTTTCTTACGCAAACTGTTGACAAAAAACGCCGCTTCCATCCATTCAAGATCGTGAACCATCTAAATAGAGAGCAGCACGCTTCGCCACTGTCTCGCTCTCATTCTAACAACGGTACAGAGGCTACAAGTCCATCACGGTTAACGGTTACTTTGCCAAAAACAAACTTAATAAAAAGCAAATGTAAGTAGGTACCTACGAGATACCGTTTCATGGTTCCGTTGTCATAATACCCGTGTGAAAACTTTCTACGGCTTACAGTTTCTTCGAGAGAAAAATCATTGAAATACATTAACATTATTAATCTTGCGTAAAATATCAGTCTACAATACAATACAACACATGTGATAATAGTTTAACATGTCTAGGAATTATTGATCGTTCGTTTGACACGGATACGTTTAAAATGTTATATTGTATTAAGAAGTGCACGAATGCACGACGTCCTCGGGGCCCCAAACCATTGGAGAGAAATCATTACTAGATAAGTCTTCTAGATGTTGCGCATGAGTCACTAATAAAAGCGAGCTGGTCTGCGCAGCCGCAAATGGGTTTTCGCATTCCACTGCGGCGGGACGGGCGGCAGCGGCGCGGTGTAAACCGCCGCAACGGTACTCACAGCGCATTCCCACGCCCGCCGAAACGCATTCCGCCTCGCGGTCCGTACGTACCGACTCCGTTGTGACCTCAATCCCCCACCTCTGTGGAGTGAGACCCTCTACGTCGTCATCGCGACCTACAGAGTCGCATTCATCAATCAATTTTTATTAAACAAGCGGCATGATGTCGACATGTTGTATTCTGAACTGGCTTTCCGACGTTTTGGGCACTTTGAATATACCGCCACGTACGAAGCCTATGTTGGTCATATTTTTAATTGGTACGTTTCCAAAGAATTTTCTTTCATCATAAAGTATCTTACTTCAATTGTTTGTTCTGTCGACAATACTTAACAACATTGGTTGGTATACGTGAAAAACTTAAGTAAATGATCTTTTGTATGTTATGTAGTAGTAACGTGTTCGCATAAATTTGAAAAATGACTTAAGCTCCATATCAATTCTGTGCACTACTACTTACAACAGGTCCTTTACTTAAGATTTTCACCTATAGATATTATTGATGCTTTTGTTTTGAATCTACATGTATCATATTTTCAAACATGACGATAAGGCTAACGTTGGTTTGGCAAGGTAACTATAATGTTGCCGTGCGACCTTGTAACAAATAACCTAGAGCCTAGCGGATGTTGAGCGCAATTCCAAGACTTGCCCCCTTGTGCGCTACATCCGGCTATATTTCTGATGCTATTTAGTCGTACTATAATCATTTCGAGTTCTCCTGTGCAGATTTCGGCATTCAGTTGAATTGACTAAGTGTTTTTGCTCCTTTTTCTAAGTTTTGTTAAAAACAGGGATTAAATAATAAAATAGCAATATTTTTCAGGAATGCTTATTTAAAAGGTATTTGCACTCTTACCACGGTATACACCGTGAAATTTTAGTGGTTGTTTTCCCGAAACGAGGTGATTTAGTATCGATTGTACAATCGATTTATAATTACTATTTTGACTAGAGTCAAAAATCCAATTGTGAAAAACGAAAGTCGAAAATGACGGCAAACCAATAGTAACGCTTCGTTGGTCCAAGTAGCGTACGATCGTACGATAGGTTAGGTACCAACGAAGCGTTACTATTGGTTTGCGGTCATTTTCGACTTTCGTTTTTCACAATTGGATTTTTGACTCTAGTCAAAATAGTAATTATAAATCCATTGTACAATCGATACTAAATCACCTCGTTTCGGGAAAACAACCACTAAAATTTCACGGTGTATACATATACATTATGACATTCCATAGCTGCTGATGACGTAGGTACTTACTGTAGCACTCCAGCTTGTTGTAAGCCGATGTGTTTTTCTCTTTTTGAATTTAGAATACATACATACGTTAGAAATACACATTTGTTAGTTAATTGGATTACGAAATTTAGGCATGTAGAAATACAAAACACTATTTCTCAGACATCTGAAATCGTTAAATATTTTTTTAAATGAGATTTTCCTTAAATTTAATAAATATAGAGAAGCCTAAAGGAAATCCTACGAAATAACAATGGGACCAGCAAATATTCGCACCAATTTTCTTTTATCGTTCATTCATTGATGTCTATTGTACATGGGTGCAGCGTGCTTCGAACGTACAAGAACGTAGTTAAGCGCTCATATGCTGTGGTAAAACTGGTAAACAAGTCACGCACGCTTGCGTCGCGTGAACAAACAAGTGCGGTGATTGCCTACCAAAGTCACATTCACTCGTTTTGTCGCATCCCGAACAGTACCTCTACCATGAGTTTACACTATTTTACAGTGACCGGTACTCGCTAGCGACGGCGTAAATGATTTGTATGGAGAATTGTACTTCCGTAAGTGACCGCTAGAGGCGCTGTACAATTCTCCATACAAATAATTTACGCCGTCGCTAGCGAGTACGGTCACGTAAACTAGTGTAAACTCATGGTAGAGGTACTGACTAACTACGGAATACAATTCCTTGTACTGAGACAACATAAATGGCTATTGAAACTCTGGTTAGAAAGAAATTACTACTGGCCCACACCGCGCACCTACTACACAGCGAAAGTGCGCAATCACTTAGCGGCCAGGGAAAGTTAATCAAAAGTTTACGTTATTAATAGATATCGTTGTTTACTGTCCTAGAGTCGAATACTTTTATTTTTAGTTTTTTTCCTCTTTATGTGACAAAGGTATCATTAAATCAACAATAAGCCTACGTAAGTACCTACCCACCGTAATGTATATTCACACTTCGAACAAATTGTTTTAATTTAATGTTGTAGAAATAAATACTTGTGCTTTATTTTTTTATCATTGTTTAGTGCTATCACTTGTTTGCATACGTACCTACTTATAACATTCAGAAGATAACCGATTACTCTATAAACAACATGTTGAAAGTAACATCAAAATAAAACATGGAACAATAATTAACTATAGTTCCCAGTCACTTGTTTGACACGCGCGCTTGCTATTTACCTACCACCCTTTCACTTTTTGTTTTTTAGTGTAAGCAACTCGGACGGCATGATAATTGTTGAATTATTTTATCATAATTAGGCTCCAAACGTTGTATTACTTTTTTTTATTAATTTCTACGTGAGTTTATATTAAAAATATGTACAGGTACAAAATTACATAATACCCAGATCCCATCACGGCTTTGATGCATCAACTTCAAACAATAACATACATTTTACTTTCATTGCTTCTGCTTAACGATGATTTACACGTAAGTATTATTATTTGTTTCAACCGTCACAAAAAAAAAACAAAACAACGGTTGGGTAGACGCAGACGCGCGGAGTCGTTGACCTTACCTTGGTTTTGGGTGAGGGCTGTTTCCCGCGCTTCGTGGAGCTCACGCCGAGTAATCGAAGAATTCTGTTGGCTGCCTCGAGCAGAGTGTCACTACCCCTCGATCCTCTTTTATTTACTCTGATGGTCAATCCACTCATTTCGATCCTTCACAACACAGTTTTTTTTTACCGTTGTATTAAAGTTCCAAACGGTTAAAATGAAGATCACAGTTCATCAAGCTTGTTTAATTTAGAATCCGTTAAAATACACGATAATATTACACGTTTAAACTAACACACTAATAATTTACTAAGGAATGCAGATTTAATTTTCTGAATATAGAGCAACGTATATTTGATTTAGTTAGAGCGCGCACACATCCGTTCCGTTCAACGTCGCGGAGTGAACTGAAGTTGAAGCGCAATGGTTTACTCGCGTCGCTAGACGAGGGAATAATCACTCGGCATGCGTGCGCGGGGCGGGGTGGATGGCTGACGCCACGGCGCGCTGTTGTGTTGATGCGCCCCTTTCCCCTCGTCGCACTCACCTCCACCTCCACACCACCCTATTCTATACAGAACGATGCATCGCATTCCACCCCCTCGGTTTTCCGTACTCCCGGTAAAATCAAGAGCAGTGTGTGTCTGTCGCTTAAATGTCGATTAAAAGCAATATTTACGTACTAATGAATAACTACGGTTCCTAATGGATATTAATTTAAAATCAATAATTACGGGAAGTCATTTTCATTTTTGAAATTATTATTAATAATTATTATTGTGTCAAGATATTTAAACTTAATAAGTTATTTATTAGGTATGAATTCATATAATTTTCATCTCCTTTTGAAGATTGAAAACTAAGCTAACCTAACAAAAGTAGCCAAACTAGTCAATATGCAGGCACCTGGCTTTTCACCACGTGGCGACTTTTTGGACGCCAAAGCTTGGATGCGGAAAGCAGATCAAGGGAGGGAGGGGGATACGCTACAACGAACGCGGCAACCGGGAACCAAATCGATATTTTACCAAGACGTGTTCGTGTTCGTGCAGTGCAGTTTAAAGCAACGGCGAAGAGATTGCCCTCGACCACGCTGCGACGGTACATAGTATAGAATGGTTTAAATCTGCCGTGATCTTACAAATAGCGCTTGTGCCTAAAACCACGTTCCCAAAATACCACATTTTTCAAAATACTACATTACCTTATTACCACATTCATTCCTAGTTTACCAGATTCTAGTTGCACCACACTACAAAATCGAAGATTACTCAAGGAAGTGATTTTTTGGTGGACTGTCACACTGTGATGATTTGGTATAATGGGAAAGTAATAAATAGGTAATGTGGTATTTTGGGAACGTGGTATTTTAAGGCATGAGCGACAAATAAGTACCTATTCAATCAATTTTCTGTACACGAAGCACGCAAATTATGAACATAATTGATCACTACTGAGGCCGGCAACCCCTGTTCCAGCCGAGGCTTGTATAGTGTTTTTAATTCAATAAAAAACTTCATGAAAACAGTAAACCTATAAACGCCATGATGCTGTGTCGGGTATGTATTACAATACCGAAGTACGAAAGACCGAATGCATTAAAACATCGAATGGGTCAACTCAAAAGACCGACACGATTTTTTTCTGAAACCGTAAACTTCTCAGAATTTATTAAAATGGCATCATACAGAACCCATTAGGTTAGGTTAGGTTTGTTTTATAATACCTGATTTACACTCTCGCCTCGTCACCTCGCCTCGTCGTCTTGCTCCGGACGCGAGCCTCAAAATCAAGGCAAATCACGAGACGAGGCGCGAGGCGCGCCTGTTCACACTCTCGTCTCGTGGCTCGTCCCGCAGTTCGTCTCGCCACTCGTACGCGAGTGTAAACCAGGTATGACAATCTTAAAAAGTTAACGGTTTCAGAAAAAACCGTGTTGGTCTTTTGACCCATTGGATGTTTTAATACATTCGGTCTTTCGTACTTCGGTATTGTAATACATACCCTGCTGTGTCACATGAAACAATAGACGATCGCTTTCCCGGCCAAAAATCCCGGGAAAATCCATTACACAGCACCTTTGAGTATTCAGCTCATAGCACTCGTCTAACCGCGCCCGCAACGTGATACGTCCCGGCCTATTATTTGGAACGTAAGGTTAACTAACATTTCATTGCATCTTTGAGAAAATTATATTTTTTACCTCGCTTCTCCGCTACCAACCGTGCACTACAGCTATGTCTGTGCGGCACATATACATATGTATGTTAAATTGCCGAACCCATGTTTAAAATGATACATAAATAAATTAAGTCAGACGGGGCCAACTATCATAAACACCACACAAAATGTTAAAGCGTTTCGAACTCTACCCTGTCAAGTTAACGAGTTAGTACTGAGAAGCATTTTGTCTGTCTGTCTGTCCCATGAGCTTTACGTGGGTTTGTTATAAAAAAAAAAACTAATCCTACATGCTAATTTAATACGTTCGTTACGGAGTCACCGACCGTAAGGCACGTGTAAACATAACGTCGTAAAGTATTGCAAGGCGAACTATTAAAATTAATCGTACCGTTCGTTCTGCAGCAAGTAGGTACATTATATTTAACAGATTTCTAGTAGGATAGTAAACATAAAAAACATCATAAACAAGGAACTACTCGTGCATGCACGTTCCTAAGTACGTCAACAGAATGAATGCACCTTAGACGAAGGTTAGACGTTCAGTAAATACTGTAGTCTACTGATAGTTATCCATTATTTTGGTATTTACCACGAACTGACATGACAATACAATACTGACATCTATTCTGTCAATACACTAGATTACACGATCAGTATGTATACCACGATGTTATATTATACCTTGACAAGCTCGTGCGCGGCGCTCGGCGGAACCCTGTCGCAGGGAGCCTCTGCTGTCCTTAACGAGATTGTTTTTAATAAGTGCGGCAAATGCTGACTGCAACAGGGTTCCGCGGAGAGCCGCGCACGAGCTTGTCGGACTATAGTCTTTTTAGGGTTCCGGAGAATGGCAAAAACGGAGCCCTTAAAGTTTCGCCATGTCTGGCTGTCCGTCCATCCGCGGCTTAGCTTTAAGACTTAATGATAGAAAGTTGAAATAGACTGCCATAGACGTAAAGTGGGGGTGTTTTTTTCTCGTCTAAACTCATAGTATGGGGTATTGAATAGTATTGATTGTTAGATAGGTCTTTTAAAATCAGGGGTTGTGAAGACAATTTTTCAATACAGTGATTTTTTCGCAAAATATTCAACTTTTAAGTGCAAATGTTTGTTTAAATCGAGCGTCCCCCCGATCCCCTCTAAAAACTAAACGGTTAGTTTGAAAATTTTGAAAAAATCATGATGACAGTAAACATATCAAATTAACAAGGAAAGCTATGGCTAAGTTTGATTGAGAAGTATTAGTAGTTTAAAAGTAAATGCCTGTCCTGTAAAATATTGCTTGTTTAAAACGGACAGTATAATTCATAATCATAATAAGATACGCAAGGATTTTTACGTAACGGCTGCGGAACCCTATCCTGGGTGTGTGCGATACGCACTTGTCCAGTTTTTTTAGGGTTCCGTAGTCAACTAGGAACCCTTATAGTTTCGCCATGTCTGTCCGTCTGTCTGTCTGTCCGCGGCTAAGCTCAGAGACTGTTAGTACTAGAAAGCTGTAGTTTGGCATGAATATATATATCAGTCACGCCGACAAAGTGATTGAATAAAAAAAAGTAAAAAAAATTGTTTTAGGGTACCTCCCATAGACGTAAAGTGGGGGTGATTTTTTTTTTCTCGGCTAACCCTATATTGTGGGGTATCGTTGGATAGGTCTTTTAAAACCATTGCGGGGTTGCTAACATAATTTTTCTATTCAGTGATCTGTTTGCGAAATATTCAACTTTAAAGTGAAAATTTTCATTAAAATCGGCCGTCCCCCCCCCCCTCTAAAATCTAAACTGTTGAGTGGAAAAATTTGAAAAAATTCAGAATGGTAGTAAATATATCAAATTTACTAGGAAAATTATAGCGGCTAAGATTGCTTAGAAATTATTTGTAGTTTAAGAGTAAATAGTAGCCTAAGGTATAAAACATACCTAAACTTGGATGATTCCGTACACATACGAAATCCTTAGAAAAATATTACTTGATTTTTTCGTAATGGCTACGGAACCCTACCTTGGACGTGTCCGACACGCTCTTGGCCGGTTTTTTTTTATATATGTAAGTTAAGTACAGTAGCGGAATGAAAAGGTTCGTCACTTTTCGACCTTAACTCGTTGACATAGAATCGAAAAGTGAAAAACCTTTTCATTCCGCTACTATAGTACTACCATATCCATAACACGATTGAAGTCTACGAAGCACGTACAGTAGTCATGTGATTAATTAAGTAAATATTGAACATCTAGATCTAGCCTTACCTCTGTTTTGCAAGAATAGAATGTGATTGAAATTGTGATGTGAAAAACTTCATAACAAGTTTTTATAATATTAATGGACCACAGTATTTATTGAACGTCTAGCCTTCGCCTCACACGCCTAGCAACAATGTCAGCTGATTCTTGACATTCACGGCGATATTTACACGTGTAGTTAACTCTTACAAACTCTAATCGCACTTAAATTATTTATTTCCTAAGGGTACGCACGGCTTGGTTTACGTGGTTTTAGTCTTATTCAAAATTAACACATCATGTTATCTTATATCAATTCGTTTGTGCATGGGTCTGTGCCATTCTGCTTGCAGCTGCATCTCGCCACGCCACGTGCACTTGGCCCGCGCGTGCTGAGACGACCATATACCATATGGCCATTAGTACAAAACATGCATATCCCAGGTATCATAATCCTTAAAAAACGATCGAGACAATACAATACAGACAGAAATAATAGGTAGGTAAGTCAATACACATAAGTTGGCGCTTCAACCACTGCACGTACATATACTTCGTTTTTTTTTAGCATTAGAAAGAAGGTAAGCGATTTTGAAGTGTATTTTTATTGAAAAACACTTTTGAAAAATAAATCAGCAAATTTGTAATAGCAAGGAAATATGGTTGGTTATTTACATTATTTTGGTTTCATAAATAAGTAGTAGTCAAATATTTTTGAATAATAATAATAATAATCATCAAATTTATTTCAGACAAAGTTCATATTATATTTTGTTAGTTACAGGAATTACTTAAGTTATGTTAGTAAATAAATTAATTATAAAAACTAAAATTTTATATAAATTAAATCAAATCAAACATAATCCAAAACAAATAAAATAAATCATAACAAAACAAACAAATTAAATTAAATTAAATCAAAATCAATTAACAATAAATTAAAAAGAAATCACATAATTTTATACACATGACCTCTGGATCCCATGTGTACAGTATCCCAGTGCTTCCAAAAGGCGCAAGCAGGAGACTCGAGAGGAGGCTCTATTTAAAAGCGTTTTTCAATAAAAACTCATCAAGATTGTTTACCCTATTTCTAATGCTAAGAACAAAGTATAGTTAGATTTGGCTACTTTTGGAACTATGTATGGCAATTAAAAAATTTTTGGAGTGCAAATTTGGAACCAATTTTACAGAAATTAGTTATTTTATTTTTATAAATATGTCTAACGATTTTCGCATACAGTTAAACGACAGTAAATCGGTTGATTGTGACGCACTACTGAATTATGTAACATCTGTATAATTATCGACAATCTGGCAATAAAAAAACTAAACCGCCGAAAAAACTGAAAAGTAAAAAATAATACCTTTTCTGTTTGACCTTAATCTAGGTACCACTTTGAAGTCGGTGCCTCAGCACGAGCCAGGAGGAGTGATAGAAGCCAATCAGGTAGACGATTATAGGTCCACTCCTCCTGGCTAGTGCTGAGGCACCGACTTCAAACTGGTACCTAGCTTAAGGTCAAACAAAAAAGGTATTATTTTTTACTTTTCAGTTTTTTCGGCGGTTTAATTTTTTTGTTAAAAAGTTATTATTTTATACTTTTATCCCATCTCCAATAAAAAAGAATTATGAAAATCAGACTACTCTGTAAAAAGTTAGTCAATCATCCCCTGTTTTCCTACCCTTAGTAGTCTGGTCTAAATCTACCTTTTTGCATAAACAAACTATATACAGTGTTCACAATAAATAAATACTTAACTTTTAATATTTTTATGTCCGAAAACTTGTCCTTTTCTCTCGCTCTTTTGCTTTTATAATTGATTTTATAAAAGGACAAGTTTTCGGACATAAAAATATTAAAAGTTAAGAATTTATTTATTTATTTATTGTGAACACTGGTATATAGTATAGTATAGTATATAAAAAAAATGAAAAAAAAATCGTAAAATAAAGAATTAAAAAAAACAATAGTTTATAATAAATTATTTTTAAATAAACAATTAAAAACTTGAAAAAAAAAATTTTTTTTCCAAAATCCTTAAAAAGATACAATTTAAGATTTTTAAGAGAAAAAACGGTTCCTTAATGTTCATATTTAGTGGTAAAAAACGATTGTTAATTATTAATAAATGCATTTTTTAGTTATAAATATTTTTTAAAGGAATATTTTTTTTCTTAAAAATCATAATTTAAATCAACAAATAGATTAGGAAAAAAAACATTTTTTTTACCTTATATGTAACGCATTTGTTTATAACAATTATTTAAATAATGGTGGTAAAAAAAGTAAAAAAAATATTTTTAACTAACTTTTAACTGTTTCAAATCAAAACATTTGAGTAATAAAAATAAAAATAAATTTTACCTATCTTTATTCAGTTTTTAATTTTTTTACATTTTAGATTGTTAATAAATAAATGGAAAATTAAAATTTTTTATTTTTTCCAGCGGGGATCTATTTTTGTGTCTCTTAAGAATAATTCCACGAAGTGAAAAAAATCCTACGGTTGTAGTTCAATAGTACGGTTGTAGGCCGGCAACGCACTTGTGACTCTTCTGGTGTCGCAGGTGTCCACGGTAATCGTTTACCATCAGGCGATCCGTCTGCTCGTTTGCCCCCTATACCATAAAAAAAAAATCGGATTTTTTATGTTAACATTCAATTGAGAAAAAGTTGTTGGTTAACAAATGCATAACTAATGAAAAAATGGGGATAAAATTTTTTTGCCGGCGGATTATTGTTTATTTATGTATCCCAAAAGTACTCAAATTTTTTTATTCTTTAATATTCATATTTAATATGTTAAAATGACTTTTTTTGTTACCGTGTCCGAGTGACGAATCGCGCGCGGAAGCCAGACCACCCGCTTTTACCTCTATTTTCAGGGCTCTGTAAAAGTTATAATACGAGGGGCGTTCAATATAAAGTGAGAATGAGATGCAAACTCTTTCAATATTAGGAAATTAAATACTGGCCGGTAAAGCTAATCTATCTAGCTGATTGCTATGAAAAAAAAAACTAACTGCCTTTTGTTTAAAAAAAATACGGTAATTTCTTTGCAATGCTATTGAGTACGTTAGCGGAAATGGAGAAAATTTAACTGCGCGCCGTTATCAAATACTTGTGTTTGAAAAATTTTTCTACGGACCAAGTCAATTTAGATTTGCGGGACACTTTAGGGTCCAATGCTCCTCAGTATTCGACAGTCGCACGTTGGTGCGCCGAATTTAGACATGGAAGAACATCGACCATGGACGACCCCCGCTCCGGACGCCCTACTACAGCAGTAACTGAAGAAATTGTGAAAAAAGTTGAAAACTCAGTTTTGGCGGATCGTCGTGTCACGGTTCGTTTTATTGCTGAAAATGTAAAGATTTCAACGGGGAGCGTGCATAATATTTTACATGAACGCTTGGGTATGAAAAAGGTATCTGCGCGTTGGGTACCAAGAATGCTTACTGACACGCAAAAACAAACTAGACTAGAGATTTGGCAAGAAGCTTTGGACCTGATACAGCAAGACCGGGAACTTTTTTTGGCGCGATTTATAACAATGGACGAAACATGGCTCCATCATTACGACCCTGAAACGAAACTGCAGTCTATGACATGGAAAAGGCCATCATCTCCAACTCCGAAGAAATTCAAGGTGAGCCCATCTGCCGGTAAGGTCATGGGCTCTGTTTTTTGGGATGGTAAAGGGGTATTAATGATTGAGTATCTCGAGCATGGAGCCACTATTACGGGCACTTTATACGCCAAACAAATAGCAACATTGCGCAATGAGATCCGCGAAAAACGGCGAGGTAAACACTCGAAAGTTGTGCTGTTCCACCAGGACAATGCCCCGGCACACAAGTCCATCGTTGCAATGGCTGCAATTCGTGATGCTGGGTTCAATATCCTTAAGCATCCTCTGTATTCACCAGATCTCGCTCCCAGTGATTTCTACCTATTTCCGAGATTGAAACAATACCCGAGAGGCCAGAAATTTGAAGACGACGACGCGGTAGTCGCTGCAGTACAAGATTTTTTAAGTACTCAAGATGAGACCTTTTTTAATAATGAAATTTTAAGTTTAGAAAAAAGATATAATAAGTGTATTATGCTAAAAGGTGACTATGTAGAAAAATAAAATTACATTTAGTAAAAGTTGTTTATAACATACTCATTCTCACTTTTTATTGAACACCCCTAGTATTATAGATACGGTTCTATGAGGTAGGACTTTTTTTTTGGAAATTTCCTGCTCTTTTCAGATCTTTTTTCAAATTTTGAATATCTGTGATAGTTTTTGAGATAATAAAAAAACAACAAATTCCTATTATTTTTTTGATAAATTGCTTATAACTTTTTTAATTTATATCGGCCCCTTTTGGGACCTTTCCTTAAACTTTCTACATAATATTCCGAATCGAATGACACCTTGATCGTAATTTTCGGTGAATATACAAAAATTTTATGCTAAAAGGTAGATGTTGACCAGACTATAGGGTTGGAATATTATTTCCAAATTTAAATGGGACCACCCTTGGGGTATACGCTTTCCAATAAAAAAAGAATCATTAATATCCGACTACTCTGTAATAAGTTATGCGTGGTCATATAGTACAATCAGTGACTGAACAATCAATCATCCCCTGTTTTCCTACCCTTAGGGTAGGTATATTATTTCCAAATTTAAATGGGAACACCCTCGGGGTATACGCTTTCCAATAAAAAAAGAAGCATAAAATCGGACTACACTGTAAAAAGTTATGCGTGATCATACACAAAAATAGTTATTTGTTATACAAGGGGGGAAAGTTGTATTTTACCTGCGAGTGTTCATTTGAAACACGAGCTATCGAAGGGAGTCTATGATTGACCACGAGCGAAGCGAGTGGTTCAAAAATAGAATACTTTTGATAGCGAGTGTTTCAACACACGAGACGTAAAATAACTTTTCCCCCGTGTATAACACAAAACTTTTCACCTCACTACAGCGAGGAAAATAAGAAAAAGGGTTTGTACTATCAATTATTATTTATTTACCTCTTTGTCAATACAATAATTTTGAAGTAGGTATAGAAATATTGGTAAAATCAAAAATAATGCAAAATAGCCTAAAGAAGCATATCCAGGCTTTATGGAACTACTCCAATACCGACATTCCGCAAGCTCAATTCCGCATTTTGCACGGTTTCCCGTAATTCCACAGGTGTTAATACGTCTTCGTCACTCGAATCACTCATTTTTAATAACAAAATAACTAGAAAAACATGCGAATATTTAACGTTGGTCTGACGGCTTCATTGAAAAGTTTTGATTGACTTAAGTTTTTTTTTATTATTTCGGATGCGTTTTGTTCGCACATCGACTTACTTGGACTGTCAGAACATTTTATCCGTTTTTACAACAAGAATGAAGGTTAATGTTGAATGCTGATATTTATGAATTAAAATAAAGTTGTAAGACTGTATTTAGTGTTTTTTACTCGACGCAATTCATTAATTGTGATGTTAAAAATTCAGCACTTTTAACGTTTTGCGTTTTGATAGCTGTCAAATATCACTTAAGCTGCCTTCAAATGTCAAAACTCTTTCTTCACAAGTGGATAAAAAGCGATTTTCTCAATAGATGTCAAACAAACAAAAAGGGCTTTCCGAGCTAGTGAGGTGAAAAAATATATACACGTCGACTTGAGAACCTCCTCCTTTTGTTTTCGTCGGTTGATGAATCTGAATCTGAATCTGACAATTGTCGTGTGGCATCATAAGTACCTAAGACTCGTGTGGTACTTACAAATTTCGTGTCGAACGACCTATTTTAATAATACATACAAAAACAACCAACTAGGCATGATTGGTTTCGTTTAGTGTGATATATGACATGACATGACATGACCCTATGATATTAACCCTAGCCTAGTTACAAAGAGAGAAAGTAGAAATGGAAAAAAAAAAATTGAATTTAATTTCCCCTAAATTCCTTTTGCGATAGCAGAATGAAATGACGATTTGGCTGTAGTTTTACCACGGATTAAAAGCAAAAAAAAATACAGTAAAACAGGCCGTTTAAATACATATTTAACTTCATTCTGACATAAGTACTTAAAGAAGAGTTTAGCTGATATGGCATCATTATAAACAGATACAAGAAGAAGCCAGGTGCATGGATTCGTTTTTTTTCCGCTATACGGAACATCGCTCGCCAACCCCTAAGATTTTAGTCCAAAACAAAATAAAAGGTGCATCGAGCAATGAACCTCTGTCTTACCACCTGGCTTTATACGGAACAGTCAATGTAGAAGTTTAAGGCCTCATGTCGTTACATTATTTGAATATTAGTATGATAAAAGAAGTGGTTGAATATCTCGTATCGTTCTAAAAAACATAAGGTCGCACCACAGCAGGTTGGGAAAAAGCACTCGATAAGGTTCGAGTAAATACACCTGTACCACTACCATGAGTTTACACTAGTTTACGTGACCGTACTCGCTAGCGAGGGCGTAAATTATTTGTATGGAGAATTGTACAGCGCCTCTAGCGGTCACTTACGGAAGTACAAATCTCCATACAAATCATTTACGCCGTCGCTAGCGAGTACGGTCACAGTGAACTAGTGTAAACTCATGGTAGAGGTACTCCTGCAGTATCATTCTGATTTTGTCGAAAAAGCGCTCGATGAGGTTCGAGTAAATACACCTGCTGCAGTATCATTCTGATTTTGTCTCGAATGTTGGCCTGAAAATTTGTTTTGTGTGTTTTGATATCACGCATACTTACGCATAAAATATGGGGGTTTTTGCAGCCACCTAAGCATTCAAAAATAGCACGAGTATTTACTAGGCCAAATAGAATTACGTTGACCAAGGAGATATATTACTTGAAAAACAGACTAGGTATAATGTATGCCTAAAACAATCAAATATTACCACAATAATTATATTACAAGGAGAGTTATTTAAAGTCAGAAATCTAAAAACATATCTACATACGAACGCTGATAAACACATTACCCTCCGTGTCGTGCAGTCAGTCGCGTGAAAGCAACAATATGTAACATACTTACCTAAGAATCATATTGCATAATGGGAACATGAAATAACATTGAGGTTGGACGTGTAGGTACATATCCTTCCGCGAGTCGATAGTGGTGAGCTGCTGACGATTCACGTGAAGATTGTTATCAGTTGTGTGTACAATTGTACAATAACAAGTCGATAAAGTGCAATTCAACCGATAGATAAGCCCGTGGGTGACAGAGCTGGCGCCGCTAGTTCGCGAGCTCTGCTTACTGCCTTATAAGCTTAGTAATTGATATAAATTGTGTACGTTAAAGTACGTGTAATATGTATTTATATCGCGATAATTTTATAAGAACAACTAGCTGTTGCCCGCGACTCCGTCCGCGAAGAATAGGGGTAGGTATACAAAATAGCCTACGACCTATTCTCAGACCTACCGAATATAGAGAAAAAAAGTTTCATAAAAATCGGTCAAGCCGTTTCAGAGGAGTTCGGTAACAAACACCGTGACACGAGATTTTTGCACGATATATTAGATAATGTTCAAACATTTTCGAAAAATGATTATTTTCTTTTACATTAATTTACCCAAACATTAGCAAATTGGACATTTTCAACCGACGAATACAAAAGATTTTCAAGTCGACGTGTATATTTGTTTTTTTTTTTTTATGTATGATCACGCATAACTTTTTACAGAGTGGTCCGATTTTGATGATTCTTTTTTTATTGGAAAGCGTATACCCCGAGGATGGTCCCATTTAAATTTGGAAATAATATTCCTACCCTAAGGGTAGGAAAACAGGGGATGATTGATTGTTCAGTTACTGATTGTACTATATGACCACGCATTACTTATTACAGAGTTGTCGGATTTTGATGATTCTTTTTTTATTGGAAAGCGTGTACCCCAAGAGTGGCCTCATGTAAATTTGGAAATAATATTCCTACCCTAAGGGTAGGAAAACAGGGGATGATTGACTAACTTTTTACAGAGTAGTCTGATTTTCATAATTATTTTTTATTGGATAGGGTATACCTTGAAGTTGGTATTATATAAATTTGGAAAAAAAAATCCTCAAGGATGGGAAAAAAATGTAAAATAAAAACTTTTTAACAAAAAAATTAAACCGCCGAAAAAACTGAAAAGCAAAAAATAATACCTTTTTTGTTTGACCTTAATCTAGGTAGGTACCAGTTTGAAGTCGGTGCCTCAGCACTACCCAGGAGGAGTGGACCTATAATCTTCTACCTGATAAGCTTCTATCACTCCTCCTGGGTAGTGCTGAGGCACCGACTTCAAACTGGTACCTACCTAGATTAAATCCAAACAAAAAAGGTATTATTTTTTGCTTTTCAGTTTTTTCGGCGGTTTAATTTTATTGTTAAAAAGTTTTTTAATTAAACGATTCGTAGTTATACTACTATACTTCAAACTAGAATCGTAGGTAATCGCAGGTTTAGGTAATATGGGTAATTTCTATGTTAATTATCAAATATTCAACAATTTACTAAAACAGATACATATTTTAAAAATGTAGCAACACTACGCCCTAGAAAACATCTTGTTTTATTAACATTCAAAAAGTTATGACCTGCCGTGCAGTATTAGCGTCGTACTCGAATTTTTTTTATTTTTTTTAGAGACGTCTTTGGATTTCTTTTCTATCGAGCGAACTATAAGTAATCGTGTTTCGATAAACACTTGTCATTAGAGTAGGGTTGCCATAAGTGTGGGGGCTCAGACCGGGACATTTAAAGAAAAACCAGTAAAGGTAGAAAAAAACCGGCCAAGAGCGTGTCGGACACGCACAAGGTAGGGTTCCGTAGCCATTACAAATAAATCAAGTAATATTTTTCTAAGGATTTCGTATGTGTACGGAATCATCCAAGTTTAGGTATGTTTTATACCTTAGGCTACTATTTACTCTTAAACTACAAATAATTTCCAAGCAATCTTAGCCGCTATAATTTTCCTAGTAAATTTGATATATTTACTACCATTCTGAATTTTTTTAAATTTTTCCACCTAACAGTTTAGATTTTAGAGGGGGGGGGGGACACGCTCGATTTTAATGAAAATTTTCACTTTAAAGTTGAATATTTCGCAAACAGATCACTGAATAGAAAAATCATGTTAGCAACCCCGCAATGGTTTTAAAAGACCTATCCAACGATACCCCACACTATAGGATTAGACGAGAAAAAAAAATCACCCCCCCCTTTACGTCTATGGGAGGTACCCTAAAAAAAATTATTTTTTTATTTTTTATTTTACCACTTTGTTGGCGTGACTGATATGTATATTCATGCCAAATTACAGCTTTCTAGTACTAACGATCTCTGAGCTTAGCCGCGGACAGACAGACAGACAGACAGACAGACGGACAGACATGGCGAAACTATAAGGGTTTCTAACCCTAAAAAAGGAACTTTTATTACAGCAATAGGTAACTTTAAAGGTTCAGGCCTTGCCTAAACACAAAGCAACTTTTAACACAGTCATTCAATGCCAGCTAGTTTTTTACTTTTTTTTTTTAGGGTTTTCTGTTTGTTGGCGCTTTTCGCTATACTTAGCGAAAATGCACATCATCGGCTACAAGCGCAGCGTGTAGCATGCGCTGCCGCTAGGTATATTACTGTTTACCAAGTCCAGCCCTCTATTAACTTACTATAATTTTTAAACCGGGACGGTTTGCTTGTCGGCGGGACGACGGGACACCATGCTTCAAACCGGGACATGTCCCGGCGTACCGGGACGTATGGCAACCCTACATTAGAGTGAATCCTCAAATATCTTACACATGAATTTCAAGACTATAGCTTTACTTGTAATGATACAGCACGAGATTAAATGAGTGCAATAAATGCGCCAAACACACGGTAGGCCCTTTAAGCCCAGTTTAGTACTTAACTGCAAGGAAAACCATGCATGTTGCACTACACTTCCGCGATTTTTCTTGCAAGTGTAAACTCAGCTTAAAACAAGCAACTGTATTCATGCGATTTTTATTATAAATATAACTTTGAAATTTTTTTTACTGCCAACATAAGAAAAATGTATTTTTTAATATCGAACGTCAATTAAAAACAAAGTTTGCCATAGGTAGACAATCACATCTGTCAAATATATGTCAAACATTTTTATTTTTTTCACTGGCTTCGCTCGATTACTGTTTGTTTTTGCCATAGTTTGCCATAATTAAAGTTAATAGAAGAAAACATGGATGAAGTAGAAAAAATATTGTCAACGGTGTGTAATTTGGGCTAAAACGGCTCGTGCCGTCTTTCATTGCGATATGAACATGCGTTATTCACTTCGTCCATATCGCAACTCACGTCACTCACCTCTTAAAGCCTCACTTATACAATCGTTGCATAAAAGTACATTATGCATCAAGGGCCGTAAGTAGGGGATTACTAACGAGAGGCTATTAGAAGCCCGACGCCGAAGGCGGAGGGCTTTTAATGACTCGAGTTTGTAATCCCCTTACTGCCCGTGATACGCACAATGATTTTCATCACACTGCGAGGAAAAAAGACCAAAAATAAAATTATTTTGTCTCTAAACACTTAAATTTAATAAATAATGGCTACCCGCCAATACAGATTGTCACTTTTTTCAAGTCATCTACCATAGATAATATAAACTGTGTTTAGAATTCGAAAGGCCATACGGTCAGATTCTGCCAACATGATAAAAAATTACTTACTAAAATTATTGTAAAACTATTTAATGTAAATTTAAAATATAAAAATAACGAAATTTTATAAAGCGTAGATAAAGTTTGATGTAGTAAAATTGGGTTATAGCTAAGTTAAACATATAAATAAAACGTTGGCTGACTTGAAACCTCCTTAGTCTGAAATGACATACCAACTGACTTGTTTGCAAATTTTAAAACTAAAGTTAGTAGAACTCCCTTGGGAAGAAAAACTGTAAGTAAATCCATCATAACTCCCTTAAGAACAATTTAGGCCATTGACATTTACTATACAGGCATGGACCAAGCAAGCACCATTGACAAGCAAGTGTGATGAAAAATACTATTCTTGGTGGACTATTATACCTGCTAAGCCATTTTTTTAAGTTAACAAAAATTTCAATTCATTTTCCGATTAGTACATTTTGCGAATATACAATACATATACAATACAAATATTCTTAACTGACAACAGTACAAAAAAAATAAAAAATAAAAATTCAGCTAGACAATAGGCGGTCTTATCGGTCAAAAGCCAGTTGGTTCCAGGTAACCAATTGGATACATGTAGAAATATGAACAGACTTATGTACATGTGTACTATTTGATTTTTGTACATTTTGCATATTGTAGATTTTGCCATTGGTTGGTTACCTACATTTTGCGTTTTGTGCATTTTGCTTCGGAGTGAAAATCTGACTGATGTCTGATGTGATGATGAAAACCGAATGAAAAATCGCGAACATACAGACAAATAGACACGGCGGTGACTTTGTTAATAATATGTATTGACTAAAATAAAATAAGTATTAAATATTACCTTTGGCACATGCATGTAGTAAACCCATATCTTCTGTTCTGTTACTTGTGGGACCCAATAAGCAAGATCAACAAATGTAAATTTCGCGCGATACCACTCACATTTATTAATCAAACTTCGGTAGGTATTATAGACACACGGCGCGTCGCTAAAATGTCTTCGCCGCAAAGTGGCCTTGAACAAGTCCCTTGAACCTACAACGGGAGCCGGTCGTTGCTCAAAACATGCCACCTGCCTCATAGCCCCTCGCATAACATGTTGTTTGTCTGATTAATCGCGTTCAATCTTCTAACCTCTAAAGACAGGCGCCTAATAAATTACAAAATAAAATAATAATGCACATAATCATCATCATCATTGTAGTCGAACCACTGCTAAACATAGGTCTCCCCAAGGCGCGGCAAACAGATCAGTTCTGCGCCATTCGCATCCAACGCGTTCCCGCAACCTTAACCAGGTCGTCGCTCCATCTTGTTGGAGTTGGAGGCCTACCTACACTGCGTCTTCCGGTCTTAGGACGCCACTCGAAAACTTTTGGCCCCATCGGCTATCAGTTCTATGAGCGATGTGTCCTGCCCACTGCCACTTGAGTCTGTTGATTCTAACACACAATAATATATTTGAGTCCTAATTTAAAATGGCGACGTCTTTGCGGCACCGTTATTAACTGATATGTTGAAACTATTAAAATAAGTTTAGATTAAATGAGCAAAAAATAATTAAAAAGAGTTAATTACATTTTCACTAACTACGTCAGTCAAACACGCTTCAAGGAAAATGTACATCTGGAATAATGTTAGCGGTTAACTGTCAAAGGGATATACATATATCAATTCTGTCGGGCACTGTGGGCTAGAAAGATCTCAAGTATCCTTAAACATATTCGTTAGTATTGTAATTTAAAGGTTATTTTAAAGCAAACTAATAAGTCAGTCATTTGAGCTTGGAGAAGGTGTGTTGGCCGATGAATAACATTCAAGGATTTCAAGGTAAATAAAGGGCCGGCGGAGTATTTTTTCCTCATTTATAAATGTGACCTCATATTATCTGCCATGTAGATAAAATTCAGGTATTTATGAATGATTAGTCATTCATAAGATAACAAACTAAGGCACATTCTGTGATATATGGGATTCGTAAATAAGTTCAGAAAGGTGGGTATGGTTTAAAAACATGACAGTTTTACAAAATAAACGATCTAAACAAAATTAGAGTGCGGAAGCGGAACTCTATCACCTATAGTTAAGTAACCTGATCCTATCTATTACTCCAATTTCCTATCACTTGTATGAATTCCTTTCGCTGTTAACGTCAATCTGTATTAGTTACAAACTTTCTAAAAGAGCTGGTAAAGAAGATACCTTAACTTTAACAAGTGCATAAAATGGGAGAACCAATAATTATTTTTCAAACTAAATACAAACTGAAATATAGATGCACAGAAAAAACCCCAGAAAAAAGACCAATGCTGGGAATCGAACCCAGGTCCTCAGCGTTCCGTGCTGCGTGCTTACCCCTACACCATCACTGGTCTAGAAGTTAGCGACGAATCTTTCCCATACATCGTACACTTCAGTCTGTTATAATCACATTTAGGCAGTGATAAAGCGCATCTATGTTATGCCCTCTACCGAGAGACTTCAACACTCCTTCGGAGCTACCCGCTCACCTGGACCAAGAGATGGCGCTACTAGGCCAACTTTTACAAGTTAAGTATGAAGTATCCTTTTCTAAAAAAAAAAACACTTCATATTTTATATTTTTTATTTTTTTATTTTTTATATTTTATAGAAAAAGATACTTCATACTTAACTTGCAATAATTATTTACCAAATCAAACACATCAACCAACATAACTAAATACAGCACGCCTGTCGTGTTTACATATTACGAGATATTTGAAGGTACTGTGACGTATAAATTTTCGACCATTACCTTTTCTTTTTTTAATATAAACTCTCAACAAACGCCCAGTGTTATGGTCGTCGTTCCTTTGACTTTTTTTCACATTTAAAATTAAAACTCAACTCAGTGTTGCCGCTGGTAAATTCCTGCGATCACGGTTTTTAATGTTTTCCAAATTAACGAGACTATGTTTTTGTCTGAACTGATATTATTATTTCAGGATAAATCATATAAGTACTTGTTTTCATTGTTTTGAAATTGAACGGCTTCGTTCGTTGTCTTTTCTTCAATTTCACCTTGGTTTACGCCTCTTCGTTTAGTGGGATACTTATAGGACAACACCAATATTTTTGGCATTAAAGAATGAGACTTGGCACACTTGTTCCTCAGGTGGATCAGAGTGGAAAACGCCCGGGAGCCAGCGGGAGCCACCTGCAGGGGGGGCGGGGGAGGGGGTAAAGTTTTCTTACGCCGCGCGTACTGTTGGTCGTAATAACTGCTAATTTATAGCTAGTATGGCAAGTGGGGTATCATTTTCGGATAAATAAAAGATGGCCAATCATTTTCCGAAACAAAAAATACACTTTTACGTACAAAAAAAATAAATTACCCCCGATAATTGAAAATTTTATGAGAAAATATTTTTTTCCAGTGACGATAAATGCTGAACTAGTACCGATATCAGAAAATAAAAAATATGTTTAGAAAGCCACATTTATACAGATTCCGAAAATATAAGCTTTTTTTGAAAAAATACTTAAAAAATGTTTTTAAAAATTATTAAGCGCAGCGCGGCAGAGCAATGAAAAAAATATCAAAAGATCCACTGAATTATTTATTACATTACTTCAGATTTACTTACTATCTATACGCAAAGTAGTGCCAATGGAATGTTTTTATTTGTGTATTTTATCAAAAAAATAATAAGATTAGTATTTTAAACGGTTTACCTACTCCTAGTACCTAATTTTAAAAACTTAGTTACTCCATTAAGTGCTAATTTTTTGGCATGACATGCAAATGCAACTCTACACAAAATGTTTAATTAGGCTGAAAATATGTACCTACTTATCTTTAGATGTGCTAGAAGAAGTCTAGAAGGGAAGAGGGAACCGCAGGAAAGTGCGCGGGCGGGCGGCCAGCCGCCGCGCCGCATGTGTGGGTACTTGTTCAGTAGCAACTGTGCGGATATTCTTGTATATTGGACTACACTTTATACTGAGGATTTTACGGGTTAGCAGAGTATTACTGTAAGTATATATTCATCATCATCATTATTTAAGCCGCAGGCCGTCGACTGCTGGACATAGGCCTTCCTCATTCATTACGGTTAGATGCAACTGTCATTCACCCCGACTGAACCTGCGGGCTTTACCAAATTGTCCGTCCATCTTGTTGGTGGACGTCCCACACTGCTCTTGCCAGTCCGTGGTCTCCATTCGAGAATCTTTCGGCCCCAACGGCCATCTGTTCTCCGTGCTATATGGCCTGCCTATTGCCATTTCAACGAGCTAATCCGTTTGGTTATGTTGGTGGCCCTTGTTCTTCTACGGATCTCCTCATTCCTCATTCGATCCCGTAGAGAAACCCCGAGCATAGCCCTTTCCGCAGCTCGTTGAGTGTCTCTGAGCCTGTTCATCAGACCTTTAGTGAAGCAGCACGTCTCGGATCCATTCATCACCACTGGCAACACACACTCAAAGACTTTTGTCTCAAGGTACTGAGGTACCTCGGACGAAAAGATAATGCGGAGCTTCCTGAACGCTGCCCACCTCCTTCTCAAAGTTGGATCTACCTAGTTGGACAGTTTGTCGTAGGTATACATCTGCGTCAACAACTTCAAGAGTCGAGTTCTTAATCATAACGGGGGTCGGGGCAACATGGGCATTAGATATGATTTTGGTCTTGTCCATGTTCATCCTGAGTCCTACCCGTTGGGAGACTCGATTGAGGCTTTGGAGCAACGTGCTGAGTTCCTCCATCGATTTCGCGATGACCACGATATCGTCGGTAAACCGAAGGTGAGTGATGTATTCGCCGTTGACATTGATGCCTAGTCCTTTTTCCATTCCAGGAGCTTCAAGCGTCTTCCAGAGCGGCAGTAAACAGCCCCCTGTCTCACGCCTCTTTTTAAGGGAATCGCCTTCGAACTCTATTCCTGTACTCAATCCAACATAATGGCACTCTTATACAAACACTTTAATATTTTGATGTATCGATAGTCAATATGGCAATGGCACCGCTGGAGAGACTCGAGCACCCCTCATGTTTCGATCGAATCAAAGGCTTTCTTGTAGTCCACAAACGGTGGGCATAGCGGCAAGTTATACTCTTCGGTCTTCTGTATAACTTTTCGCAGCGTATGTACGTGGTCTATGGTACTATAGCCTTTTCGGAACCCGGCTTCTTCGGGAGGCTATAAGTCATCAAACATGCGCTCGAGACGTTTTGTAATGAACCTGGAGATTAGCTTATAAACATGGCTCAAAAGCGAGATGGGCATGTAGTTCTTAAAAAATCACGCTTTTGGTCCATGCTTCTGGCGTGGTACCTTCGAGCAAGACGGCATTAAAGAGCCTCTGAAAGACTTTAAGTACGTGATTCACTCGCTTTCAGAAGCTCAGATGTTTTATGTTTGATGCTTGTTGATGCTTTGTTGTTCTTAAGCTGTTTCAGGGCCATCCTAATTTCGTACAGGCTGATTTCCGGGATATCTTCGGTATAGTGTCGGGTCAGTTTGGCTCTTGGGTATTCAGCCACAATGGAATTAACAGATTTTGTGACAGAATCGTAGAGCTGTCTATAGAACTCCTCGATTTCCGTTAACACGTCCGCTTTTGTCAACGCTACACTGCCATAATCCTCTTTAACTTTGTCATCTGGCTTTGCCCAGTAGACATATCTCTTGCGAATCTTACTTTGGCTGGAGCCTTTGTTCCGCTCTATCGCATATTTAATACGAACAGTCTTAAAGGTACGAATATCGTGTCATAAGGATTTACGCATTCATCTATTAAGCTGTCTATGTGACTCAGCATCTTGAGATTGCAGTTTCAGCGAGCGTCGTTTAGCCATAAGGTCAAGAGTATAGTCAGAGAGCTTCTGAGTTCTACTGGTACGGCGGCTCTTGTAGAACTGAGACCCTAGTATGGACAGCTTCTACGAACCCATTGTTAATTTCGTCCACTGATGCGTGATCTTCCAGGCAATCAAAGCTATTTGAGAGCTCGAGTTGAAAGCTTTCGGAGTTTTTTATCTGAGCGAGAGTAGGTCGGAGCGTGAACTTCATCAGACGGGACCGTTCAAATTTAACGTTCATATTCAATGCACCTCTTACTATTAAGTGATCACTGCTGGTTTTCACCCTGTGTATCACAGAGCCATCATTGAATACCCGTCTCTTATCGGCCATGATGAAGTCTATATCGTTTCTCGTGGAGCCATCGGGGCTCATCCTGGTCCATTTCCTGTGAGACGACTTCTATAAGAAATAATTCATCACAAAGAGTCCTTCTTTCTCTAGCATTCGGCCAGCCTGTCTCCTACGGTTCTGTTGCCCATAATCGAAGTTCCCTACTCTTTACTCATTATCGCCTCTCATGCCCAGTTTCGCATTGAAATCCCCCATAACAACGTTGAAGCGAGTCTTGTCAGTATGTATGGCCCTACT
Organism: Archips crataeganus; assembly: GCA_947859365.1. Lineage (NCBI taxonomy): Eukaryota > Metazoa > Arthropoda > Insecta > Lepidoptera > Tortricidae > Archips > Archips crataeganus. The sequence goes on from OX402058.1 coordinate 10,951,455, forward strand.
AATGTCCTCATACACATGTAGCCTCTACTTCCTCATCTGGATTTGATGAGTTCGGGGCATATTACCTGAACCACCTTCAATAAATATGAAACACGAATAAGTAAATCTGAAGTAATGTAGTAAGTTATTCAGTGGATCTTTTGATATTTTTTTCATTGCTCTGCCGCGCTGCGCTTAATATTTTTTAAACACATTTTTTTAAGTATTTTTTCCAAAAAACCTTATGTTTTCGGAATCTGTATAAATGTGGCTTTCTAAGCATATTTTTTATTTGCTGATATCGGTACTAGTTCACAATTTATCGCCACTGGAAAAAAATATTTTCTCATAAAATTTTCGATTATCGGCGGTAATTTAATTTTTTTGTATGTAAAAGTGTATTTTTTGTTTCGGAAAATGATTGGCCATCTTTTATTTATCCGAAAATGATACTCCACTTGCCATACTAGCTATAAATTAGCAGTTATGACGACCAACAGTACGCGCGGCGTAAGAAAACTTTACCCCCTCCCCCTCCCCCCCTGCAGGGTGGCTCCCGCTGGCTCCCGGGCGTTTTCCACTCTGGTCCACCTAAGGAACAAGTGTCCCAAGTCTCATTCTTTAATGTCAAAAATATTGGTTCCCATACATTGAGTGGCTATAAGTATCCCACTAGTTTGCGTATGGCAAGGTTTTTGGAGGTGTCAAATGGACTTTTACAATCGAACGACCGGCGGCGGGTTATTTTTTTTATTATATTTTTCATACGTTCCTTTTTGGCCCCGTTTGCCGCGGACGCTTCGCTTCCTCCTATTGAGGCGTATTAACGAAGGCTCTGCGCCCCATTTCGCAAATACGACGCTAAATGTCGCGTGGTAAGTTTTATATTTTAACTCTAAATTGATCTTGAGGGCGGATTCACCTAAGGTCCAAATGGTAACAAGTTCTGTTCGTTCCAGCATAATTCCTTCTTCTTCTTCCATCGGAGAACTCTTGGTACCTCCGGGGAGTTGACAAACGTCTACATCAGCCTGGTCAAGCTACCAACGGGACTTTCATTCCTTCCCGGTGAGTTAAAATCTTCACCGACAGAAGACTGGGAACTATGTGTCCGTCAGACACCCCACGTCTAATTTTAATGCAAATATAAAGATCCTGTATTTTATTTTCAGGAGGTTTTTAGTTCTCCCGAGGAACTTCGAATCAAATCAAATCCTTCAGCTTCCAGAACCTTCTACTTTCCTCGCCTGAGTCAACGTATCCGGTGGTTGGTCGAACCTCTGCGGGGTCCGATGTCCGTTCTCTCCGGGAGGCTTCGGGTCCACCGGCACTGATCTCCCCAGTGAGGTCGTTGATTCCTTGGTAGTTCTGCGTGCTGAGGTACATTTTTTTTTTCCGTAATTTAACTTTTGCTCCAGTCGCCGTCTCGACTGGTGGCGCCCTTTTATTGTTATTTTCCTGTCCCTTGTACCGTCCGGTCAAATATAAGTAGCATAAAGGGGATAATCAGTTATGGTTTAAACCCAAACAAACCCACCAGCTCTAACCTGTATAAGCTAGCCGAGAGCCCTTTACCATGTGTTTCTTATATGTATATACAATATACAATTTTAAACAAGTTAGCTATGAAGTATCTTTTTTTTGTACTTATTTTTTCAACTTCATTTTTTTTTTATTACTTTTACGGTCATCCCGTGAAATCAACAATTGTTAAAAAGATTTTGTTTCTTTTCCATCGTCCTTTTTTTACTATTGGCTTGCGGCTCCTGACTCTCCGGGAACGGCTAACCCTGTTTGCCGGGGTCAGAGGGCACAGTACTTACGTAGGCTTACAGGCCTACCTTTTGCAGTGTTATCTCTGCAAATTAATAAAAAACGCATGTTTTATTTTACCACTAAGCTAAAGCCCTATAGTTGTTTTTTTAAAAGACGCATGACATATCGGAATAAATATAATACATATTATAACCCAAACTACTACTGCTACGACTCCGCTAAACAGTTATAAACTTATGAAAATAAATAAGTCAATTAGTAGGCATTATTATACAACGCATCTTGAGTTGATAGATAAAGATAATATTAAATACAGGTAATGTCAGCGAACTATGATCTGATCAATGCGGGGCGCTAAGTTCAAAGAAACCCACCGCACGCACATGGTATGCCATTCCGTTCGGCGGGTGTACTGTACCCAAGTTTGACTTCCATCGCGTCTAGACATTGGTATTCTTCTCCAACAAGCCAAATGAGCTTTAAGGCTACATCTTAAGATCACTATTACACCAAAAACAATCCCCTAAGTTAAACGCAATAAAAATGGGCTCGCTGTCCTCGAAAAGTGCATTGATCTCAAGACGCGTCCTTCTCTGGCACAAAATCGCTGCAAGGGAAAGGAGCGTCTCTTTTTCATAATAAACATTCTACATATGTGCGAGCGGGAAGCAAGAGCGCAGCAGACAGGATGAGTGTGGCAAGTTGCGGCCAATACACCCGACTTCATCCACCCAGTGAGCGCAATGAACGGGCTTGAAAGGAAGTAGGTACCATGCGGCCTACACGCCACGCTGTGTTTTGGCGCCAATTTACAGATAAAGCTTGTAAAGACCGGAAATAATAAGCGTCTTCACGAATATTAAAAATGACAATACATTGTTTTCGGCATTATAATAAACCATGCCTTCCCTAGGAATATGGCGTGTAGTGACATTTGATAATTTTTGAAGTAAGAAAATGAAGATTGTGTCTTCCACGTTCATGAAAGAAAATCGGAAAAATATTGGCACTGTCAGGGTCACCAAAGCAAAAAAAGTCAGCAGTGTGCTTGGATTCGACACAAAACGCGCGCGGTTCGCGCCAAAACATCTAAGATGGCGCCGCGGCCACGTGCTCATCCGTGCTAAACGTAAACGCACGCGGAACTCTTAATGTTAATGTTTACAGTGTTACTTGAAAGATCGCATATCCGGCATAGTTATGTCGTTCTGATTACTCACATCTAATAACCGATATGACGGCTAACTTACCTATACATTTTTCTTCGATTATACGCTTATCACAGACATATTACGACCAACCTATTTAAAAAAAAAACAGAAAGTTTGGAGCCCCATCTTTAGTAATCATGCATCATTATAATTTCTGCAATTTCTTTAATGTCTATCATTGAAAAAAACTAAGAAATTATAAATGACTAGCCTTCCGTCCGCAGCTTCGCCCGCGATAAATTAATTTTCCTGTAGGAAAAGGTATTTTCCCGCGGTAAAAAGTAGCCCATGTCACTCAGTGATAATGTAGCTTTCTAACAGCAAAATAATTTTTGAAATCGGTCCAGTAGTTCCAGAGCCTATTCAATGCAAACAAACAAACAAACAATCAAATCTTTCCTCTTTATTAGTATAGATTCAAATGAAATTCAAACATTATTGTGCGAATTAGTGCAGTCTGGCTGGCGGTACGGTACGAGTGACGCTGAACAAAATTTGCGGGCAGAAAATTCCACGAAGGACAAATTGGTTGGCCTCGGCCGATCCAATAATAATAATTCAAGTTGACTCGTCTGGGCCAGGTACCTCCAGGTAGGCAGTAAGTATATAAGTTGTGAAGCGAGACGGGTCTGTGCAGTTGCGGGACCGTTGATTTCAAATTACTAACTCGTGGTCTTCAATAATAGAGCCAGATATTTTCAAGTTTAAAACGAAATTATGGCTGTAAGTGTAATTAGTAATGCAAATCACAAATTCGATTATCCTAATAAGTAGGTATGTTAAAGAGCGATTAAATTAAAAAGTTATTAATACTTTGTTATAATTATTTTAACGCACTTTTAAATAATATGTAAATACAAAAAAAATCACAAAGTCCTTAATTAAGGAAGTTAAATTATGTGAAAAATATCTTTCTTTGTGTAATGGTATGTCACCACGGATTACTTTATTCATGATTACATATATTTTTATGCGTAAATTTTACAGATAACATAAAAATATCTGAAAAGGGTAAAGTAAACCAGCCACACAGGCCACACAAAATTCAATATTTATCAAAAATTTGAGCTTAATATTGAATCAAGTGCGTGATGAAGATGGAGATTCAACAACCCGAAATGTCTGGCCGTAGTGGCCGTTGAACTCGAGGGCTAACAACAAAAACTGGGCTCCAAACTTATAATTGAGCTTCGGTCTTCTTTTGTTTCAGACTTAATCATGAAAATGTCAAAAAATGAAGGTAATTTTTGAACTGTTATTTTAGCTAAACCCAGCAAGCGAGACTAACCAAATAAATTCAGACACATTTTTACAGACATTCTTATCCTTGAACTTGGATGAAAAAAAATATAGTTTTTTTTTCGATTCATTTTTTTGTCACTTCTCACGGAGACACAACTATCACAAAAATTATTTAATAAGCCACAATTGTCAACTACGTATACATTTAAAAACATTTTGAAAAATCATGGTGAATCATGTCAAAAAAAAAAATTTACGAACGTATGTTTACTGTAGTGTATTGTCAAATGAGTAGAGCCCTTCTAAGGTAAGTCTGTAGTTGTCACACCACAGAAAGAGGGTTGATGGACGGGTGTGTATTACAATACCGAAGTACGAAAGACCGAATGCATTAAAACATCAAATGGGTCAAAAGACCGACACGATTTTTTCTGAAACCGTAAACTTCTCAGAATTTATTAAAACGGCATCATACAGAACCCATTAGGTTAGGTTAGGTTAGTTTTATAACAATCTAAAAAGTTAACGGTTTCAGAAAAAAATCGTGTCGGTCTATTGACCCATTCGATGTTTTAATACGTTCGGTCTTTCGTACTTCGGTATTGTAATACATAACATACCCTGATGGACACATTCGACAATCAAAATATTTTTATTTGTAGCACTAGAAAAGAACAAAGCTTCGTCAGTGTTCTCTATTACTTTTTTAGTTCCTTTTTTTTGCGTAAACATATATTACAACATTTACACCTGCTTCCAGACATTATTACAAGAAACTACATAAGAAATAGCTAGAAAATGTGTAGTTGTAAATATATGACATATATGTATACGTCATTGATCAATGTTAATTAATTATTCCATAATGAACGAAAGAGGATGTTATACCTACTACAGACTGATTTGCCACTACTACTCTATTGACATGATATAGTAAACATACGTTCGTAAAATGTTTTTTTTTGACATGACACACCATGATTTTTCAAAATGTTTTTAAATGTATACGTAGTTGACAATTGTGGCTTATTAAGTTTTTTTTTATAGTTGTGTCTCCGCGAGAAGTGGCAAAAAATTAAGCGAAAAAAACTATATTTTTTTTCCATCCAAGTTCAAGGATATGAATGTCTGAAAAAAATATGCATTATGAACCCCATTTTATGATCCTTAATTCTGAAATTATTTGGTTACTCTCGCTTGCTTGGTTTAGCTAAAATAACAGTTTAAAAATTACCAGCTACGGGCTTCCACTATCGCACGTCGCGCCGTAAGTCTACGTTCCACCGTCACCACCTTGATGAATATACATCTACAACTGTGCGTTTCCGTCGGCATTTTCTGCCACGCACAGTTAAATTGTGGAATCAACTCCCGTCTACGGTGTTTCCAACTAACTATGACATCGGGTCCTTCAAGAAAAGAGTGTATTGTTCTCTTAAAGGCCGGCAACGGACTAGTGACCCTTCTGGGGTTTCTGGTTCTCATGGGTGGTGGTGATCGCTTACCAACAGGTGACCCACTTGCTCGTTTGCCTCCCTCTATCAATAAAAAATAAAAATAAAAAAACCTTGATTTTTGACATTTTCGTGAATAAGTCTGAAACAAAAGAAAATCGAAGGCTGATATTACGCATACAGTGTTCTTAGGTCCTGCCACTACTGCACCTCAAATTACAACCAAATCCCTTGCGGGAGGCACTCTTGTTAGCTTAGCCTGCTAGACCCTTTATGTCAGGGGTTCCCAACCTTTTCTTAGTCAGGGACCACTTTTATATTATTCTTGTTAGCAGGGACCACTATATAGGTATACTTAATAAAAATAATAAACTGTAATTAATTAAACTGAAACTTTAATAAAAAACTAAATAGGAAATTACATAAAAATAAATTTAAAAACATTCGCCCCAAATTTTGGCTTCTGCGGACCACAGGTGGTCCACGGACCACTGGTTGGGAACCACTGCTTTATGTAAACCACTTTCGCTGTCGATTGTTTTCGCATAGTCAGTTCAATTTTTTTTAGTTTCTAACTTACTAAATTTCATGTATAATATATTTCCTATTATTTTTGAGCTCACGATGAACTGGCTGATGTACTTCACGCGATTAAATAAATGAACTTCTACTGTAACCTTGGAAATGAAAATGATGGGTTTATTGCGCCGCATGATGGCTTTGGGTCCACGACTCCGTTGGTTCATCGAACTGCTTTTGGGCAGCAGGTAATGAGATTTGCACAATTCAAAACGCAATTGCGCAATGTTGTTTTAATCTAATCTATCTAATAACTTTAAACAAGCAATTCTTGTATATATACTTATAATAGCTGTTGCCCGCGACTCCGTCCGCGAAGAATGGGGGGGGGGGGGGGGATAAAAAATAGCCTACGACCTATTCTCAGACCTACCGAGTATAGAGAAAAAAGTTTCATAAAAATCGGCCAAGCCGTTTCGGCGGAGTTCGGTAACAAACACCGTGACACGAGATTTTTATATATTAGAAAGAAAGAAAGAAAGAAAGAAAAATATTTATTTATAACAACAATAACACGTACACAGGCAAAAATAAGAATACAATAGACATAGACAGATAGATAGATAGAGTTATGTACATATTAATGCTGTCACAAAAGGGACCCGACTCAGCATGTCGCTAGTTAAAACCAGCGCTGGTCTTCCGCCGGGCCACAGTGCAGTAAACTCACGGAAGGCTACACAAAACAGACACAAATTATATAATTATTATAATAAACTTATCACTCAGTCCTAAAAAAAAAACTAAAAACTAAACATGTGTACATTCAAGGCTATTAGGGATATATAATCAGAATCTCAGAAACGGCTCCAACGATTTCGATGAAATTTGGTATGTGGGGGTTTTCGGGGATGAAAAATTGATCTAGCTTGGTCTTATAGTTAAGTCATTACATTAGTATTTGTGTTATGTAAATTGCTAAACATTTTGTTACCCATAAACAAAACTAACTGAAAAAAATATTTAAAAACCAATTTCAAAACAAGTTTTTCTTTATTTTAATAACACTTTAACAGTTGGGTAAGGCCGCGAATTTTGACTAATTCGGTCGTTTCAAATTTACTTAGCTTATTAAAAATTAATGGCGACACCGAGAGGTTTGAAAACAATTTTAGTACACAAAGCGACATAAACTGTCAAGGTCGCAAATGCAATAATGGATTTAAACCTCTTAAAAAAATATAAAAATATATTTCCGTCTAAAACGTAACGAAAGTCGTCTCATTTTTTCGACACCGAGTTATTAAACCCATTTTTTTTTATAATATTTAACTTGTTATGATTTGATGTATATTTTAAAACAATATTATATGACATTACAACCAACGACCATTATTAACGACCGCTTTAGCCTAGTTGAGAGTGACCCTGCCTACTAAGCAAGAGGTCCTGGGTTTGAATCCCGGTAAGGGCATTTATTTGTGTGATGAGCACGAATATTTGTTCCTGAGTTATGGATGTTTTCTATGTATTTAAGTATTTATTTATCTATATAAGTATGTTTATCGTCGTCTAGTACCCATAGTACAAGCTTTGCTTAGTTTGGGACTAGGTCGATTTGTGTAAGATTGTCCCCTAATATTTATTATTATAGTTCAAGCGGTTACAGAATTATGATAATGAAATAATTTTTTGTTTTCTTTGTTTCTTTTATCATATACTAGCCTTCCGACCGAAGCTTCGCCCGCGATAAAATTAATTTTCCTGTAGGAAAAGGTATTTTCCCGCCGTAAAAAGTAGCTATGTTACTTTGTGGTAATGTAGCTTTCTAACGGCAAAAGAATTTTAAAATCAGTCCGGTAGTTTCGGAGCCTATTCAATGCAAACAAACAAACAAACAATCAAATCTTTCCTCTTTATAATATTAGTATAGGTAGATGAATTCCATGTTTACGTTACGAATACTTACATGACGCTTTATAACGCTAATTCTAAAACCAATTTGGGTAAAAACTGGTTTTCTCATACCGGCAACTCATGTTTTAGTAGGCCAACACCAGGGAGTAACAGAAATCTCGCTGGTCTGTTGATAAATGGCAGTCAAAGCCGACGCTGCTAAAGTTTTGCCAAAAGACTAAAAAACTGCCTATGTGAGTTTAAAGGTAAGTATTGTTCATATTTAAACGGCTGTTTTTTTATATGATAGAGTAGTGTTTTTTAGGTAGGTGACATGAATTATTGTATTTAAATTGTCTAAATATCACCATGAAAAAAAAAGTTTTTTAAAAAATACGTTACACTTTCGTTAGGATTACGTTACGTTTTTATAAAATGTAACGTATTTTTTATAAAACGTAACGAAAACATGTAGTAAAGGGAAGTGCACACAGGAAAATACTAACGCAAATGATTTTTTTTTAGATTTTTGTATGAAAAAACAATTAGTTGGGTATTTTCAATAAGATAAATAAATTTGCAATACAGTGCGTATAGGAGATACTGAAATCGGCCCAAAACAATTGACGCAGCATAAAAGACAAAGTACGTTAATTTAAAATTAGTTAAAGAACATAAAACTTTCTGCAACTACATGTGCGTAAAATTTATTTAAGTACCGTAGTTTCGAAGTTAATGATCTCTTCTTCTTGCGCTGCCCTTATCCCACAAAAAATGCGGTTGGCACATGTTTTCTTCTTCCAATCTCCTCGGTCTTCCGTCAAACTTAAAGAAAAGATATAAAAGATCAGAGAGATCAGATACTTAATTCCATCACCGTTCATCAGGTTGCTAAACTTATTAACTGTGCAATACCTATTGCGTTCAGTTCATGTGCATAGTTGTTACGATTGTACAGTCATCGGGAAAATAATACACTCACCCTATTTTTTTTATTATACTGTAAAAATGTGTTTTAATTAACGCTTTTTTAATAGGTAAATAAAAAATAGGGTAGGCGGTTAATTTTGACACTGAGTACGTTTATAATTATTTTCCAATAAAATGTAAAAAATCGAATAATACAAAAAATACATTTCATTTTACATCATAATGATAGAATTATTTTAAGTAATTGTATAAGTACTGTTTTTTGTTAATAAAAACTTTATTTTTCTTTATTACTTGTCTTTTTATTTTTAGTTTCGTTATCGAATAAAATTGTGTCAGTATGATCTAAGCTTTATAGGAACTACGTTACGTTTTGTAGTGACGTAACGTATTTTTTTTTATGTTACTTCTATGTCACAAATTGGTCAAAATCCGCGGCCTTACCCAGTTATTAGGTGCTATGTTCATGTTCTAGACTACCATAGACATAGAAGTTTTATATATGTACGCAAAACAAAGCCGTCATCAGTACACCTATATTTGGCGCCAAAAGCGCGTCAATGACCTACACGACCACGCCACGGCGTCAACGAGGAAAAATAAACCAAAGTCCGTGGGAAACTGTACCGGTAAGAAGGAGTGGAAAGTTTTCGCATATCGCTTTACATCAGTACATGACACCCAAGACTTATCTTTAATTTGACCTATATTTACTCCTCTGGCAATGTCTAACATGGTAAATATATTTATAACTTAAGATTAACCCCCGGTTTTGGCTCTGTCAAGACTCGGTTATCTTATGTGACAAAATATATCTATGACGCCATCTCTGTTCATTGTGCTCAATTAAACAAAAACGGCATCATAGATATCTGTCACAAAAAAAAAATATAAACTTAACTACTTAATGAAAATGAACCCACGAAGAAAGACATTTTTTTATGTAGATGATAAGGCGAAGTGGATCTGCCTAGAAAGAGAACTAGTAGCGAAAACAACGGGGCGATGCAGTGGTTCGCCGACCTAAGTTGCAATGCATGCCGGTGCATGAGTTGCATCGTGTTCGCGAGACGAGGCTACATTCCGGGCATACCGCGTCTCGCCGCCGCCAATGCCGTTCGCCCACCGCAGAATTGCCTCTCGTCTGGAAGAATGTTGCCGTATCCGGCTACTTCACACACACCACTAAGTCTGCAATCCGTCGGCTCTATTTATTTCATTTAAGTGGGAATATTGTGCCCAATAGCCGTTAATAAGATTACTTACAACGCGCGGTGAGTGATCTTCAGAGGAGAAATAATTAAATATTTATCAGGGGCTGAATGTCTTCGGATCAGGGTCAGACTAATTTTAGTTTAGTCTAGTAATGAAATTACGACTTTTCCCGGTGTCGTTTTAGAACATTTTTTTAGAATTTCTCATCATGTGGTCTGTAGTATAATGTTGTGTAGGTAAAGTACCTACCTCAAGTTTAAAGGTCTCGAATCCAAGTTACTTAATAGAAATCTGGTCTATTATCTTTGTTATTGCTCGTGCGTGACTCAACTCGGTATTAGAAATGCAGAAACGACAAAGCAAGCTATCTAATCTAATCTTACTCTACATTCCTATTAAACATAACGTAACATAACATGTGTATAGATTAATTTTAAAGAATTTATTCTAAATATTCTAATTAGCACACCGACACTGTGATAAATCTAGTAAAACGAGCTTACATAGGTATACAGTAAGCTAGTTTTAGATCTATAAATGGCTATGGTAGGTCCCAAGGACACGCCTGGAACGCGGCGGACTCTCCGCCGATGCGTCATCGAACTAACTCAGGTTATACACCCAGTCATTCACCCGTGCTCTCGTTGCTTTACAAGTTTACAATATACTTAGACTACTTACCTAATCATAATCATATTAGGTACAAAATATATAAAGTTTCACAGGATTTAGTGAAAAAAGACCACGCTTTACTTTGAAATTATGTACTGCTTAAGCGTGTCCACACATACATAACTATAAATTTAAAATTTAAAAAACCCCCAACGCAATTTCGTCGCACATAATGTTTAAAAATAAAGTAAATGCCCATTATGCGTTTAAGGATCCCTGCTGCAGCTAACAAAAGAGCTTATAACTTTGAAACGCGTGAACCGATTTTGATGAAACATGTCTAAGAACCATCGCCAAGAAACCTGCTTTCAAATAAAAAAAACCGCATTCAAATCGGTTCACCCGTTTAAGAGCTATGATGCCACAGACAGACAGACAGACAGACACACACACATAGCGGTCAAACTTATAACACCCCTCTTTTTGTGTCGGGGGTTAAAAATACAACTGTCTAGATATGAAAATACGAGTGTCAATAAATAATTTATTGTCATATAGGCACTAACAACCAACCAATAGCAGATAGGAGCGCTTCGTCTGTTGTGCTAGATGACTGTGTTGGTGAATGAAAATAAAGTGACTCATCTCAAGTGTTTTGTTAGATTGCTACTAAAAGATTTCAGGCTTAGAGGTTGTAAGTGTACCTTTGTGTGCGTTTCATGAGCGAACGTAGAAACATACGGTTTTAATACCTATATTATATAGAATGGGCCGCGGCGCCACAGCGATTTATGTGTCAGAGCCCTAAGATAAGTAGGATCGCAGTCATCGCAGGCACGCTCAAGGCGCCCATTGTCCACGCCCGCGCCCATTCACGAGCCGGCGATGACTCAGCCGCCTTCTCACTGCATGATCATATTGGGCAACGACCACTGGAGCCCCATGAAAGGCCCGACTACCTACATTGCCATACGCCGTGTAGGATAATAGAATAGAATAGAATAGAAAAACGTTTATTCAGACAACACATCACAACAAAAAATAATTTACAAAATGAAAAAGAATACAAAAACAAACAAATAAGGATGTGAAGCCGAAATGGTCTCCACTCAGCAATGCCGTTGGCACGACTAGCGTTGTCAACGGCGCTGGTTTTCTGCAGAGCCAGCGAGGTGTGCGGGACAGCATACTGCGCGACTTACGTCCGACAAATTAAATAAATATAAATATAATATAATAAAATATAAATATAGTACCTACTCGTATTAATAAGGAAGGTAAATATAATAATTTAATTATTTGATTATTTGGCGGCCACCCAGAATCTGACAGTGTGATACCCTACGCCTGGGCAACAGTACCTTGTTGATCCATAAGATAGCTTTTCAGTTTGGACTTGAACCCACCAAGAGTAATGCTCTCCCTGATTGGTGGGGGAAGGTTATTCCAGCATTTCGTCGCAGCATAACGAAAACTGCCACGAAATGCAGCGGTACTGTGCCTCGGGCACACCAGTCTAGGAATACGCCTGATATGCCGTTGATAGAAAACCAACTTCTCATGCAGATATGCAGGCTTCCTACTATTACAGATACCAAATAGGAGCGTGGCAAAGTGAAGGGTACGTCGACCACTCATGTTCAAAAGCTTGTTACTAATGAGACAGGGAGTAATATGCGATCGTGGGGGTATAGGGAAACAAAAACGCACGCAGGCATTTTGTAGCCGTTGTATAACTTTTTCAGTACGAGAAAGCAAGCAGTTACCATACACTGTATCCGCATAATTAAGTTTTGACAGGATGAGAGTATCGCACAGTTTCACACGCACATCAACACTTAAATAGTTACGCACCCTGTAGAGAACCGTTAATCTATAGAAGCAGTTCCGAACAGTTTCCAAGATGTGGTTTTCAAAATGCAAGAAGCTATCCATAAGAAGTCCTAATTTAAGATAATGTTTGTATGTAACACCAAAATAATTATGTTACAAATTTTTATTCGTTCCACTGTAATGATAGCCACAGGCCTATTATTATTGATATGTACAATAGTTATTTGTGATAGAAGTGCAGAACTTAGGCAATTTCCAGCGTGTGCCAGTGATCATAAAACACGAGCGAAGTGAGGGTTTTAAGACGACACGAGTAGGCACATTCCACAGGTATCATCGCATACAACATTTTACAACGCATTATGCGAGGAAGTAAATACATACATAAACATAAACTAAATAAACAAGTTTGGAGACAACATAAAATAAACATCAAAAATAAAATGCTTACTTCCAGCATCTTGTGGGAATGACCTTTCTGTAGACATGTTGACGCATGTAAAAAGCCACTTTCGGAGCAAGTAATTGTAAAAATAATATTTATTTCATGTTTTGATTATCCATTAAATGCCTACTTACATATTTACTCATTTATTACATAACTTTTACAAAAAAAAAACTTACTTGACTTGCCCTTTCTAAATTGCAAAATAAGTGTTACGCCTACGTACGACCCTAAAAATCAATCCAGCGCTCAGAGCTCAAAACCGTAACCTTACACAAGCCGATAAAATAAATGTAGGCACCGTCTGACATTCGCATTCTATTGCCCGGGTAGGTACACAACAGTTGAATGTAAACGTAAAGCTCGATAAATCCCAAATGACACAGACAGTCTGGATGACGGCGCGGCGGCAGACGAGAGCCGCTGCGTTCATCGACTCTGGGAGAACATCCTTTCAGACAATAATTTTGCCCTTCAAACAAGATTTAACGTACTTACTTAATTACTTTTGCTCATATATTGTATTTTATTCCACACCTTTAGTTATAAGTTATACAAAAGCGCCATAACTTATAACATGAGAACATGACGCTTTTGTACACAGCATTAATGGGATAAGGACACGGTAAGGATCAATCAAAAATGAAAACTCATACAAACCCTTAGGTATAGCTAGAGATTTCTGAGCAATTAGTTCAGTAATTACGAGTCCCGAAAAACTAGTCAAGTGCATGTCGGACCATGCTCGATGTTAGGTTTCGTAGCCGTTACTACAAAAAAATGCAAGACGTTTTCATGGCACTTGCGTACTTTTGTTGAGAAGCGCAGTTTTTCGGCAATAACTCATAAATGGTATATTCGATCAAATTGAAAAAAAAATTTTTCGACGGTTTTGACGGGATTTTTTTTATGACAAACATATTACATTAAGACTAAAAGTTTTATGCCACCAGATACGCTCCCATTTCAACAATATACATTTTGTAGTTTAAAATGTCTGAGATATACGGACGGACGGACATAATAACTACAAGCCAAAATGTAGCCAAAATGGCAAAAGGATATTTAAAAAAAAAGTGCACCTACCCTTTACTTTTTTCAAATGAGGACATTTTGGAGTTTTCTTACTCAGAATCAAAAGCACTGTTGATGTCCCAAATTTTTTTTGTCAGTTTTGTGACGATTTTATCGTACAGTTTATATGGCTTGTCACAAAACTGAAACAAAAAAATTGTATGGAAAATAAGGAATATTTTATTTAAGAAAAGGGTACTTACACTTTTTTCTTAAAATGTCCAAAAACCTTCCGTATCACAAGTTTTAAAAAAAATATTGTACATATGTTGTTCACGAGCTTCACAATATAATATTACACTACTTTATTGCGCTAATTCACTCCAACCACCTTCTCGGATCGCTGAATTCTCATGATCTGTAGTTGCTTCTTTGTGTCTCGTTCTTCTTGGTCTTTGTGTCTCGAAACTAAGGTCCAGCTTCTGACATAATTTTAGTGGAATCGCATATTATCAAACCGCGTTTAGAAAGGGATTCGAGAGTACCGTTAGCACAACAGTATTTATAAATGATTAAATAAATAATCACAAGTCAATCTTTGATATCTTCATAAGTGCAGAAGCTTATTTATAATAGAATTAATAGATTTACATAGTATGCTTTGCATATTCGGACTCTATTCTTGGTAAATGTTGTCATTTGTTTTATAAAAAATATTAATATCATATCTGACAAATCTGTCACTAATTCACATCATTTTATGGTCATTTTTCATTTGTATTTTTAACCGACTTCAAAAAAAGGAGGAGGTTCTCAATTCGATTGTATGTTCTTTTTTTTTTTTAACGTGTGTTACCTCAGAACTCCGTCATTTATGATCCGATTTGGAAGATTTTTTCGTTGTGTGAAAGCACAGGCTTCAAGGTTGGTCCCGTTATTACCAGAATCCAGTTCTGATGATGGGATCCATGAGGAATTGAAGAAACTCCTCAAAAATTCAAGAAAAAAGTATAGCGACTTTAGTATTTTCGGTGACAAGTCGAGCATTTGCATTCAGAAAGTATCATGGAACTCTGTAATAAAACGACGCAACCCCGTCGAGCATTAAAAATAGAATTTTCAACATAAACTTATTTCGAAGTCAAACTGATGATTTTATCCTACGCATCTATTTTAACAGAAATAACTAAAAAGCAAAAAATAAAAATTTTAAATAAAAAATATAACCTCCTTCAAAAAACATCCAAAAAACTATGAAATAATAATTGAACCAAACCGACCACAATAAGCATGAAAATATCTTTCTTCTAATCTGTTCGAAGTCGGTGCCTCAGCACGAGCCAGCAGGAGTGTAGAAGCCCTATAGATAGTAGGTATGTAGGTAAGTTAGATTACTAGGTCCACTCCTGCTGGCTCGAGCTGAGGCACCGACTTCGAACAGATTAGAAGAAAGATATTTTCATGCTTATTGTGGTCGGTTTGGTTCAATTATTATTTCATAGTTTTTTGGATGTTTTTTGAAGGAGGTTATATTTTTTATTTAAAATTTTATTTAAGTAATATAATTTGATGTTTTTTCCATGCTTTAGAACTTCATTGTACTAAAATAACAATTTCATTTATCTGCACACTCTACCACTGACAATGTCATATCATGCATTAGATCAAAAATGACATAATATGAGCTTGTTAGATATACTAAGTAATAGAAACTGTTATAACATTATTAGATATGTAAGGTGATAAAATATATTGTTAAAATAAGTAAGTAAATGAAATATAATAATGGAATTGATAATTTAGGTAATGCTTGGCTCTAAAGACAAGCGAAATAATAATTAAGATACTTTCCGATTGTCTTACTCTGGTGACGTCAGTTGTTTGCGACTCACCCAGACGGCAAGGCAAACTTATAAAAGGCCTTCTTAGGCCAGGTAGAGGCACTTTGTTACGAGCCGTCGCCGTGGTCACTTGACAGTTAAGTACTTACTTGTTTGTATAATTAATAAATGGCTATAATTTGTTTCTATATCTTTCATATGTAAATATATTAATAATTATCGTATAGCTTATATATTAACGTGTACAGCTATAAATCAATGAATACTTGAATTATGTTGGTAACTGAATAATATTTATATATGTCGAAAATCTTGTGTGGTTGTTATTTGTGATCATTAAAAGCTGTTATTTCATTGGAAGATAATATTTGTTTCAATATAAGCGATTTCTCGAAATATGATTTGATCTGTTTGTTTTACTTACCAAATATAATATCTTAACCCATCATAAACTTATTATTTTATACTCCGTTAACTTCCTGGTCCCAATAAATAACAGAATAAGTTAGACTTTGATAATTTACTACAAGATGAGAAGGTTTCTTTTGTTTAATATAAAACATGTGACTGTAAAACTTCATTTCTAAGCAAGAGGTTATCGTTAGGTATATAGAATATCTAATATGAATAGAACAAAATCTAACAAGCTCAATCCCTTTCTAAACGCGGTCTGATAATACTAGCAGTCGCTATCTCTTCCGTGCCGTGACTGATGGACCTTGTCAAAGTACCCAAGTAAGTAAGTCTTAAGACCGGAAGAGATGGCATGCATTGAGAGAAACCTAAACTCACCAATGGGTGGATTTTGAAGAGATTTAAAAAAAAATGAAAACTACAATAATTATATTTATTATTTCTATTGCAAACAAAATATACAACACACTTTTTTATTATGTTCTATTGATTGGTATTCTATATTTCGACTTAATGTGCTTTTGACATTTAAAAGTTCAGAGCCAGTTTAAGATTTAGTTATTGTGTCTAGCAGCAGCAGGTGCCCGTCTCGAGTGGAGACCGGGACTTTGACGAGAGCCAGAGGGTGTCTAGAGAGCAGACGGCGCGGCCTCAGACGGTATTAGTCGCCCATTTATAACGCCATTAACCTGTCAAACAACATATTATTTGCAATAATAAAAGGGCATGACGATTCGTGCAACAATTCAGTCTCTCATCATAGAGTCGAATCCCGCGATTACATCTTCAATCACAGATTAGGTATATAAAGAATTGTCCTGTGGAATGTCAGAATCATAGCTGCTTTAAAAATTGTTATCATTAAGGTCAAGCGCACCAATATTTTTACGTTACGACGAACCCTTCGTAACAGCGGCGGCGCTGAGACGAGTCGGTTCACGGGTGCGGGGTGTGGCGTCTGTATTTTACCCTCCGTCCTAGCCGTTGCCGGGCCCGCAGCCCTTTGGCGGGAGCCATGACCCGGCGCTGGCTCACTAAATAATTTAATTTCATCCCGCCTCCTGCTATTTGTGTGATCTAATGTTAAGCATTTTCGGCAAGTGTGTAACTCTTAAACTGTCACACAATTCGCTTTAACAAATGATGTAGAAGGTTTTTACAAGGCTGTGCTTGAACTACCAAAATAGTGAATAAATGACGAAATACAGTAGACCAATAAGTGTTTTCGGGATTTCAAACTAAAGACGCAAAACAGTAAATTCAACGCTTATTTGCGCATATTAATCACTACTTATTGCACGCGACGTCATATGCAAAATAATAATTTATATTATAACGATCCCGAAACTATCCTATGTTTAATGTTTAATGTTTATTTGGGCAAAAAACGGCACAATATAATGAGTGAACTTAAAGAAAAACTTAAATAATACATAGGCCAGCAAATATGCCACAGTTAATTTATGCCAATGAAGTAACACGTAAAAATACAAACAGCCAAAAATGAGAAAAAGTGAAACGGGCGTTAAATAAATAGTATGTCAAGTATGTATAAATCTCAAGTTTTGACCGAGCACCTTTAAACGTGCTAAGTGAAAGATTAAAAATATCTAGTTCAAAAATGAATTATTATATGTCTCAAATTATCTCCATACCAAATTTCATCAAAATCGTTCCAGCAGCGTAAAGAGGTAAGACACTGACAGAGATATTTTCGCATTTATAATATTAGTATGAATAACAAGAGTCTATTAGAAGCCCGAAGTCGAAGTGCCCGTGATACACACGATGATTTTTCATCACATTGTGAGGAAAAAAATGCAACAATCTGAAAAACGTTTTTTTTTCCCATAAATAAACGCTCAATCCTAGTATAGGTATTGAATAACACCATTGACGAGCGAGTGTGATGAAAAAGTATTATATTATTATGTTCCATCTAAACACGAAAAACAATCACATTTTAAAACAGCTGTTGTTGTTTTATAAACTAGTAATAGAACACAACTCATATACTTAACACTATCAGCATTATCGTCGACAGAGTAAGATAAACAAACTTGAATAATTACAATGAGAACAAACTATTCTAAGATAGGAAGCAAAGGTCATTGATACAAGAAGGTCGCGATGAATGCAACAAACACAATTAAAAGGAAGTTGCATTGCAGGCGATCTTGTTTATTTACGTATCTTTTATCAATTTAATGTTTCAATTAATCCTAAAACAATAAAATGAATGATAAAGCTATGTAAATAAACATATAAATATCTTCTGCGCATAATGTTAGCTTCAAACTACCATTAACACAGGTAACTTCATGATACGAGCCTATAAACCCTTACAAAAATCTTAACGGGGTGTATAATAGTGCGATAAAGTAATAAAATTCAAAGCATGAAGCAATTATTGTACCCTATTGCGTTTGGAGATAATATGTCGGCGTGACATAGAAACATAATGCTTGGGGCGATTCGCATTTTATGGGATGAACCACATCACCCTTGTTTTGATAAAATATGTATAACCGTTTAAGTATGAAACTGATTATAACTAACAAATGGTGTACTTATTCTGTGTACGGAAGCTAAAAATTGCGGCTCATAAATAAGTAACAACATATTCGAGGTTATACATATACACGCAAGACACGCAGTATATGAATCAATCCTGGAAATATACAACATATTGCTTCGTAATACAAAACACGCATGCAATACAAAAACATCCACACAGAATAGCTCGGTCAACTAACCTCATGCGGGTCAGCCACTCGGCTCTATTAAGATTAATACAATCGCTTTGATTTCCAATAACAACCCACATACATGGGTGATCAAAAATAATTGGTACAAAACCACAGCAATATAGGTATTGAATTTGAATTAGTACACACATCAACTCGTGAGCATGGAATAGTGGAGTAAAATAACCTCGTGTAGCCATTGTAGTAAAAGTTGTAAATGTTTTGCACCTTACACGTGCACGGCCGATAAGAGACCAATCTCGATGGAAATGTTATTTGGGTAGATATTTTAAAGGTTAGGTATTCACGACTGTTTGGACTAACCTTTGCACACATCCTGTATATTATATAGGATGAAATCAAAACGGTGATACAAAATTAGTGTTTCTTACTCAGTTAGTACTTGAAAACATAATGCATTAACTCAATCGTTAAAATTAATGTGATAAAATTTTTATACTTAGTTCAAATGAAATCATGAACTCAATGTATGGGCACCTCAAATTAAATGACGCTAACTGTTACGGCTAACTAAAACAAATCAAGTTAGTGCATTATACTGTCCAGCATTAGCTAAGTAAGAAACACTAATTTTGTATCACCATTTTGATTTCACCATGTATTACAGACGCTGTGTTTATTATGTATTTATATTTTTTTTTCTGCAGCTTATCGTGATGGTTGCGTAACGTCACGCCATTGCATTATTTCATTTGTACGGTTGAAATGGAAGGTGGCATTAAAAGCGTGCAAGTACCTTTACACGTGGGGTATGCTATAATGCACACGACGGCATTACCTTCTTATCGCCGTACGGCAAGCAGAAACAAAAATAAGTTTGCACGAAAAATAAATCAAAATTTTCCGTTATCGCCGTAAAAACAATAACGTACAATGTGCAGGCTGGCGCGTGCAATAGGGTCGTCGGCATCACCTGTACCTCTACCACGAGTCCACACTAGTTCACAGTGACCGTACTCGCTAGCGACGGCGTAAATGATTTGTATGGAGAATTGTACTTCCGTAAGTGACCGCTAGAGGCGCTGTACAATTCTCCATACAAATAACCCACGCCGTCGCTAGCGAGTACGGTCACGGAAACCAGTGCAAACTCATGGTAAAGGCACTGCCCACACCTCAACTGCGCGTTTTGTGCGGCACGTGCCCACAGATTGCGAGTACGAGCTGTGTAGCTACGACGCTACGTGATTAAATAAAGATTGGGTATGATGATAAAGAAAGTCTTTCCAAATATATAATTGCTGACATCTGATAAATTCTTACGTATCTTTAGAACAAGAAACGTGAGTTCGATAAAGAAATTGCGCATTTTTGGTGATGATAGGTATTGCATCAATCTGGCTCTCTGGCATCAACAATTTTAATTATTACGCCTATCTAAAGGTAAAGTTAAAAATAGAATCTAGTTTTACAATTATACCCGTATTGTTCATTGAATAAATTAAATACTATGACTATGACATTGATCGCAATTGCAACACACAGTATACAATAGTATAAGATGAGCACGAGAAACGTGAAGTCTTATCAATTAATCGCAAATTTAGTTTATATAAGAGCCCGTTCCCACTATGTCGTGTGTCGTTCCGTTTTTTAATCGGGCGTTCCAGTGGCAGAACATTTTATATGAAGCTGTTCACACTTGTCACAATGAACGACAAACGAATGAATAAACGACACACGACATAGTGGGAACGAGCTCTTAAGCTCAGTTCAGACGTGGAAAAAAATCGTGCAAGTAGCATTACATTGCGCGGCTGTAAAGCGAACCAGTTTGAAGTGGTCAGTCAATTTGCACGTTTTGTTTTTTTGCAGGTCTAAAATGCCTGGCCTATAACACAATGTATGACACAATACAGTGAATCTTTATTGATAACCACATGGGTAACTAACCATTGAGATAGTATTATTATGTATACAATTTAAGCAATAGAGCGTTTGTGCACTACAAGGAATTTTACTGTCCGGATGTCCTTTTCCATAGTCCGATGAGGCATGAAAAAAACGGATGATGGTTTATGCACTTGTCCGTCTTTTCTCGGAGGTGCTGCGGAATTAAGGGTGAGCTGTACGCTTAGTATAAGTTTTACCTCACCAAAATACTTCTCGATCGCGTTTACGTAAAAAATTCAATTCTATGGAAACATGACGCGCGCGCGCGATAAACGCGATCGAGAAGTATTTTGGTGAAGTAAAACTTATACTAAGCGTACTGAGCTCTCTTTAAAAACTACGCGCCACGCGTACGCGATGAGCTTCCTGGACCGTCGGCAGTTGCTTGCTTAATAATAATAACTTTACGTGCGAAGACGTAGAAGACAAAAATAATTTTGGATTCATCCCTTTACAAGGTAGGTAGAGTCGGTCAAGAAAGTGGTCTACTTACCAGTTTTGACAAAAGTTTCTCTAAGATCGAAATATCGGTAAGGTTAACTTTTCTAACTGAGTGAAGTCTTTAGTCACTGTCATAACTCATAATATTATTGCAAAGGAAAATCGACCTTGTTGTATCATGACGTGCAAATGAACTTCAACCGCAGGGTGGTAGACCATATTTTTGGCCGATGGTACCTACCTGACAGGGTCATTTTACATAAACCACAATAAATTGAGTTAGGACGAAAGTTTATTTTCTGAGTACTATCGGATGTCTACAACTGCTTATTTTAGTACATTACTGCAGCGGCCGCGAAATAGGGGATTGCCGGCCGAGTAGTTATAGATGGCCGAGTGTTAACGAGGCCATCTAGAGATACGAGGCCGGCAATCCCTGTTCGTGGCCAAGGCTTGTATAGAGTTTTTCTCAAACATGCATCATCATCATCATCGTCGTCGTCGTCGTCACCATCATCATCACCATCATCATCACCACCATCATCATCTTATCATCACCATCATCATCATCATCACCATCATCATCACCATCACCATCACCCATCATCACCATCATCTCATCATCACCATCATCATCATCATCACCATCACCCATCATCACTATCATCATCTCATCATCACCATCATCACCATCATCATCACCCATCATCACTATCATCATCATCATCATCATCATCAACATCATCATCTCATCATCACCATCATCATCATCTCGTCATCACCATCATCATCACCATCATCACCCATCATCACCATCATCACCACCATCACCATCATCATCACCGCCATCATCGACACCATCAACATCACCATCATCATCACCAACATCATCATCATCTTACCTTACCTTAAATAAACGTAGTGGCAGAATGTCTTAATGAACCAAAACGCAAAATATTGCTTATAGTTTTTTTTTAATGGCTAAATGCTATGATGCCATAGACCTATAAACGTCATAGTATGAAACAAATAGACGATCACTTTGCTGGCCAAGGCCAGCAATGTTGTATGAAATTCCATTATTGACCTCTCGTCTAGGCGCACCTGCAACGTGACACTTCGTGGCGTATTATAAGGAACATAACGTCAATATTTCATAGCATGTTTGAGAAAATTTATTTATAGCCTAGGATCCGCTTATACAACGAACTTCACCGAGCTGGTTAATGGATGAAGTGTTTTATATGAAATTAAATATTTTGATAAATATTTTGATAAGCAAGTGGGTTGACTAAAAATTTCAGTCCAGATCCAGAATATGATTATTATTATTTTTTTAAAACATTTTGCCGTTTCGGTTAATAGACAAATGACGTACCAATCAAAAGTATAAAGCCTATAGAATATGAAAACGTTAGGTTGACTAACCAGACCAGTGCAAATATCGATTTACTTGTTTTTACCTGTTAAAGTTCAAAAGTTCCGTTCCGTTTCGGTCAAAAGTTATGACCGGAAAAAATAGTCAACCTAACGTTTGCATATTCTATAGGCTTCATACTTTTGATTGGTAGGTATAGCATTTGTCTATTAACCGAAACGTTGAACTGTAAAAAAAAATACTGGACTGAAATTTTTTAGTCAACCCACTTGCAATATATTTATCAACATATTTAATTTCATATAAAATAATTTTCATCCATTAACCAGCTCGGTCAAGGTCGTTGTATAAGATCCTAGGCTATTAAACAAATAAATAAATATCACGGGACAATTCACACCAATTGACCTAGACCCAAACTAAACAAAGCTTGTACTATGGTTACTAGACAACGGATAAACATACTTATATAGATAAGATACATACTTAAGTACATGTTACCACCCAAGACTCTAGCACAAACATTCGTATTATTCACACAAATGCCTGCCCCGATCGGGAATCGAAACCGGGACCTCAAGCTTCATAGTCAGGTTCTCTAACAACTGGGCTATATACCTATATCCGGTCGTCTAAATTTATTTATTTAGTTATGATTTTTTGCTATACCCCTTAAGTTTTCATTGTTGTCATCTCGAAGTGGGAAAAAACGGTCCGGAATGCGGAATAGTAAAATGTCGGACTATAGTGCACAAGCTAGCACATCAATTTATGGCGTGCCCATATCGGACCATAAAAAATTAGACTGCCGGACAGTAATAGTACATTACTGCAGCGGCCGCGAAATAGGGGATTGCCGGCCGAGTAGTTATAGATGGCCGAGTGTTAACGAGGCCATCTAGAGATATGAGGCCGGCAATCCCTGTTCGTGGCCAAGGCTTGTATAGAGTTTTTCTCAAACATGCATCATCATCATCACCACCATCATCACCGCCATCATCATCACCATCACCATCACCATCACCATCACCATCACCATCACGATCACCATCACCAACAACATCATCAACATCCGTCAACATCCATGAACAAGAACATCCATCAACATCCATCCATCCATCCATCCATCAACATCCATCAACAACCATCAACATCCATCAACATCCATCAACAACCATCAACATCCATCAACATCCATCAACATCCAACAACATCCATCAACATCCATCAACATACATCAACATCCATCAACTAACATCCATCAACATCCATCAACATCCATCAACAACCATCAACCAACATCCATCAACATCCATCAACATCCATCAACATCCATCAACATCCATTAACCAACATCCATCAACCAACATCCATCAACATCCATCAACCAACATCCATCAACATCCATCAACATCCATCAACCAACATCCATCAACATCCATCAACATCCATCAACATCCATCAACATCCATCCATCCATCCATCCATCAACAGCCATCCATCCCTCCGTCCGTCCGTCCGTTCGTCCGTCCATCCGTCCGTCCATCCAACCATCCACGTCGACCACGTCGACCTATTAAACGTCATGGTGCTGTGTCACATAAAACAATAGACGATCACTTTGCTGGCCTAGGCCAGCAATGTTGTATGAAATTCCATTATTGACCTCTCGTCTAGCCGCACCTGCAACGTGACAGTTCGTGGCGTATTTTAAGGAACATAACGTCAATATTTCATAGCATGTTTGAGAAAAATCCCTTGTAGTGCACAAGCACCCATATGCGGTTTTATCGTTAAAGAGAGATCTCATCCAGGTATATAACATTTATACAGAAAAGGTGATCAATTTATTCGGCTGTTAAATATGCATCCATACGAATATTAACATTTTAAACGAGCAATTCTTGTATATTTATTTATTCGGGGTCTCGGAAACGGCTTTAATGATTAGATATACTTAGATTAATAGATTAAAAATATGGGGGTTTTCAGGGGCGAACAATCGATCTAGCTTGGTCTTATCTCTGGGAAAATGCTTGTTTAGGAGTTTCGCCCAACTACTGCTATGTTAAATATCTATTGGACGACATCAAAATCTGCTAATAAATTGTACGAAAATAAAAATAATAATAATTTATTGTGCAAAAACTGTCCGCTCTAACAATTAAATCTGCTTTAACAATGGGCATGGACAAATAGGTAAACAAATCCTATGCTTGTGTTCGGTTTAAGTGAACAATATTTATCAATGAATTCAGAAAATAGTCGTTACGAAATTATCAAGTGGCTTGAATAAACACAATTAAAAATTCTAAGATAACGACTGCGTGCGTCCGCCGCGTGCCTCGTGCTTGTGAATGGTAAACTCGCTCGTAACGTAACACACAATACTAGAAGACACCACTAACACTTTGACTATATAGTAGTAGGTACTTACACAAGCTACGCACAATAGAAACTTGAGAAGACATCTATTTATACTTCGTCTGAACAACGCGACTCCATGTGGCAGCGTCTGCGGATGACCCACAAACGTATATTTTTTTCTTTAAACTGATTTACGGACAGAAGTAACCTTTTCATTCACTGAGTTGGCGAGTTATTTGCGACCAGAGTCCAGATAGATGGAGCTATATTTAATAACACTTGTTATTGAATGAGAGTACCTACTTGTATTAAAATACCTCATGTTTACTGACGTATATAGGCATCGCTTTCTTGCCTAAGTCTGGTTACCAAAAGAAACGGCAAAGGAAACAAAACCATGAAGCCACAGTCGCAGTGAATCCTACAAGGTCTATATCCAGCGTTTGAAGAAGCCACTGCAGATATATAGCACCAATAGAAAGCTACAATATCCCTGATTAACATAGGCTACTTTTCTTCGAGAAAATGCAATTTTCCCGCGGGATAAAAACAGGTGAATTCAACATAAGGGCTGATTTTAAAAATTCTTTCACCAATAGAAAGTTACACTATTCCTGATTGACATAGGCTACTTTTCTGGGAAAATGCAAAATTCCCCACGGGATAGAAACAAGTGAATTCAACTACGGGGCTGATTTTAAAAATTCTTTCACCAATAGAAAGTAACACTATCGCTGAATGATATAGGCTACTTTTTTCCGGGAAATTGCAAAATTCTACTGGGATAGAAAATAAGTGAAATCAACTTCAGGACTGATTAAAAAAAAACACTAATTGAAAACTACACTGTCTCTGATTGACATTTAAGAACTTTTAAAGTAGGTCAAAACCGTTATTTCTATCCCACGGTAACTTTGCACTTTCCTGGGATAAAATAAGCCTGCTTCAATCCGTGACAGTGTAGCTTTCCAAAGAATTCACTTATTCCTATGCCGCGGGAACTTAACATGTCCCCGGATTTATCCTATGTGTTAATACATGTAATAAACTACCTGTGCGCCTCATCCAAACAAACTAACGTTATTTGTCTACGCGTACCTACGAAGTCGCGGGCAAAAGCTAGTATAGGATATTAGTGATATGGATATGACTGACTATATGACATTGTACAATAGTAATGACAGGATGTTACGATAACTTTGTTACGATCGCTTATACATTTATTATTATGCTAAACAATATACTTATTATGATTTCCGTTTTTGGTTCAATCATCTTTTTCATTTGAATAATAGTTGGTCTTAACTAGTTTTATTTTTGTCCTTGAGTTTTCCACATAGTACCCTGCTATAAACGGAGTCGCCTTAAGCATATCTTTACATCACATTTATCTGCATGTACACGTATAGTAGTCGGAACTGGATTTAAAATGAATAAAAATAAATAATATTTGAATAAATAGATGTGGTGCATCATTTCTTACGCTTTTCCAACTAATTTGGAACGTAGGAGTCGTACCTTCTAATAGTTGTGATGGATGTTACCACACGCCACTGTTGGCGTATGTAAGCGATTAAGAATTTCGGGGAAGTCGGTGGGGAGCGACGTAGTTCAATTGGTAGAAAACCCGTGTTGGGGCGCATACCCAGGAGACGTGGGTTCGCATCCCACCGGCGCACCCGGAAAACTTTTTCGCTTTTAAATCTTAGTTTCGGTGAGCAGACGTAACTGCTAATAAAAATAAATAATATTTGATGTGTCCATACTCCAGGAGTTCGGCATCACGCCGCGTCTGTCGGCCGCAGTACAGTCGCACATATTGCAGTATTTTGGGAATGTCTCCAGGCGGGATAAAGACACCAGAGAGCGGCTGGTCGTGTAGGGAAATGTGAAGGAAACCAAATCGCGCGCCTGGTCACCTGTGTACTGGACTGGCCAAGTGAAAGCCGCAGTAGAAACCGGGAGATCGTGCGGAGAACTGTGTCCGCCTCTACCACCGACGACGCCATAGATAATTTCCTTTCGGCGGTTAAGGACCATATTTAATGCATCCGCGGACGTACGCAAATGCATCCGCAGACGAATCTCCACCAACCGACCACACGTCTGTTGACGTGGTGGGGACGCCGGACGCTCGCGCTTGAACCCTTTGATGCGAGCCACAAAAACCGACAACAAACGGAACGGTGGCAGATGCGTCTGCGGACGTCAAATACCTACCACAGATGCCCAAATTACCCCCTCTACACGTCCGCGGATGCATCCGGAGATGACATCCGCCGACGCATCCGCGGACGTGTAGTGGAGGCATAAGAGACGACGCAGACGCCTCAATGTGACCACGACCCTTCTGCCATGAGCGAAACGGCAGAGGAGTTCAAAGTTAACCGATTATACAGGGTTATTTGTAATTCACTAGCATCCTTTTAACCCTAAACTCCTACCACTTAAACAAATGTTTTTTGTTTTACGGCTTTTGTCATAACTTAATATTTATGGTGTAATAACGTTTTGAAAATTTGAGATTACCTCTTATTTTTACGATACTCTGTGTATTTGTATGGGAAAAAAAGTGCTTCATTTTAAAAAGTCGTAGAACAAAAAACATTTGTTTGAGTGATAGGAATTCAGGGTTAAGAGGATGTCAGTGAATTAAAAATAACCCTGTATTGCTTACATTTTATGGTGAAAATACTCTCACTCATTCAAAATCAACATAAAATAAACGTTCGTTTCTCGTAGTTTTTTATTTATTTATAAATTTAAACTTAAATCTAACATTACAGGTATAGTTTTATGGTCTCATAATTTAGTTGTCAATATTCTACATAATTATTTAACATAAGTTTTTGTCCCCAAGTTGAAATCGTATTAAAACTGATTTCTCGTCTATTCGTCATAGGAGAAGAAGAGTCACTGAATAAAGCAGATCCATACATCGTAAAATGCGTATAGGCAATAAACAAATTAACGAGCTTGTTTATCGGGGGCGTAAGCTGAGCCAGTGGCCGATGGCAGCTCGGCAGGTCTACCGTTTCGCGGAATAAGAAGCGGATCAGCGGGGCACTGCGGCGGTTTTCGGAGTTATATTTATGTTCTCATTGAGTCGCGCCGCCGGCGACGCTTTCAAAATAATGCAACTTGACACGTTAACAAATGGCTTTACGTTGCTACGGTTTTACAGACTTTCGGGGCGCCAGGGAAAAGAAAAATAAAAAGCTTTTGGGGCGCAAAAGCCAGGAAAAACGGCTTTTTATACACTCATTTTTTAGGGTTCCGCACCTCGAAAAGAAAAAGCGGAACCCTTATAGGATCACTTTGTTGTCCGTCCGTCCGTCCGTCCGTCTGTCAAGACCCCTTTTCTCAGGAACGCGTAAAGGTATCAAGCTGAAATTTATATCAAATACTCAAGTCTACTGTCCCTTGGAGTTGTGAAAAAATCAAACTTCTAAGCCAACGATACAGACATTTATGCCGCAAATTTTCGACAAATCGCAAGGGAATCAAAACTTCCCGTGAACTCTGAATCTTGAAATTTGGTACGAAGCAAGGTCTTATATAGCACACGCACTTGGCCGGTTTTTTTTAATTAACAGCTATGAAATGAACGCGTTGAAATGTACCGACATAGAGAACATGTACTACCTACTCTTGAAAGAGATAAAAAACTGGCCAAGTGCGAGTTGGACTCGCGCACCGAGGGTTACGTTTGCGTACAAATTTATATGTAGATAGCAGACTTAGCAGACCCCTGCTCCTAAGCAAAATGTGCGCAGTGTGGGATCATTGTAAATTGGTTACTGATATGTCCAGACAGACGAAAAAATGTATGCTTTTCGCAATTTTTGTTTTATCTGTGCTATAAGACCTTACTCCGTACCAAATTTCAAGATTCTGAGTTCACGGGAAGTACCCTGTAGGTTTTGATTCCCTTGCGAGTGTCGAAAATTTGCGGCATAAATGGCTGTATCTTTTGATTGCGTTGGCTTAGAAGTTTGATTTTTTCACAGCTCCAAGGGACAGTGGACCTGAGTAGTTGATATAAATTTCAGCTTGATACCTCCACGCGTTCCTGTGTAAAAGGGTCTTGACAGACAGACGGACGGACAACAAAGTGATCCTATAAGGGTTCCACTTTTTCCTTTCGAGGTGCGGAACCCTAAAAAAGAGTTTGAGTTTGTTGTTTGTTTGTTGTTTTGTATTTTTAATTTGAATGCATCACATTATTGTACTCATTAATAGTAGACATGCAATGATGAAACTATATAATCTGGTAATTTTTGTTGGGATGAATAATTGACCTATCACTATCAGTCTTGCACCAAAGCAAAATTCTAGCGCCGAGAGTAACCTTACCGACTACTTAGTCAATACACCAGGAATCGATTTAAATAAGCGATGAACAGTCTAACGTTAAGGAATTTAGAAATAGAGAATTTGGTATAAATAATAGTGTCTGTACTACTCTATTGTTGGCGCGTTGCACCGCGACGGCGCGCGGCGCTGCGTCGGCGCATGGGCACGCCGCCGCCGGCGGCTCATGTTGCGGCTAAATGCGGCGCCGACAGGGAAACGCACGCAGAAATAACATGCAAACAAACAACGCCGACCACTCGAGCTCGTCCTTTTGCGTAGGTCACGCGTTATCTCCAAGTCAATTTGCATCCGGCGAGCCGCCGACCTCATCGTGTTTTTTTAAACAAACGCACATCTTTTATATCATTAAACTGAGACAGAACGCAATAATATCCAAACTCATTGAGCTAAAGATTTATTTACACCTACATAGGTAATTATTAGTCTAGTGGGAGCCCAAATCTTAGGTTCGGATTTAGTAATCAAGTGAAGTATGTACTTTACTTACCTTCAAATGGTACTTAATATTTGATATAACTACTGACGTTTAATCAACAATATAGACATTTAAATGTTGTACCTTATATACCTAACTATCCTAAAACTAAAAACCTTAACAAAAAAAAAACTAATAAAAAATAAATTACAACTAAAGACACATATGAAAATTGGTCCCCTTAGGCAATGTTCTATTCCCAAGATACTGGCAGCGTTTCCTCTTTGAACAGCTAATAGCTACTACTGACTATTTACATATTATATATAGCTAACTATCATGTTACTCAGCAATAACACGTTTAAACTTTTGTTATTCATGAACCAGACCTGCGATAACATGTAAACGGGTGCAGTCTAGTACTAACTGTCAAAACATCTAGTATGAACTGAGGTCGATCTGCAACTGGGTAATGTAATTAGGGTAATGTTTACCGTTGCGCAGCCAAACGAATGAATCACGAGTGGCGTAGGCGTCGGTACCACATGCGACCAAATTGGTGCGGCCGTGCCGCTGCCGCACCACCACGCACCGTTTTTACCAGGACCTATAAATAATACTCATCTGACTTCTGACAGTCATGAAAAACGACGATGACGGGAGACCATGAAAAAAAAATCTACGTGAAAAACATCGACCTACGTCATCAGTCAATTGTTTAGCCGTGTTGCTTATCTTGCGGCTACATCAATAGCTCATCTCATCTACCAAATGCTCGTATCAGACATTATGTATCCTATACGATAACGGTTGTTCACAATTATTTTAAGTGCAATATGCCAAGGGCCTTAGGTTTGAATCCCGGTAGAGGCTTCTCCTTATTATTATAAATATGAATGTTTGTAGTCGAGTCGAGTCAGGGATGCTCTACGGTCTACGTATTTTAGTATTTATTTTCTACTCGTAATATATAAAAATCTCGTGTCACAGTGTTTGTTAATAGAATTCCTCCAAAACGGCTTGACCGATTTTTATGAATTTTATTTTCTATATTTGGTAGGTCTGAGATTAGATCGCAAGCTATTTTTTACATCCCTATTCTTCACAGACGGAGTTGCAGGCAACAGCTAGTTTATCTATAATATAATTTTGTTTATCCTTTGCCTAGACGTATACTTACAAGCGTGAAGTTCCCAATCCGCACTGGGCCCGCGTGGGAACTACGGCCCAAGCTCTCTCATTCTGAGAGGAGGCCTGTGCTCTGCAGTGGGACGTATATAAGCTGGGATGATGATGATGATGATGATGATGATGATGATACTTACAAGCTTAGTTTAGTTTGGGACTAGAGGTCAATTGGTGTAAATTATCGCATAGAGTTCATATTTACCTACCGCAACGACAATAGTTCGTTCATTTGGTATGAAATTTCATCATAGTGGTAGGCTAGTGCGTAGAGATGACGTTCCTATCTCACGGTGAAACGGCGTGTATAGGTAGGCGATACAACATAACGGCGTCTTGCATAAACAAACAGATTTAGTATGTGAGCGTGCCCTCGTGACTGCGCCGGGCGAGGAGCCAAGGCGGCATGCAGCGGCGTCGTCGGCGACGGTGAGGTCGCGTCATACATCCATCGCATAGCTCATCATTGGCTATGAATAGTACACAAGCCTAGTTCATTCCTCGAATTCCGCCAGTGTAAACAACTCAGTCATGCTTGCAAAAGCAACTATTGTGCGACCAGGCCGGTGAACGCTTCCAAATGAGTGTGTCTGCGAGCGAGTCATACCTACCGACTTGCAAAACAACTTTAAAATGATTTTACTTTGAAAAAAATAATGTAAAAAATTATTTTCCTGCAACTGATGTTTTCATTCACCCATAAAATGAACTAATAAGCATAATCAATGTTGACATAGATAACCTATTGAAAGGTTAGTAAAGTTGGTAAACACTACATATTGTACTGGTTCCAAAATAATATATAATTTTTAGAGTTCCGTACCCAAAGGGTAAAAACGGGACCCTATTACTGAGGCTCCGCTGTCCGTCTGTCCGTCTGTCACCAGGCTGTATCTCATGAATCGTGATAGCTAGACAGTTGAAATTTTTAATAGGTGATTTGACCACACATCACTTACTAAAAATAGCGGAATAAGAATATTTTTTAGACAAAGCCATGAATACAAAACTCTACAAATAGGTTTTGTAGGAATCAATACTAATACTATATATGCGTAAGTATGTCTGTCTGTTATATTATTTTCACTGTACCATGGTGCGGGTGGCAGGTGTCAAAACCACAGACTAGAGAAGTGAAAACTTTAAAACTCGAATCGATAAAACTATACTCTTAAAATAACTTCAATTATAACCGGGGCAAGAGGCGGATGTTCAATTATGTCTGTGTGATTTGTTTATTTATTGATAAGGCAAATTTTAATAATACTAACTGTTATTGCTGAAATTAGACCCAAGCCGCAGTAAGGGAGAAGATACTAAATGTTCCTGTTCACGGACATACCAACCTGTAACCACGGCATGGAATGGACTACATTTTTCAATGCACATTCGTTATTTTCGTTTACGTTACAAATTAATACCTACATGTCGATAAAGTCGTGGTAGATTGTGTCCCATCATTAAATGTTTCGTTTCACGCATATTACGTTTCTTAACTTACTAGGGGCGTTCAATAAAAAGTGAGAATGAGTATGTTATAAACAACTTTTACTAAATGTAATTTTATTTTTCGACATAGTCACCTTTTAGCATAATACACTTATTATATCTTTTTTCTAAACTTAAAATTTCATTTTTAAAAAAGGTCTCATCTTGAGTACTTAAAAAATCTTGTACTGCAGCGACTACCGCGTCGTCGTCTTCAAATTTCTGGCCTCTCGGGTATTGTTTCAATCTCGGAAATAGGTAGAAATCACTGGGAGCGAGATCTGGTGAATACAGAGGATGCTTAAGGATATTGAACCCAGCATCACGAATTGCAGCCATTGCAACGATGGACTTGTGTGCCGGGGCATTGTCCTGGTGGAACAGCACAACTTTCGAGAGTTTACCTCGCCGTTTTTCGCGGATCTCATTGCGCAATGTTGCTATTTGTTTGGCGTATAAAGTGCCCGTAATAGTGGCTCCATGCTCGAGATACTCAATCATTAATACCCCTTTACCATCCCAAAAAACAGAGCCCATGACCTTACCGGCAGATGGGCTCACCTTGCATTTCTTCGGAGTTGGAGATGATGGCCTTTTCCATGTCATATTCTGCAGTTTCGTTTCTGGGTCATAATGATGGAGCCATGTTTCGTCCATTATTATAAATCGCGCCAAAAAAAGTTCCCGGTCTTGCTGCATCAGGTTCAAAGCTTCTTGAAAAATCTCTAGTCTAGTTTGTTTTTGCGTGTCAGTAAGCATTCTTGGTACCCAACGCGCAGATACCTTTTTCATACCCAAGCGTTCATGTAAAATATTATGCACGCTCCCCGTTGAAATCTTTACATTTTCAGCAATAAAACGAACCGTGACACGACGATCCGCCAAAACTGAGTTTTCGACTTTTTTCACAATTTCTTCAGTTACTGCTGTAGTAGGGCGACCGGAGCGGGGGTCGTCCATTGTCGATGTTCTTCCACGTCTAAATTCGGCGCACCAACGTGCGACTGTTGAATACGGAGGAGCATTAGACCCTAAAGTGTCCATATATTTCGTACTAAATACAAACTGAAATATAGATGCACAGAAAAAAACCCCAGAAAAAAGACCAATGCTGGGAATCGAACCCAGGTCCTCAGCATTCCGTGCCGCGTGCCATACCCCTACACCACCACTGGTCTAGAGATTAGACACGAATCTTTCCTATACATCATACATTTCAATCTGCTAAATCATCACCTTATGCAGTGACAGTGGTTTTTTTCTGTGCATCTATATTTCAGTTTGTATTTAGTACGAAATATATGATTTCACGGGATGACCGTAAAAGTAATAAAAAAATGAAGTTGAAAAAATAAGTACAAAAAAAAGATACTTCATAGCTAACTTGCCTAAAGTGTCCCGCAAATCTAAATTGACTTGGTCCGTAGAAAAAATTTTCAAACACAAGTATTTGATAACGGCGCGCTGTTAAATTTTCTCCTGTTTCGCTAACGTACTCAATAGCATTGCAAAGAAATTACCGTATTTTTTTTTAAACAAAAGACAGTTAGTTTTTTTTTTCATAGCAATCAGCTAGATAGATTAGCTTTACCGGCCAGTATTTAATTTCGTAATATTAAAAGAGTTTGCATCTCATTCTCACTTTATATTGAACGCCCCTCGTAATTGTATTTTAAGATAATAAAAAATAATTAGGTTAAATTTCGTTCATGTAAGATAAGTTTTTTCGTAGTTTAAATGTTTAATTCCAGACATATTCGGACTGGAATTTAAATAATTCGCCATAGTTATACAACGCCGTAATTTTGTCTAAGTGTACCTAACGAAACGGTGTGCCAAGTGTCACCCGCACCATGCTACAGTGAAAAGAATATACCTCTTCACGCGTAATACGCTGAACCGATTTAGATAAAATTTGGTGCGAAGTTAGTTTGAGGCTATGGAAAGGACATAGGATAGTTTTTAACCCGGAAAATTGTATAGTTCCCGCGGCATAGCGATAAACGAATTCTTTGCAGATGGAGTCGCGGGTAACAGCTAGTTAATTATAAAGTGACTTGTCACATGTCTCGCCGTTTTTAGTTAAAACGTAACTTCTCTTACTGGCTAAATCCCACTCTCATTTTTTTTTAAATACCTACAAGAACAGATTATTAATAAGTTAAACTCCAAACGAATTTGAACAGGATAACTGTTATAATACTTAGGTAATTATTTTAGCGGCTACTCGCTACTCATCCTCAAAGGAAACATTTAATTCAGACATAAGATTAGTTATGCAAACGTATAGTACACATACGTTTGTCGTCGAATCGAGTTTCAAGTTGTACAACACTCTCAGATCATGCGTCCGCGCGTCCTACTATCGTACTACAGCAGCAGGCAGAGCATCATGTGCTCGAGTGATACAGACTGTCAGTCAATGTTATTATTATAACAAAACTACCTATATTAGATACTATATGATTGTTTTTAAACAAATTACTACATAGTTATGATTGTCACAGTTGTTTATAAAAACAAGCAAGTGTAGAAACGCGTTAGTCTAATGTGAATAAAACGAGATATTCATTTTCTTGAAAGTTATTAGTTTTGTTGACAACATTTAAATATGTTTTAACTTCCATATACATATTTATAGACTAAGCCAGGGTTCCCAAACAGGGCGTCGCAATACGATTACAGCTTGTAGAGGGAGTGGCAGTATTAATAAAGTTGGGAACCCCTGGACTAGTGTATTCTCTTAGCAGAAATAGAGAGCAATAAAATTACATATTATTGTACTTTCTGAAACATATAGCAGTATTTGATCCCAACTAATTAATTATTTATTTAAAGAAACACACTTTTAAAAACGTATAGTAACATCTATGTTTTTTTTACATTTGTATTATCATATGAGTGCCTGGCGCTATCAGGATTTGAGCCCGGAAGCTCTTGCTTCTGCAGGCTATACGGTAGTCAACACGAAACAAAACTATTACATAATAGGTAGAATTATGCAAGTAGATATAAAACCAGTGACTAAACATTGACTGTAGATATTGATAATAGCATCTGCCTGCCTAACTCATGTGTCAAGCTTGATCTTGGGCCGGTGAATCACAGTGCAGCAATCGCAGCGGTTTTGCTATTTATTTTTTCGAACAAATAAAATGACATGATGATGATATAGACAACAGAGTGGAAATGTCATTTTTGTGCAAAACTGTTGCGATCGCTATTGGCTATACGATCGATGACAAACAATAACTTGCCTCCTATTTCACAAGCATGACGCCAGTATAACAATCTGACATCATTCTCAATCTTAATTTTAGCAAATCATTGCTAATCAACTGCAGCCGTGTCCCGTGAATCATCAATATACCCTCCTAAGTAGGTAATAAGTTTCCATATCTTGCATATCTGACTCCTGTATCCTTATAAAAAAATGCAAATAATTTAATTATTTTATACGCTTGAAAAAATACGAACATTAAAAGCCCAGATGGTAGGTAAGGTATATCGAATAATAAAGTACGTTTCGCGGACACGGGGAGTGCGCTTGCGCACTTCGTCAACAGTAAACACGGTGCAACGCTCGAGGCAAACAACTCCAAGAATATTCCGCCGGACTCTGCTCCGACACAAACACAGGAAATGCCCCGCTTCTTACGACCACATACCAAACACATGCATAGCACACATACGAACAGAGCGAGAGCGTAAGCTGTCACATTCACTGTAAATATGTGATTAATCCTTCACGTACGAGGATGAGGAAAGTTCAAATGAAACACATCGAGAACGGAATGAGTTTACGATACCTATAAATTTCTCCGTGAACATAATACTAAATAGAATTCAATTTGTCAAATTGAAGCCATTGTATATCATCGTGGTGTGGACGCGGAGGTAATTAATGGCGCTAAGTAGGGACACGTGGCACGCGGGTGAAGGTAGGTCTAGTGTAGACACATCACGTGCTTGGAACTCATAAATTTGAAAGAAGCGAACCATGACGAGAATAAATGTCATCGACTTACACTAGGACAGGCGATTCATGTAGGTAGAGTTACAACAGATAGTCAATTGTTTATTTGAAAAACAAAAAAAAATTGGGTTTTATTCCATTGAATTTCATGAAGTTAAAAACAATATCAGCTCTTGGCTGTGCATAAACAATTTAATCACGACGATTAACAATGACAATAAAAAAAGTTAATTAATATCTAAACAAGGTAATAGTTTAATCATAAACAAGGTAATAGTTTAATCATGTTATTGTTAATATTAACGCCATTTGCGTTTTTAAGGTGTTCGAAAGAATGAAAAACAAACAAAAAAACAACTGCAGACAAATAAAACCTCAAATAATGGCTTGCCTACTTAAATAAATAACAAAGCCACTTAATGCCATGCCGTGTTAAAATGGGGCCATCTTCTTTATTTCATGTAGATTGCATGTTTTGTATTATACTAAATAATGGCTAGAGTAGGGGGAGGAGTTCTATAAGAGTTGAAAACAAAATAATTTTGTTATTTAGATCGACATGAATAAACAACGCTCGACGACGTCGGTGACATCTACGTTAAACACATCTTGATTTAATACGGTTACATAATACAACACATTAAAAATAGTTTTTAAATCAAGCCGTTCTCTATACTAAGACAAACAGTCTACAATATCGTGAAAGAGACATTTTCTGTCCTCATAAAAAGGTATCCTTAAAGCGGTCTTCAACCTGCTAATGACGCCTTCGTAAAAAACCGGCCAAGAGCGTGTCGGACACGCCCAAGATAGGGTTCCGTAGCCATTACGAAAAAATCAAGTAATATTTTTCAAAGGATTTCGTATGTGTACGGAATCTTCCAAGTTATAATAATAATAATAAATAATAATAATAATAATCAATTAATCATATACAGTTGTAGAAACAATGAAGGACAAACATATTTCTGACAGCACGAAAAAGAGGATAAAAACAATTTGCACATTTAATTTGTTATAACTCTGGCCTCCAAACTAAGCATAAGCCTGTGTTTTGGAGTATCAGCGTTCGACGCGTTACCGCTGCTTGAAAAGTTTATAACATGTACCACTATCAGGTTTAGGTATGTTTTATACCTTAGGCTACTATATACTCTTAAACTACAAATAATTCCCAAGCCATTTTAGCCGCTATAATTTTCCTTGTAAATATTAGTACATTACTGCAGCGGCCGCGAAATAGGGGATTGCCGGCCGAGTAGTAATAGATGGCCGAGTGTTAACGAGGCCATCTAGAGATACGAGGCCGGCAATCCCTGTTCGTGGCCAAGGCTTGTATAGTGCTTTTCTCAAATAAATCCAAGGAAATGATACGAATGTTCAACTTATATATTCATATTTAATTCAAATTGTTTTTTTTTGATTCCTGCCAAAATATTTATTTTCCAGCAATTTATTTGTAAGCTGTTCCAGTTAATGTTTTTGACGCAAAATCTTGAGATGATTTATATTTGTTCAAAAATTACGACCTTATTAATAATAAATTGTTAACAATAAACGCCAATCCTTATTTATTTTATTGAATACCTGATTAAATCTAGCCAAGTAAGATATTAAAAAGTAAATTCACAAACTAAATTTTTCTTAATTGGCAGTATGTCATTGATAGTCAATAAAAGAAAATACGACCCACTAAAACAAAAGACAATCTCTTTGCTGGCCTTGGCCAGCAATGTTTGTATGAAATTCCATTATTGTCGTCTAATTTGAAATTGGAACGAATCTTCCTCAACTGCTATACAATGACATACTTCGTGTTCTATTGTCACGACTATAAGGACCACATTTCCTTGGATGTTTGAGAAAATAGTACATTACTGCAGCGGCCGCGAAATAGGGGATTGCCGGCCGAGTAGTAATAGATGGCCGAGTGTTAACGAGGCCATCTAGAGATACGAGGCCGGCAATCCCTGTTCGTGGCCAAGGCTTGTATAGTGCTTTTCTCAAATAAATCCAAGGAAATGACACGAATGTTCAACTTATATATTCATATTTAATTCAAATTGTTTTTTTTTTGATTCCCGCCAAAATATTTTTTTCCAGCAATTTCTTTGTAAGCTGTTCCAGTTAATGTTTTTGACGCAAAATCTTGAGATGATTTATATTTATTAAAAAATTACGACCTTATTAATTGGTTATTTTAATAAATTGTTAACAATAAACGCCAATCCTTATTTATTTTATTAAATCTAGCCAAGTAAGATATTAAAAAGTAAATTCACAAACTAAATTTTTCTTAATTGGCAGTATGTCATTGATAGTCAATAAAAGAAAATACGACCCACTAAAACAAAAGACAATCTCTTTGCTGGCCTTGGCCAGCAATGTTTGTATGAAATTCCATTATTGTCGTCTAATTTGAAATTAGAACGAATCTTCCTCAACTGCTATACAATGGCATACTTCGTGTTCTATTGTCACGACTATAAGGACCACATTTCCTTGGATGTTTGAGAAAATATATTTACTACCATTCCGAATTTTTACAAATTTTTCCACCCAACAGTTTAGATTTTAGAGGGGGCGGGACGGTCGATTTTAATGAAAATGTTCACTTTAAAGTTGAATATTTCGGAAACAGATCACTGAATAGAAAAATCATGTTAGCAACCCCCCAATGGTTTTAAAAGACCTATCCAACGATACCCCACACTATAGGGTTAGTCGAGAAAAAAAAATCACCCCCACTACGTCTATGGGAGGTACCCTAAAAAAAATTATTCTAGTTTTTTTTATTTAATCACTTTGTCGGCGTACCTAACCTATCGTACGATCGTACGCTACTTGTACCAACGAAGCGTTACTATTGGTTTGCGGTCATTTTCGGCTTTCGTTTTTCACAATTGGATTTTTGACTCTAGTCAAAATAGTAATTATAAATCGATTGTACAATCGAAACTAAATCACCTCGTTTCGGGAAAACAACCACTAAAATTTCACGGTGTATATTCATGCCAAATTACAGCTTTCTAGTACTAACAGTCTCTGAGCTTAGCCGCGGACGGACAGACGGACAGACAGACGGGCAGACATGGCGAAACTATAAGGGTTCCTAGTTGACTACGAAACCCTTAAAATACTATTAAACATGTTTTTTTGTCTCATGACCTTAATAAACGTGTCGTGTTGTTCGTAAAGAAGGAAGAGTTTTTGCGATAAATGTCAGTAACCAGCGACGGTCACTCACCGGCATGGTTCGTATCGCAGCTAATCCAGTGACCATGTCTTCACAAAATAGCTATTATACCGAATCAATACATAAAAGTAGCTTTATGTGGTTTATAGCAATTACTCATTTGATATAGCTAAAGTTAAATATGAAATTCGAGATCAAAATGTTAAACAAATATGTTGCCACTGCAATAAAATGCAAGGCAACCCGCGCAGTAGTAACTTAAGTCAATGATTACGCTTAATAAAAATTAATACGTCTAATTTATAAGTAAAACAAAACCGTGTTAACATTCGTAAACATTTAAATTAATAAAATGAAAAGCGCATCTTTTTTAATTAAATACAAATATGTGCAGTTTTTTGATATAAGAATATTTTTTTTTAAATATGTCTAAGAACCATCGCCAAGAACCCTGCTTTGAAAAAAAGCATCCCAATCGATTCACCCGTTTAAAAGCTATGGTGACACAGACAGACACACAGACACACAACTTTGGGTTTAAGCAACAATATAGGCTTCTCAGGATCACTGAGAACAAACGTGACGTGACGTGACGTGACATAAACTAAAACTTATTAGATAGAATTGATAAATATTTTTACGACCGCCTTAGCCTAGTTGGTAGTGACCCTGCCTACGAAGCAAGAGGTCCTGGGTTCGAATCCCGGTAAGAGCATTTATTTGTGTGATGAGCACGAATACTTGTTCCTGAGTTATGGATGTTTTCTATGTATTTAAGTATTTATTTATCTACATATATAAGTATGTTTATCGTCATAGTACAAGCTTTGCTTAGTTTGGGACTAGGTCGATTTGTGTAAGATTGTCCCCTAATATTTATTTATTTATTTATTATTATATTGTCTATAACCTATGTAGCCAGGATTACCTATGTCTTGACTTATTGACAACAAATACGCAATGCAACATCATAACAGTCAACCAAATAGGCAAAGTCGCAAATCCGAAACTGCTGCTTATAAAAGGACTCTATTATTTCATGCATTTGGCACCCATTCTTTTTTTTTTATTGTTTTGTTTATCAGGATCAACGGTTTTTTCGATCTCAATAAATTTTTCGGTTTTACAATCAATTATGTTCTTTTTTAGAAAATTGCTTCGCCGTCGAACTTGCGAAAATTTTGGACGCGCCTAATTGGTAAAATCTCCAGCCCATACCTTTTGGTAGGACTCGGCAAATCTTAATTTCTAGTGCCAAGATAAAGTTATAAACAAAGTCTCATTAAGGTACATTATTTTGCCCCAAACTGTCATATTTAGTCTTACTTTAACCTGTAGCATATCTGAAATCTGCTGAAACATGTTCAATTTTTATTGAAATCATTTTTTCGAAATTGTATGTTTTGTTTGACGACCGGCTAGCCTAGTTGTTAGAGAACCTGACTACGAAGCTTGAGGTCGCGGGTTCGATTCCCGGTCGGGGCAGATATTTTTGTGGAAAACAAAATACGAATGTTTGTGCTCGAATCTTGAATGTTTAATATGTATTATTATGTGTGTTATTAATATGTATTTCTTGAATGTTTATTATTTATCTATACAAGTAAGTTTATCGGTTGTCTAGTACCCATAGTACAAACTTTGCTTAGTTTGGGATTAGGTCAATTCGTATCAATTGCCCCACGATATATTTCTGTATTTTTTTTTAATTTAAATAACTAACTGAAGAAAACTACTCACATTTCGATAACTTTAAGGGGGTTTTAGGGCTCCAGGGCTAAAATGGCAAAAATAGAACCTTTATAATTTCGCCATGTCCGTCTGTTTGTCCGTCTCTCTATCCGTTCTCCGTCCGCAGCTTAGCTTCTTAGACATTATCAGTGCTAGAAAGCTACAATTTTGCATGGGTATATTATATTCAACAATTACCCGGATAAAGTGGTAAAACAAAATGTAGAAAAAAGTTTTTTTTTTCAGGGTACTTCCCATAGATGTGAAGTGGGGGTGATTTATTTTCTCGTCTAACCTTATAGTGTGGGGTATCGTTGGATAGGTATTTAGAAATTGATGCAGAACTAACTTACATGGACATCATATAATAGTAGATTGTTAAACAAGGGACTAAGACAAGCCACAATGACTCGAGATGTTTAGCCACCCGAGCAGAGCGAGGGTGGCTATAGTTCGAGTGTCATTATGGTTGTTTAATCTCACGTTAAACACTCAACTTTTCACTTTGAATGCGAGGAAAAAAACGACGTTCTACAAAAATTACAATATTTCTTTTTTTACAACGTTCGCTCAACATGAGTAAGAAACATCTGTTCAAAATTCAAATAGCAAAAAAAATTATTTCACGGTTTTGTTTCGTGAAGCTTGTGGCTAATTGTCGATTTCGCACTTCTGTGGAATAAACCATCTAACTGAGCCTCGCTAAGTTTTAGCCTATTTCGAGAAATCATAAATTGAATATTCGCCTAGGTGAAAGTCATCTCTTATTTCTTGATCTGTTCACCCAGTTCGACGAAATACACACATCTAATAAATAAGTAGTCTTAATTAAAAATAAACAAACTTAATAATTACATACGATTAACGAATATTAACAATCTAAGAATTTAATAACATTATCTGCACTACAAGTTTGACTACTTACGTACGGCACTTTTGTGAACAGGTAAAATACCGACATGAATATTCATTAAGTAAGTCTACTTATTTATAAACGTCTTTCAACACTTTTGGCAAAATTAACCTTGTTTTGCGACTCATTATCGCAGACAGAGCACATCGCTCTCTTAATGACGCCAAATTGTTTCGAAACTTGTTTTTATCCTACTGCATGTACATTACCCACTATCTGTTGCATTAAAAAAACAACCAATTAAGAAATATCAGTGAAGTTAATTCAAATAGCATGTTGCTAAGTAAAATAAGTAACTAAGTAGTATATGAAAATGGCTACTTCAGCCCGCCCATATAAGAAGCCTCAGATCGAAGATTGAAATTATAATCCAGTAGATATGCATTTTTCTTAATTTAATACGTTCTCCCATATAATATTCCCACAGCCATATCATCATAATTTCTATACTAAACGGGACTTATCACGTAATTAATATTTACCTCGACGTTTCGGCCACATTGCAGCAGACGTGGTCTCGAGATAACTATATCAACATTTTGTTATTTTAGAGTCAAACATATTAATACTTACGACTGAACCCATTTTGCTAAAACTAATCTGAGGATGAACTAGCTTTATACAAAAAACAAGTATAACTGTTTGGGAGCTACGATGAAGACAGACACACAGATATACACACTAAACTTATAAGGTTAAAATCAGTTACACTCGATATAATTTTGTGTTTTATAAGCAGAAATTTGGCCCTAAGATTTTTAAAGACGAAATCAAATCCTGGCTAAATCTCCCAGCAATCGTCTGTCTGTCAGTTACAGGGTTGTATCTCAAGAACCGTAATAGATAGACATCTGCATCTGCATGTGTAATTTAAATTCCACTACGATAAGAAATAAAATAAAATTGAAAAATAAGGGGGTCCCCAACCAAGAATTTGTTATTGTATCAGCTAGTACAGGTATACAGGGTAATTTTATAATCAGTGCACAAATTCTGATATGTGATTCAGGAAGTATCGTTAATAGATCACGATTATCCGTTCAAGATTTTTTTTTACATTTTGGAATTTGGGTTATTAAAAACCGGCCAAGTGCGAGTCGGACTCGTGCACGAAGGGATACGTGCCATTATCTATAAAAACGGTAAAAAAATCACCTTTGTTGTACGGGAGCCCCCTTAAATATTTGTTTTATTTTAATGTAATTATTTATTTTTAAAGTGAATATACAGGATGTCCCGAAAGTAGTACGACAAACGATGGGAGATAGGTGGGCAGGTCATCTAGCAAATATTAAAAAATGACCCCAGTAAAAGTTGCACCGTTTTCGAAAAAATTCGATTTTTCTGATTTTTTGAAAAATGTACACCTGCACGAATATTTTGACTTTTGATATTCCGAATACATTATTTTTTGCATTTATTCTTATTGAAAAATAATCTTGAATAGTTGTGTTAACAGATGCAAAAACCATTTTTAAAAAACTATTGCAATTTTTTATTTATTTTTATTTCAATTTAAATTTTGCCTTTTTTCCTAAACTTTGGTCAAGATTTGATCAATCACAGTGAAAAAATATTACATGAACACTGTTTAGCCTACTAGCTTAAATATATGTCCATTTAATGGACATTCAAAAATGACAAAAAG
This sequence comes from Archips crataeganus, assembly GCA_947859365.1. Taxonomy (NCBI): domain Eukaryota; kingdom Metazoa; phylum Arthropoda; class Insecta; order Lepidoptera; family Tortricidae; genus Archips; species Archips crataeganus. Next base: position 10,995,612 of record OX402058.1, read on the forward strand.
CTTATCATAAAAATGTTTACAGGGAAAAAATCTTCATACAAAGTATTAAGTATCCTACACTACAAATCTCGTTAAGCCAGTACTACCACCTTTATCTAAGTTGAGGCTCAAGACGGATCAGAATGCACTCTGGTTAAATTCAGCAGTTATGCAAAATTAAATAAATTAAAAAAAAAACTAAATTTAGCGTGTTTTATTAAAACAATAATTCAAACTCGTACATATTTGAACCCATTCTTACCGCTAATTCGGGTTTGGTTAAATAAACAAATAATAAACAAAATTATGTTTAAATTTTAATTTCAGTTTAGCGGCGTCCTTTGCGGCAAGTATTTTTTTAAATAAAAAGTTGGACTAGGCGTTGGTTAACTTTCAAGCAATCTCGTATTTTGAGGATTGCAGACTAATAGTTTTAATTTGTTTCCATTTAAAATAATTGTGTTATACAATGCAAAAAAAAGTTAATCGGCGTGCTCTGGTTAAATTCAGCAACTAGGATAAACTAAAAGAACTTCAAATTTTAACTTTGCTTAATTTATTAGAAAAAAAAGTTAAAACTATTAGTCTGGAATTTTTCGTCGGTTGAAAAAGCCTTGTACAACTTTTTACTGAAAAAATACTGGCCGCAAAGACTTCCAACGCCGCTAAATTAGAATTCAAATTTTAAAATATTTTTTTTTATCATTTGTTATTTGTTATTTAACCATACCTACCCGAATTAACGGTAAGATTGGGTTCCAAAAAATCAGATAAATCGAAATATCTCGAAAATAGTGCGACTTTTACTGAGGTCATTTTTAGGGTTCCGTAGCCAAATGGCAAAAAACGGAACCCTTATGGATTCGTCATGTCTGTCTGTCTGTCTGTCTGTCCGTCCGTATGTCACAGCCACTTTTTAGGGTTCCGTAGCCAAATGGCAAAAAAACGGAACCCTTATGGATTCGTCATGTCTGTCTGTCAGTCTGTCAGTCCGTATGTCACAGCCACTTTTTTCCGAAACTACTTATAGTTTCGGAAAAAAGTGGCTGTGACATACGGATGGACAGACAGACAGACAGACAGACTATGCTGTTGAAACTTGGTAAGTAGATGTATTATGTGAACAGCATTAAGATTTTCACACAAAAATAGAAAAAAACGATAAATTTTGGGTTTTTTTTTCATCAAACCCATGCGTGTGGGGGTATCTATGGATAGGTCCTCGAAAATGATATTGAGGTTTCTAATATCATTTTTTTCTAAACTGAATAGTTTGCGCGAGAGACACTTCCAAAGGGGTAAAATGTGTCTCCCCCCCCCTGTAACTTCTAAAATAAGAGAATGATAAAACTAAAAAAATATATGATTTACATTACCATGTAAACTTCCACCGAAAATTGGTTTGAACGAGATCTAGTAAGTAGTTTTTTTAATACGTCATAAATCGTAAACCGCAATTTTTTATAGATGGTACGGAACACTTCGTGCGCGAGTCCGACTCGCACTTGGCCGGTACTTTGATATTTGGTAGATGACCTGCCCACCAATCTCCCATTTCCGTTTGTCGTACTACTTACGGGACACCCTGTATAATTAAATATTATGTTAATATTTCATGCGTCTTCCTGTTGCCGTTATTAATATCGAGCAAAAACGAGCAAAAGAATCACGTTTGTTGTACTTGTATGGGAGCCCCCTTAAATATTTATTTTATTCTGTTTTTTAGTACCTATTTGTTGTTATAGCGGCAACCGAAATACATCATCTGTGAAAATTTCAACTGTCTAGCCTAGATAGATAGATACAGCCTGGTGACAGACGGACGGACAGCGAAGTCTCAGTAATAGGGTCCCGTTTTTACCAATTGGGTACGGAACCCTAAAAACACGGCAATCTGTAGCTCAGTTTCGACGTGAAAGAAGGGAAAACATACAAACACACTCTTTTACATTTATAATATTAGTATGGATTTATTTGTATTTGAAACATATAATTTTTGTTTACGTCTTTTGTATCTCTCTATAACAAACTTTAAACTTGCAATGATAATAGAGATAAAGGTAGTCAAACAAACATATACCTACATATCAAAAATTAATAAAAACCAGCCTAGTGTGAGTTGGTCTAAGGGTAAAAGATAAAATTTCGTAATTTGTCTGTCAGCGTATATACTTTATGAGCTTAAACCGGTAATTAGTTCAGTTTTGGATATTTTGTGGTGTACCTATATAAATGTTTGCCCTTAACAGTTCGGAAGGGTTTTTATTAAAAAAATCTTAGATTACACTCAATATGAAATAGAGGTAGGTAACACAGTGCTAAGACAACAAGGCTGCAAGCTAGTATCACCAATATACCTAGTAGATACATTTCGTAAGTTGCAGAAAACTATCCACAAAACCTTAAAATTTTACAGGCAAACCTATAGATTTTAGCATTTTTAGTATCAAGTGAAGTATTTGCATTCAGAAAGTATCATTTGGTAAACTGGACCTGATGAAGAAGACCGTAGATGGCCAACGGAACTCCTCAACGGGTCAAATCTTGCAAGTTAAATTTGACCCACTTCCCGGTTTCCCATTGAGCTGAAATTTTGCAAACATGTGTGAATTGGATGTCAATGCAATATTATTATGACATGGAGTTGATCTGATGATGGAGCTGAAAGATGGCCATAGAAACTCTGTAATAAAACGATACGACCGCATTGAGTTTGGGCTCATTTGATTTGTCTTGACGAGTACTTTGATCCTAGATGGTAACTAGGGTCTGAAGATAGAGTTGGAAGGTGACCATAAGAACTCCGTAATAAAACGACATAACCTCATCGAGTTTGGGCTCGTTTGATTCGTCTTGACGAGTACTTTGGTAACCAGGGTCAAAAAGTACAGTCAGCAAAGAGTGCCTGTTGTATCGCATAAAGTTGATTGTTCTAAAATTTTCTGGCGAAGAATGTTTGGCATGCTGTTGAATGTCCTAAAGCAAATTTGTTCGTCCTTATATTGATAACAAGAACATCGAATTACCTACAACGTATTATTACTAATATTAATTGGCCAAAGCAGTCCTAAGAATTAAATCCCGTAATAAAAAAATACCCTCAAATCACTTCCCGTTTAACTTGGTTAGGTTAGTTAGCTGTCTTGCGTCCCTCAGGGTGAAAATAAAAGGCCCGCTCTTGGAGGGGAGGGGGGCTCGGAGGCAGGGCCCCCCGCAATAAAAAAATCTGTTAAACCATCTACCGTTTCACTTGGTTAAATTCGTCAGTTATCTTGCGTCCTCAGAGTGGTAATAGAAGCCTCGCTACTGGAACGGGGGGCTCCGGGGGCAGAGCTTCCCGCATTAAAAAATACCTTCAAACCACCTCCGTTTACCCTGGTTAAGTTCGTTAGTTACCTTGCGATCCTCAGAGCGTAAACAGAAGCGGGGCTTCGTTTACTGGCTACGCCTACGCATCTTTTTTATACCAATACAACTAAAAAGCCAAAAATAAAAAAAATTAAATAAAAAATAGAACCGCCTTCAAAAACACCCAAAAAAATATTAAATAAAAATTTAACTGACTATAATGAGCATTATAATATCTTTCTACTAATCTGTTTGAAGTCGGGCCTCAGCTCGAGCCAGCAGGAGTGGACCTAGTAATTAAATTAATAAATAAATATCCCGGGACAATTCACACCAATCGACCTAGTCTCCAAGTAAGCTTGTGTTATGGGTACTAGGCAACGGATAAACATACTTATATAGATAGATACATACTTAAATACATATTAAACACCCAAGACCCGAGATCAAACATTCGTGTCCTTCATACAAATATCTGCCCCGACGCGGGAACCGAACCCAACCTCAAACTTTATAGTAGTAATTTAACTTACCTACCTATTATCCCTATTATACCTACTATCTGTTGGGCCACCACTCCTGCTAGCTCGTGCTGAGGCCCGACTTCAAACAGATTAGTAGAAATATATTATAATGCTCATTATAGTCGGTTAAATTTTTATTTAATATTTTTTTTGGGTGTTTTTGAAGGCGGTTCTATTTTTTTATTTAAATTTTTTTATTTTTGTTTGTATTGTGTTTTAGACGACCAGATGGCCTAGTGGTTAAAGAATCTGACTATGAAGCTTGAGGTCTTTTACTTATTTCAAGTTTGAATCAACTTCGAATCGCAACCCCAAACACAAAGTGGCCTCACTCCGAGCCTAGCCTACCGTACTCGATCCACGATACAGCTGCGCGTCGCGGCGTCGGCCGAAAGACGTCAGCAAAAGCAAATATTGACGGCGTCCTCGCCAGTCTGTCGACTACGTACTGTAACAATTACTATGTGGAAATTTACACGCTCTGTCGCAAGGCGCCGCTGAGACATTGCGCCTTGCTTCGGTCTAGTCTGCTCCATAAATCTGCGTACTTACAGTACAGGTCACATTGGCTTCTCCTTTCCAGTCCATTTGTAAGAACAGGAACTACAATGCACTTAAAACTTAAATGAAATCAGAAAGTGTGTGTGTGTGTGTGTGTGTGTGTGTGTGTGTGTGTGTGTGTGTGTGTGTGTGTAGTTTGTGAGTGAGTGACTGAGTGTGTGTGTGTATGTGTATGTGTGTGTATGTGTGTGTGTGTGTGTATGTGTATGTGTGTGCAAATGGACAAATATTATGATATAACTCTCAATAAATCCTCTGTACTGTCGTAATTCTTATTTAGAAGCCACTCTGTCACTGCAATTTTACATTTTATTCTAGTCATATGGAACACATTCAATGATTTATTAATTTTATTATAAATGAATGGACCGCTAAAACTAAAAAATTTTTTACTAAAACGCGTGTTAAATTTAATGCCTTTATGTCCCAGGATGTAATGTGGACGTCGAGTGTTTGGTGCTACCTTATCATAAACCAAAGTAGAATGAAATTTCAAAATAATATTTAAGATAAATAATTGTCTAACAGTCAGTACCTTCACTGTACTGTATAAAAGCTCTGTTGAAGTTAAAAACGGCAAAAAATGCATTACCTTTAAGACTGCAAGGTAAATAAATGTTTTTCCACAAGTTGAGGGCACTGGCAGGCAGGCGCCTCCACTGAAAGACGGAAATAGGTTCATTGACCCCGACCTTGGCGGCGTCGACGTATGTACCTACCGAAACATACGTTAATGTCTCTATAATATTTACAATAATGTTATGTAACGCGTAACGATAACGAAAATGTTTTGTGGCAAAATAATAATACTTACAATATTTATAATTATAACAAGACTCAAACCTATCTGTGTTATGTAATGATTGTAGTATGAATTCACAACTTGTTTAAAAAACCGACCAAGTGCGAGCCGAACTCTCGCACAAGGATTTCAGACAAATTTATAGGTATGTCAAAAGTCAAAATATACGGTATAAACGGTTACATCTATAAAAATCCAGTGTTAACAGAGCCCGGCTGCTAAGCAAAACGTACGCAGTGTGGGGTAATTTTAAATTGATTGTTTAGGACTCATCTAAATTTTTTATATTATTGATTTTTTATTATTTATTGTAATAGCGCCAATAAAAATATAGTTAAACGAAAATTTATGTCGTGACTACAAGCCACTAAGATAAAAGAGCGTAACTTTATAGAAAAAAAAGCATGGCCATCGCATATTTTGTGTAAGAAAGACGGTATTTTCGTAATATCTTCGGAACCATAAGATCTGTAATATTTTCATCCATTTTTTGATGAAAGTATTTATTATGCACAATTACCTTGATTTTTTTATATTTTGATGCCACAGTTCAATATTTCGAATCATAAAAAGATTTTGTATTCACAGAAATATGAAGCAATTAACGAAAGACCACCTTGAAGTTTTCATTCACATGCCTACACAATCCTTTAGTTTTAGAGTAAATTGAGTGGACGGGAAGAACCTGAACCCTAAAAGTGGAACACGATCACGCTTCTATTTACTTGGTTAATTTGGGTAATTGTAACTGTTTCATTGACGTGAGAGCACAATGAGTCCTTGTTTACACGGAGCAGAAACTGTCAAAATATCACAGTGAACACCGTAGTTCCGCCTACATTGTGACGTGAGAACATCACTTGATTCCCACGCAACTGAAGCGCGTACGCTACGCTGAAGCAATCGGGCCGAGCCCGGAAGCTACGAGCTTGTAACTAGAACGTCCATCAATTCTACCCAAATGTGTCTAACAGTAGTCTCAACCAAGTCAGCTAAAACCACAACTAATTACGATTCAAAGGAGAACAATAAGGAATATTTAATAGATTTTGTTTCAACGCTTTTAACAAATAACTTATATCCAAGTTATTTTCAGGATTCCATTTTTATTAAATAAATACGTATACTTACGTATCTTTTCACCTCACTAGCTCGATAAGTCTGTCTTTCTCCTTCGAAACCTCCGTGGAAATGATTTGACCTGTATGTAACTAAGTATGTAATGGAAACTTTGAACATGATTTTGACCCACTTCCCGGTTTCCGATCGAGCTGAAATTTTGCACGTATGTGTAAATTGAATGACAATGCAATATTATGGTAACATGGAGCTGATCTGATGATGGAGCTGGATGGTGGCCATGGGAACTCTGTAATAAAATGACACAACCCCGTCGAGTTTGGGCTCGTTTGATTCGTCTTGACGAGCACTTTGATCCCAGATGTTAGGGGGTTGGGGGGTTGGGGGATTGGAGGGCTTGTCGGGTGAGGGGATGAAGATAGAAACAGAGAGTTACGTTTGGTATATTACTGTAGAGCAGTGCGCGCGCACCAAAGACAAAGTATAAGATGGACCGATTCTATTTAAGACGAACAAAAAACCTTCATGTGTCTCTTTTTAGCACATGGAAATCATGCCATGTTAAAAATATTTCGTTCTCAAAGACCAAAAAGTATAAAATAAATTAATAGTTTAAAAAACACTAGAAAAACACGCTTTTATACACGTAAAAACAAAAAATAAATTATGGATCGTTCAAGTTGTCTCTATTTCTGGGCTGAAGTGTATACTATGTGCTTTTAATTATAATATTTGATTGTAAAAGCGTGGGGCGCTGGAACAGGAAAGACTTTCTTGTTAGAAAATACTTTCAAACGTCGTTCTTGTTGACGACCGCTTTAGCCTAGTTGGTAGTGACCCTGCCTACGAAGCAAGAGGTCCTGGGTTCGAATCCCGGTAAGGGCATTTATTTGTGTGATGAGCACGAATATTTTTTCCTGAGTTATGGATGTTTTCTATGTATTTAAGTATTTATTTATCTATATAAGTATGTTTATCGTCGTCTAGTACCCATAGTACAAGCTTTGCTTAGTTTGGGACTAGGTCGATTTGTGTAAGATTGTCCCCTAATATTTATTTATTTATTTAATACTAATACTAACTTCCTGGCCTTAGACACAACAGCCAACGTAAACTTTGATATTATGCTCAGGGCTCGCTTAAGCATGTAGAGCATTTCAGGTATCTAGGAAGCATGATAACATCCAAATGCCACCTTGATAGCGAAGTCAACTGCAGAGTAGGAACCGCTGCAGCAGCTTTTGGCAAGCTTCGTTCCAAGGTGTTCCGTTCGCATGACATAAAGCTATCTACCAAGGTAGCTGTGTACATGGCGATTGTCCAGCCAAGTCTCCTATACGCCTCTGAAACTTGGTGTCCATATCGGAAGCACATACGTTTATTAGATAGATCCCACCTGAAATGCCTTCGTGACATAATGGGTATCCATTGGTCCGATCGCGTTAGGAATACGGAGATCCTGAAGCGCGCTAATGTCATGGGAATAGAGGCATATCTAATAAAACGGCAGCTGCGATGGTGTGGGCCACAGAACAGAAAGAAGAAGAAGAAGAAAGAAGTGTTATGTTACACTATAGAAGTGTTATGCAGTCATGTCGAGTGTGGCACAATTATGCGGAGTTCCGCATAACTTGCGCGCAACCGGCTCAGTTGCGCGCAGAGGCTTGTGTCGGGCGATTGTGCAATCAAAACGACAATTATAGAGAAAAGTTGAGGAAATATGCCTTATTGTTCAGTTTTAGAGTGTAAAAATGATAGCCGCACCAAAAACGTCAACCATTGTGGTATTTCGTATCATCGGAAAGTAGTATTTCATTTTAATTTAGATTAATTTATATTTTTTCTTTCCGTAAGACATTTTTTAGAAATGCGTAATATAAAAAAATAGACTTTATTCTAATACGATAACGTCGATTTTTGTCTGTGTCACAGAACTTTGTGAGACCGGAACATTCCGCTACTCGCAAAGAGCGGAGGTGTTGTCGATAAAATTATCGATGTTTATTTCTGAGTATTCCGTGTTAAGGCCACAACAAACCGGGAGCGCAGGGCGCTGACGCAACAGTGAATCAAATGCAGTGTTCCGCGCTGCCAGTGTGTGTCACCGCATATTTTATTCCCGGTTTGTGGTGGCCTTTAAAGTTGAATTTTCATTCCGTTTCCTAGTTGTCGGGCATAAAAATTAAAACTAATCTACACGGTGTTTTCTTGTGTCTTAGAAAAAAAACCGGCCAAGTGCGAGTCGGACTCGCGCCAGAAGGGTTCCGTACAATTATCTATAAAAATCACGTTTGTTGTATGGGTGCCCCCCTTAAATATTTTTTTATTTAAATTTAATGATTTATTTTTAAAGTCAATATATAATTAAATATTCTGTGAATATTTCAAGCGTCTACCTGTTGACGTTATCAATATCGAGCAATAACGAGCAAAAAAATCACGTTTGTTGTATGGGAGCCCCTTAAATATTTATTTTATTCCATTTTTTAGTATTTTTTGTTATAGCGGCAACCGAAATACATCATCTGTGAAAATTTTAACTCTCTAGCTATCACGGTTCCCGAGATACAGCCTGATGACAGACAGACAGACAGACAGACAGACAGACAGACGGACGGACAGCGGAGCCTCAGTAATAGGGTTCCCGTTTTTATCCTTTGGGTACGGAACCCTAAAAATAGCCTACGACCTATTCTCAGACCTACCGAATACAGAGAAAAAAGTTTCATAAAGATCGGTCAAGTCATTTCGGAGGAGTTCGGTAACAAACACTGTGACACGAGATTTATAAATATTAGGTAGAGATTATTGACCTATGAATTACATCGATATTCTCATAAAATGTACTCTGCCCACCACTAGTATTTACGATGATTTACGAATATTACTTTTCAGTCGTGATGAACCCAAACCCTATCTCATAGAGTTCATTATTCAATGGAATATTTTAAAGACCTCTGACGGCGAGTAGCGGCGAGTAGCGGAAATTTTTTTTGACACCTGTCATTTTTATTCAGCTACTCGATGAAAGACGGCAGCACTTTGTATGCAATTTTACTTACGTCTCCGTGTAGTGTACTCTCAACGATATACCGTGGTAGTAAAGTTTAAATTGTGTTACCGGATTCAGAAGTTATGACTTTTTTGAATAGAAGCTACGACCAATGATTGCTAAGATTTCAATGTATTGCAAGAGTGTGTATGTGTGAGTTTTGCCACACCTGGTTTCGATACAAAACGGGACTCATGGCACTTCCACTAGTTTTTTCTGTTCCGTGGTGTGGGCATATCTCTCGTATGTCTGAAGAGAGAGTCGCAAAGCGGGTCTTCTATTCCGAACTGCAAGTCGGCAAGCGGAAACAAGGCGGCCAAATCTTGCGGTACAAGGATGTGCTCAAGCGACACATGAAGAGAGTTGACATAGACCGGTCAAGATGGGAGACTATGGCAGGGGACCGATCTCGGTGGAGGCAAGCAGTACACTCTAAGGTGCGCGAATTTGAGGCAATGCGATGTAGTGAGCTCGATGCAAAGCGCGATGAGCTGAAGGCCAGGCCACCTGCGGCCATATTATACAATTATGTCGGAGGGGTGCTGACGTGCAGCGAGTGCAGACGCACATTCACTGCTAAGATAGGGTGCGTCAGTCACAAGAGAGCACACCAACGACGCTCTCATCTGTAGGAAGTAGTCGCCGTAGCCGAACACGGCTGGAAGATTATTATTATTAAAGGGAACCAAACATATCTCGTCCACGAACAAGAACTCTACATTTTGCCACTGTTGAGGATGAACTGGATGCTGATATGAACTTGATAAATGATAAGCAATAAGGTGTCAAACCACAAAAATTCGATAATTGAGTCCCCCCCCCCTCTACTACTACTTTCACAATATCGAAAAACTGCAAAAATATTTCACATAGGTTAATTAGTTCATCCCTAATAAAAAAGTTTACTTTGAATATTATCAACTCAAGTTATATTTCTTTTCATTTTAGGTATGTTATGTATATATGTAGATAGATGTACCAACTAGCTAAACTTTAATAATGCTAAAAGTCCTTTCTGACTGACTCATCGATGCCCAACGCATACGATTGAAATTAGAAAGCCACATATTGACATGGAAGTTTCCTTTATGGTGACAAGCAATGTGGATGCATTTTGCTGAATTCCCACGGGATAGAAACAATTTCAATTGAGGCGAAGCCGCGGACGCAAGCTAGCGGATTACAAATTATGAATGATCACAAACGAATTCATAGCTGTTTAACTTATTTTGGAACACCATCTTACTATTTATCATACTGTAATGCATAATTTATAATGAGAATAAAAAATCGTATTTCGCTCGACAGCAAAGCAGTTGTTTTGCGACTCATCATGCCTTGGAACCCTTGCTTTGCTATGCTCAGGCCCTATATTTACTATGAAGTTCAAAATTCGAACTTTGCAACGTACTGTCCCGCTCATGCTAACAGTAATAAGCAGAAGAGTAAGAGGGACGGTATTATACGAACTTCAAATTTCGCATTTCGGAGTAGTCCCCTGGATTCTTCTTTTGAACTTTCAATCTTAGTTTTCTTCCTTGTTCTGGTTTCAATACACGCACTCGTGCCAAACAATAACTTTCCAACTTAGAGAGATACAGAGAGAGGTTATTAATTTTCAAGACAATTTTGCTAGAGCTCAACACGGAGCTCTACATTTTTAGGGTTCCGTAGTCAACTAGGAACCCTTATAGTTTCGCCATGTCTGTCCGTCTGTCTGTCTGTCTGTCTGTCTGTCCGCGGCTAAGCTCAGAGACTGTTAGTACTAGAAAGCTGTAATTTGGCATGAATATATATATCATTCACGCCGACAAAGTGATTGAATAAAAAAAAGTAAAAAAATTTTTTTTTAGGGTACCTCCCATAAACGTAAAGTGGGGGTGATTTTTTTTTTCTCGGTTAACCCTATAGTGTGAGGTATCGTTGGATAGGTCTTTTAAAATCATTGCGGGGTTGCTAACATGATTTTTCTATTCAGTGATCTGTTTGCGAAATATTCAACTTTAAAGTGAAAATTTTCATTAAAATCGGCCGTCCCCCCCCCCCTCTAAAATCTAAACTGTTGGGTGGAAAAATTTGAAAAAATTCAGAAGGATAGTAAATATATCAAATTTACTAGGAAAATTATAGCGGCTAAGATTGCTTGGAAATTATTTGTAGTTTAAGAGTAAATAGTAGCCTAAGGTATAAAACATACCTAAACTTGGATGGTTCCGTACACATACGAAATCCTTAGAAAAATATTACTTGATTTTTTCGTAATGGCTACGGAACCCTACCTTGGGCGTGTCCGACACGCTCTTGGCCGGTTTTTTTTATTTCTCCCTTCGATTGTTTTATCTAATCGCTGACAGAAAGGTTCCATCATTCAAACCAACTTTTCACGAGACAGCATTATTAAACGAAACAGGTAGGCAGGCATGTGGCAGGTATTCAGTGATAGTATACTTGGTCTTAATTTTACAGTATCATAGCACGGTATCATGAAAATATTTCACATCACTCGAGCAGAGCGGATCAAGCAACCGGAATGACTGTTACACCGCAATAGTGCGGAACTAACGAAGCAGGCCATCCAACAGCAAAGGGTCATCAGCATTACACTGCTGTAACTATTCTTATTACAAGAAACGCCTTGTTGAGCACCGGTAATGAGCGGCACTCGCTCAGGCTAACTAGCTGACAAATTTAATGACTACGTTCTTTTAAGTTTCTGAAAACACGCGGTTAATTAATTCAACATTAAATAAACGTCGTTACAGAAACGCATTGAAAATTATTTACAGCAGATTACATTTTAGCTCTATTTTAGTTATTACTTTGGCACTCATAATAAAAAGGTCACAAGTAATGCATGACAAATTCGAGGACGAAGAACTTCCGCAGTTTCCCGTCCTTTTTATGCCTGACAATCATTGCTGTCGCAGTTACTTGATTCGTATACAACGCAATGTGACTACTTAATGGCATAGCGAATACGCTCCGCTCGTTTCTGTTTGTGTGCACTAACTTACCTATGCTAAACGGTAGACAAAAAGCATTTGATTTAGAAAAAATAAGATCACCATAAATGTACAAACAAGCTTAATGATATGATAAACTAAAACGAAATAAGTGGGATACCGCTACGATTGCATTTCGACTTTCCAAATAAGAGACAAACACAGTTAATATTTATTTTACAGACTTATTTAATAATTTAGCGGTTTAGTGTCCAGGTAACGGATCTATAACTCGTGTTCTGTGATATCATTTTGAGATTCAGGTGCAGTGGTTGAGAAAACCAATTAAGTACACATAAAATATATTTATTCATTGAAATTACTTGTATCCAAAAAAAGCTGTATTGTGAGCAATAGATAGCTTTTATGTGGCGAACAACAACAAATATTTTCATTGAATAACAAAAGATGACGTGCTAGTCTACTCAGAAATCTTGCAAGTCACGGATACAGAGGGCATCAGGGTACATCATCAATTTACATTTACATCATGTCTTTGTCGACAAAATGTTCATTAATTTATTTTGATACAATCCGAACTGAGTTGGCACCGCGTAATTTAACTAACATAAAAAAGTGTTTTAAACAAACAACAGAGTTAAAGGTAAATATTGTATGTTTTGATTCAATGCAGACGGAAAAAGGGATATCGCACGAGTTCCATATTTTTTAGTTCCATATGGAACTAATGGGATAACTATTCATTTTAAAGGAAATATCCCAGTAGTACCATATGGAACTACTGGTACATATTCATATCTAACTTCTACCTCTGTAACTAAGTACGACTTTTAACCGACTTCAAAAAAGGAGAAGGTTCTATGTTCGGCTGTATGTATGTTTTACATGTATATACGATACGAGAACCGTTTTTCGCACAAGTTCTTTCGAAGGAACTACCGCGAGTAAACCAACGTCTTATTTCCAACCCAATATTCATTAACTTTAAGTTTTATAGAACTCGCGTTTTTTACTAAAATTAGTAAGCTTATCAAGCCAAAGTCAGGTGTAAAACTTAGTATGTAGTTCCATGTGGAACTATTGGGATTATTTATTTGTCATTTACATATGTACCATATGCAACTACAACTATGGAACTCTGAGATATACCCACGGAAAAAAGCTGGCATAGGTATGGGTATTTGAGAAAAGTTATATTTAGGTCCATCTATTCATATTCCACATTTTCAAGCTATTCTAAAAAAAGATTGTATTGTTTGATACACTAGAATTAAGTACTTTATCTATCATCGATTAGAATTCTTGAAACAATTTCCCAATTAACGTCATAAATTCAAGGTGAATCATTCATTACAGTACTAAATATCATCAACAACAATGATAAACAACATTCCAGTCGGCGTTAGTGATATGTAGAAGTGCCTACATAAACTTGGATCAAAACTTTTTGGGTGTCCAGACTCTTTTACCATGCTATCGCTGTCTGTCACAGTCACAGGGTTGTATTTTCAGAAATATATCAGATAGAGACTATAATTTCTGAACAAAGTGTGTATCATTAGGGCCGCTATATCAGCAAATAATAAAAGTAAAATAAACAATAGTCATTTTAGTTTTAACAAAGAGAATTGGTAGACGTCTGTTTTCAGTGTACATTTTCATGACTGCTATAAAAATAAATAAATAACTAATAAATTTGTCTTGTAAAAGAGAGAATAAAATAACCTCTCGTGTGTGTATTCGCTATCTATTTATAGTATGTTTGCATTTGTTTCCGTAGTGGTTGTCTGGAATAGATTTTAAACGATAAGAACGCTTATTGTCTATATCATGTTTTATTTTTCCTTTTTGTAATCTCACTGTATTGATTTGTGCTGTTCAATAAAGAACATTTATACAACAGAAGTTAAGGAGTCAAGAATCACATAATCGAAACTATGTACTAATAAAATAACTATGCGGCCTATACTCGTGGAGTCTGGTCCGGCAAGTTCATTGAAATAGAATGCTTATAAGTAGGTATTATCGGTTGTTATTCTGGGCTGTTTTGGATAAGACAGAAGCACAAGGGGGAACCCGGAACTTACTACTTATGATACTAAAAATAAACAACTTACAATGGATTCGATAAATTAAATGATGCGTTTGATGTCCTGGTTTAAAACGTCTTTAATTAAGGTAGGTATTCAGGGTGTTATGTTAATAATTATCTTCGATTTACCTACGGACAAAGGGCACTTACGACGTTCTGAAACAGTAATAGGTTTAATAAAAATGCCGCTATTTTCGAGATATTAATACTTTAGGTTTTTTCTTATATAATCACATCTATAATCATTAGTTTTTGACTGTGGCTCTTTTCCTAGATGGGCTTGCGCGGACCTGGGTTACTGGGCTACTTAACTCCGATTTAACTGCTAACCCAGGGTTAAGAAGTGTCAAAATATATGGAAGTGTCCTTAACCCAGGATTACCGATTTAATTCTTAATCCTGGACTGTGCAGTGCAAGTGGCCCTAAGTGTAATTTCTTATCATTGCTGAATACAAATGCTATCAGATAAGCATCACTACTTTTCTGTAACTGCAATGACTCTGTGAAAATGATACAGCAAACTTCATTTTCGCGTTTCTAATTGCAATTTATTTCACAACCATAAAATAAAATAGTTTTTTTTTTATACTGAATGTGCAAAAAGTAGGTACTCGCAAAAATATAGTCAACCACAGATATAGAAACCACAACAGAATAGAGTCGCAACGTCATTAATGGTAAAAAACCGGTTGTTTGTAAAGTCGGTTTACGGACGATAGTTTAACGTGACAACGTCATAACAAAACATTCAAAAAACAAAAATGAAACCAGGCGGTCACCCATCCAAGTACAGACCGCGTCCGACGTTGCTTAACCTCGGTGATAGGACGAGAACCGCTGTTTTGTCAAATATCTTGAAAACGGTGCATCCTACGGCAAAATCAATGAAATTTTCATCCCCCTTTGAAACTCTCGCACCCTTACCCCCCCTCACCCCTCCCCCGCTAAATACCCGAGCGCTAGAGTACCTGTTCACTGCTCTCTCTTGTAAGTACCTCTACATGTACGTTACATGTGACGTACATGTACGTTACATTGCGTCATCCTTTTTCGTGTTTGCACCCGGCGTTCATCGATTTATTAGACGTTGTCACGTCAAAAGTTGTAACAATTAAAAGTAAAAAAAACTTGTACCGAATAAAAACGACTAAATACATCAAAATTAGTAAATGAGAAATAGCAGTGCAACTGCGAGTGGCTGGCGATGACAGGGTCGTAGCCCGTCTAGACTTAACTGCTGTTTCAGTCTAGACGTCTGGAGCGGGTTAACAATATAGACAGACAACGGTAAAAGTAATAATATAGCGAGTCAAAAAAAGCATTCCTGGAATGAACAACATATTAAACAAATTCCTTCAATTCCTTCATCAACTCATAGCTTGAAAAGGCTTTCTCTCTCTATTTTGAATATTAACAATAATACTCCCTGTAGTTTTATTGATTTATTTATGTTCCTAGTTATCATACTTATGCTCTTAGGAATTAATTGAAAGGATAAACGCAGCTTTTATGACGATGAAAGCCGAGATGCCGCTAGCTACCGTAACTGTTCCAGTAAGAAAGAGATGTCAGGCGTGCATTAGGAACAGGGGAGAACAGTTTGAATAAAATTTGTAAACTAGAACATAGTTTGTCTAACCATTTAAAAAACAAAAATCATAAAAATAAAGTTGCTTTACTCGCTGATTCCGAACAATTTCCGCCCTATTGATGGAATATCCCCGTAATTTGAGCCAGATTTATTTTGATCAATGTGTAGCATATCGTTAGAAAGGTCATAAGCTAAAAAAGTATTTAAAAAAAACCGGCCAAGTGCGAGTCGGACTCGCGCACGAAGGGTTCCGTACCATTATCTACGAGTATAAAAACGGCAAAAAAATCACGTTTGTTGTATGGGCACCCCCTAAATATTTATTTTATTCTGTTTTTTAGTATTTGTTGTTTTAGCGGCAACCGAAATACATCATCTGTGAAAATTTCAACTTTCTAGCTATCATTTGTTTTATTTTAATTTAATTATTTAATTTTAATGTGAATATATAACTAAATATTCTGGGGGCCATTCATTTATTACGTAAGACGATTTAGGGGGAGAGGGGAGTCGACCATGTCTTATTTTTTCCTACAAGGGGGTGGGAGGGAGTCTTGATAGTTCTTACGTAAGATCACAAAAAAGCGCAAAGTTAAGATTTATACTTTGAAGAAAAAGTGCGCGCTCGGATAATATGCAACGGCGTACCTATAGTAAACGATTTCCATGGCAAGAAAAATTCGAAAATAAAACCAAAGTTGATTATTACCAAAAAATTAAAAATATTAGTAACTAAAAATTGTTTCTTTGAAAAATTTAAATTAATACAATTCAAACGTATTCATTTTTTTCTTTAGTTTCTTACGTAATAAATATTACACAGGGGGGGAGGGGGTCGGCCGATTCTTATTTCTTCTTACTGGGGTCAAAAACTAGCAAAAATCGTCTTACGTAAAAAATGAATGGCCCCCCTCTGAACATTTCAAGCGTTTACCTGTTTGTTATAAATATCGATCAAAAACGAGCAAAAAAAAATCACGTTTGTTGTATGGGAGCCCCCTAAATATTTATTTTATTTTGTTTTTTAGCATTTGTTGTTTTAGCGGCAACCGAAATACATTATCTGTGAAAATTTCAACTTTCTAGCTATCACGGTTCATGAGATACAGCCTGGTGACAGACGGACAGAAAGAAGGACAGACGGACGGACAGCGAAGTCTCAGTAATAGGGTCCCGTTTTTACCCTTTGGGTACGGAATCCTAAAAAATGAATCTCTCAATTGTCTTTAGATTTTTAATAATTGAATTTCAAAGTTCGATTTTTTTCACACAATCAGTAATTTTGTGGAATAAAAAACCTCGTTCGTCCCTTTGAGATTATCAATTAGAATAAAAACTATTATTATTTGAACAGGCATGAATTACCGAGTATTAAATACAAAAAATGTAATTTTACATACAATAATTAAAAAGTTACGAACGTTCAAAGGTGGGATTTTGGGAAATTTAAGAAAAAACATTTAACATATCTCCAAAAACTTGACCCTTAGGACCCAAGTTCCAAAGATAGCAAATAACCCCAACAATATCCCAAAAAAATTTGACGGTCCATGTGCCGAACACCCTGTAAATAAATAATTAAATTTAAATAAAAGAATAGTTATTTGTTATACAAGGGGGGAAAGTTGTATTTTAACTGCTAGTGTTCATTTTGAAACACGAGCTATCGAAAGGATTCTATGATTGACCACGAGCGAAGCGAGTGGTTCAAAAATAGAATTCTTTCGATAGCGAGTGCTTCAACACACGAGACGTAAAATAACTTTTCACCCGTGTATAACACAAAACTTTTCACCTCACTATAGCGAGGAAAATAAGAAAAAGGGTTTGTACTATCAATTATTATTTATTTACCTCTTTGTCAATACAATAATTTTGAAGTACTTATAGAAATATTGGTAAAATCAAAAATAATGCAAAATAGCCTAAGCAAATCCAGTCTTTATGGAACTATTCCAATACCGACATATCGTCACTACTTTGAAAAAACTCGTATCTCCAATCAATGAATAAACCAAACTGAACTTTATTGCACATCGAGTAAAGTTCAATTAGCCAGATTATCGATTTTGAGATACGAGCAAACTGTATTACTGTTAAATTGTATACCGTTTTGACTTAAGTTTTTTTTTATTATTTCGGATGCGTTTTGTTCGCACATCGACTTACTTGGACTGTCAGAACATTTTATCCGTTTTTACAACAATAATGAAGGTTAATGTTGAATGCTGATATTTATGAATTAAAATAAAGTTGTAAGTGTTTTTTACTCGATGCAATTAATTAATTGTGATGTTAAAAATTCAGCACTTTTAACATTTTACGTTTTGTTAGCTGTCAAATATCACTTAAGCTGCCTTCAAATGTCAAAACTCTTTCTTCACTTGTGGATAAAAAGCGATTTTCTCAATAGATGTCAAACAAACAAAAAGGGCTTTCCGAGCTAGTGAGGTGAAAAATATTTAAGGGGCCTCCCATACAACAAACGTGATTTTTTTGCCGTTTTTATAGATAATGGTACGGAAACCTTCGTGCGCGAGTCTGACTCGCACTTGGCCGGTTTTTTTCATTCCGACTTGATCATTGTCCGGTATTATTAACTTACTGGTGACTTTTTAAAAACGTAATTTGGTGACTTTACGTATCATTTTTGAGAAAATTTAAATTAATTCATGCGCGCGCAATACTAGGTTGGGTTGCAGGCTCAGAGTAGTAACAGTAGTACTTTGTGGTTAGGTAAAAACCATTGTAAATCTAAATAAGGATTGGTATCGACATCATTAGATATTGTATGCTTAATTTAATTGTGATTTACTGTTTAATTACTATATTACAACGATAAAAAATAAAACCAACAAGGAAGCTGTTGAAAGAATTATATGTCCCTATAAAGTTATACATATATGTATGGTAGGTAGATTGTTAGTTTAAAAATAACACAGTATACATTAGTCAGCAATAGAATAATGTGCCGGGGAATTCCGGTGACGTATTACCGCACTCGAAGCGCCAGCGCATTTCAGATGTTAAATTAAATCATCAAAGCACAACAACAACAAAGATATATTGATTGAAATAGAAAGTAAAACACAGGCTCATTATTCAGCTTCTTAATTGTTTTTTCTATTTTTTTTTCTCAACTCTACTTGCCTAGAAGAAGATTTCTTAAATAATAAATACTTACTTAGTTTAAATGTTTTTACAATCTGTTTAGAAACGTGTTTAATATGCATTTAAGTATGTTTTTATCTGTATTAAGTATATTTCTCCGTTGCCGAGTAAGCTTTGCTTACTTTGGGACTAGGTTAATTGGTGTGAATTGACCCGTGTTATTTATTTATTTATTTAAATATGAGCAAATTCAGATGCTTCTTCTGACAAACAAAAAATGTTCTTGGCTGTATTCATTTTGCACTCTGAGTAAATAAAAACCCCACTACCCCACACTTTTACCCCATAGAGCAGGGTTTCTTAAAGTGGGGTCTACGTACCCCTTAGGGGTCCGTAGCATGTGTATCAGGGGTCCGCAGTAGGTCAGTTTGTTAATATATTTGTTAGGAAATTGTGTGGTGTGGGGCGCGAGGCCGGACTATTTTTAAATACCAAAAAATTTTTTTTACAGGTGTCCGTGGAATTGTTTAAATTGTGAAAGGGGTCCGTGACTGCAAAAAGTTTAAGAAAACCTGCCTAGAGATTGAATGAAGCGTTTTAATTATGTGAAATGCCTACTTGTTCATGTGAGCCTAACATACTTTCAGAGTGATGATTATGTGATTTTATTCGAAAAAATAAGATAACGGGCGTGTTAAAAATCAGAATAACGTGCGACTGTAATATAAATTGTAGTTATTTCTACAATCGTGGACATTTATTATTTTATCAAACGGACACTTACATTCATTCTTCATTTACTTACATACATTAAGGAGTTACCTAAAAGTTTATAAAAACCAAAAGCACCAATAGGATGTTTACAATTTTATATAATGTAGCTAATTGCATTGTTTAGTTTGCTTACTTTTTTATTTATGTTGGAAAATCCATACTAACAATATGGTTTCCTGTTTTGTTCTTTTGTAATAGGTATGCATGATAAATAAAACTATTTTTCTAACGGCATCTGAAGCTGATACATTGAATAGTTGCTTTAAAAAATCCAGTAGAGGTGCAATGATTATTACTACTTTAATTAGTAATATATTAACCGTGCACTTATGTTCTTTTTCTTCATTCTTATACACTTGTACCTACCTATATTTCATTTGTTGTGCTGAAAGCTTTAAATACATGATTATAACAAATTTGTTGAACCTGGGGCTAAATTCAGGAACGGCCCAACACGGTTTGCGAGCGGTAATTCAATCGTTTGCAAGAGGATAGGGATGAACTGCTATTCAGGAACGCCAAAAATCACTGGTTTGCGAGAGGTTTGTGCTGAGATTGGGATGAGCCATATTTATTTATTTATTTATTTATTTACAAAGCGAATTAACAGGAAAATAAAGCTCATCCCAAGCTCAGCCCATTCCTATCCTCTCCCAAACGATTGAATTACCGCTCTCAAACAGAGTTGGGCCATTCCTGAATTCAGCCCCTGCTGGATGCACGCGTGAGTGCCGCCGACTCCATAATCAAACAGAGACGACGTTTGGACTTTCCATTGCACTAACCACGCTAGATAACACAACATAATTGCTGATAAGCACTCGTTTGAAAAAACATCCTGTTTGACCAATCACAAGCGCCAATGTAAATGTATAAGGCAATTAGAATAGAAACTGATGATGTTTTTTTTAGGGTTCCGTACCTCAATAACATTACTTCATAGAATCTCTGGTGAGGCAGTTTGTCCGTCTCTCACAGGTTCACTTTGCTCCGTATCGAAGTGAATTAAACTTAAGGTCAAAAATTCATATTTAAGGTTTTTAGCTATGGCGTTGATTGAAAGGGTAAAAATCAGGGATGGAATGTTGTATGGAAAATCGAAATCTCCGGAACTACATATGTCAAATATTAAAACTATGCGTTGATTGCTTTTTTAAAACAAGCTTTATGGGGTAAAATAATGGATGGAATATTGGCGCAGTAGTTTCGGAGATAAGGTGGAGGAGATGATCAATTTTCATTTACTACTAAGCAGAAAAATCGCAGACGAAAGTTTGTAAAATAAAAATAAAAAATCCCACTCTTTATCTACAAAAACCACAGAAATAATAATAAAGAGGATAGAAATGCCTTAGTTCCTATTTTGTTCCGGGACCAGTGGCGCTAGTTTGTCCCCTCTACTTACTATTAATGCACACACGCAAAAGACCAGAACCGTACTACGCAATCACGCACACAATTACTAATATTTTGCTTACAAACAATTATGAACCTAACCACTTAGAGACAGCGTTGAATAACACTCACCGTAAGTCATACCCACACTTACAACACGGCGTTCTTCATTGGCCTCGTCGGCAGTATGGTTGTAGTGTACAAAAGCAATTTATTTCACATTTACGCTAGGCCTCGATTCATCGACAATTTTATCGACTGTTACAATTGGCAGTAAACTTTACAGGAAATTATTGGTTAAATGATCAAATTTAAAATTAATTCGTAGGGATGGACATTAGTATAAATAATTTGTAGCTAATTACGTGAATTTGACCTAGGTATGTGAATGTGAAATGTATAATGTTTGGCTGCATGTGTCTGTCATACCAACGTCATAAATAAGTCACCACATTTGTAGTACCTTGTCACTTTCAATCGTTACATAATTTAGTATGGCTTTTCAAACATGACGTTAAAGCGACAAGGTACAAAAGTGATCACTTATTTATGACGTTGGTTGACCCTACCACCGACTCTGTGTAAGTGAGAGATGTGAGTTTAAACATGAAACTATCGTGAGACTCACTCATAGTGAAAATAAACGGATCACTCACGTCTTAAAACGAGTTAAACTCGACATGTTTCGGGCTAATCCGAGCCCTTCTTCTCGTAGTCGCACGTCACGGCGGCTCCCAAACGCGCACTGCGCGCTACTGCCCTGGTCGTGCGGCTACTCGACGCAACTGACAGCGACACACAACTACCCCCGTTTTCATCATCACTTTTATTGTCATTGTCAAATGTAGGATAGGGGGGTAAATGTAGGGTTGTCAAAGTGATGTTGTTAGTGTTGTGTGCTACCCTACATTTGACGATGACAATAAAAGTGATGATGAAAATGTATACTAAGTACCAATTAACTGTAGGGTGTATTCGTTTTGTCATACATATTTGAAATATGTTTTTAAATAATACGCTGTTTAATACTTAATTATCATTTTTAATATAAAGTCAAAGTCAAAATTCTTTATTCTTTATACAATTTAGTAATTTTTTAGTTTCGGTGAGAGTTCCGGGATTAAATAAACAAAAGAAACAATCAGTGTTTTTTTTTACAATGGAATTTTAACTTTATTATTTGTACACTATTATACTAATTACACCACCTTTATGCCGTGTTTAGGATGATTGTAAACTAGGATATCGATAAAAAGTCTACGCAAGTCAACGGGCATCACTAGCTCGGGACTAGTCGTAACATGTCTTGTGTTCGTACCATGAACATTTGTGCGAGGCAGAAGGTTTATCAAAAATTATATTACATTGCTGCGTATACTTCAAAGCAATCTGCGTTTTTAAGGATATGAGCAGCAATGGTACCTGAAGTTTCGTGTTAATAACGTGTAAACCAATATTTCAAAATGAAATATTTTCTCAAGTTGTATTTTGATATAAACCGCATTATTACATTAAATTAATACATACCAATGAAATGTAATCCCCTTATTAGTGTAATTACACAGTGTGGACGAGTTTCCGCAATTGCTAATGCTGCAAAACACCATTTTAAACCACTTGTTATCATACCCACGTTTCAAATAGCACTGAGCCACAAGTCGCGCGCTTGTGACCTTCGAGTCACAAGCGCGGCGCCAAGGTCACGCGTCTAAGGCACTTCTATCCTCTTTATTATTATTTCTGTGACAAAAACACTGAGCCTAAAACTTTGAGTATTTAGACTGAAAGGAGGCGCCTAGAAGCGCATTTCCCCTCTGCCAAAGGTATGAACCCGCCGGGTATAACCGTAATACAAAACTGTTTCGCTCGCCTCTCGTGACATTTCAAAACGGCACGCGTCAGTGAATGAGCTCCCACAAAAATGACTAAATCCAAAGAATTCGGGCGTGAAAAAATGTCTGACACGTCGAGTCTACAAAAAGACAACGTAACTTTTCATCTGGAAGTATTTCGTAACGTAATTATTGTTGATTAATAGTAAAAATACGTGAAGTTTATAATAATATTAATGTTAGTCAGTGTCGCCAACTTTTTGTAAAAATAGCCACATTGGCCATTTATAATTTTTATAAATCAATTAATTATTAACGAGGTAAAATATAAATTATTTTGATTGATCTTATACATTCATTACATTGTTTGATTGACTTCATCCATGTAGATTTTAAGGCCAGGCGCTGACTGCAACTTTTTATCACCTCGTTTGATTGCTATTGATTTTTGTGCTGGAATTATATGAAAGCGTGCTCACCATTCAAAATGCCACCGCTGCTACCATCAACACAAAAAATAAGTTTTCATCTCTCAATTAAAAATTGCAACAATTCTATAGCACTCAACTCGAACGAAGCGACAAAAAAGTGCAGTCGGCGCCTTGTCTAATAATCTAAGATCCGTACTAGAACTAGCTCATTTTTGTTTTGTATGCGGTTATACCTATAAGATATAAGTGATTGTGACTCTCAGCTCAACATGTTTATACAAGCAACAATTTCTGATGTACCTAGTGCTAACAATTGTTGGTAAACCTTAAATAAATAAATAATAATAATAATAAAGAAGAAGCTACCATCACCCATCTGTTTAACGGATTAAAATAATTTTATATCAAATTTAATACAGTAAAAAATATATATCAAGTGGTTTGGCAAAAAACTACTGGCCAGACAATTATTAAATAAAAACCGGTTGTCTGTAAAGTCGGCTTACGGACGATAGTTTAACGTGACAAAACAAAAACATTCAAAAAACAAAATGAAACCAGGCGGTCACCCATCCCCGCGCCCGACGTTGCTTAACCTTGCTGATCGGACGAGAACCGGTGTTTTGTCAAATATCTTGAAAACGGTGCATCCTACGGCAAAATCAATGAAATTTTCATCCCCCTTTTGAAACCCCCGCACCTCCTCCCCGCACTCCCCCCCCCTTACTCGTAAATTAAATATTGGACTAATAAGATTAACAAATAAGTGAAAACCACATCCTTATAGCTTAAGCCGCTTCGGAGATTACCACGAACAAACGCACAGATAAACAGACAGATTCTAAGAATCGTTACTATTTTAATTGCTATTTTATTTAACTATGGACGAAGCTTAGTTCTCTTTTTTATTTTTCTAAATAGATTTAGCTATTTTTTTATTTAAGTGGTATTTCACCGACCACTAGTAATATTGGCTATTTTTACTTACTAAATAATTGGCCACACCGATAACCGGTCTAGTATCGACTAGAGAGGGGACACACATATTTCCACAATCGATAAACTATTGAAGTTAATGAATCAGTGAATGATTTGTCTAATCATGGTTTCATATTTTAAAGGTTACTAATAAAATGGAAATGTATGGTTAGTAATAAATGTATGTTTAAAGTATCGAACTCGTTAAAAAAATTTACGTGAAAGTATTAACAAATACTTTTTAATGATTCAATACAAGTAACAGGCAGTGATTCGACTTCATACTAGAGCACCCGAATCGACGCACGCACACAGCCAAGCGTCTTACACGGCCGCTAACTAGTGTCCGACCGAAGTTTCGGTTTCGGTTTCGGTTTCGGCCAATTTCGGCCAAAAAAGTGATTTCGGCCGAGGTTTCGGTTTCGGCCAGAATCCGGCCGAAACCTTCGGCCGGGCCGAAAATACTTCGCGGCCTCTCGCGGCTCTCGCATCGGGAGCGCTCGGCTTAATTCGGACACGCTCGGCCGGGTAGGTATAGGTAATGCATCGGCAGCCGGCCCAGCTGGGACCAGCGACAGTAGTATGTATGAGTGTTGTTTATTTATTAAATTATTATTTACTTTTTAGAATCTGTTTGGCGACCGCTTTAGCCTAGTTGGTAGTGACCCTGCCTACGAAGCAAGAGGTCCTGGGTTCGAAACCCGGTAAGGGCATTTATTTGTGTGATGAGCACGAACATTTGTTCCTGAGTTATGGATGTTTTCTATGTATTTAAGTATTTATTTATCTATATAAGTATGTTTATCGTCATCTAGTACCCATAGTACAAGCTTTGCTTAGTTTGGGACTAGGTCGATTTGTGTAAGATTGTCCCCTAATATTTATTTATTTTATTTGTTACTGCATTTTATGCTGTGATTAATGAACAATACGTTTGATATTAGGATTGTGAATTTAGTTTAGACGTGATAAGAATAGGTTATTTGTTTTGAATAATATAATACCTATGCCAAGACATTTTTCATTAAAAATAATCGCCTTTTATTATGTTTAACAAAAAAAGTAACTGTTCTCATATAAGAAATCCTTGCAATAACCTTTTCCTTACGATCTGTACAGTAATTTTGAATATTTTGTTTGATATGATACGTCTTCAAAAATTTCGGTTTCGGTTTCGGTTTCGGCCGAAATCAGAAAAAAACCGAATATTCGGTTTCGGTTTCGGTTTCGGCTAAAAATCGTGTTTCGGTCGGACACTACCGCTAACCAATCTTCGCCAGACAAAACTACGCAGTTCCACGCCGCACGCCGCGCAGTTCGGTCGCTTGTTGAGTGAGTGCTGTGACGCGCCGCCCGCTCTATTCGCCCCCGTTTCGAATTCGATTCCGTAACGTGGCTATAAGCGCTCGGTACAAAGTAACTATGTACATATTATAATATTTTCTTTAATAATGGCGGCGTCACGAGAACGTGTGTATTGCAGTGTTTACGGGTGCCAAATTCAACGGTGATAAAACCAACATTGTAATTTTTTCAACTTCCTGCTGATGCTGAATGGTAAAATTAGTACATATTAGGTACTTTATTATTAGTCTATTAAAATTTGTCTAGGTACCTTCTCAACAAAATGTTAACCATAGTGATTTGTCTATTCTATTTATAGAAAATTACAAAGTAAAAGAGACATTTGGCGCATTTGACATTAATATTACTTGCTATATGTACATATTTTAATAAATCCTCCACTTTTAAACCTTATAGAGCAATCACATTTATTTAGAAAACGAATTTTCTATTAACAACTTAGGGATTAATTGAACGACTGAATGTATGAACGAGTGAATGCTTATCGACATTCTTATCGACATGGCCCTAACTCTAGCTGTTTCTAGATTGTTGTCTATGTGTGATGTACGTGTGACATGTATAGACATGATGTTTTTCAATGTGTCTATGGCGATCACTGTTGTGTTGACGAATTCGGTTTGTGTGCGTGTGTACAAACATTGCTGTTTTCATTTGTAGTTAAATTGCTTGTGTGTGAGTGCATTGCCCCCCCCCGCGAGTTTTGGCAGAAAAATTGTTTAGCAACCTACGGGCGATAACATCTCCTTTCAGTCTAATTACTCAAAGGCCTAAAATCATCTACAGGAAAACTTACATGAAGTCAATTATTTAAGAAAACATTATAAATGTATTTTTTTTATT
Organism: Archips crataeganus; assembly: GCA_947859365.1. NCBI lineage: Eukaryota > Metazoa > Arthropoda > Insecta > Lepidoptera > Tortricidae > Archips > Archips crataeganus. The sequence goes on from OX402058.1 coordinate 11,022,334, forward strand.
TTCCTACTATCCCATCAGTCATTATCGAACTTTGGAGCAAACGGGTTAACTTTGGATACCCTTACCTAAACCACCAGCAAGGTCAGCACGTCAGGATCAACATTATATAGATACCAAATAGATACCCACTGATTCACATATGCCTAATATGGAACTCTTGGTCCAGATACTGAAACTATGAACAGTCAGTGACGTGAGCAAAACATAGGTTTCACGAATTGTACCCACTTAATATGTTTGGTAAATGTAATTTTTTTGAAATTCTAAAATGCCGTACATTCAATATACAAAGACAAATATAACTGTCAATAAATATTTACTGTTTCCTTTGAGTATACATGAAATTTATGATGAATAACAGTAAACAGTGAGATAATTATTCAATTTGCTAAAATTATTCATCTTACACAAACAACTATCAGTGCGGTACAGTGGTATAGAAAGGTGCCCTCTTTACTCTTGCAAAACATAAGAATGAAGTCTCCAGTGAAGTGGCAAAACAACTTGCGTCAGAACATAGTCACAGATTGTTTACCACGATGTTATTGCAGGTTTGGAGAGGAAATTTAAACAAATACCTAAGTCAGAATGTGAATGTAATAAACCGAAACTGCTTTAGAGAAAATTAAGCAACAAAATATTCGTGACAAAAAAAACGTTTTGTAATTTTTCCGCTTAAGGAAAACTACTTAAAACCCATTCAATATAATCAATTTGGAAAACCAAATTTGTAGTATCAACATCAAGTAACGTTGCACCATAATGTGGAAGATCGAATAAGACACGAGGCATGATAACAATTATATCATTCGCCATTGTAGGTTAGAACAATATTGATATGACCAGATAAAAATCCAGTAAAAATATTTTTTCTATGAACTCTGATAGCAATGTTTAGTGAAGCAATTGACGTAAAATCGTTATCGTTATCACACTATGGTGGTATTGTAAAAAACTACTAGTCATTATAGTTTGTAGTTTACTGCATGGTATTTTAACTCGCTAACAACTTGCGTACCTATGTACGTACAAATGTGTCATAAAGTGACGTAGGTGTCACGAAACGAAGAAAAGATAGGAGATCGTTTTTTTTATCAAATATTATCATTAATACGAGTAAGAATACCAAACCTTGTTTCTGTAGTCTTAGTGATCTACTGAACTGATCTTGCCACGAAATAGGAATTTAATCAATTTCAGTATAAGTTTTCAAACATGATATTGAATTCAAACTGCCAATACAGATCTAACGTAGCCATTGACGAACTAATTTTGAAAGAGCTTGTAACAGTTTAATAACAGTGTAACAGTTTAATTTTTACGGAAGTTAACGGATATTTATATCCGCTTATTCAGTATAAAATGGTATGTTTATTTTGTATGTACGCAGAGTAGGTACTTTTTAAATGCGGCGCGAAAACAGTATATTTTTAACCGATCTTCGTCGCGTGACAATGAGTAAATTGTGTCTTTCTTTGGCAGTAGATAGGTACATAATTAAATACTACACAATACGATACCAATACCAAAGAAACAAAAAATCGTAAACTAAAATATTTATATTTTGAAGCTACAAAACCAATAGTTTGTCAGGACCTACTATTTAGTAGGTACCTAAAAGCCTGTACCTATTTAGGTATTAGCTTTTGGTGATATTGTAACAATAACGTCCTTGTATACCATCAAGGTTTTTCCCCGAACCTTGTGAAGTATAACTAATGTAAAATCTAAGAAGCCATTTATAAATAGAAGTTTAATCACGTTTATTATTTTGTACTTCCGGCTATTACAAAAATATCAATAGCGAACGCAAATGCAAATGCGAATGCCCTTGCGCCGTGCGCTGACGCTGTCAACGTTCTCGGTACTAGAATGAAAAACACTTGTCATAATCGCTATTTCGCAGAAGGTGTGTAGAGCTAAAGTACATATTTATTAAACACTGGTCAGCGGTTTATTTAGTATGTACGATAGTCCAATCACGAAACCACAAATTTTATTTTAAATCGACTTCGTTTGTAGGTATGTTTATTGTTTGTTGCCTCATAGTCTGGTCAACATGTACTTACCTTTTTGCATGAAATTTTTGTATATTCACCGAAAATTACGATCAAGGTGTCATTCGATTCGGAATATTATGTAGATAGTTTAAGTAAAGGTCCCAAAAGGGGCTGATAAAAATTAAAAAAGTTATAAACAATTTAATAAAAAAAATAGGGTTTTGTTTATTTTCAAATATCTCGGTAACCATTAAAGATATTTGAATGTGCGCAGTGTGGGATCATTGTAGATTGGGTACTGATATAGACAAACAGACAAAAAAATTTATGCTTTTCGCAATTTTTCCTTTATCTGTTCTATAAGACCTTGCTTCATACCAAATTTCAAGATTCTGAGTTCACGGGAAGTACCCTGTAGGTTTTGATTCCCTTGCGAGTGTCGACAATTTGCGGAAAATTGCGGCATAAAAGGCTATATCTTTAAATTGCGTTAAAAATTTATGCTTTTCGCAATTTTTCCTTTATGTGTGCTATAATACGTTGCTTCGTACCAAATTTCAAGATTCTGAGTTCACGGGAAGTACCCTGTAGGTTTTGATTCCCTTGCGAGTTTCGAAAATTTGCGGAAATTTGCGGCATAAACGGCTGTATCTTTTGATTGCGTTGGCTTAGAAGTTTGATTTTTTTACAGCTCCAAGGAACCGTAGACCTGAGTAGTTGATATAAATTTCAGCGTGATACCTCCACGCGTTCCTGAGAAAAAGGATCTTGACAGACAGACGGACGGACAACAAAGTGATCCTATAAGGGTTCCGTTTTTTCCTTTTGAGGTACGGAACCCTAAAAATGAGTTGAAAAAAAAATACAAAAAGATACTTCACTAACTTGTTAAAAGTTTAATTTCATTTGATAATACGAATTGAAATAGCAAAGCATAGTTTGCTATTATAACCGATTTCTGGATTCAATCAAAAGGAATAAAAGTGATGTACCTATAGTGTAGAAGTGCTACGCGGCGCTACGACGTAGCCTGCCTTTTTACCTTCCTACTAAAAATATGTTGTGTACACGATTTTGCACTAAAGATGCTGTTAATTTAACGCAATGTAAAAACACATTCCTCAACGACGTAATATCGTATTATTACACCCAACCCCATTACATATCATGTTATTACCTTGCATTATACGTTATACATGAGAATACGTAAACGTAAGAGTCACGTTCGCTGCGTCGTGACTTGCGACCCAGACGGAGTGACCTTTGTTACGCAGCCTTCATCATCAGGTACTAAGAGGGGGATGTACGTGAAAGGCTTATAAGAGAAGTTATAACACCAAGTACTTCTAACATAAATCTTAGGGAGATATCGTTTCGACGCGTGTTACGTAAGTAGAGAGGGGTATTCGTTAAAGTACGCCTACGGAGGCTCCGCCAGACGCCTTGCAGGCGAGCCTCCCACACTGCGGGCCACCCCACGCTTGCAGCGGCACTGCACCACGCACGACCTCTGGCCTTTACGTCCCCTCCACCCCCTATCCCCCCTCTTCCCTGCGCTGCATTCTACGGTAACTGCGCCATATAATTGCGGTTATCTAGGTAACCCACTGACCTTTTAATTTGACTAAACGTGGTACGGTTTTTAGGCTCGTAAATATGATGCGTAAAATTCACACAAGTAATTATGCACGTGCGGTGAACGTGTGCGTTGTTGAACTATCGAGCACGCAATTAAATTACGAAGCGTTTTTTTTTATTGGAGGGGCAAAGTCCACTTATTAAACAATGTTTACTAATTCAAGACTATTTAGGTAAAGGTGTGATTTAAGCATTTTCGATTCTCAGTATAAATACTAGGGGCGTTCAATAAAAAGTGAGAATGAGTATGTTATAAACAACTTTTACTAAATGTCATTTTATTTTTCGACATAGTCACCTTTTAGCATAATACACTTAGTATATCTTTTTTCTAAACTTAAAATTCCATTTTTAAAAAAGGTCTCATCTTGAGGACTTTAAAAATCTTGTACTGCAGCGACTACCGCGTCGTCGTCTTCAAATTTCTGGCCTCTCAGGTATTGTTTCAATCTCGGAAATAGGTAGAAATCACTGGAAGCGAGATCTGGTGAATACAGAGGATGCTTAAGGATATCGAACCCAGCATCACGAATTGCAGCCATTGCAACGGCGGACTTGTTTGCTTGTGGAACAGCACAACTTTCGAGAGTTTACCTCGCCGATTTTCGCGGATCTCATTGCGCAATGTTGCTATTTGTTTGGCGTATAATGTGCCCGTAATAGTGGCTCCATGCTCGAGATACTCAATCATTAATACCCCTTTACCATCCCAAAAAACAGAGCCCATGACCTTACCGGCAGATGGGCTCACCTTGAATTTCTTCGGAGTTGGAGATGATGGCCTTTTCCATGTCATAGACTGCAGTTTCGTTTCTGGGTCGTAATGATGGAGCCATGTTTCGTCCATTGTTATAAATCGCGCCAAAAAAAGTTCCCGGTCTTGCTGCATCAGGTTCAAAGCTTCTTGACAAATCTCTAGTCTAGTTTGTTTTTGCGTGTCAGTAAGCATTCTTGGTACCCAACGCGCAGATACCTTTTTCATACCCAAGCGTTCATGTAAAATATTATGCACGCTCCCCGTTGAAATCTTTACATTTTCAGCAATAAAACGAACCGTGACACGACGATCCGCCAAAACTGAGTTTTCGACTTTTTTCACAATTTCTTCAGTTACTGCTGTAGTAGGGCGTCCGGAGCGGGGGTCGTCCATTGTCGATGTTCTTCCACGTCTAAATTCGGCGCACCAACGTGCGACTGTCGAATACGGAGGAGCATTAGACCCTAAAGTGTCCCGCAAATCCAAATTGACTTGGTCCGTAGAAAAATTTTTCAAACACAAGTATTTGATAACGGCGCGCAGTTCAATTTTCTCCATTTTCGCTAACGTACTCAATAGCATTGCAAAGAAATTACCGTATATATTTTTAAACAAAAGACAGTTAGTTTGTTTTTTCATAGCAATCAGCTAGATAGATTAGCTTTACCGGCCAGTATTTAATTTCGTAATATTAAAAGAGTTTGCATCTCATTCTCACTTTATATTGAACGCCCCTCGTATACTAATGGTCTCAAAGTGGCCAATAAATTCTTATGAAGCAAAAATAATGGCACGCGCGAATAAAACATAAGACGCGATCAATTTTAAATTAGTCACATAATTTTAATATTACAGCTAGATTCAGAAGTCTATAACGATTTAGGCACGCATCCCTCTGGGGTATTAGCGTAGTCCCAAAGACTCAACAAGGTCTACGTAATGACAATCCATAATCCAAACATCAGGAGATAATCGCTTGTGATATACGAGATAGCTACATTGCTCGGTTACACAGCCTCGACCTCCTTCACTCGGATTTCCGTCATAAGCAAATGACATCGGATGAAAATTTACTTCGATCGTTTTCTGTCAATAGTCGTTCATGCAATAACGAGCGAAGGTTCTCGTGTTATAAACTGCGCAATTTCCTGTCGCACGTCACGAGCCTCGTGAGCTAAGGCGTGGGCGGAAAAGGCGGTTTTCATTTTCATGAAAATATTGCATTCATAATCGACACGTGTAGCCCGAACATTTTACCAAGTCAATAGATGCTACACAACTTGCTTCTCGAAAATAAATTTATGAACAATTATTAAATTAGCCTGTTGTAGGGCAGATTTGAAGCCACGCCAATTTTTAGGAATAAAAAACGGCGAACAGAACTTTTAGAAGAATAAAAAAACACATAAGTGACAGCGACGAGGTAGTAAAGTAAAAACATATCTTTAAACTCCCATACTCTTCCACATCCCTGTTTTGTATTATTGACTTTGAATTAACTTTAAACCCTATCCAGTAAAAAATCAAAATCGAACTTCTATGTTAAAAGTCACGCGTAGTCATGTATAAACGTGTGGGCTTTTCTTTTTGTTTTCATAAAATCAAATTCCTTTTCCTTTTAAACTTGTGACACGCATTTTTGTTTCCAAACATTGAATTGCAACACTTAGTCATAATATCGGTAACAAGTAATTTTGGTACAAATGCCAAAATGCTTAAAATGTTTAGATGTAACATTGTCAAAAACCGGCCAAGTGCGAGTCGGACTCGCGCACCGAGGGTTCCGTGTAAATTTATCTATACCTATAAAACAGTACCGTGACTAACTGACTGACTGAATGACTGACTGACTGACTGACTGACTGACAGACAACGCACAGCCTTAACTACTGGGGCTAGAGACTTCAAATTTGGCACACATGTACAGTCGAGTTCTCCAATATCTGTACAGCCAACCGTTCATAAATATATAAACATGAACCTTATGTTACGGTAATAAGGTCTATGTATAGATATTTATGAACGGTTGGCTGTACAGATATTGGAGAACTCGACTGTACCTTGAGTATTGTAGAGGTGCACTAAGGAAGGATTTTTCGAAATTCCCACGGGATAGGGAAATAACTAAGCTTTCTTTGTTTATTTGTTTGTAGCGGAATCTCTGAAACTAATGAGCCGATTTTAAAAATTCTTTCAGAATTGAAAGCTACACTATCCTTGATTGACATAGGTTACTTTTTATCGGGGAAAATGCAAAATTCCCACGGGATAGAAATAAATTAATACAATTTCGGGGCTGATTTTAAAAATTCTTACATATTATGTGATATGACTATCCCTGATTGACAAAGGCTATACTTTTTATTCGGGAAAATTCAAAATTCCCAAGGGATAGAAAAATTTGAAACCAACTTTGGGGCAGAGTTTAAAAATTCTTTCACTAATAGTAAGCTACAGCATCCTTGATTAGCACAGGGTTCTTTTTCCTGTAAAATGCAAAATTCCCACGGGATAGAAATAAGTAAATTCAACTTTGGCACTGATTTTAAAAATTCCTTCACATTATATGATATGACTATCCCCAATTGACAAAGGCTACATTTTCTTCGGGAAAATACAAAATTCCCACGGGATAGAAAAATTTGAATTCAATTTTGGGGCTGATTTTAAAAATTCTTTCACCAATAGTAAGCTACAGTATCACTGTTTGACATCGGGTACTTTTTTCCGGGAAAATGCAAAATTCCCACGGGATAGAAATAAGTAAATTCAACTTCGGCACTGATTTTAAAAATTATTTCATATGATATGATATGAATATATCCCCAATTGACATAGGATAACTTTTCTTCGGGAAAATGCAAAATTCCCGCGGGATAGAAATAAGTGAATTGAACTTGGGGCTGATTTTTCAAATTAATTCATTAATAAAAAGCTACACTCTGGTTTTCAAAATAGGTTAAAATAGTTATTTCTATCCCGCGGGAACTTTACTTTGCACTTTCCCGGGATAAAATAAGCCTGTTTCAATCAGGCACACGCCTCCCAGAACAAACTGACTTGAGCCGTAGTTCCCACGTGGGCCCAGCGTGGTTTGGGCACTTCATACACACCATTGAATTTCTTCTCGGGTGTGTGGAGCTTTCCTCGCGATATTTTCCTTCACTGTAAAGCTCATGGTAAACTTCAAACGAAATTCAGCACACGAATTCGGAATAACTCAAGAGGTCCAAGCCCGGGCTCAAACCCATGACCCTCTGCTTAAGAGACCATAGGTTAAACCACTAGGTCACCGCGGCTTACCGGCTTTTGAATTCACTTATTCAAATTCCGCGGGAACCTTGCATTTTCCTGGCATTATCCTATGTGTTAATCAACGTAATAAACTACCTGTGTGCCAAGTTTCATGCAAACAAATAACGTTATTGTCTTCGCGTACGAAGTCGCGGGCAAAAGCTAGTATGTATCTATGAACATCCATCTTAGCAGACCCCTGCTCCTAAGCAAAATGTGCGTATTGTGGGATCATTACAATTATCATTGGTTACTGATATAGACAGATAGAGAAAAAAAATTATGCTTTTCGTAATTATTCCTTTATCTGTGCTATAAGACCTTGCCTCGTAACAAATTTCAAGATTCTGAGTTCACGGGAAGTACCCTGTAGGTTTTGATTCCCTTGCGAGTAGTTGCGAATTTGAAAATATGCGGCTTAAATTGCTGTTTCTTTTGATTGCGTTGACATAGAAGTTTGATTTTGTTATAGCTTAAAGGTATTATAGACCTGAGTATTTTATATGAATTTCAATTCAATACCTCTACGCGTTCATGAGGAAAGGGGTAGTAACTTTAATTTTTTTTTTTTTATATGATGAACTAAAAATTTACGGTTTTCGCAATTTTCCCTTTATCTGTGCTATGATACCTTGCTACGTACTAAATTTAAATATTCTGAGTTCACGAGAAGTAAGTACCCTGTAGGTTTTGATTCCCTTGCGAGTGTCGAAAATTTGCGGCATAAATAGATTGGTTACTGATATAGACAGACAGACAAAAAATTATGCTTTTCGCAATTTTTCCTTTATCTGTGCTATAAGACCTTGCTTCGTACCAAATTTCAAGATTCTGAGTTCACGGGAAGTACCCTGTAGGTTTTGATTCCCTTGCGAGTAGTTGCGAGTTTGAAAATATGCGGCTTAAATTGCTGTTTCTTTTGATTGCGTTGACATAGAAGTTTGATTTTGTTACAGCTTAAAAGTATTATAGACCTGAGTATTTGATATGAATTTCAATTCAATACCTCTACGCGTTCATGAGGAAAGGAATGGTAACTTTAAATTTTTTAAAATATTTTTTTTATATGATGTGACTAAAAATTTACGGTTTTCGTAATTTTTCCTTTATCTGTGCTATAATACCTTGGTACGTAGGGTCGGTTCCCTAACTTAAGTATCCACTTTTCCATACTAACTGCATAGAAAAGTGGATACTTATGTTAGGGAACCGACTGTACCAAATTTCAATATTCTGAGTTTACGAGAAGTACCCTGTAGGTTTTGATTCCCTTGCGAGTGTCGAAAATTTGCGGCATAAATAAATTGGTTACTGATATAGACAGACAGACAAAAACTATGCTTTTCGCAATTTTTCCTTTATCTGTGCTATTAGACCTTGCTTCGTACCAAATTTCAAGATTCTGAGTTCACGGGAAGTACCCTGTAGGTTTTGATTCCCTTGAGAGTGTCGAAAATTTGCGGCATAAATAGATTTGTTACTGATATAGACAGACAGACAAAAAAAATTATGTTTTTCGCAATTTTTCCTTTATCTGTGCTATAAGACCTTGCTTCGTACCAAATTTCAAGATTCTGAGTTCACGGGAAGTACCCTGTAAGTTTTGATTCCCTTGCGAGTTTCGAAAATATGCGGAAATTTGCGGCATAAACGGCTGTATCTTTTATTTGCGTTGGCTTAGAAGTTTGATTTTTTCACAGCTCCAAGGGACAGTAGACCTGAGTATTTAATATAAATTTCAGCTTGATACTTCCACGCGTTCCTGAGAACAAGGGTCTTGACAGACAGACGGACGGACGGACAACAAAGTGATCCTATAAGGGTTCCGTAGTCAACTAGGAACCCTTATAGTTTCGCCATGTCTGTCCGTCTGTCTGTCTGTCTGTCTGTCCGCGGCTAAGCTCAGAGACTGTTAGTACTAGAAAGCTGTAATTTGGCATGAAAATATATATCAGTCACGCCGACAAAGTGAACCCTACCTTGGGCGTGTCCGACACGCTCTTGGCCGGTTTTTATTTCCTTTTGAGGTACGGAACCCTAAAAAGTACTAAATGTTTGTGCCACCAAGCTATTTTATCTGTTTATTTTAGGGGCATAACATGCTTTGGCCAACATGTTCTTTAAGTCAGAATGTCGTTGTGTCTGGAAGTTTTTACAACAGAATACTCTGGGGTCAAAATGTACTAAATGCGATTGACTGAATGGGCTCCAATGAGAAATGTCAATACATTAATATACCTTTTTGAATTTTGTACATTTTGACACAGGGATTATCGAACCCATTGAGCATTTTCGGATCTTGGCCATTTATCTTCTGTTCGTTTTTTCTATTATACACGTTGATTTTTAATTGGTATAGGTACAGGAATAACAAAAAGCGATAAAGTCGGCCATACTGAATAACTTTTCTCATGGGACCAATACGAAAATCGGGAAAAAAAATCCGTGTTTCTATACATGGAGGCTGGTGAGGCCCTGAAGTTTTCTATGAAATAGCTGATTTTTTTTCCCGATTTTCGTATTGGTTCCATGGGAAAAGTTATTCAGTATGACCGACTTTATCGCTTTTTGTCATTCCTGTATACCAATTAAAAATCACCGTGTATAATTAGGCTCTTAGGTTTTTGTGGCATCAAATTATTTTGTCTTTTGTTCATTATGACATGTTTACATTTACATACTTTTTGACTGTTGTACATTTTGATAGTGAGCTATTTTGAACCAGTGTATATTTAGACATGAGATGATGAATACAACAACGGGGCTATAAAATTGGGTAGTCACAATACCTGCCAATACAGCTGACAATGCACAGCACGTGTTTGTACTCACCTGAAACAAATTGGGTTTAACGTAAGAAAAACAAGTCAGCGCAATTTTTTTTATGTAGTTTTACAAAATCGTATTTTTTAACACTTTTCAATGATTCACCGATGACCGGTGCATGTAGAGTGCAATATTTTTTCAACACAGGTACTTAAAAATCCGAGCAGATTCAAAGGTTGCAGCTGGTGACTCCAGAATAGTAGTTCCACACAAATCCGGACAGATGGTATCCCTGTTTGTAGTTCACGCACGGCAGCTATCCGAAGCAAATACGGTAAATATATATATCTGTGCACGTTCAAGAAATATTTTATCACCAACATTCATACAATGTTATGACAGATCTGTGCAGTAAATGCGTCACTGCACTTTTTTATCACCGTATCTAAAAACAGGGATTAATCTCAGTACGGTGCCGTAGTCAGTACAGTAATGGAGTGATGTTATCATAAGCTCCCATGTACATAACTATTGCGTACACTTGTAAGCGTCACTGATAACAATTTGCATAACTTGGTGCATTTCGATAAGCATATAAAAAAATCTTTTACTAGACTAAGAAACTTAAGGGACGTACATTCACCATCATATATACATAGGGAGCTGTCTAGGTGCTCACAAATATTGAATACGACCGATTTGTCTCTCAAGTAAGGACGTGTTCAGATATTTTTGACCACCTAGACAGTTTCGATGTTTATGATGGCGACTGTAAACAGGGGGGACTTTAATGTTTACATTATTTCACAGGAGTTCATTGCAAAGAGTCTAGCAGGCTATCAGGCTAAGCTAATAAGAATGGCCCCCAAGAGGGATTTGGTTTAGCGTTTCCAACAATATATTATCTATATCTATTGCCAATATTATCGTGACCTCGAAAAATAGTCACAATATCGATGGTATACACATTCAATTGCAGCTGACGACCAAATCAAGAAACTTACAATCTGACATTTTGATTTTTTTACAGATAGAGTGCTTCTAAGTGAAGTCTGCATACGTCAATGGCGACCAAATGTGTCAACCAATCCTCTTCCTGTGGTGTAGCCACTGATCATCATGGACCAACTCCTACAGACATACGAGGGGCGTTCAATATAAAGTGAGAATGAGATGCAAACTCTTTTAATATTACAAAATTAAATACTGGCCGGTAAAGCTAATCTATCTAGCTGATTGCTATGAAAAAAAAAACTAACTGTCTTTTGTTTAAAAAAATATACGGTAATTTCTTTGCAATGCTATTGAGTACGTTAGCGAAAATGGAGAAAATTGAACTGCGCGCCGTTATCAAATACTTGTGTATGAAAAATTTTTCTACGGACCAAGTCAATTTGGATTTGCGGGACACTTTAGGGTCTAATGCTCCTCCGTATTCGACAGTCGCACGTTGGTGCGCCGAATTTAGACGTGGAAGAACATCGACAATGGACGACCCCCGCTCCGGGCGCCCTACTACAGCAGTAACTGAAGAAATTGTGAAAAAAGTCGAAAACTCAGTTTTGGCGGATCGTCGTGTCACGGTTCGTTTTATTGCTGAAAATGTAAAGATTTCAACGGGGAGCGTGCATAATATTTTACATGAACGCTTGGGTATGAAAAAGGTATCTGCGCGTTGGGTACCAAGAATGCTTACTGACACGCAAAAACAAACTAGACTAGAGATTTGTCAAGAAGCTTTGAACCTGATGCAGCAAGACCGGGAACTTTTTTTGGCGCGATTTATAACAATGGACGAGACATGGCTCCATCATTACGACCCTGAAACGAAACTGCGGTCTATGACATGGAAAAAGCCATCATCTCCAACTCCGAAGAAATTCAAGGTGAGCCCATCTGCCGGTAAGTTCATGGGCTCTGTTTTTTGGGATGGTAAAGGGGTATTAATGATTGAGTATCTCAAGCATGGAGCCACTATGACGGGCACTTTATACGCCAAACAAATAGCAACATTGCGCAATGAGATCCGCGAAAAACGGCGAGGTAAACTCTCGAAAGTTGTGCTGTTCCACCAGGACAATGCCCCGGCACACAAGTCCGCCGTTGCAATGGCTGCAATCCGTGATGCTGGGTTCGATATCCTTAAGCATCCTCCGTATTCACCAGATCTCGCTCCCAGTGATTTCTACCTATTTCCGAGATTGAAACAATACCTGAGAGGCCAGAAATTTGAAGACGACGACGCGGTAGTCGCTGCAGTACAAGATTTTTTAAGTACTCAAGATGAGACCTTTTTTAAAAATGGAATTTTAAGTTTAGAAAAAAGATATACTAAGGGGCTGTTTCACCACCCATTGATTAATTTTAAGTGACGGATAAATGTGATGCCGTCTCCGTCTATTCAAACAAAACAAACAGAGACAGCATCACATTTAACCGTCAAATAAATTTAGTCAATGGATGGTGAAACAGGGGGTAAGTGTATTATGCTAAAAGGTGACTATGTCGAAAAATAAAATGACATTTAGTAAAAGTTGTTTATAACATACTCATTCTCACTTTTTATTGAACGCCCCTAGTACCTTAGATGGACTGTACTCATTTGGCACTACTACTTTATTGAAACTTATTATTTTTTTGACATGACGCACCATGATATTTGAAAATGTTTTTAAATTTATACGTAGTTGACAATTACTTGTCACGTAATTTTTTAGTGACGCATGAAACAAGTTTTTTTTCATCTAAGTTTAAGGACATGAATGTGTCTAAAAATATGCATTATTAAACCCAGAATGGAAAGGATAGAATATCCTTCTCAATATTCTGACTTTATTTGGTTACTCTCGCTTGCCTGGTATAGCTAAAATAACAGTTTAAAAATTACCTTGATTTTATCACATATTCGTGAATAAAATTGAAACAAAAGAAGATCGAAGGCTAATATTTGGCATACAGTTTTCTTAGGTCCTGCCACTACTCCACCTAAAAGTGTAACGAAATCCCTCGTGGGGGCGGGGGCGCCATGCTAGACTATTTTATATCCGCCCGAACGAAGTCATGGGCAAAAGCCAGTTTTATACATAATAGAATAATATATGTAGATAGTTACAATGTTTTATAATTTCCAACATGTACAAAGTCAAACTCCTTATCAGGAATTTTATAGTTTTATAGTTCTAAACTCTATTTAAAAGTCGTAACCGAAGTACATACTATTTTCGATTCGTAACTTCTTGGATTGATTTACGTTCATACTAAATGACGTCAAGTCATTGATCGTTGTAGAAAATGGCCGGAAATTGCATGCACAACTATTGTTGTCCTTACAACCGCCAATGTCTACACTACCACACTGTGGCCAGAAAACGTATCAATAGTTCATTATCATGATTGTGTAACTGTTTGCACGTGAATACTAAGAACGCTGGGTTTTCAAGTTAAAACGTCAATGCACGTTTGTCTACTTTATTTACTCGTTACGTCTATTGCAAGTTCTTGGAAATACTATTATCGCTAGATAAGGTAAAAAACAGAATTCCTAAAGTATTATTGTTTAATTACAACATTAAAATAAAACAACTTTAAGTTTTATCTCGTCTTACATTTATGTAATAACTAAACCTTTAAGCAAAAATACCTACACACTTCATTTTGTATGAGTTCATTGTCCATTGATACTATCAGTGTATTCAAGATTGATTTATACGGCATGATACCACACGAATAGTGGGGGTATAACGTTATTAATTGCACTATGCAACGAGGGATCAGCGCGGATAGTAGAGGCGAGGGGTGGCGCGAGACATACGGGGATGGGGTGCAGGGTGTACTACCGACGCGAGTCGCGACGGAGGCGACGGGCGCGGCGCTACGTCACTCACGGCGCCACGTGCCGATCAATAGTGACGTCGTAGTGGCGGCGGCGGCGGGGAGCCTGCGCGCGCACCTCCCCGGTACACTCCGACCTACTTAGCCTTTACGTTTCACGTAGCCGCTACGTAACGCGATCGAACGTTTGAGAATGGGGGCGAGTGGGTGAAATGGCGCAGGCGCGGGCGCGAACTTGGCAGACGATGCGCTCTGCAGCGTGGCCTACATAGCAGGCCAGCCTCATTATGAACCTGATTGCAGTTAATTTCACAATATATTACAAAACAACCTAACCTAAATTCAATTCTTACGAACGGCTTTCTACGAATGGACGCGCTTGAAAGGCTGCACTGAAAGATGATTATTTCGTAACTGTACCGTTACTTTCAAGACAAACTTTACCTACTAGGTACTAGATGAGATTTCAAAGCAAGCAAAGTTCCTTGATTTCTATACAGTTGCCACCATAAACATCGGAACATTCAAGGTGGTCAAAAATATCTGAACACAACCGTATTGTCAATCGCGTATGTGCGTGTTCAGATATTTTTGAGCACCTCGACTGCTCCGATATTTATGGTGGCGACTGTACATAAATGATCGATTTTTATTTGAAACATTGATATTATTTATTTATTTATTTTATTTATTTCCACATTTGATTGCGTTAGCTTAGAAGTTTGATTTTTTCACAGCTCCAAGTGACAGTAGATCTGAGTATTTGATATAAATTTCAGCTTGATACCTCCACGCGTTCCTGAGAAAAAGGGTCTTGACAGACAGACGGACGGACAACAAAGTGATCCTATAAGGGTTCCGTTTTTTCCTTTTGATGTACGGAACCCTAAAAACATCAAATTATCTCACTTAAATAAAATAAAATGTTGTAAATAATTGCTTAAAATCAAAGTTTTTAGAAGAACCTTCGTTATCATTTTCTTTATTGAAATATGAAATATGTTAGTACATTGCAGATAATTTCTCGGCACTGACCGTTTAATACTTAACCACGATTCATATTTTATACATACGTATTTTTTAACAGCTACGGCAATTTGATAACGCGAAAATGATGTGAGTTATTGACAGATTTGTCAGATATGATATTAATCTTAATATATAAAAGAAGAAACTGACTGACTGACTGACTGACTGACATATCAACGCACAGCCCAAACCACTGGGCCTAGAGATTCAAAATTTGGCATGTAGGTTCCTTATAAGGTCTAGGGGTGCACTAAGAAAGGATTTTTCAAAATTCACTCCCTAAGGGGGTGAAACGGGGGTCCAAAGTTTGTATGGGGAAACAAGATTAGTTCGACTATTTTATTCGAAACTTCACAGAAGTACTCCTAATGATAAATGAGTAAGCACGTGTTTCAGGTTTTTTGGGAATTCAACCCCTAAAAGGGGGGAAAGGGGTAACAAAGTCTGAAAATGAACATGGGTGTTGTTTCTATGGTTTATCGGGTCGCTGGTTATGAAAACAACAGCGGTTTTAAAATCCGACGTGGCAGACGTAAAATACCATCTCCCTGGATGGGGTGCGATGGGGTTGAAATATCTAAATAAACTAAAAGACTGTTGATATATCAACGCACAGCCCAAACCACTGGACCTAGAGACTTGAAATTTTGCACATAGATACCTTATATAATGTAGGCATCCACTAAGGAAGGATTTTTGGGAATTCCCACGGGAAAGGGAAAAAACGGGATTTATATATTCGATTCCGAGTGACCCTATCTCGGTAACTATAATAACTAGACTCTTCAAATTTGATACACAAGTAGGTATTACATTATTTAAAACATTAAATTCAGGATTTTTCAAAATTCCCACGGGATAAGGAAAACTCGGGATTTATATATTCAGTTCAACGGGATCCTATGAACTATAATAACTAGACTCTTCAAATTTGGCATAGATGTAGGTAATTATAAATTCCCATGGGATAAGGAAAAAACGGGATTTTTCGTTTTACTGGTCGTAGAAAGCTGAAATTCGGCATGTAGGTTGTTTGGGGAGTGTTGAGCTGGATTGAGAGAGGACTTTTCAAAATTCCTACGGGAACGGGAAAAACAGGATTTTTCGTTTTACAGATCGTAGAAAGTTGAAATTCGGCATGTAGGTTGCTTGGGGAGTGTAGATGAGCATTGAGAGAGGACTTTCCCAAATTCCCACGGGAACGGGAAAAAACGGGATTTTTCGTTTTACTGGTCGTAGAAAGCTGAAATTCGGCATGTAGGTCGTTTGGGGAGTGTAGAGGAGCATTGAGAGAGGACTTTCCAAAATTCCCACGGGAACGGGAAAAACGGGATTTTTCGTTTTACTGGTCATAGAAAGCTGAAATTTGGCAAGTGGGTTCCTTGGGGAGTGTAGGGGAGCAAAGAAAACATTTCCCGAAATTCTTACGGAAACGGGAAAAAACGGGATTTTAGGTTTTACTGGTTGTAGAAAGCTAAAATTTCAAAATTCATAAGTTTATACTGTAAGTAGGCCGCAAAGGGCACTTTAATCGAATTCTAAAAAAGGAGGAGGTTATGCATTCCACTTTATGATTTTTTTTATGTAGATATGTTCACCGATTTCTCGGTCAATTGTGGACCTGCTTGCTTGCTTGCCTGTATGCTTGCTTGCTTGATAACTTGGTTCTTTGGAATACTCATAGTACACGCGAGCGAAGCCGCGGGCAAAAGCTAGTATCTTAATATATAAAAGAAGAAACTGACTGACTGACTGACTGACATATCAACGCACAGCCTATACCACTGGGCCTAGATATTCCAAATTTGGCATGTAGGTTCCTTATAAGGTCTAGGGGTGCACTAAGAAAGGATTTTTCAAAATTCACTCCCTAAAGGGGTAAAAAGGGGGTTCAAAGTTTGTATCGGGAAACAAGATTAGTTCGACTATATTATTCGAAACTTCACAGAAATACTCCTAATGAGAAATGAGTAAACACGTGTTTCAGGTTTTTTGAGAATTCAACCACTAAAAGGGGGGGAAAGGGGTAACAAAGTCTGAAAATCAACATGGGTGTTGTTTCTATGGTTTATCGGGTCGCTGGTTATGAAAACAACAACGGTTTTAAAATCCGATGTGGCATACGTAAAATACCATGTCCCTGGATGGGGTGCGATGGGGTTGAAATGTCTAAATATCAATATGGGTGTCGTTTTTAATGTATAGCCCAAACCACTGGACCTAGAAACTTGAAATTTTGCACATAGATACCTTATACAATGTAGGTATCCACTAAGGAAGGATTTTTGGGAATTCCCACGGGAACGGGATTTATATATTGGATTCCGAGTGACCCTATCTCAGTAACTATAATAACTAGACTCTTCAAATTTGATACACAAGTAGGTATTACATTAGTTAAAACATTAATTTCAGGATTTTTAAAAATTCTCACGGGATAAGGAAAAAACGGGATTTCTCGTTTTACTGGTCGTAGAAAGCTGAAATTCGGCATGTAGGTTGCTTCGGGAGTGCAGAGGAGCATTGAGAGAGGACTTTACAAAATTCCCACGGGAACGGGAAAAAACGGGATTTTTCGTTTTACTGGTCGTAGAAAGCTGAAATTCCGACCGAGACCGAGAAACTGCAGTCGTTTTATTTTTATCTCTTCTTGTTTACTGGAAATATTTTTTTAAGTGTTTGAGATGACATTTGTGAGATTTAATGGCTGACAAGCGGTTCGTGCTCAGTACTTAGTAGAAATAGAAAAAAAAACGAAGTCAATTGTCAATGTCAAATGAAATCTAACCGTTTGCGTTCCGTTTACTTTGCATTGTCCAAAAAGCAGTTCCAAAATAATGATCGAAAATATTAAATCGTGATTCAATTATCGTGCATAAGTCGTGGAGAAATGCGGTAAAATTGAAAATCCGGATTTTGTGCGGAGGTCGTTAAAAATAGTCCAAAAATCACACCAAAACGCAAAGCAAACGAAACGCAAACGGTTTGACATAGACAAAAGTGACAGATGACTTCGTTTTTTTTTCTGTTTCTACTAAGTACTGAGCACGAACGGCTTGTCAGCCATTAAATCTCACAAATGTTAACTCGAACACTTAAAAAAATATTTCCAGTAAACAATAGGAGATGAAAATAAAACAGTTGCAGTTTCTCGATCTTCAGAACGCCGACTGTCGAAAAAAAATATAATTAGCACCACTTAAAAAAACTTTACTTAGCCAATTAAAACGTCAAAATCGAAAAAAAAAAATCAAGGTTAAAGATTAAGATTAAGATTTTATTATTAGGTATCAAAATATGTAGGAAATTGCAGTTAAATGTTTTAGGTGAACCAAAATAAATAAATCTACAATCGAGGTAACTTTTTTGTGTGTTTGTTTTCGGTTTTTAGGGGGTAACTAAACCGGTTTGAAAAATTATTCCACAGAGGGAAGCTACATTATCCCAGGTCAACATATTATTATGATTACCGTGGGACGCAGACAATGTTGCAGGCACAGACAAAGTCATCATAAATAAGTAAAACCCCACAAAGAGCATCTGGTTTTTGAAAGAGTTAATAAAGGGCAACCTTCCATTACCCTGGAGCGAAAATTCGGCTACATTTTTTTTTCTTACCAACCCTGAAGTTTTCAAGTTCGTTGTTGCCTTGAAACGCGGTCTGTGTATTTAAAGGTTTTCTCAGAAACAGCTATCTGCGCTGCTGAAAGAAAATAGTCGAGTAACTTCATTCTTGGGCAATATAAAATACAGACTGGATATCCAATTCGAGCAAAGAATTAAACTAGACCTAGGGTTTAGTGGCGTAATCATTAATGATCGTTATCGTTAATTAATTAACGGCATATTTTAAGTTACACTTAATTGAAAGCCTGTAATTAATTTCTGAAAAATTACCGAGCAGCAATGTAACGTGTAAATGTAATCCAAGTAGCTGTCCAAAAACCACTGGTTAGTGATATTAATTATTTACATACCGTTACCTAACTGCTTTGTTGATAAATACTCGTATGCATGTCTGGGGGGTGGTGGGAGACTGGTCAAGACCGGGATACATGGAACCGTAAGAGGGAGGCCTTTGCCGAGCAGTGGGACAGACAGACTCTTAATAATTACTTAATAAATAAATACTTAACTGCACAATAAAACCACACATTCATAATGTTGTGTGGTTATTTCACTAGCCTACACTATACCACTTAGATATGTAAATTATGGAAATACTAAGTATTTGTTTATCAACAAGCAATTGACATTATCTCGTGCCATTTTAACAGTCACGACAGCAATTGGCATTGATCACTTTTTTACAATGTAGTCTAATTCCAAAACCATTTCGAGGAATAGGTTAATTAAATCATTTTATATCATTTTAGTAAAAAAATACTAAATGATCGTGTGTATTTTTGCAAAATAATGTTTGACCTTTATAGTGGCCTTTTTAACTTTGAAATTCTGTACAAAACTCGTACGAACAAATCCAATATGGCGACCCTGCGTTCAATAATGAAACAACAAGTAGGTTGCTAGATCTATATTTTAACAAAATCATAAAAATAACATCTTAAGTTTAAGTAAAACAAACGTTAGCATGTTTCATTCGACGTACAGCGCCATCTGTTGGCGAACTTTGGAAACAATTTTACTACGTTATAAGTTACTAGTGTTAATGAATGAAAGCGAACGGTTCTTGTTATGAACATGCCGCCCACCAAGAACAGAAGTTCTTAATCTAAATTATATGAATATTCAATAACAGTTTTGCTTTAGACATTTACTCAAATATGAAGCATGGCACGCAAAGGTGATATTTAACAACAGTTCACCTAGCGTCCACTATACTGTACTGATTAACAACTTAATTAGTAGAATTAAATAGTAAACATAAATTAAACTTTCTATAAAAGTAGCCCTCTGACAGACAACACAAATTAGTTAGTAACGGGCAGAATACATAATTTAGAGACAGGTCTCTTAATTTCAGAATTTTTACATCGCAACGTTACTACACGCGTAATATTGTCCATACCCGGGTGTAATGCAACTACTTTGAACAAGCTAGCTATGAAGTATCTTTTTTTTTTTGTACTTATTTTTTCAACTTCATTTTTTTATTACTTTTACGGTCATCCCGTGAAATCATATATTTCGTACTAAATACAAACTGAAATATAGATGCACAGAAAAAACCCCAGAAAAAAGACCAATGCTGGGAATCGAACCCAGGTCCTCAGCATTCCGTGCCGCGTGCCATACCCCTACACCACCACTGGTCTAGAGATTAGACACGAATCTTTCCTATACATCATACATTTCAATCTGCTAAATCATCACCTTATGCAGTGACAAGCGCACATCTATGTTACACCCTCATCGAGAGATTTTAACACTCCTTCGGAACTAACCGCTCACCTGGACAAGAGATGGCGCTACTGTGCAACTTTAAACAAGCTAGCTATGAAGTATCTTTTTTTTTGTACTTATTTTTTCAACTTCATTTTTTTATTACTTTTACGGTCATCCCGTGAAATCATATATTTCGTACTAAATACAAACTACTTTGCCAAGAACCCATTTAGCTGGACGGAGGTCAAGTTCCTTGTCTAAAACTACATCACCGATTTTAGGCTCAGGGGTTTGTTGCGTCCATTTGTGTCTTTGCAGGAATTGCGCCAAGTACTCTTGAGACCAACGCTTCCAAAAGTCCTGCAACATACGTTGACATAATTGCCATCGTCTAAGAGATGTTATAGGTGTCTGATCATACTGGTTGTCTGGAGCTACCACCAAGGGTTCTCCCACCAAGAAATGGCCAGGAGTCAAAGGCGTGCGCTCACCTTGATCGTCTATGCACGATATGGGCCTAGAGTTTAGGCACGCCTCTATTTGAGTGAGTACGGTGCTCATATCTTCGAACGTGAGGGTATGACTTCCAATAACTCTTTTCAGGTGGAATTTACATGATTTGATGCCGGCTTCCCAAAGGCCACCAAAATTAGGGGCGTATGGTGGTATGAAATGCCATTTGGTTCCGTTGTTCGCCATCCAATCTGCTATCTCTGATGTGAGCAGAGACCTTTCCATTTCGAATAGTTGTTTCAATTCCTTTGAAGCTCCCAGAAAATTAGATCCATTGTCACTGTAAATGTCACTGCAGTGACCTCGTCGCGCAACGAACCTTTTGAAGGCCGCAAGAAAACCTTGAGTTGACAGCTCACTTACAGCTTCCAAATGTACTGCTCTGGTTGCCATGCAGATGAATAGGCATATATACCCTTTGTAGGATTTGTTTCCTCTGCCTTTGGAAACCCGCAAGTTGATAGGGCCAGCATAGTCTACTCCACTTCGTAGGAACGCTCTCGCTATGGTAACTCTTGGCGCTGGTAATTGCCCCATCAGCTGGTTTCGCGTGTTGGCTGCATGTCGTACACAGACAACGCATTTCCTGACATGGGATTTCACAAGATTCTTCATTCCTAAAATCCAGTATTGGGACCGGAGATAATTGATCATGAGTTGCGTCCCCCCATGAAGGGTCTTATCGTGAGCTTCTTTGATAATAAGTTGTGTCAACCACGATTTCTTCGGCAGTAAAATTGGGTGTTTTTGATCTAACTCCATATTTGCAAATTGCAGCCACCCACCAACACGGAGTAATCCCAGCTCGTCAATTTGGGGATTGAGTGACGTAAGTTGACTTTTCTTTCTTAGTTTAACCCCTTTGAATATCTTCCATATCTTCTCCGAATGTTTGCATTTGACACCTTTTCAACATGATTATCAACGCTTCATCGATCTCTTCTTTCAGAAGGTAAGTATGACTTTTATTTTTAGATTTCAGGAACCGACGGCCATACGCGATAACTCGCAGTAGCTTTATGAGTGAAGAATATTTCGACCACATAGCATCTTCACTGCTGTCAACCATGGACGTGGATATTAGTAGTTAAGGTTTTAGGGTTTGTGTAGTGTATAATGTTGTCGCTTAACCATGCAGGTCCGGTTTTCCACAGGTGATGATTAATCAATTCTGCAGGACATATACCACGCGATGCGCAGTCTGCAGGATTTTGTTCTGACTGCACATGAGCCCACTGACTACGACTAGTTACCGTGAGTATTTCAGAAACCCTATTACCAATGAACGTCTTCCACTTGCTTGGATGGCTGCTTAACCATGCGAGTACTATTTCGGAGTCGGTCCAAGCATGTATGTTTTCTTTAGATATCTTCAATACCTCTGCTACTTCTACTAACAGCCTTGCCAATAAAACAGACCCACTTAGTTCCAATCGTGGAATGCATATTTGCTTTATTGGGGCCACTCTGGTTTTAGCTGTCACAAGGCTGACATGTACTCTTTCTTCTGCATCTATCACTCGCAAGTATACGACTGCAGCAAATGCAGTGTTGGACGCATCGCTGAAGCCGTGGAGCTCGATTAACGATGAACTGCTCTCAGCTTTCATCCAACGATTAAGTCTGAACCGGGTAAGTTCCGATAATAATAAAAAGTGAGAATGAGTATGTTATAAACAACTTTTACTAAATGTAATTTTATTTTTCGTCATAGTCACCTTTTAGCATAATACACTTAGTATATCTTTTTTCTAAACTTAAAATTTCATTTTTAAAAAAGGTCTCATCTTGAGTACTTAAAAAATCTTGTACTGCAGCGACTACCGCGTCGTCGTCTTCAAATTTCTGGCCTCTCGGGTATTGTTTCAATCTCGGAAATAGGTAGAAATCACTGGGAGCAAGATCTGGTGAATACAGAGGATGCTTAAGGATATTGAACCCAGCATCACGAATTGCAGCCATTGCAACGATGGACTTGTGTGCCGGGGCATTGTCCTGGTGGAACAGCACAACTTTCGAGAGTTTACCTCGCCGTTTTTCGCGGATCTCATTGCGCAATGTTGCTATTTGTTTGGCGTATAAAGTGCCCGTAATAGTGACTCCATGTTTGAGATACTCAATCATTAATACCCCTTTACCATTCCAAAAAACAGAGCCATGACCTTACCGGCAGATGGGCCCACCTTGAATTTCTTCAGAGTTGGAGATGATGGCCTTTTCCATGTCATAGACTGCAGTTTCGTTCCAGGGTCGTAATGATGGAGCCATGTTTCGTCCATTGTTATAAATCGCGCCAAAAAAAGTTCCCGATCTTGCTGTATCAGGTCCAAAGCTTCTTGACAAATCTCGACTCTAGTTTGTTTTTGCGTGTCAGTAAGCATTCTTGGTACCCAACGCGCAGATACCATTTTCATACCCAAGCGTTCATGTAAAATATTATGCACGCTCCCCGTTGAAATCTTTACATTTTCAGCAATAAAACGAACCGTGACACGACGATCCGCCAAAACTGAGTTTTCAACTTTTTTCACAATTTCTTCAGTAATTGCAGTAGTAGGGCGTCCGGAGCGGGGGTCGTCCATGGTCGATGTTCTTCCATGTCTAAATTCGGCGCACCAACGTGCGACTGTCGAATACGGAGGAGCATTAGACCCTAAAGTGTCCCGCAAATCTAAATTGACTTGGTCCGTAGAAAAATTTTTCAAACACAAGTATTTGATAACGGCGCGCAGTTAAATTTTCTCCATTTTCGCTAACGTACTCAATAGCATTGCAAAGAAATTACCGTATTTTTTTTTTAAACAAAAGACAGTTACTTTTTTTTTCATAGCAATCAGCTAGATAGATTAGCTTTACCGGCCAGTATTTAATTTCCTAATATTGAAAGAGTTTGCATTTCATTCTCACTTTATATTGAACGCCCCTCGTATAAAGATTTTAGCCTTAATTATACACGGTGCTATCCACCCTGCGGATCGTATAGTTTCGAGATGTCAGAAATAACTTTACGTTTTGTTACAGGCATTGAAACTAGTGGTAACTGAACTGCGTATATAAACTCATCGCTACGTCGACTCCACGTAAGTCCGAGTATTTTATTTATGGAATCTTACTTTACCTCTATCTTTTTATCATTTTCTCTTTGCCGCGCTTCTTCTCGTATTTGCTTTAACATTGCTTCACAATTACTAGACCACTTTTGCAATTCGAATCCTCCTTTTTTCAGTAGTTCTGTTATTTGCTTGTAGATTTCAATTGCTTCTTTTGGCGTCTCACATCCAGACATCAAATCATCCATATAGAAATCCTGCTTCACTTTTTCAGCTGCTAGTGGAAAGTGCTGGCCTTCATCCTTTGCTACTTGCATTAGGCTCTTGACGGCAAGGTATGGTGCTGAAGAAGTCCCGAAAGTTACTCTCAGCAATTTGTATTCTTGAATAGGATCGTCTGGATTTTCTCGCCACAATATGCGCTGGTACTCGGAGTCAGCATCGTGGACCTTAATTTGGCGATACATCTTTACTATATCTGCTATAAAACAGATTGGGTGCATTCTCCAACGCATAATTATGTGACGTAATTCGGACTGCAATGTAGGTCCCACCATTAAATCATTGTTCAACGACACTCCATTAACTCCTTTGCAGGATGCATCGAAGACTATACGAAACTTCGTTGTTTCTTTATCCTCACGTATCACAGCGTGATAAGGTAAAAATAAACCTTTAGGTGAATTTTCCACGGTGCCACAATCTATTTTCTGCATGTGATTGAGTTCCAAATATTCCTGAAATGTATTTTGGTATTCCTGTTTCAGACGCTGAGTCTTCTCTAATTTCTTCTCTAGAAAATTTAACCTCTTTAGAGCTATACCTCTAGATTGTCCATCTGCACAGGCTGGATGCTCATCCCGAAAAGGAAGTCTGACAACGTATCGTCCTTCTTCATCGCGAGTGGTCGTGGAGTGATATATATCCTCACATCTTTGCTCCTCCATTGTAAATATTTTCTGACTATTGCAGGGCTCAGCCTCAACCTCCCAGAATGATCGAAGCAACTGTTCCACGGATTCCACTTGAGCGTGCATGGCTACTGCTTGGTGTGCAGCAGCTCCGTTTGTATTTATTTTTCCACTCAATACCCATCCTAGGGTGGTATTCTGCGCGACTAATAACCCTGAGGGGCATTTAATCACACCGTTGTCTATAATGGAGGTATACACCTCCGCTCCTAATAATACGTCAATTTTGTTTGGCGTATGATAATCCGGGTCTGCTAGGGTGAGTTGATCTAGTTCCGGCCATGAATTAACTGATACTACTCTTGCCGGTAAATACGCATACACAACTTGGATTCAGACGTGAATGGATTAATATTTCTACCATTGACCTCGAGACAAGGTTCTGTCCACCTCCTAAGCCTGAAATAATACCTTTGGTTGGTATTGTTTTCAGCCCAAGTAATTGGACTGCCGCCTTGGTGATGAATGAGGCCTGTGACCCCTGGTCTATTAAAGCTCGTAGGAGCTGATAATCTCCGCCATTCCGTGGCTCAGCTTTAACTAAAGCTGTGGCTAGTAACACCTGATGTGTCACCCCTTCCACAAAATGACTTGCAATCCTTGCAGGTGTCTGCGTTTCTTCCGTTGATACCGTGAATGCATCAACTTGACCTACTAGTGATGCAACCTGATTGTCAACTGATTCCCCAGAACCAGTTGACTGGTTTTCGCCCTTTGGATGTAATAACGAGTGATGTCTTTTTTTGCAAATTTGGCAAGATGTGTAGTTTTTGCAGTGTTTGACTGAATGATTGCTGCCTAAACAATTAAAGCATAACCCATGAGCTTGGACAAAATTACGCTTGCAGTTAATATCCATGTTTACAAACTCTTTAAAATTCCGAATATGATGATCACGTTTACAACACACACAGGAAACTTGAGTAACATGCAACATATGAATTGGGTTTGCCTTGCCTGCTTTAACATTGTGAGTAAAGGTGCGCTGTCTCTGTCCAGCTGGCGATGTACTAGACTTGGAATCCAAAAATTCTAACGAGTGATATTTAGTCTCCAAAAAATCTTTAAGCATAGTGAATGTCGGCAGTTGTTCAGAGTCAGCTGTCACCAACTCGCTAACCTTGCTTTCCCATTGTTTCCTACTTTCGGCATCCAATCTCTGACTTACTATGTAAATTATTAAAACGTCCCATGATTGAGTATTAATGCCTAGACTTTTTAACGCGTTCAAAGTTTCCGATGTTACGTCTAACAGTTCTTTAATTGAATTCGTGGACTCTGATACAACGTTATTTTGAGCAAAAAATCGTTTTAATATACAATTTATTAAGTATTGTTTATTGTTATAGCGAGCCTTTAGAAGAGTCCAACATTGCTCGTAACTGTCATTAGTGATCGGAATATGCCGCAACAATTGCTCTGGTTCTCCCCTGAGATGACCTTTAAGATAGTGTAGCTTTTGTACGTTATCAATATCACAATTACCATGAATGAGCGACACATACATATCCCTAAATGTCATCCACTCAGTGTAAAGACCCGAAAAAGTAGGAATGGTTATTTTTGGTAGCTTCACTTGTGACCCTTTGCTTGTCGATGTCGATGGCTGAGACTTCACTGCGCCAGACTTCGCAGGAGCCTTTAATGTATCAATTATAGTTTTAAGTTCACTCTTGTAATCTAGATACTTCTCATCTGCGTTATCATAAACTTGCTGCCTGATGTATATGGAGTTTTCCAGCTCATCTTTAGTGAACTCTTCGATCAATTGTTCATGTGTCATGCAAAACTTATCCCAAAGTTTCTCTAAACATTCCAACCGAGATTCCAAGTATGACACCGTAATGCGTTCCATCGGTGATTTTTTAAAGTTTTAATATGCTTTCTCGATACGTTCTACTAAGTCTATTTGCTTTTTAATATGAGCTTGCATTTTGATGGCAAGTATTTATCTTAAGACGTAAAACAATTCGAAGTTCCAAAATTTTCTAAGTCCAGCAGATGATTCGCGAAATTTTTACAAGTGTTTAGAATGCCACTGACTATGTGCACAATCGGGCATGGATTCCCCGTCTCGTCGCTTTTTCTTAAATTATTCTAAGTCTAATCCAACACTTGTAATTTTTTCACTACTTTATCTCAGAATTTTCCAAGTCACTATTTGACAGCTGTCAGATGATAATTTGATAGATGACACTTTACTAATCACAAGTTGAACTAAAAAGTACTCACAGTTTGTTCTTCAATATTAACACTGCACCTTACGTCACGTCCTCCAGTCCTCTTGACTCCGGTCGAATAATGCACGTCCTCTTCGATCCGCTTCAACGTCACACCGATGGCCGCTGATCCGCTCTGCTCCCTGTGAAGCCGTATCTTCGACGACAATCCGCCGCCACTTGATACCGAAGTTCAAAAAAAACCGGAACACTTGCACACTTCCGATTCGTAGGACCATGTACAAGACTCGTACGAACAAATCCAATATGGCGACCTCTGCGTTCAATAATGAAACAACAAGTAGGTTGCTGGATCTATATTTTAACAAAATCATACAAATAACATCTTAAGTTTAAGAAAAACAAACGTTAGCATGTTTCATTCGACGTACAGCGCCATCTGTTGGCGAACTTTGGAAACAATTTTACTACGTTATAAGTTACTAGTGTTAGGGGCTGTTTCACCACTTTTCGTAAAGTTCGGATTAGCTTAATCATAACCTTATTTGACAGATGGAATTAAAATTTCTGTTTCACCAGTCTCGATTAGCGCTAAGTGACGGACAAACTATTTCTTAATTTGACCATCAGATCAGGAAGCATTTAGCATTTTTATCCGTCACATAAAGTTAGTTTATTTTTTTGTGGCCATAGTTGGAGAGCCCATCAGCCGGTTTCAGAAAAATAAATCAAAGTATTTTTTATTTTTTAAAGAAAGAGGTCATGCTAAATTGCATAAAATAATTTAAATATCAAGATTTTAATAAAAAAATGTAGGTACACTTTTAGTATGTAAAAATAAATCCAAAATTTCGTAATATTTTTTAATAACAAGCTTTTTTTCAGTGGCTCAATCGTTTGTTCTACCTGAACTTGTATGTCGCCATTAAAAAAAGTTTATCTGTCAAATGGTTTGGCGCCACTTTTCGATTCGTTTTACGTGATTTTATTTTTCTTTGTTATTGTTAACAAAGTATCGTAACTAAATACCGTTTTTGGATCAATTATAATGTTACATATTTGTTTATGCAAAAAAAAATAGATGTATTCAAAAATTATATAGTTAACCATTTCTTTTGCTTTAATAATGAGTGACTCTTTGAACGAAAGTGTACGAACAGGAACGCGTGGTCGTCAAATGCGACGTTGCCATTCCGACTTTTTGTTAAACCGACGATTAGTTAAGTGGTACTTAGTTTGCACAGGACCGGAGTGGTGAAACTGAAAAAACATTAGCTGACAGATTTGTCCAGTACTTAGTTTATTCATTGGTTACGTAACCAGCAGTTTGACAATAAGGTGGTGAAACACCCCCTTAATGAATGAAAGCGAACGGTTCTTGTTATGAACGAATTCTTTGCAAGAAGAAAAAAAAAGCCGTCCGTCTAGTTTCTCTATACTATTTATTATCTGTCACTTCGACGTAGTTATCATCTGTCAGTTTAAGCTTAGATTATTTATACACTAGATAGTGTCAGTAGCAAACATTGCGATACAAAACGTCCAAAAATCCATTTGACAGCTTCATATTACGATCGCGTTACGTCATTCAAACTGAAGGGAGGCAAATGACATATAAGCCAACTGTTGGCTTATATTTTTCGGGACGTTTTCATGTCGCCTAAGCTCTATCTAGTGTATAAATAATCTAAGGTACTACTTTGAGGTTACTATTTTGAAAAACATTCTTCGCGTTTTTCATATTTCAGTAATGGATTTATTTATAAAGGAAGTGTTTCATTCCTGCTTGTGGAAATGATTTTGTCAATAGCCCAAACAAATTAATTGTTCGCATTAGAGAAGATTTACGAAAGAAGTGGTACCGCGAAGTTAATGTGCAGTATTTCAAAGTTTACACGATGTACTTATTGTTGCGAGGATCATTTAAATGTAAGTATGGATTAAATCCGCCAAAGAACTTTCAAGGGAACACTCCTGACCATTTTATTTTATACGTACAAAAAATACTGTAACCGTAAATAGTTTTTTAGGGTTCCGTAGTCAACTAGGAACCCTTATAGTTTCGCCATGTCTGTCCGTCTGTCTGTCTGTCTGTCTGTCTGTCCGCGGCTAAGCTCAGAGACTGTTAGTACTAGAAAGCTATAATTTGGCATGTATATATATATCAGTCACGCCGACAAAGTGATTGAATAAAATAAAGTAAAAAAAATTTTTTAGGGTACCTCCCATAGACGTAAAGTGGGGGTGATTTTTTTTTTCTCGGCTAACCCTATATTGTGGGGTATCGTAAGATAGGTCTTTAAAAACCATTTCGGGGTTGCTAACATGATTTTTCTATTCAGTGATCTGTTTGCGAAATATTCAACTTTAAAGTGAAAATTTTCATTAAAATCGGCCGTCCCCCCCCCCTCTAAAATCTTAACTGTTGGTTGGAAAAATTTGAAAACATTCAGAAAGGTAGTAAATATATCAAATTTACTAGGAAAATTATAGCGGCTAAGATTGCTTGGAAATTATTTGTAGTTTAAGAGTAAATAGTAGCCTAAGGTATAAAACATACCTAAACTTGGATGATTCCGTACACATACGAAATCCTTAGAAAAATATTACTTGATTTTTTTTTCGTAATGGCTACGGAACCCTACCTTGGGCGTGTCCGACACGCTCTTGGCCGGTTTTTATTGTACCTATTCTCTTGCAAGAATTGGCAACTTAAGTGTTATTGTTATTAAAAATAAAATTCGACAGGTGCCCATAAACCAAAGTACTAAAAAACCGTAGCTTTTTTAAACTAGATTTTGCCCGCGTCTTCTTCCACCCAGAAAAAAAATAAAATCAACATCCCTCCTCCTAATCTTCGAAGTCACTCCTTTAATTGGTCAATTTCAGAAAACGATGAATGCCATAGCACTCAAATTTGAAATCTTTAGCTTCAGCGGTTTCGATTTTTCATATAACGTTACTTTTATTCCTTATTTCACCCATTTAGTTTTTTTTTTCAAACAATGAATGGTTTATTTTATTTATATGATAAATAATAATAATAACCATTAATTATCAGATAATTACATTCATAGAAATGTTAGTAGTATGTATTACTTATGGCTACGTTAGTAACTAAAAACCCTAACACTAAAAACCAAATTAACAAACAATAATAATAATAATCGACCGGACCGACCCAGCGCAACTGCGCGCTGTAAATAGTGAGAATTAAAACTCTTTTCGTGTGTAGCTTAAGAAGTATTCGATTTGCTATTAATTTTGTCCCTTATTACAGAAACTATTTTGAAGATGAATTTCCAAAAATAAAAAAATCCTTTATGCTCGCCTACATAAAAATGTCCTGATTCAAGCCCAAGGGGCCCAGTAATTCCCAGTCAGTAGTAATAATTTATGTATAGAAAATATTAGACGGTTTTACGGGTTCTCTATCGTAAGAAAATTACCGTAAGAGAATTTAAGTTAATTAGAAACGCAATTATCGATTATACAGATCCATATCAATCATTACGAAAATAGTATGGATTTGTAATAAATATTTTCGTGACGATTTCATGAAGTAAAACCTTGTCTAAAATCGTTATGCAGGTAAAACGAATTCCCTGCCACTGAGTACTGATTGAAGTACTGGCATTTTCAGGATTCTGTAGCCAAAATGGCAAAAACAGGACCCTTATAGTTTCGCCATGTCCGTCTGTCTCTCTGTCCGCGGCTTAACTTAGAGACGCTTACTAGGTACCTATAAAAAAAGCTGCAATTTGGCATGGGTGTTAGTGTACATAATAATCACGCCAACGAAGTGGCAGAGTAAAATTTTAATCTCAACGCCCATGTGCCACAGAGCATGGATATGGATACAAGTAATTATTTAGTTTTTATCAGGTCTAATGCTCAGTGTAGGTATGGGCAAAGTAAAATTGTAACAACAACAATGAGTAGCAGCGACACCGACTTCGCTAGTAGCCGTGGCCTAGTTGAGAATGGGTCACACTTTGCAGCCTTCAAATCGCAGCCAGCGCGCGCCACGAAACCATGAGCTACATTGAACAAGCACACTAATTTCATTCTTGGCCCTAGTGAACTTAAGGGGCGCTAGAAGTTTCTATAGATATAGGCGGTTTCGAGAGAGGTTTTCGAATAGTTCAATGTTTTGAGTGGCACGTTTTTCGGTGTGTAAAATGAGTTCTTCGCTACGAGTTTTTTACAAATCATGTGACTTTTCAGCTGATATTTAAATTATATAAAAAATCAAAGAGCCTCGATTTGGATCACCAATTTTCCAATGATAATAGGGAAGCTGCGTGCGCACAAGCCGGCCGTCACTAAGCTAGCTTGATCAATATACGAGACCCAAACAAACCGGCGCTGCGGCGTGAGCGAATGACCCATTTACCGCGACCTGTCCCGGCTGCACCCTGCACCGCGCCGCGCCGTATTCATTGATCGTACAAAATCCAACCATTTTACGTAACCCGTAACCTATTTTACAACTATGTTACGCTCTAAACTTAATCTTGAAATAAAGCTATTCGTATTCCTGTCACGTCGATATAATGCGACCTAAACTCAGTTGCATGAGGCTCACTCAGGAAAATAGAAAATAATACTACGCGATCAGTAACAGGTTCAGGTGGACCCAATTGGGAATGTCTAAAAAAAATTACCAGTGGTTTTTATATTTTTTTTGTATAGAAAAGTCAATTATAAGAAACTAATTTCAATATTTTGTCATTTAGTTCTCTACTTTTTTCAAAATTAATTATTGAAACTATTTTAGTTGATGACGTCAGATTATAATTGAGGGCTCCCACAATGCCAAATTTCTAAATCTATCTAAATGCGTACGATAAGGCAACCCCTTTAATTATTTTTTAATACAGTTGCTCAAAAAGTGGCGTATTGCAGGGACGTATAGCGTTTGGGATGTGGGCTATTACATACTCGAGCTTTTTCTTTACCTTTTCCGAACTCGTGCGTTCTCTTTCCCAACTGTCAAAATAATGTCTATTAAAAAGAAAAAACCAACCACGAAGTTTTTACTAAAAAAAATCATCGAAGTTTTTATGATTCATGCAAATATTTCTAAAAAGAAGCTACTAATTTGTTTCAATATCAGATTTAATGATTTGATTCAATGAGTTAGTTAGGTTTCATTGTCATTTCATCTTATTAAATTTCATTTCATTTCATATCAATAAAAAAAATCTACTGAAGACTTGGCTGTATGGGCATAGTTCCCTTTGCCTACCCAGAATGGGTGAAGAAAACAAAAAAAAATCTCTGCTCTTTATTCTTTTACGGTTGGCGCCATTTTCCAAAAACGTTCTTTGCGAGTTTAGTTGTTTGTTGCACAAAATGAGTAATTTCGACGATATTTTATTTGAATTAACACCACCGGAACTCAGTATAATTGCACAAAATGC
The DNA here is from genome assembly GCA_947859365.1 of Archips crataeganus. Lineage (NCBI taxonomy): Eukaryota > Metazoa > Arthropoda > Insecta > Lepidoptera > Tortricidae > Archips > Archips crataeganus. The sequence continues at coordinate 11,055,135 of OX402058.1, forward strand.
TTCGGAGAACATTTTACCGGAAAAGTCAAAAAGTCGCTACATATCTACATACGACGAATTTATTGCGTGGAGAGAAAAGAAAAAAGCAAATAGTTTTTCAGAAAATGTTATGTTGGCATACTTCTCCGAACTCTCATCAAAATTAAAACCTTCTACGTTATGGTCGAGGTTTTCGATGATAAAAAGTATACTGAAAATAAGGAACAACGTGGATATAAGTGAATACCCAAAACTAAATGCTTTCTTAAAACGACAATCAGACGGTTTTACAACTAAAAAGTCGAAAATATTAACATCGAATGAAGTGGAAAGGTTATTGACGAAGCTCCCTATGATCGTTATTTAGCCACAAAGGTAATTTATTAATAAATACTTTATATTTTTCTTTAGTATTCAGTTTACGAAATCGCAAAACACAGTCAATATATTATTTAAAAAAATATTAATCAAATCCCTTTTTTTGTAGGTTGCGCTGATTTTTGGCTTTGTTGGAGCTTGCCGCACAAGCCAATATTACTTTAAAAGATACATATGTTATATATGTGAATTATAACTTTTATAAGAAATAAATGATTGGTTAGTTGAGTTTATTGTGTTTTTATTATTTTATTAAATTGCTACATTTTTTCGCAACTGTATTATAAATAGTTGTTCAGTACACGTGCGGAACCGTCATTGCAACTTGTTCCGACTGTCAACCCTCACCTTCGGCTACGCCTCGGCTCGGGTAGACATTTTGTCGGAACTCATTGCAATGACAAGCTTTCCGCACTCGTAATGAAATATACTATTTTGCGTAGTGGTACACTATACACTGTGTCACTTTACTGGCACTGTTAAAGTGCTAGATGTCAGACAGCGGGTCCAAATCAAACTCCGTAGTATAATCCACGCGTAAATTGTGAAGAATTCTAACCACACAGAATAAAGTACAACTTGAACCGGTCACGCAATTTACACCAATGTCAAATGAAGGTCATTGCTTATTTGTTATATTATAAATTCATTACATAATATTAAAATTAAATAACTACAGAAAACGAGTTAAAAAGCATTTATCTCGAAATGGTTTTCGATTTACTATACATTGCAAAAAAATAGACATCCCCAATTACATAATTTAAAATACTAGAGTAAATAGTACTTACAATTTTGTAATAAAGTTCAGTAATACGATTTGCTTATAAGTAGGTACTTGATTATGCAACAGGGGCCTGCTGTCATTGCACTACATTAGCAATTGGATCAGCAAGATTTTCTTTCTAAACTCTGTAGTCGCATTTAAAAGAGCTAGGTACATGCAATCCCTTCATATATTATTAATACATCACAGCAAATGCAGGTCCGCCTCAAAATGCGTTTTAAAGTGATGACGAAAATAGACTGGACGCTGAGCGTGGCGGGCAACGACGCAGCATGCAAAGGTTGTCGTATTATTAACACTCTAATTTGGGGGACCCAAACAAACCATCGCGAACGGGTGACCTACATTCCGGCAGCGTCTGCGAGCTGGGCCCAAAATACGGGGAGATATGAATCACACACCGCGCCGGTTCTGCCCAGCACGAAGGTTCTTCGATTGACCCGAAACCAACCCCTTGCTTTAACTGCAGCAATGCCTTGCCCGTTGGTATCCATTAGATTATTTTTTAAAGTACCGGTGCAGCATTACTATTCTTCGTTTGACCTGAATCCAAACCGTAATGTACCGTATCTTTTGATAATCATACCAATTATGCTGTTTGCGTCGAATTCGATCGCATGATGCTCAAACAAAGTAATCTACTCTAAGTAAAAATTTTCCCTGACGAAGTAAGTGTCTTACTAATGAAATGAATGGCTAACGTCATTATTTTCCTTTCGTCATAATGTTCAGATTCCTCATTGGCATTCCGATGCACCATCTGCTACAGGGTAATTTTTTAATAAGTGATACAGTGTCGTTAAAATAACAAATTTCAGTTGTTTCCGTTATAATTTTTATCACTTATTTTTTTTATTTTTCATAGTAACTCGACCAATTTTATTGGATGAATTACTATGAACAACCCAAATTTCAAAATGTAAAAAAAATCTTGAACAGATAATCGTGATCTATTAACGATACTGAATCACGTATCAAAATTTGTGCACTGATTAAAAAAATACCCAGTATTAAGTAGTAGGCAGTTGCGCTTAATCAATCAGATGTTCAATACTTAAGCCTAATGGATAATATAATATAATATTTACGTAGGCGGGATGATGGATGAGTAACTAGCCTTAAACCACATAAAAAGTTGAATTAAAAAAAATGTCTTAAAGGGTCTGGCCTGGCCGGAATGCCATAGTAAAATCGCCCTTGGCTGAATATGAAATATTCTTCTGTAAATTTATTTGTCTTATCTATACATATAATAAATCTGTAACAAGTCGGTGTCTGTACATTGAAGATATTTGAGAAAAACTGACACTAGGGCTATTTATTAGCGCAATAGAACCCAAAACAATGATTTTTAGAATTATAGTCTGTTTGTCTGATTGTCTGTTTGTCTGTGCGTTTGTGCGCGCTAATCTCAGAAACGGCTTAACCTAGAAGGATGCGGTTTTCACTGATATGTTGGTATTTTCTTGGATTAACATTTAGTGTTTGTTTCATTTGAATCGGTTCACAAATAAGAAAGATATGTTTATTTTAAGAATTTATCGAACTGTTTTTATAAGAGTTGTTATTATGAACGCGCTAATCTCAGGAACTACTGCTCCGATTTGAAAAATTCTTTCAGTGTTAGATAGCCCACTTATCGAGGAAGGCTATAGGTTATATATCATCACGCTAACACCAATAGGAGCGCAGCGGAGCGGAAGAATGTTTCCAAATTGGGGGTTTTTGAAGTGAAACTTATATTATATCTCGGGAACTACTGATACGATTTGAAAACTTCTTTCAGTGTCAGATAGCCCAGTTAGATAGGGGGTTTGAGAGCGGGTTGGGGGCGGGTTGGGAGCGGGTGGGGGAGCGAGTTGGGAGCGGGTTGGGGGCGGGTTGGGAGCGGGATGGGGCGGGTTGGGAGTGAGTTGGTGGCGGTTTAGGAGCGGGTTGGGGGCGGGTTAAGAGCGAGTTGGGGGCGGGTTGGGAGTGGGTTGGGGGCGGGTTGGAGGCAGGGTGAGAGCGAGTTGGGGGCGGGTTGGGGGCTGTTTGGGGTCGGATTGGGAGCGGGTTGGTTTATTATGAAGTTTCACTTCTTCCGGAAGGATCTAAGGAGAGCTATTATTGATGAAAAAGCAAATTGGATAAAAAATAAGCTGCCCAAATTACTAATTCCACGCGGACGGAGTCGCGGGCAAAAGCTATACATATAATAAATCTGTAACAAGTCGGTATCTGTACATTGAAGATATTTGAGAAAAACAGTCACTAGGGCTATTTATTAACGCAATAGAACCTGAAACAATGATTTTTAGAATTATTGTCTGTTTGTCTGTTTGTCTGTGCGTTTGTGCGCGTTAATCTCAGAAACGGCTTAACCTAGAAGGATGCGGTTTTCACTGATATGTTGGTATTTTCTTGGATTAACATTTAGTGTTTGTTTCATTTCAATCGGTTCACAAATAAGAAAGATACGTCTATTTTAAGAATTTATCGAACAGTTTTTAGAAGGATTAATAAGCTGAAGAGTTTGTTTGTTGTTTGAACTACTGCTCCGATTTGAAAAATTCTTTCAGTGTTAGATAGCCCATTTATCGAGGAAGGCTATAGGCTAATATATCATCACGCTAACACCAATAGGAGCGGAGCGGAAGAATGTTTCAAAATCAGGGGTTTTTGAAGGAAAACTTCTATAGGCACGCTTGACTTGGGAGTACGGTGGTGAATGTGAACGCGGGTGTGCGGGGAAGTTCGGTGGGGGGGTGGAGTTAGGGGGGGGGGGCTGCGGGGGCGGGTAATTTTTTTATATTGAGGAACTAAGGAGAGCCATAATTGATGAAAAAGCAAATTTGACAAAAAAAATAAGCTGCCCAAATTACTAATACCACGCGGACGGAGTCGCGGGCAAAAGCTAGTTATTAGATATATCTGTACCGAATATTAGGCCTTAAATGATTACGGTTTGCAAAAAAAATCAAAAATACTGTTTAATACTTTCATATCCTACTTATTTTCATGATAGGCATTCTTTGAACAGAGATACTGAAAACAGTCATAGTCATAGAGATAGTACTGCAATCTGGAAACCAAAGAACGCAATTTTATTTATAATTAGTTTCAATCGCTTTGCTGCTTGTTTGCTGGCATGCCTGACCTGAATTCAAGGCGCAGTCGCATCATATTGTAAGCGCATTTTACTTTACCCCCTTCCCTCTGGCCATCAGCCAACACCTCTAAATACACTGTATGCAGATCTATAGTTATCCCAATTCCGCATTGTTTATCTAATTGTAATCAATGTATTAGGTATTGTTACCTTTAATTCCCTTTTGTTTTAAAAAGGATAAAATTAATACTTTCGAGATTCTGCGTCCCATTATTCTTTTACACAATCACTTGAGGCCATTTTCTGATAAATCGTGGGAAACGTGACGCAACTTATGACGTTTGTTTTTGTGCCTAAGTAGTTTTAATGAAAAATGCACGCTAGCGACCTTAGCCCACTTAGCAGTGAGACCGAGGCGGCGCCGCGGCGCTTAGTGCACTAGTCACCGGCGTGAAACTTCAGGTAAATAATACTAAGCCTACCCAAAAAACAATATGCAACACACCTTAAACTAATTTATTATTATTACAATTGGCAGTAAGGAAATTAAGGGCTCGTATCTGAATATCGAAAGTGAAGTTAATATGTAGTTATCCAATGTATTAATTAAAATATCAAATTGGTTATAATATCAAGTTTTTTTTTGAACATTGAACATTGGATGAATCTTTGGTCGATACGATGAAGTTTATCAGCAAAACAAGGGGCACCCCATGTGTCCAACTTTTTCCAAAAATCGAGAGTTTCTAAAGTTGGTCCCAACCAGCTTGGCATATTTAATTAGATTTGAATATATAATAAGCAGACCAATAGACGAATGAATTGGCACTTGAAGTGACAGCGTCCTTGCCGTGTTTATTTTATTCAACTCCAGTACTTAATCCAGTTCATGTAGCTACAGTGTCGTGATTGACAATACTAAATGAGTAAGTAGTAAACGTATAATACATATATGTATGTATTTCAAATAAATGATGATTGCTACTTGCAACAAAGCAACCTACCTACAATTGAACTGATAAGTGGGATGGGATATTTTATAACATTTGAAAGAAAGAAAGATTTGAAAACATTCATTCGTGGCTTAAGAAAAAGAAAGCATTGACATTGTATCAAAAAAGAAAGTGAAAATGACAGTAATATTCTAAAAAAACGGTCGTTTCTAGTGAAAATAAAGTAACCGTGAAGTCACCACGTCAGTGAATGAAGAGAAAACAGCATGACTTGTTTTTATTGCAAGTTATTCTCGCGCCGCGATGTGAAAAAGGTAGCCAATCGCCGTTGGGATGTCGTAACACTGTTTGTTTTGCAAAAACACCGCTTCTGGCAAGGCTGTTAACACGTCAGACTAGTATTCGGCCAGCCGGATCTCAACAGCTCGCCAGTTGGTTTGTTGGTGTTCGACCCACAAAGCCGTCCCGCTCTACCAAACACGCTTTCAACAAAACGTTAATGACATATTTTAATTGCTATTACATGTTGTTACACATTGATGCATATTAGACTCGATACTATTTGCCAACTAGAACAGTTTTAGCTTCTACAACCGCCATAAAACTTATGAAAACAATAAAGACAAAGAATATTATTAATATTAATTCAATAAAAACTACGATGGTTTACATCACAAAGTTACGATTTGTAACATCAGTTCTACGCCAGTAAAAATACAACGCAATAAGTTGCCCTTAGTTGAGTAAGGAAATAATTACGTGGATATTAGAACAGATCTTCTCCACGGTCACCATTGCGGCGTGTTGCGCAATAGCAAGGCGCCATAATATACAGAAGGTGAGGTAGAACAGCAAGCGCCGTGCCGTGTCACGTTACAGCCCCGTGCTGGGAAACGTCTACGTTCTAATTCTATGAGTAGAAATTTAACGTAAACAAAACGGCTGTACACCTGCGCCAAAAACAAAATAAGATTACGTTAGCAGTTACAATGTTACATAATGACGACTTAACCGAAACCTTGAAAGGTTTGTTAGTGATCCATCATGTCTGGCGGTATTTATTAAACAATCGTTTATTTAACTAAATATCATTAATTATTTCTTTTGGAGTAATAACCAATAGTAATTATATAATCTACGTTGGTATCTTTTTAATTGTTTTAATTGTGGCGGCGACTGTCTTCGTTCTCGTAATTATAACGATTGACCGTGTACCGATCATGTTGCGTAACTAAAATTAAGCCGCAGATGAAAGGTCACCATTGTTAATGAGAACACAGCTGCCTTGGCTGATACTCAGCCAAGTCGTTTTTCACAATGAAATGACAATTCGACCGCCGCCCGCGACGACCGCTTTAGCCTAGTTGGTAGTGACCCTGCCTACGAAACAAGAGGTCCTGGGTTCAAATCCCGGTAAGGGCATTTATTTGTGTGATGAGCACGAATATTTGTTCCTGAGTTATGGATGTTTTCTATGTATTTAAGTATTTATTTATCTATATAAGTATGTTTATCCGTTGCTTAGTACCCATAACACAAGCTTTGCTAAGCTTACTTTGGGACTAGGCCAATTGGTGTGAATTGTCCCATGATATTTATTATTATTATTATTATTAATTCTTAACAATTAAAAATATGTGAGATATTCTGATGGTGAACATTCAGTCGTTTTATCCGCCGTTTCAGCTGTTCTCAAAGAACTGGCGGCGATTTACGTCAAGTCCTGACATTACAAACAATCTGGGATAATGACTTGCCTTTTATCAATAATTGGGGCGCGGATGTTTACGGGGCGGTAGATTGGGGCCAAAATCGATAGTAATGTAAATTAGAAAGCTTCTGGAAATTTCGAAAATTGTTAGTCATTAAAACACGCAGTTTCACAACGATTAAGTAGTGCAACAGTGCAGCGGAGGTGATGGAATAGGCGTGTTGTTTGTATAACGTAGCAATGCAATGAAGCAACTGCGGCCCGCCTCGCTCGCCGTCAAAACACGTTGCGCAACACGATCGCATTCCGCCCGCCCGCTCTCGCAGACGTCACCGCACTCGCTCTCTACTAAGTTTTCACTTCGTATTATTATTATTATCTCCATTTACCTCGTTTTCATTGTTTGAACAGAGCTTAAATGAAACATGTATTTTTTTAGAGAAAGGTTCAAGATACAATAACGACGTTCGAATTAATACAGGGTTATTTTTAATTCACTGACATCCTCTTAACCCTGAATTCCTATCACTCAAACAAATGTTTTTTGTTCTACAACTTTTTAAAATGAAGCACTTTTTTCCCCATACAAATACACAGAGTATCGTAAAAATAAGAGGTAATCTCAAATTTTCAAAACGTTATTACACCAAAAATATTAAGTTATGACAAAAGCCGTAAAACAAAAAACATTTGTTTAAGTGGTAGGTGTTTAGGGTTAAAAGGATGCTAGTGAATTACAAATAACCCTGTATAACTGGAGTCCCATTTTTGTTGACGTACTTTACTAATCTACGTACGTAGCTTAAAAACTACTTACATATCTGTTTTAAGAGCATGGTGTAAGTAGACGATCTACTTTCATGTTAATTGCACAATAATAATTTTATTTTTAAGCTCCAAACGGTATCAACGCAAGAACTAATAACGGCTAAAGAAGCGTACCGTTAGATTCACCATACTGTTATTGTAAACAAGGAAATAAATATGATAGCAAGTTTTATTTAAAACGTTTATAACAACACAGTTTCGTTGCGAACACTAACGTGCATCAACGTGGCGTGACAGTAATTTCACAATCCACTCGTTTCTGTTTGTAAACATCATTATGTTCTGAACTTAACGCATTACCTTCACCAACTGTTAACATTTTGTTAACTCATGTATACAAGGGCAAAACTTGCATTAGAATAATTTAGTAACCGAGGTATTTTTTCTTTTCAAATCAGTCATTATCATGTCACAAGGATTAGTTTCACTTAATGACATGCTTTTTGTCTTTCCTCGAATATTTAGCATGAAAGGATTGGTTGGTGTTCAGTACCTACTAAGTCTAAATCAGTTGAACATAAAGGTTGATTAAATTTCAAAGCGAACGCCAATCGTTTACTAATAAGGTTGACTGCATGAAAGTCAAAACGAACGAGTTACGCAAAGGAATGCACACAAGTAACGGGGAGGAAATTCAGCTGCACAAACAGAGTGAATCACCGTGTTTACATCGCATTTTTAGAACCGACCGACCTAGTTGCCGTAGTAGGCGATGTTTCTTACCTCGTTCCGCAATCACGGCCTCGATACGTGCATCAGTCGTCTTAGCCTAGTTGCCTTCGCCGCCCTTAATGGCTATCTGCCAATACGCTAAGGTCTCCTGGGAAAACAAAAATTAACAAGTCAATAAATGCAAGAATTGAAATAACATGCAGGATTTTCCTGTAGTTTTGTGGTCGGGATGTTTTTCAAGTACGCGATGTTGTTTCCTCTCTTAGGCGAGCCGTTTATGAGGGCAACATGCAGCAAACGTGACGTAAACATAAATGCGACAAGAATCCGCCAATTACAGCATTTGTGGCTATAACGCCGCCTTAATTAAGCTCACAACTGACACAGTCAAAATAGGTACTTTATTGTATTAAACAGTGGAGAAAAACGAATAAGTGAGACACTTGATGGTGAGTGATCACTGTCACGATGTGCCGCTGACCTAAGATATCACCAGTAATAGTAACAATAAAGGAAGCACTGATGAACCTATAGCGACGAGCACAAAAAAGAGAGAGAACCTCTTATTTAAACTTTTATCCGGATACGTTCATAGTAACTTATTAAATATGTTTGATAAAAATCAGGGGACAACTTAGATAAAAAGTGGGAGACGTAATCGCGTTTTTTATATAAAAATGCTATGAAAAACAATAGTACATTGTTGTAGAGGCTAGAAAGTAAGCAATAGATGGAGAAGTTGGCCGACGCGTAGCGGAGGCCCTCGAAAGTACGAGTCCATCTATTGCACTTTTGGCCGAGACTAAACATTGTGCTTTTCACGACTAATGCGAGGAAATAACAATTAAACAATCGAAACACTGCGATGCTCCCGCCGATTTTACTTTTTCTTTTGTGACATAATTATTTTTTTAAACGAGCGAGGCTATTCTTAGTGGCCAGTACCCAAAACCACATAATTAAAAAATAAAAACCTCATCCTCGTCATGGCCGGCCTGGCTGTTCAGCCAGTGTAGAGCAGAGTGCAGCAGGCTTGAAAAGTTAATGCGGTGGTGCTTTTCATACTTAAAAAAATTAAAGCATTTTGTGCATATTATGCGTTTATGACGCATTCTCATTGGTCAATTTAATTTCACATGCAGCAGACGATTACTTTTGATTGGTCCAATTGTCGTTTCAGCACGCCGGGAATGAAATTCAGAAATTATCTTTCAAAAATCTTAAACACCTTAATGCTTGTGTGGCGAGCTGTGTTGCACGCCTGGACGAATATGATGCGAAATTGGCCCGCTCGGATGTTAAAATACGCGCCTTAGAAGAGAAGGAATTGGAAACCGCTTTACTTCACCAAAAAGTCATCCAGTTGGAGGAGAAGCTTACCGCTCAGGAGCAGCACATGAACCGAAATGAAATCGAAGTCCAAGGTAATTAACGAACACACAAATGAGAATTTATTTCATCTGATAAAAGTAGCTGCTACTAAAATTGGAGTTGAGTTGGCAGAGTCAGACGTGGACAACGTATCGCGTGTCGGCCCTGCACGTGGTGTGGGCAGCCGGACTTCGGAGCCTTCTCTTCCACGGCCCGTTGTCGTTCGTTTCGTCCGTCACATTAAACGCCAAGAATTTTTGAGGGCTGCTAAGTCCAGGCGCAATATCACCACTGCAGACATTGAGGTGGCGGGGCGGAGTAATAAGCTGTTCTTTAATGAGAGGCTAACGAAAGAGAGCATGCGTTTATTTCGTCAAGCAAGGCAGGAAAAATCAACTCATGGCTACAAATATTGTTGGACGACTAATGGTCACATTTTTATACGCAAAAAGCAAGGGGGGCCCGCCATCAAAATACAAGGAACAGCGGATCTTGACAGAATCCGCGAAATGGTTGACATTTTGCCCCCTTCAACCCCTGTGTCCCCAGTATCTGCCAATTCTGCTATCCCGCCTGACGGTCTATCTGCGCCGGGATCTTCGGGTGGTGCTGTATTTCGCGTTGACGACTGTTAGCGATTGCTGCCGCCGTTTTTGTTTAATGTTTATTCTGCTCATGTTTTTCGTAGTAAATTTCCGATTAATTGTTTATGTATTAGTCACAGTAAATATTGTCATTATCATAGTCAACACTCACACTCACTTTCACAGTAAACTCATTTTAGCAAAGTCACACACATTTTCACGCACACCAACTTTACATACCACTAAGGGATCCGTACCTCTATCAGTAATAAATCCTCTTGCTGGTGCACTGACATTGTGGATTAGTCGGCAAGCTATCTGTTCCTACTCTCTTATTTTCATTGTCCTTGATGGCGTTGCGTGATATAGAAATTGATATAGATCAAACAGTTGCCATAGTTTGTCAAAAGCTTGAAACCTTGGAGCAGTGTAAGCCCGTGGATACAAATGCTGGATCTTTTAAGTTCATAACTCTAAATATTAGAAGCCTCCAACGAAATTTTAACGCATTTGAAGTAGCCCTAAAACGAATTGATATCGAGTTTGATGCTATCGTGCTTACTGAATGCTGGCTGAACGAATACTCAGTAATAAACCGTCTACCAGGATATAATGTGTATCACACATCTAAGTTTATCAATAAGAGCGGTGGTATAGTCATATATAATAGGGAATCTCTCAATGCCTTTGTTACTGAACCTAATTTTGACGACGCAAATTGTCTCTCGGTCGCGATATCTGATCGATTTGGAATCGTTGGGATTTACCGTTCTCCTTCTTTCCACAACAAAGAACAACAAAGATAAATACTAGTGCTCGGTGATATAAAAATCGATATAATGGATTCCTCAAACAATCAATCCCTCGACTATTTGCAACTGCTGGCGATGCACGAATTCCTCCCAGTAATTACCATTCCGACAAGAAATGGATCGTGTCTTGATCACATCTTTGTTAGGTCTAGGAGTCGCTCATTTGGTGCAGTTTGCCAATGTTCCATCACTGACCACGATATTGCCATGACATCAATTGATATCCGTAATAGCAGTGCTGGGAATCGGTCACGCTGGACTTCGCAAACGGATTTTGTTGCTGCTGCTCTGGAACTACGAACAACCGACTGGTCTACAGTAACTAACTCTGTTAACGTGAATGAGGCCGTTAACAATTTTAACAATATTATATCCACCGCAATAAATAATAACACCCGCAGGACCAAAATTAGTCGTTCAAAGTTAAATCTTAAACCCTGGATCACACCTGGCCTAATTAGGTGCATGAGGCAAAGAGATAAACTTCATAGTAGAGCGAGGGCGGCCCCTGGCAATCATGTCCATCAGACCATCTATAAACGATACAGAAATTTCTTTGACAACTTGCTGTACAATCTAAAAAACGAATATCATAGCAAACAAATGATAGAGGGCAGAGACAACCCAAAGAAATTATGGAAATCAATCAAAAACATCTGTCACACTCATAATACTGGAAGTCCCGCAAATGAATTGTTGACCTTGTCCGACTCCCCGACAGACTCCTTGAACATATGTAATCAGCATTTTACTACTGTGGGACACAATCTAGCTGTTGGTATCCTTTCAAAGCTTTCTGAGACCCCTTCTTCCTTGGCATCTAAATTGAAACCTTCTCATTCAACTGCTAAATCCTTTTTTCTCTATCCAACTAATGTTTCTGAAGTTGATAAAATTATTTCCAAACTTATATCGGATAGTGCGCCCGGTCCGGATTCTGCCAGGCCACTGTTTATTAAAGAAATCAAGGACATCATTCTGGAACCGCTCACTTACATCTGTAATTTGAGTTTGGATTCTGGTTGCTTCCCAGACTTTGGAAACTGGCCCAGGTATCTCCCATTTATAAAAGCGGGTCTAGGTGTGATCCTAATAACTACCGTCCAATATAACTTCTTAGCGCCTTCTCCAAAATCCTAGAGAAATTAGTCAATTCTCGTCTTACTGCTTTTCTCGATAAGAATAAAGTCCTTTCGGATAATCAGTTTGGCTTCAGGAAGGGAAAGTCTACCGAGGACGCAGCCATTTATCTCGTGAATAAAGTATCTGGCTTTCTTGATGCGGGTAATAAATGCGTCGGGGTGTTTTTGGATCTCTGTAAGGCTTTCGATACTGTATCTGCTGATATCCTGCTTAGAAAGCTCGATGCGTCGGGCGTAAGAGGGGTAGCTCTCGAGTGGTTCCGCAGTTACCTAACGGATAGGTGTCAGATTGTTAGGGTTGGTGAATACAGCAGTAATCGTTTGCCAATCTCTTTTGGGGTTCCGCAAGGTAGCATCCTTGGCCCGACGCTTTTTCTCCTTTATGTTGATAATATACTTAAACTGAACTTGGCTGGAGCTAAAGTGATCTGTTACGCGGATGATAATGTGGTGCTGTTTTGCGGTAAGTCATGGGAGGATGTTTTTGACCTGGCGGAATCTGGATTGTCGCACATTGGGATGTGGCTGGATAAGAATTTGCTTACCCTTAATGTCAAGAAGTCTAACTTCTTGTCATTTTCTAAGACCTCAGTTTCGACGGCTCCTCCGTATAGGGATCTAAAAATACATTCGCGTGTATGTCGCAACCACGTCAGTGATAGTGTCGCATGCTCGTGTAGCACGATAGCCAGATCTGATAATGTCAAATACCTGGGGCTGACCATCGACGATAAACTCTCGTTTTAACAGCACATCTCTGCGCTGTCTGGCAGAGTGAGGAAATGCATATACGTAATGAAGAAACTTAGAAGCTGCACAACTGAAGAGGTGCTTCGCATGGTATACCACTCCTTGTGCCAATCGTTACTGCAATATGGCGTGATGCTGTGGGGTAGTGCCGCAAAAAGCACTTAGCTGCCACTGGAGCGAGCGCAGCGTGCAGTTATCAAGGTGATGCTGCGTAAACCTTTTCTTTATCCAACAGATGATCTCTATCGGGAGTCAAACCTATTGAGTGTAAGACGCCTATACATCCTGAAGGCGGTAGTTCGAGCTCATGCAGTAGTAAAGGGGTTGCCAATCTATGCCCGACTTTTGACGAAACGTACGTTTAGGGTCCCCCCTCCAAGTTACAGGTCATGTCTCGCTAAGCGTTGCCAGACTATATGCACCTCCGCATTTATAATAATATTTGCAAAGTACTCAGCATTCAGCGTTGCTCAGTGGGGAGGGTTAAGTTGATGGTGAAAAAGTGGCTAACGCCCTTGTCGTACAGTGACACGGAGGCCCTTCTTTCCAGCTGATTCCTGTTCCCGCCGGTAATGAGCATATGCATACACTTGCACACACACACACACACACACACACACACACGCACACACACACACACACACACACACACACACACACACACACACACACACACATAATTTCTGTGCGCTTCTTTGCTTTTATTTTAATTTATTTTAATTTTAATTTTTGCTTTTATTTTATTTGTTTTTTGGTGTCCTTTTTATAATACTCAAGTCATTAATCAAATGTATCAAGATTATTAACTCTAAATCGATTCACATAATGCAATGCAATTCAAGATACAGGCTCAGCCTAGTTTGGGGTCCGCCAGACATCCCACTTGTGTATATACATGTGCTCTCTTTAAATTTAAATGAATTGTATATTGTTTTGTAATGTATTTCAAGGATTATGAGAAATATATTATTATGAGAAAAAGTCGTATCGTATTATGAAATACATATATTGATACGTCCTGTACCTCTACCATGAGTTTACACTAGTTTACAGTGACCGTAGTCGCTAGCGACGGCGTAAATGATTTGTTTGGAGAATTGTACTTCCCTAAGTGACCGCTAGAGACGCTGTACAATTCTCCATACAAATAATTTACGCCGTCGCTAGCGAGTACGGTCACGTAAACTAGTGTAAACTCATGTACCACTACCATGAGTTCACAATGACCGTACTTGATAGTGACTACGTAAATGATTTGTATGGAGACTCCATACAAATCATTTACGCAGTCGCCATCGAGTACGGTCATTGTAAACTCATGATAGTGGTAATGGTAGAGAGAGGTACTGTTTTCGTAATGCGTTACATTGTTGTCGTGTTTTGCGCGCCATAAATGAGTCAGCTGTTAAATGTACATACTATATAGGCAGTTTTGGGTACTGGATTTAGGTTATCTATGGCCACATTTTCGAGCAGTGTCGTAAAAAGTTATTATTGCACTTGGAAAAATAGAAAACAAAATGTCATGTTGTAGATGAACATAGTGATTTTCGAATGTTTTTCTTTACTTGTATTGCGAGGCCTACTTCTTGTAAAATATTATAATAATGTCAAAGCAAACTGATGAGATGAATAAATGATGATGACGATAAAAACCGGCCAAGTGTGACAAATTTTTAGGTATGTCAAAAAATACGCCGTAAAACAGCCGTAACTATAATAATCCAGTGTTAATAGTAGGTACCCGCTTCTAAGTAAAATGTACGCAGTGTCAGATCATTTTATATTGGTTAGTCAGGACCCCTCTTAATATTTACTATAAGTAATTATATTTTTATTATTTTTTTGTTGTACAGTCGAGCTAACCAATATATGTACAGCCAACATTTCATAAATATCTATACATAGACCTTATTAGGGTAACATAAGGTCTATGTATAGATATTTATGACAGGTTGGCGATGCATATACTAGGGGCGTTCAATAAAAAGTGAGAATGAGTATGTTATAAACAACTTTTACTAAATGTCATTTTATTTTTCGACATAGTCACCTTTTAGCATAATACACTTAGTATATCTTTTTTCTAAACTTAAAATTCCATTTTTAAAAAAGGTCTCATCTTGAGTACTTAAAAAATCTTGTACTGCAGCGACTACCGCGTCGTCGTCTTCAAATTTCTGGCCTCTCAGGTATTGTTTCAATCTCGGAAATAGGTAGAAATCACTGGGAGCGAGATCTGGTGAATACGGAGGATGCTTAAGGATATCGAACCCAGCATCACGAATTGCAGCCATTGCAACGGCGGACTTGTGTGCGGGGCATTGTCCTGGTGGAACAGCACAACTTTCGAGTGTTTACCTCGCCGTTTTTCGCGGATCTCATTGCGCGATGTTGCTATTTGTTTGGCGTATAATGTGCCCGTAATAGTGGCTCCATGCTCGAGATACTCAATCATTAATACCCCTTTACCATCCCAAAAAACAGAGCCCATGACCTTACCGGCAGATGGGCTCACCTTGAATTTCTTCGGAGTTGGAGATGATGGCCTTTTCCATGTCATAGACTGCAGTTTCGTTTCTGGGTCGTAATGATGGAGCCATGTTTCGTCCATTGTTATAAATCGCGCCAAAAAAAGTTCCCGGTCTTGCTGCATCAGGTTCAAAGCTTCTTGACAAATCTCTAGTCTAGTTTGTTTTTGCGTTTCAGTAAGCATTCTTGGTACCCAACGCGCAGATACCTTTTTCATACCCAAGCGTTCATGTAAAATATTATGCACGCTCCCCGTTGAAATCTTTACATTTTCAGCAATAAAACGAACCGTGACACGACGATCCGCCAAAACTGAGTTTTCGACTTTTTTCACAATTTCTTCAGTTACTGCTGTAGTAGGGCGTCCGGAGCGGGGATCGTCCATTGTCGATGTTCTTCCACGTCTAAATTCGGCGCACCAACGTGCGACTGTCGAATACGGAGGAGCATTAGACCCTAAAGTGTCCCGCAAATCCAAATTGACTTGGTCCGTAGAAAAATTTTTCAAACACAATTATTTGATAACGGCGCGCAGTTCAATTTTCTCCATTTTCGCTAACGTACTCAATAGCATTGCAAAGAAATTACCGTATATTTTTTTAAACAAAAGACAGTTAGTTTTTTTTTTCATAGCAATCAGCTAGATAGATTAGCTTTACCGGCCAGTATTTAATTTCGTAATATTAAAAGAGTTTGCATCTCATTCTCACTTTATATTGAACGCCCCTCGTATTGGTGAACTCGACCGTACTGGCCACAGTAATACATAATCGGTGAAAATTTAAAGTGTATTTAAAAACGCTGAAAAAAACACGTTGCTTGTATGATAACCCCCTTTAATTTTTAACTTTATTTTATTTTTAATATTTGCTGTGCAACCGAAATACATCATCTGTAAAAATTTCAACAGCTATCACGGTTCATGAGATACAGCCTGGTGACAGACCACAGAAATAATAATAAAGATGACCTCTTTATTATTATTTATGTGTGACAGACGGACAGTTGAGTCTTAGTAATAGGCTCCCTTTTTTGCTCTTTGGGTAAGGAACCCTAAAAAACGGGAATCCCTGAGCTATATAGTGATGTTTTTGGATATGAGAATAATAACCACGGTAGCAATACACAGCACGGGTTAGCAAGGATTAGCAAGTTAACGAGTAATGGGTTCGACACCCAATATTGTGCATATGCATATACGAAACCCTCTTAACCGGGTTTTTTATCGTATTTCCTTAATGGATACATCTTATATTTCCTTTTTAAATTTAAATCCTACTCTTTTCGGGTTCCGAAATTGCGTAGGCGTCGCGGAAATGTCTTAGAAGCGTCGCGAAACGGTGAAGTTCACTTTGGGTCGCCTGCATACGCGTCTGGAGCTACACGTAGGTATTTATTTATTTTACAAGAGCGTCGCAAAAAAATACGACATAATGTAGAGAGCTGCAGTAGTTACAGTCGAAGGCATAAATATATAAACCGTCATCGCGTCAAAATATTATGTAAACATCAACTCTATGTAATTAACCATAAGGTTGATGTTTGTTTACCTACATATTTTGACGCTATGACTGTGCACATATTTATGCCTTCGCTTCGACTGCACCTGGACATAAATAGGATTGAGAATGGAAAGAACAACTCGCTAGTGTACGACCCGTATTTGTTGACCCGAAACCTTCGAAACACAGTAAATGACAATAATGCACGACCTGATGAATGATAATTCAAACCCTTAGGGTGCTTGTGCACTACAAGGAATTTTACTGTCCGGAATCCGATTCGATTTTTTACGGTCCGGTCCGGTGTAGCGTGAAAAAAACGGATGATTGGTTAGTGAACTTGTCCGTCTTTTCTCGGGGTTAGCTCTCTTTAAAAACTACACGCCACGCCCGCGTAATTATGCTAGGACGATGAGTTTCCTGGAACGTCGGCAATTGCTTTGCTTGCTTTATGCTTGCTTGCTTATGTAGAAGACAAAAAGAATTTTGGGTTCATCCCCTTATAAATGAGAGGTACCTAACAGGGTCATTTTACATAAACCACAATAAATTGAGGCAGGACGAAAGTTCATTTTCTAACGAAGTACTATCCGGATGTCTACAACTACTTATTTATTTATTTGTGATTTTTTGCTATACCCTTTAAGTTTTCATTGTTGTCATCTCGAAGCGGTCTGGAATGTGGAAAAGTAAAATTTCGGACGGTAAAATTACGTGTAGTGCACAAGCTAGTATTTAAATTTAAGGCGTGCCATATCGGACCGCAAAAAATCGGATGCCGGACAGTAAAATTCCTTGTAGTGCACAAGCACCCTTGTGGCATTTACTGACATGAGGATTTAAATTATCAGGGCCCAATTGCATAACAAATTGCAAGCTAATAGTATTGAAATTCACTAACACTATTTGCATTTGCTTGTAATTTGTTATGCAATTGGGCCCAGGTCGTACATTTATTGTCTTGTCATACATCCAGGGTCGACAATCGCAGGTCAAACTTTAACCCCACCCAAAAATAAAGGTGCATTCTAACTGCAATGTAACTGCAGACTGCCCATACATTTTCCAGTGCACTACTATTTCAATCTGTAAAATTGCATCGAAATTGCACGCCGGCTTTGATTGAAATATTGGGCAGTTAGCAATTAGGTACTTAAAGTTACGTTGCAGTTAGAATGCAGTCCATCTGTAACGGTCGTTGCCACTTACTTACCCATGGCCTAGCTCAAAAAAAGAAGATGCACTAACACCAGAACTAAAAAAACCGGCCAAGTGCGAGTCGGACTCGCGCACCGAGGGTTCCGTACAAATTTATATGTATCTATGTACATCCAGTCTTAGCAGACCCCTGCTCCTAAGCCAAATGTGCGCAGTGTGGGATCATAGTAGATTGGTTACTCATATAGACGGCCAGACAAAAAAATTTATGCTTTTCGCAATTTTTCCTTTATCTGTGCTATAAGACCTTGCTTCGTACCAAATTTCAAGATTCTGAGTTGACGGGAAGTACCCTGTAGGTTTTGATTCCCTTGCGAGTGTCGAAAATTTGCGGCATAAACGGCTGTATCTTTTGATTGCGCTGGTTTAGAAGTTTGATTTTTTCACAGCTCCAAGGGACAGTAGATTTGAGTATTTGGTATAAATTTCAGCTTGATACCTCCACGCGTTCCTGAGAAAAAGGGTCTTGACAGACGGACGGACGGACAACAAAGTGATCCTATAAGGGTTCCGTTTTTTCCTTTTGAGGTAAGGAACCCTAATAAGAAACAGTTCTCAATTTAAATTCACAAATCTAAAAAGATATGTGTTATGATATGAATTATCGAGTAAAAAAAATAAATCACATCACCAAAACAACCGTAACAAAATTTTACGCTAATCATTTCCTAATTAACCTACTACCATACCATTCACCTCCATAAACAAAGTAGGCACTTAATAACATTTATAAAATCATAATATGAATAAAATAAATTTCTGATAAGTACTTATCCTAGGTACTCAACAAAAAAATTACGACATTGGACTTCACAAGATTAGATTCAAGGCCATCTAGTCTCGCCACTAGGTTACCAAGGAAAGTTTGGTTATGTGGCAAATCAATTCGCCAAAAACAGGATTAAACCAAGCAATTTCGAAAAGGAAACAGTTGTGATTAGCTACTAAAATTTTATGTACATACCACTTTAGTATCTGCCATTGTTTAGTAGCCACTTAATTACATGGATACGAATTTTGTCACCAACACGTATAGTCTCAAAATTTATTTACGAAGTATCATGAAAGAACTCTTTGTAATTATCGTGTATTACGAACCACCACACTAAAACACAGTCATAACAACAAAATCCTCTGTTAATTAGGAAATTGTTATCATTTTATCAATCAGACATTCATTAAATCCAGACTCTTGCTTGACAGACGGAAAGGAAACAGAGCAGGCATGAAAATAGTAGATTGTAGTCCATTCTAGGTCAACTACGACGCCATCTCTCGGCACGTTGTGACAACACAGAGACAGCTGTCAGAAACGTTTTAACGAATATGTACGTTATTACCATACAATAAAGCGTATTTTAGTTGCAATTTTGGCCAGATGATACTATATGGAATGGATGAACTATAAAATTATAGTACGTACACAGGTTTTACTATTATAGTTAGAATGTTAGAATATACATAGACAGGATATAGAAAAAAAGAATAATAAATGTCATTTTTGTCCACCGACAAGCAAAATATGAAATTAACATATCTCAATGCAAAATAATAAATAAGAACACGTTATGACGAGTACTCAGTGCCGAAGTAACGGTAGATGGCGCCACCAATAGACATAAAACTAGTGTTTCATCTCATCTATGTGTTTCATACAGAATAGCGCGCTACTAGCGCCTCTAGGAGAATGCGGGGAAAATTTTTCATCATTGGATTGCTAATCCAGGGGGGGCACACTTACATATATCACACTTTTCATGCGACTACAGCGATCTCTGGTTGTTTGGTGGAGAACTAAATTAGCGGCCATCTTGGTTGACTTGTCAAACTTGTCAGTTGTCATTCATCGGCCATGGCCATGGCGTACCAAATTGTACGGTCAAGGACTTTAATTGATAGGCCACTTGCCAATGTTCGTATTTTAGCCGTATAGTGCAAATCGGGTTTAGCCGCTTATACTTCGTATATGCTGATTTGAATTAGACGGCTAAAATACGAATAGTGGCAATTAGCCTATCAATTAAAATTACGCGTAATTATAGCTGTACATCACTACCAACATATACATATAGATAGGTATACATCTATAGATACGTCACATTAGTTCTTCACCAGGGCGTAGGGCAGCAGCACCTTCCATACATGCAAATTTGACCATAGAGTTGCCACTCTTGTTCATATAATATTACAATACTCTTTGTGCTAATCCTAATCGCATCGGTAGATATAAAAAAATGGAAATCGAAGGAGGGCACCAAAAATAACATAATGATTTGGGTATACATATTTAATAATAATAACTCGTGCACTAGCAACTGGAAATCACCACTTGGTGATGTGAAACTAATGATGAGATCACAGATGACCAGCGAAACTGCCTACTCAATAATAAGTATTTCACGGGTTGCAAATGCAATGCGCTTTATACAGTTACTAAGCAATTTATGCTCTTCACAATGCACATGGTGAAGTGTAACTGCTGATGAAGCACTAGGAGCACTCCTCGACAATGGAAGTCCTTGCATCGGTAAAAGCAATATTTTGTAAAGGATGACGAGCAGTTGACACTAAGCTAAGAATAAGATATTGTAACTTGAATTAGTAACACGAAAAAAATTAGAAGCAAAATTAAAGAAAAAAAAAAACAAAACACAAAAACACGAAAAGAAAAATAAAATCTACCTATAGTTAGGTAGTTTAGGGGTAAGGTCAACCGGGGCTAATGCGTCTATTCCAATTATCATAAGAAAAGCGTCCTTTAGAACTACTCACGCCATCTTTTTAAAGGCTTTGGCACTAAAACTACAAAAAATTATCCCTAGATGTCGTGGCCGAGCTCTTTTTTTAAGTAATCCGCCATCATTAATTTTTCATTTAATTTCGATTCTTGTGTGTCAACTGCCAACACGTACATTTGTTCTAACTTAACAAAATCTGTGTCTTTAAGTGAATCGATGTTTCTGAACCGTAAGTACTTTTGTTAATTCATTGGAATACATGTTGTTTTGATTATTTTATGTAATTAGCTTAAGATTTGCAGTTAATATGCAATTTAAAATATGTATGTTATGTTTTAGCTTCGGGGCAATTGCGTGCGTCCTGTTGGGGCTATTGCGTCTAATGTATGATACGCTTCAATATCGCTCCCTATATGTACAATTCAATGGAGGACCACACACAGCGCAGATGCGGTAAGATTTTTATCTGCAGATAAATACAGGTGGTTGTGCAGAGGCACACTTTTATCATCATCATCATCATCCCAGTCTATATACGTCCCACTGCAGGCACAGGATTCCTCTCAGAAGAAGAGGGTTTGGGTCGTAGTTCCCACGCGGGCCTAGTGCGGATTGGGAACTTCAGTGTATAATAAAATAAATATAAAAATGAAGCTAATATAAAGCGTGTAAAAATTACGTACTACTTAACTTAAGCAAACAACAAGTCATCCTTGCGTAGAAATGCATTTTCGCATTTTTTTAAATTTTGACGTGAAGAGAAATAAAGAAAGTGAACGCGCTTTTATTGAAAATTCATTGTAGCCTATCTATCTCTCAAAGGGCCGGCAACGCACCTGTGACACCCTTAATGTTGCGCGTGTCCATGGGCAGCGGTGATTGCCCCACATCAGGTGACCCGCATGCTCGTTTACCCCCTTTTATATAAAAAAAAACTTCCTGTATAAACAAGTCGCACCGCAAAACACGTCTACTCTGCTCCGAAAATTTAGAGTGAACGTATCACCTCGCATCTGCGCTGTGTGATACCTGCAGACCACAGAAATAATAATAAAGAGGATCCTCTTTATTATTATTTCTGTGCTGCAGACGGATAAGTTTTTATACGCAGATAAAATCTTACCGCATCTGCGCTGTGTGTGACACGCTTGACAGATATCCGTTCAGATACAGATATCTTACCGCATCTGCGCTGTGTGTGACGCTTTATCCGACAAACCCGACAAAGGACGAAAGGCATCGACATTGCTCAAAGAATTAGTTCGCTGAAGTGGCGTTGGGCCGGCCACGTGTCGCAGGGCTGATGAGCGGTGGAGCAGACGAGTCCTCGAGGAGACCACGGACGGGGAAACGTAGTGTAGGGCGTCCTGAGGCACGGTGGACGGATGACCTTAATAAGTTCGCTGGCGAGCGAGGGGCCGAAGACAGTGTTGTGGCGCGCCATAGAAGAGGCCTATGTCCAGCAGTGGACTGCTATAGGCTGATGATGAAATTATGGTAACAGGGCCGGATCAACAATGTTATGTTATTTCAGGCAATGCAATTTCGGGGCCCTCCTTCAGCCAAATATCAACCGCACTTTTCCAAGAAGTCAAATCAAATCAACTGGTACTTAGCAAGCATTGAAAAATAGTAAAAGAATATGTACTTGCCTACTCTGCCTAATGGTTAAACCGACCCTGTATGGTAAACCAAGGAATCCGGAAGTACTTACACCAGTTTCGGTGCCCGTCTGTCGGTAATTTAAGGAATAATTGCGGTTTTTTTTCCACTACTTCCTTAATCTTTTGCGAAAGAATAAGTACGAAAAAAACGCAATAGTTCCTTTTAAGAACAGCCAAAGGAACTACCGCGAATAATCCGTAGGATTGAGATGAAAGTTGCTATAGGTAGTCACCGATCTAAATGGGCCTATAGTATAAATCTTCCCAAGTGAATTTTTCGCTTCGAGCCATTACATAACCTTAATACTATGACGATACCGTTTGTTTTGAAAGATAAGGGCTCGAAGCGAAAAATTCACCTGGGAAGATTTATACTATATATCGTTTGTCAAACTCCAATATGTCCGCAATAAATGACATGGAGATATGATCCTTATTTTCATCATTATAAGGATCATTATCTCGCATTTAATTTATTGCGGACATAGTGATATTTTATCATCTCAATTATGATTCACGTGTTAGACAATACAGGGGCCTGTTGCATAACAAAGTACAACTAATATTACAAACGGAACTCTCGTTTCAGTTATAAATATGTTATATTAACTAGAAAGGGAGTTCCGCTTGTAATATAAGTTGAACTTTGTTATGCAACAGGCCCCAGGTGAGATCGCGATTGATTCGATGCATCAAGCAATAAGACATTTTAATAATTATACATTCATTTATTAATCGGAATTTAATACTGTATTACATAGAAGAAATGCACGTCTTTGAAACATTCAGAAGACTTCCTTTTGGGACAGTTTGTTAGGAGCCTCTCTCCTTTTTATAATTTTTAATAAATACTAGCTATTACCTTCTCAGTAATAGGCATCAATATTGAGGATCTGCATTGCCACATACTTAAAAATCTATGTATATTTTTCACAAACCTCACAATTTGGAAAATAAAATCTAAAACAGGTACAATAAAGCATGAAAAAGTAGGATTGCCTATGTGTTGGGAATAATAAATAAAATTTTGCTTATTAACAACAAATAATATTAACTCTCAAGAATTACTTGTTTAAACTGCCGCTGCCACATAATTTGTCAACAACATTTTCCATCACAAAGGAAACTATAAATCAATGTTTTCTAAATAATATTTGTAGTGACCACTTAGAAAGGCGTTTTGACACATATCCAACATAGTGAATAATCATTTTTCCAAAAAACACACAGCATGAGAGTAGAATTCTACCAATTATAAATACAGACATCTTAATTCATCCAAAGTGAACATGTATAAAATATTTATCAATAAGAAATAATCAGTCTTGTTTTGTTTAGAGAAAACGTAATCAAAGCATGCTGAAAGGGTCTGCATACTTCGATATTATCACAATACAATATGTCAGATATGATGTCATCCCTTCTCTTGGACGTAACTAGTATATTATAAATCACCTGCTACGCGCTACTTAGTGTTATTATCACAGTTGTTTAGTAGAGGTGGGTGCAGTACTTTGTACATAATAATACCGGATCTACCTGCTATCCGCGATCATACTCGACACACACGCTTGCCGTAAAACGCACGTAATAACTAGCCCGGCCATCCTAACGCCTACATCAATGGACAGTGTCTAATCTGACAAAATCTATCTCAAATGGTCAAGAAACTAATCGTGACTCCATGGAGAGGCTAGCTGGCACTGGAAAACTCATCTTTGAGACGAAGTTATGCACAATTTACTTTACATCCTTTCATGGCAGTCTTTCTCTAATAATGTACACAAAGTAAATCTCGCGTCCTAATATTCTTTTTTGAATGCGAGACCTACAAACACGTTGTTCACCCCCTTCAGTTGTGAGACCCGTTTGTTGCTATTTATACTGTATCATAGTTATATCCTTTATCACGGGATTCTTAATGAAGATAATAACGTTTACGTCCCTTTTTAAACTGGTTCAATTTCGTCACCTAACTGTAAAACTGAAAACTAAATTGAATAACAATAAATTATTAAATCTTACATCTATTTATTATTAAACATCTGTGAACGACTTGCGAACTCTGCTGTCACAAACATTCTTGTAATTCGTTCAAATAGTCAAAAAATATATTTTTGTCTAGTAAAACACGTTCCAAATGTGGAAAGTGTTCTTATGTATTAACAATTGACCAACGCAACGACAGGTTACAGTAATGAAATATCACAGATGATTCCAAATCTTTGGACAGTAACGGGCTGCCTACACAATACTTTTAAAACTTCAGTATAATTTGTATTGATTATACTATGATCAGCCCTTAGGACCCGTTCTCGTACAAAGAAACTCCAGTAATTAACTAGGTGAATTATCTGAAATTACGTTATACAATAAAATAAATTCGAAAAACAAAAATGAAACATCACTTATTTTGCTAAGAAACGAAATTAACCGTTGTTCGTTTATCACGCCCAAAATTCTAATCTTCTTAAGTTAAATGCATGTTTATTTACATACTTTTGTTACGTTTTGAGAAGCTGTTTCAGATTTTTATAGCAGAAAAGGCCCAGCCATTGTCATTATTTGTTGAATTGACTTGGGACTTATTATTCCTAGGCATAAAATATTCAAGTATATCAAGATCTTCATTAAAAAAATAACGTTCAAATCAGCGACTTGAAATGTCATTACTTAAGAAAAATATTCACAATTTTATCTGGCAATACAGATTTAGTGATTATGTTATGAATTATGTCGAAAAGCCTTCAATTTCAACATGTTTATAAGTAACCGTTTTCTAATACTAAGTCCCACTTTTCCACAGATAAAGATCAATAATTAACAATAAAATAATTTATATAAAACATTTAAGAGAATATTCCTGAAATCTTAAGAACTTTCCCCTAAATTTCCACTCATCTTCTATATGTTTCGTGCATTTCGTACATCATACAGACATAATAAAAGAAAACGAAAGGCACCCGGGATTACACAATAGGGTACCCACACCAACTAGTCTAACAAATACAGTGAATAAATCTACAGGTGAAAATGACAAGTTTTTAACATCATGTTTCACCATTACATCTTATTTTCTTTAAAACTAACACACATTATATTCATTAAAGGATCTGAAAGAGAATTCACAAAATTTAATATTTTGTATGTCAGCCAAATGAAGAAGTTGTTTGTCTATTTGGCTTCAAAACAGTAAATTGAAATTGGCTTCTGAGAGATTGAGGCATTGTATTTTGTAAGCTTCATTCAGATCTGCAAGAAATACTAATTCAAAATAAAGCGATCAAACAAGCGATCTAACAAAAATCTCGACTCTTACATGATCAGAATAAATCAACATTGAGAATTTTTACATCAAAACCTCGTAAGTACAATTTCCAAATTGAAATTATAGTAAAGACAAAAGTTATGAACCTGTCGAGTCGAGTGAAATAAAAATCAGTACCAATGTTCTTAAAAGTTTACCCATCTGACAGAAGAATATGAAACCGCCAAAACAAGCGGTGAAGGTGCTGAAATAGTTAAAGAAATCACTGTTGCACGGGCGCAGCGTAAAGCAGCGGGCCGGGTGGCAGGTGCGGATAGGGCACGCCGGCGCCCACCGCTGCCTGATAACCGCAGGGACCGCCACCGCCCACGCCGCCTCCGTAGAATTTACCGCCTAGAATTAAAAAAAAATATAAATTTCCAATACTCATGCTCGAAAAGTTCGTAGCTGGGATGTAAGCTGCATAAAATGGCATGTAATACTTTAATGCAAAAAGTAAAATCTTCGTCTAAGTAAAACCAATCAGGCGCCAACAGCCAAAAAAATTTAGGTTGTAAAAAAACCATTTTATTTCATTTTTAGGGTTCCGTAGTCAACTAGGAACCCTTAGGGCGTTTGTGCACTACAATGAATTTTACTGTCCGGCAGTCCGAGTTTTTACCGGTCCGATATGGCACGCCATTAAATGTATAGGGCGCTTGTGCACTACAATGAATTTTTCTCAAACATGCTATGAAATATTGAGGTTATGTTCCTTAAAATACGCCACGAACTGTCACGTTGCAGGTGCGGCTAGACGAGAGGTCAATAATGGAATTTCATACAACATTGCTGGCCAAGGCCAGCAAAGTGATCGTCTATTGTTTTATGTGACACAGCACCATGACGTTTAATAGGTCGACGTGGTCGACGTGGATGGATGGATGGACGGACGGACGGACGGAGGGATGGATGGATGGATGGATGGATGTTGATGGATGTTGATGGATGTTGGTTGATGGATGTTGATGGATGTTGGTTGATGGATGTTGATGGATGTTGATGGATGTTGGTTGATGGATGTTGATGGATGTTGGTTGATGGATGTTGGTTAATGGATGTTGATGGATGTTGGTTGATGGTTGTTGATGGATGTTGATGGATGTTGATGGATGTTGGTTGATGGATGTTGATGGATGTTGATGGATGTTGTTGGATGTTGATGGATGTTGATGGATGTTGATGGTTGTTGATGGATGTTGATGGATGGATGGATGGATGGATGGATGTTGATGAATGTTCTTGTTCATGGATGTTGATGGATGTTAATGGATGTTGATGATGTTGTTGGTGATGGTGATGGTGATGATGGTGATGATGATGGTGATGATAAGATGATGATGGTGGTGATGGTGATGGTGATGATGATGGTGACGACGACGACGACGATGACGATGATGATGATGATGATGATGCATGTTTGTGAAAAACTCTATACAAGCCTTGGCCACGAACAGGGATTGCCGGCCTCGTATCTCTAGATGGCCTCGTTAACACTCGGCCATCTATAACTACTCGGCCGGCAATCCCCTCTTTCGCGGCCGCTGCAGTAATGTACTATTTCTCAAACATGCTATGTAATGTTTACGTTGTGTTCCTTAAAACAGGCCTCAAAATACACCGTTGCAGGCCTAGGCCGGCAATGCGATCGTCTATTGTTTCATATCACACAGCACCATGATGTTTATAGGTTTGGCATCATAGCATTTAGCCATTTAAAAAAAAACTATAGGCAATATTTGCGTTTTGGTTCATTATGATTATGACATTCTGCCACTACGCTTATTTAAGGTAAGATGGTAATGGTAATCTGCCTAGAGAAATATTTCACCATCAACATCATCATCATCATCATCATCACCATCATCATCATCATGATGACGACGACGATGATGATGATGATGGTGATGGTGCATGCTTGAGAAAAGCACTATACAAGCCTCGGCCGGAACAGGGGTTGCCGGTCTCGTATCATGCCGGCCTCGTGTACCACTCGGCCGGCAACCCCTTAAGTCCCGGCCTCTGCAGTAATGTACTATTACTGCCTGGCAGTCCTATACATTTAAGGCATGAAAAAAACGGACCATGAAAACTCAAGACTTCCGGACAGTAAAATTCATAGTAGTGCACAAACGCCCTTATAGTTTCGCCATGTCTGTCCGTCCGCGGCTAAGCTCAGAGACTGTTAGTACTAGAAAGCTGTAATTTGGCATGAATATATATATCAGTCACGCCGATAAAGTGATTAAATAAAAAAAAAGTAAAAAAATTTTTTAGGCTACCTCCCCATAGACGTAAAGTGGGGGTGATTTTTTTTCCTCGACTAACCCTATAGTGTGA
This sequence comes from Archips crataeganus, assembly GCA_947859365.1. NCBI lineage: Eukaryota > Metazoa > Arthropoda > Insecta > Lepidoptera > Tortricidae > Archips > Archips crataeganus. Next base: position 11,083,494 of record OX402058.1, read on the forward strand.
GGTATCATTGGATAGGTATTTGAAAATAAATAGGGGTTTTCTGAAACCATTTTTTGATAAAGTGAATATCTTCGGAGATATTCACTCCGAAAGTTCAAAATAATGTGTCCCCCCCCCTCTTTAACTTTTGAACTGCACGTCTAAAAAATATGAAAAAAATCACGTAAGTTAAACTTAATAAAAACTTTCTAGGAAAATTATTTTCAACTTAATCAGTTGAGCAGTTTTTAAGTTTTTGTAATAAAATATTTCTAAACTAAGATTGTAATTTAACCGCCATTGCAAGCATTTTTTTCTCTTTAAGTACATATAAGATCACGCTAACAGTATCTTTTTTCAAATAAAAATATATATTACCTCTGAAAAACAACATACATACTAGTAAGATTAGTTACCCAATTCGCCGATAGATGGCGCTGTACCGCCGACGTTGGGACCAAAACAACCAGGGGGGTCACTACGAAATTCGAAGTTAGAAGTTCGGATCGTGTGGTCCCTCTCACTCTCGTAATAAATACCATTAGCGTGAGGGGAACGGCATGAAACGAAGTTCGAATTTCGCGCTTCGTAGCATAGGGCCAGTATGCAAGGATTTTTTCGTACCTGCTACGGAACCCTATCTTGGGCGTGTCCGATTCCGATACGCTCTTGGCCGGTTTTCTTTTATATTACTAAAGGAATATTACTGGGCAATTCTAATAAGTTATGATAGAAATAGCAATGCATGAAAAATTAAAGGTTGTAAATGAATATTAATTTATTTGCAATGTTGCAGTTTTTTTGGTATCTAAGTGAAGGCAAGAGTACCCATAAAACCCATTTTAATCTTGACTTAACAACTATCAACACCCTCGCCTACGGCGCACTTGTTATAACAGTATACAAAAAAATAACTTATGTTTCATGTACTGTTTATTCTGAGCTGGCTGGACACATCGCCACGCCCTATTTAAACGAAAGCTTGGAACATATTTGCAGTAATTTTCTAGTGGTATTTGGGTCCATATTAGAATCCATAATATCCTTTGTCCTAATTGCAAAATCCATAATAACTTTGGTCATAATAATCTTTTACTATAATAACGTTTGCCCTAATGTAAATGTCATAATATTGCTTATTCTAATATTGAATATCCTAATGCTTATTTGCACTATTTTCTCAAGTATGTACTAAGATCATATTATGTCTTAATAGTCATATGCCCTAATATTGATTGCCATAATCATCTATGTACTAATATTGTTTCTCATAATAATTTTATAGGCATCATCATCTCAGCCTCAGGCCTCCTCTCAGAATGAGAGGTCTTAGACCTTAGTTCTCACGCGGGCCCAGTGCGGTTTGGGGGAACTTCACGCACACCGTTGAATTTCTTCACAGGCGCGTGCAGGTTTCCTCACGATGTTTTCCTTCACCGTAGATTAAATGTATTTAATTTAAGGAAAAACATGAATGTTTATATTATTTCATACAAATAAACAAAAATTCAATTATAGTTGTGGGCATTCACTTTTACCCCACTATCATAATTAAAGGGCGGACATACTTAATATGGATATGACTACAATTGGTTTAAAGAAGAGAACATGGTTGCAAAATAGTTAAATAATTTTATTGTTTGTTGTAGTAAATAATCATATTTTTTTCTATATTATATATTTATATATTTTTTCCATATTTTCAGTCCATTCCTTTTATGGTTCACTATCCACTTATATATAGAAAATGACCTCTCTAAATCTACCGATGTAAGAGGTGCGTATTCGTAAAGTGACGCTTCACTATTATCAGTAACATTATCACCATCACTCAAATTTCTTATAAAATCGTAGTCTGGAATTCTGTCTATAACTGACTCCATTTTGTTTTAAAAAGAATCAGAAGATGTCATCATCATGTAAAGTCTTACTTCGTCCAGTAATTGGAGTGCTTCAGATATTTTTAAGCCGCGTGTTTCTAATAACGTTATGTTTCTAGTTATTATTTAAAAAATTTGTTTCATAAATAATAAATTGTTTTTAAGCCGTCGTCTTGCATAAGTTTCTTTACTTTACGTATCGATAGTGCCTCATTGCTGTTGAAACTACTTATCACAGATTTAATTTCGTCGTAAAAAGTCGCAAAGTAAAAAGACGCTTCTAACTACGTGCCCACGGGCTTAGGCGGTAATGGCAAATTCGGATACTTTTCTTTTAAAATTTTTACTCTCCTTGGGCATTTCAAAAATATTTTCTTGACATTTGATATTAGACTATCAACATCTAAGTATTCTGATCGGATGTGCTCAGCAACTCTACTTAAAGTTAAATATTTCTTACGCAAAATAGTCTCTTTTGGCAAAATGTACGATGTACACTGGCAACAAATATATTTAGCAAAAAACTGACGAAATGCGACACTGTTGACCCGTTTCCACGGAATATTATACAAAGCTAGAAAGTTTATCAGATCAATATTAAAATCTTCTTGATTCCATTTCGTAGTTTTCGTGCAGGATTCCTGACGGCGATGGACACCAGATTTTAAGTCTAAGACGTAATAGATATAAACACTTAATAGTCGCAAGAGGAGATAATTTACAAGTGACCAGTAATTTCTTAATAATTACATTTTGTTCTATGGAGGATAGAGATATTTTGTAATTTCTGATATATTTTTTAATAAAAATGTATAGATAAATATTGCTCAAAATTTAATAAAAGTCTTATCCATCTTATGCTTTTGTATATCGTTTGATATGACTTTGACGTATATTGCATCCACTATCCGCCCCTTAATCATAATACACTAAGAGCAATAAAAATGGGTCCCTTTTTATGTACAATACTACACAAAATAATTTTCTCGCTGCTATTTGTTTTTATAGGGGTCGCAATTCTAACCTAACATACTTTTCTGCCACCGGTTCGTTACTGTTGGGGTCTCAGTTCTAACCTAACCTAATTTACTTTTCTGGTTCACAAGTCGCTGTTTGCCAACAAGTGCTCTGGCGTGGCATTTAACATTAGGGATTTGTAATATTGGACTCGAGTTTTATGTCTTACTATATTAGTACAAAACATATTAGGAATTTAGAGCATTGGGTCATGTGATAACATGGCTTATGATCATTAGGACATAAGATCATTATGGCAAATAATCATTATGGAAAATGTATGATATGTCAAAAGTGTTTAGGACAAAAAGTGGTATGACATTTGAGTTTAGGACAAACGATATTATGGATTACGAAGGAGACCCGTAGTATTTACATAAAATAATATAATTGTGCGTAACAATAGGTCTCACTTACCAAGCATATCTTGATGATGAGGATGCATCTGTGGATAGTGTGGAGGAGTAGCGAAATGCGGCGGAGGAGACCCGTACGAAGATCCAGAGGAACCGTTGGGTTTGTTGCCATTTGCATTATTGTTGCGGTACTGCTGTTGTCCATTATTGCGCGTGTCTATAATTTTAAAATCCCACTTACTACTTTTTATCATATTGTCCAGTCCATTCTGTGCTTGCAGTATTGCACACGAAATAATACCAAGAGAAGTCGGGTAAAAAGTTAGCTCAAATAAAAACTCAGTGTACAACATTAAAGAATAGAAAAGGAACAAAGGAGGAACTAGTAAGAATCATAGAAAACTAGAATTTCAAGAATTTCCAGACAAAGATGTGACAGTAACATACAGTAATGCACACATACAAATTTAATACTTTTCTCTATGTGCGTAAATTGATTAGATTTTAATTTTTTAAATATTGATTTTATTATGACCAGCCTAAATTTTAAAAGCCAAACCACTGGTAGCCATAGCATTTTTTTTATAATATTGATAAAAACACCGCTGGTTGAACTTGTGGCTAATTTTGTACTCCAATATATTGTATATTTTGTAATCAATTTTCATATTCTTAAGTGTGGCTGACGCAATTTTTTTACTCTGAGTGTACAGCTGCTACTTACTGTTGTATGTGCGCTGACCATATCCATTTTGATTGTTGTATCCATTTTGATAGCCATTGTTATATCCACCCTGGTAGTTGCCCATAGATTCAAACATATTGGGGCTTGGGAAGGGCACCTGCTGTTTCTGGAAGTTGTTCTGTCTGTAACCCTGATTGCTTTGATTTTGATTGGAGAATCGAGGAGGTTGTTGGTTCATATTGCGGTTTTGATAAGCATTATGAGGTTCTTCATTTGTTACATTATTAGCCATCTTATTGTTCCACTGGTTACTCTGCTGACGTGGTGAACTTGAACCACTGTTGTTTTCCTTACGTTGTTGCCAACGATTGCGACCTATTTTTAACATTTGAAATAAAAAATTGCATTAATTATTAACTATATTAAATTGAGGCAACTTTATGTCAAGTAATATAGAGTGACATTTTGGATATGATACAAATTTATAGCTAGACCGTTCGCCGCCCGCACCTCTCAGGCCCCCTTTGTCGTCTTACCCCCCAGCCCCTGTACCGCGCGGGCGAGGACTCATTTAAACGGTTTAGCTATAAATGTTTCTTGCTCAGCTAATGCCAGATAACTGCTGGTAATCAACTATCAATATCACAAATAACTCAAACTCCTAGCTCTTATGTATTCTGGTGCAAGTAAGAAGTTTAAAAACTAAAAACCGATGATGATAGTTTTGCAGTTCTGAAAAGTATGAAACACAACAAACAACTTGGTGGATAGAAGTGGGTGCATGACACCTTTCCTCAAAGATTGTGCCACCTAACAATTAACGCTTCCTAGTACGAGGGTCACACTGAAAGTTTCGGGAATACATAAAAATATGCATTTAAATTGAATAAAAGTATTTTTATTGTTTTTCAAAGTATTCTCCTTTATATTTTATGCACTTTTCCATGCGTTCAAACCAGTTTTTAAAACACTTATTGAACGCTGAAGTGGGGGTCGACAAAATGGCTATTTTAAAGGCCTCCGTTGCTTCTTCCGGCGTCTGAAACCACTGACCACGCAACTTTTCTTTGATTTTGGGGAATGTGAAAAAGTCGTTGGGGCTTAAGTCAGGGCTATATGGAGGATGGTCCAGGAGTTCGACGTTTTCACTGTCCAAATACTCAATTGTTTTCCGAGCGGTGTGAGAGCTGGCATTGTCGTGGTGAAGGATGATGCGACGATTAGGATTATTTTTTCTGAGTTCAGCAAAGATACTCGGTAAACAAATGGTTGTGTACCAATCGGCATTGACCGTTCTACGATCTTCAAGAGGAATAGTACCCACATGACCCGATTTGGAGACAAACGTGGCCACCATCTTCTTGGCCGTGCTGCGAGAGCGAATAACTTTTGTCGGCTTGAGCTCATCTTCGTAGACCCATACTCAAGACTGGTTTTTAGATTCAGGCTCATATGCATATATCCACGACTCGTCACCTGATACGATATTAAAAACTGCATTTGAGCTCCCACCGTGGAATTTATCCAGAGTTTTACGGCGCCAATTGACACGAGTCGCCTTCTGCTCGTCAGATAATAAATGAGGGATCCAGCGGGAAAACAACTTTCGCACGCCTAATTCTTCCCGTAAAATAATTTGTATCTGACTCATTCCAATACCCAAGCACTCTTGAATTTCCCGGTATGTCACATGCCGGTCTTCTTTTATCATTTGACGCACAACACCGAAGTTTTCTTGAGTGACGGCCGATTTTGGTCGACCTTCACGCACGTCGTTCGTGAGGGATACACGGTCGCGTTTAAATTCTGAATACCACCTGTATATTGTAGTCTTTGAAGGTGCTTCATTACTAAAAGCAGCAATCATCCGGTCTCCACATTGTTTTTGTGTTAATCCACTTAAAGTCGTAATAAATCATGGCTCTTAAGTTTTCACGGAACAATTCTATTTTCATCAGCGACTCGACGACTTCATAAAACAATTGAAACCGAACCAATACTTTTTTTTCTATGTGGCCAGTATGTTAAGATAATGAAACTTTAGAGATTATAAAAAGGTATAATATGCGCCAAAATTAAGTTGCTAAATATTAGATTCCCGAAACTTTCAGTGCAGCCTATGTACATGATCACCATCCACTACCTTGGGCTCTATTGCCAAATATTATTATTCACAATTGGGAATGTCTAAAAAAAATTACCAGTGGTTTTTATATTTTTTTTTGTATACAAAAGTCAATTATAAGAAACTAATTTCAATATTTTGTCATTTAGTTCTCTACTTTTTAAATTAATTATTGAAAGTATTTTGGTTGATGACGTCAGATTATAATTGAGGGCTCCCGGGAACACTGCCAAATTTCTAAATCTATCTAAAATAATCTAAATGCGTACGATAAGGCAACCTTAATTATTTTTTGCGTAGTGGTACAGTGTCACTTTACTGGCACTGTCCAAGTGCTAGATGTCAGACAGCGGGTCCAAATCAAACTCCGTAGTATAATCCACGCGTAAATTGTGAAGAATTCAAACCACACAGAATAAAGTACGACTTAGACCGGTCACGCAATTTAGACCAATGTCAAATGAAGGTCATTGCTTATTTGGTACAATAAATTCATTACATAATATTAAAATTAAATAACTACAGAAAACGAGATAAAAAGCATTTATCTCGAAATGGTTTTCGATTTACTATACATTGCAAAAAAATAGACATCCCCATTTAAGTGATGTTACTTGTTGAAGAGTCCGGCTGGCACTTTATTATCACTCCCACTTCACCACATGCATTGCGAAGAGCATAAATTTGCTAGCAAATGTGTTAAAAGTAATAGAATTGTGACCCATGAAATATTTACTATTGAGTAGTTCTGATGGCCAACTGTGATCTTCCTCATCCTTCCTAGATCATTAATTTCCAAGAGCAAATGGACGAGTTATTACGAAATGAACCGAAACACTATATGCATTTACAATTTTTAAACCTTTACCAGGTAGGTTAAGGGATATATGTTTCCCACATAATATATTGTTTACCATAGTCCGATTTCAACTCCAAAGCTCCTACTAAACACTATATCAATCCATGAAAATATGATGTCATAGGATGATACTTTCCCACTGCCTTGTTAAAGTTTTATTATGTGGGAACTATTCTGCCCATAGCCCAGATAATTGTCTCGTTGTGTCAGTAAATAATAAAATTGTTATTATGTTGAAATCATTTTTTCAGGAATTGATATAATATTTTGTAGGAGATTAGAGTTGAAACCGGACTATGGTATACAATATACTATGTGGGAGACATCACCCTGGGGCTGATCAAGAATATAATAGGCTACTTTCCTAACTAGTCAGTCTTTTAGATTATCAAAAAGTATTGGACACGTATTTTTTATTTTGTCAATTAAACAAAAAATTACGAAGATATGGCGCGTTGAAGTTTCGCGTGACGTCACTTGTTCCTACACTTTGTATGAGCGTTTTAGGAACAAGTGACGTCACGCCTCGTCACGCGGAACTTCAACGCGCCATATCTTCGTCATTTTTTGTTTAATTGTCAAAAGAAAAATTACGTGTCTAATATTTTTTGATAATGTAAAATACGGACTAATAAGAATTATTATTTTTTTACCTAGGAAACATCCCTATTACACTAAATTGAATATGCCAGGTTCATTACTCAGACAGGCAATGGGAATATTGTATCCCATATTTTTTTCTGGTTTACAGGAACAAATCCGACTTTTGTAAACACATTTTGTACAAAATATTCAATATAAATCTATATAAAGAACGCTACGCTTGTTCTTCGCAGCCTGATATAGGGTTAAGAGGTCCCTTGATTTCCCCGGGATCTACTCGTCAGATATTAAGTTGGTGAAAATGGGACCTGATTGGAAATATCTATTCCCCTTTCCAATAAAAAAACATTTTCGAAATTGTTTTTATAAACAACGGGTTTCGAGGTAACATAAAAAAATACAACAGAATTAATAACCTCCTCCTTACTTACTACTATGATAAGATGAGATCTAGCAATGGTGTTTAACCTGTTAATGCATAGCGTGTCCAAGATGAAACGCTGTTTTAAAGTACATTTCTATATTATTATTATTATTATTACCTGAAATAAACTAGAATGTTGTTACCTTTTCGACACGCTATACATTAAAGGGTTAAGTCTGGAGAGATGTATTGAAAACATTTACTTTGTATCATATTCAACATGTCACCTGTATGATATTCACTGTACTAGATTATCGCCAACAGTACATGCATAATCAAATAGTATGTGAATACAACATTATGATTTTTTTTTCCGTCATTGCTAGAAAACTTCAAATAATCTCACCTGAGCTGCCGTTGGAGTTACGAGCCATATCATTCAGTTTCGCGGGAGGAGTCTGGCCCGTTTCACGTAGCACAGCAACAAGCGCACGAGCTTGACGGCAATCACCGCTTGTGAAATAGGTGTAAGCTGTACCAGATTGTTGACATCTACCAGTACGTCCTAAAATAAAGATGCGCTTCAATAAGATACAGATACATGCTATTTAGTTAGGGTGACCAGATGTCCCGTATTTTACGGGTTGTACCATATTTCAGGCATGAATTTTTCATTGTTCTGTAATCGGGTGAAACCAATGCGGGGTCAGTACATTGTCTCGTAATTGGGATGTCTAAAAAAAATACCAATGGTTCTTATATTTTTTTTTTATATAGAAAAGTCAATTATGAGAAACTAATTTCAATATTTTTTCATTTAGTTCACTACTTTTTCAAAATTTATTATTGAAACTATTTTGGTTAATGACGTCAGATTACAATTGAGGGCTCCCAACACAGCGAAATTTCTAAATTCTTACGATAAAGCGCAACATACAGAGAGCGGGCGCGGGTCGGGCGCGAAGCGGGACATGCGCGGGTCCCGCGCGGGCCCGCGCCCGTCGCCCGACGTCACAAAAAGCGGGCGGGCCAGTGCAGTGTTGCCAACAAGAGTAATATAAAATATGCTAGATAACAGTAAAAAACAACACTGCACTGGCCCGCGCGCTTTTTGTGACGTCGGGGGCGGGCGCGGGCCCGCGCGGGACTCGCGTGTGACCCGCTCCGCGCCCGCCGTCTGTGTCATGTCGTCCATACACCGCCATGTATTTTACACCCGCCGCGGGCCCGACCCGCTCCGCGCCTGCTCTCTGTGTGTGTTGCGCTTAAGGCCACCCCTTTAATTATTTTTTGTGTAGTGGTAAATTGTAACTAGTGTCACTTTACTGACGCTGTCAGAGTGCTACATGTCAGAAAGCGGGTCCAAATCAAAATCCGTAGTTTAATCCACGCATAGATTGTGAAGAATTAAATAATGCTATTCCACACCGATTAAAGTACAACTTGGACCGTCTACAAAATTTACTTCAATGTCAAATGAAGGTCATTGCTTATTTGATATATGTAATAAATGCATTACATTATATTAAAACTAAATAACTACAGAAAACAATTTAAGAAGCATTTATCTCGAAATGGTTTACGATTTAATATACATTACAAAAAATAGACAAACCCAATTGTATGATTCATACCTATTCAAACAATATTTATTTTCTCGCACACAGCGGTGAACACCGCGCGATTCGATCGAATGGCGTGGGTGACAGTGAGTGTGATAGTGATAGGGTGTGAGAAGAGAGTGGGGCAGACGGCGGAGTAGGCGGGGTCGGCAGCGGCGGGGTTTAAAAATATATAATGTTGTTTTTTAATAAAAAACGGCCTAACCCGTATTTTAACCTCGAATCCCGTATTTTCAATGCAGTTTTCCCATAAAACCGGAAATCAGATCAATATGCTTAGTATTTGTTTTACTTCACCAAATACTTAGAGAAGTATTTGGTGAAGTAAGTAAAACTTATACTAAGCATACTGCTGGTCACCCTCGCTATTGCTGTACAAAAGTAATGAATCTTTTGGCATCAGGAAAACTCATATACGACTACAAACACCAGTGTCAATCAATTACTGACATGTTTATGTGACACAAGTCATATTTATGAATTTGTATAAAGAGCCAAATCACATTAACTAGAAAAAGTAGGTTGGGTACCTCTCAGTCTGCCACAAGTTTTCAATCACTAATTTTTACAATAGAAAGCTGTACTATCCCAAATTAAGAATTCGATCATATTTCGTAAGTAGGCAGGTAATCATAATCAGAGTTCACCCGATTGCAAATTATTACTCGCGACAATCGCGACATGTATTTCTATATATTTTATAAAAATAAAGCATACCGATTCGGTGAATGTAATCTTCTGAAGAATTAGGATAATCGTAGTTGACAACAAACTTGACATCCTCAACATCCAAACCGCGGGCAGCAACATCCGTAGCAATGAGAATGGTGGTTGCTCCATTTCTGAACTCCGTAAGTACGGCGTCACGCTCTGGTTGCGACTTGTCGCCGTGTATAGCGAGAGCTTTGTGGCCATTGCGACGAACGGCACGTGCAATATCATCTACCTGAAATAACAAGACAGGTACATACATGTTTTAATTTTGAATAAGAAGTTGTATGAGAAAACATTCATTCATTAAACATTAATACAAAAAAAAATTACTCTACCTTTTTCTTTGTTTCAACAAACACAATCACTTTGTTGTCTCTCTCAGATGAAATTTCTTTCAAGAGGTTTGTCAATTTAGCCTCCTTCTCATGTTCCTCGCAAGTTTCAATTATCTGTTTGATATTATTGTTTGCAGATAGGTTTAAAGAGCCAATGTTTACTTTAATATAATCATTCAAAAAGTCTTCAGCAAGAGTTTGGATTTCTTTAGGCCATGTGGCCGACCACATCAATACTTGACGATCTGGCCGAATTTGCTCGATGATTTTGCGAATTTGAGGTTCAAAGCCCATATCTAACATTCTGTCAGCTTCATCCAACACCAAATACGTGCATCGTCGCAGGTTCGTTGTGCCTCTCTCCAGGAAATCAATCAGCCGACCGGGTGTGGCAATAACAATTTCAACGCCTCTTTCTAGATCGCGCGCCTGTGGTCCTTTAGGAGAACCACCAAATAGACATGTGTTCCTAATAACACCCCGAGCACTGTAGGCCTGGGCTACTGACTGAATCTGTTGTGCCAACTCTCTGGTAGGAGCCAGAATGAGAGCAATAGGGCCATCACCTCTCTGGATACGCTGTTGATGCACAATATGAACAGCAGCAGGAAGCATGTAAGCTAATGTTTTACCAGACCCAGTTGACGCAATGCCAACCATATCACGACCAGACAGAGCAATGGGCCAGCCTTGAGCCTGAATTCCGGTTGGTTCAACCCAGCCCTGCTCTTTAATTGTGTTCATGACATGATCTGGGAAATTTCCTTCATCAAACACTTGGCTTGGACGGGGTACATTGTTCCCACTTACAGTTATTTCCTTAGCAGCACGGAACATAGCAACTTCCTCTTCTGAACGGGATTCAACATCATCATGTGGCTTATAGAAATCTTTTTCAATTGGCTCAAGATTAGCCAAATCCCACATTGGCTTGACCAAACTATCTCCAGGATGTTTGGCTTTCATGCTTTGCATTTTCCGCCCACTGAAGTCATTAGATTGCTGACCCATATTAGGGTTTGAGAAAGTTTTCTTCTGGATAAAATTCTGTTGATTTAAATGACCATTTTGGTTGCTGAAATTTTTAGGTCCATAATTAGTTTTGTGCTGGAAATTTTGTTGCTGCTTAGGTCCACCAAAATCAGGTTTTCCATTATAAAATTGCACATTGCTTACTGGACCTTTATCTTCATAATCTTTCTTTTGAGGTTGACCATTGTAGTTGTTCCTGGGCCTAAATTCTTTTGGGCCACCAAAATCATTTTGCATTCCATTCTCACTTTTGTGAGTATTAAAATCTGGTCTTATTCCATTGAAATCATTCCTTGGGCGAAAGTTGTTTTTATTACCCATGTTGTTGTTCCTAGGTCCAAAGTTTTTTGGCCCTCCAAAATCTTGAAGCCCACCACCAAAGAAAGGCATTTTACCGAATTGTTCATTCCGGTCTGGTCGAGGCCTGAAACTGATATGGTTAATTTAATTAATTTTATAATTCCCCACATACTTTAAACTGTGATTATTACATTATAGTGTTTTCTGTTTATTTCTGTTTACACTGACATACTGCTTGGTTCAGTCACAGAAACTACATACAGGCTTTATCATTATTTTGTTTGAAACCTTTTTCATTAATTTTTCATTTTAAAAACACATATATGTTTGAAAATAAAGTGAATGCCCATTATGCATCTAAGATCTCTTCCACAGCTAACAAAAGAGCTGATAACTTTGAAACGGCTGAACTAATTTTGATGAAACATGTCTGCCATGAAACATTGCCAAGGAAACAAAAAAAAACCGCATCCAATTTGGTTCACTACAAAAGGCGAGACACAAAGTATGTGAATAAAACGGTACACGGTACCTAGGTATATTAAATAAGCTATGATGCCACAAACAGACAGACACACACACATAGCAGCCAAACTTATAACACCCCCTCTTTTCGTGTCGAGGGTTAAAACCAGAATCCATTAAATCGTTTTAGCGTGAAGGAGAGAGTAACAAACATCCATACATCCATCTATCCATACAAACATTCCTCTTGAATCACTCTTATCTATTAAAATAAAACCGCATCAAAATCCGTAGCGTAGTTTTAAAGATCTAAGCATACATAGGGACAGACAGCGGGAAGCGACTTTGTTTTATACTATGTAGCGAGTGATTATTATAAGGAAGATTATTTATTTTAACAATCCTGGTGTTTTTTGTCATAAGCATAAGTCATAATCATAAGTCATTTATTGCTTAATAAATTTATAGACAATGAAAACAAACCTTCTAACAGAACAGATATTTCTCCCTGAATCATTACACTAGCTCTTCAAACGCTGCTAGACATCATACCTATTTATTCTTAATCATGATGAAATCTTACTAGAATCAGGATTTTTTATTAAGTGTTCAAACTGCACTATACACTACATTATACTGAATACTAATATAAATGCGAATAAGTGTATGTATGTCACCTCTTCACGCTCAAACCGCTGACCGATCTAGATGATTTAGTATGGAGAAAGATTGAGACACTGCAAAGGATGTAGGATAGTCTTTGTCTCGGAAAATAGTTCCCACGGGATAGCGATAAATGTGTTCTTTTCTTTGCAAACGGAGTCGCGAGAAACCACTAGTAAAATATAAATTCGGAATACGCTCATTTTATGTCGCTGTTTATTACTTCCACGTAACCAATATACGAGCCGTGGTGCCCTAGTGGTCTGACCTATGGTCTCTCAAGTAGAGGGTCGCGGGTTCAAGTCCGGGCTTGCACCTCCGAGGTTTAGGAATTCATGTGCGAAAATGCATTCGTAATTTACTGTGAAGGAAAACATCGTGAGGAAACCTGCGTACACCAGAGAATAAATTCAATAGTGTTTGTGAAGTTCCCAACCCGCACTGGGCCCGCGTGAGAACTACGGCCCAAGCACTCTCATTCTGAGAGGAGGCCTGTGCCCTGCAGTGGGATGTATAGTATAGGCTGTGATGATTAACCAAAATAATAGTTAATATTGTTAAAATTAATATTATTATTCTGTTGCTTGGACCTTGTGCTAAAGTATTATAAAATAATTATTTTAATTAAGTACCATAACTAGTTTTTATACCTACTTAATTCATAAATTCTATCTGGGGCGACTTCACATATGTTTAACTAAATTGGTTCAGTAAATTGTAACTGTGACAGCCTGTAATCAGGGAAATCCGGTGATCCTCTATGATAAAGTTGCAGTTTTTAACTTGTTAACGGATCAAAAAGTCCAATATATTGTTTTGTTTGTTGTGAATTTGGAGAAGCGTGAACAACAGCTGTGTTGAAGGTGTTTAAATTTTTCTTATTAGTTTAGGATAAGAATCTTCTTGTTATCTAGTATCAAACAACTACCGTCCTTGAGCGTCAAATAGGTTTAATGTTAACACTTAATGCGTTTGCTATACCTAGACAAGTTATTGTACAATTTATTAGAACAAGTGTAACCAACCAGTCCCTACTTACTTCGATCTACCTACCTTTCTTTTCATAAGGAAAGCAGGCGGGTGTTAAGGAGTGAAAGTCGATAAATAGGCAGGTAGGTACGTAACACGATAAGTTCATTAGAACGAGACTAGGCAAAATATTCATGGGCATTATGTAAATTAATAATTTTACATAATAATGTCCAATTCAATCTTATTAGAATATCATATAAGACCTGTATAACAATCATCAGCTGTGCAACTGCACGCACAGCATTTCACAAAATGGCCGCTATGAAGAATTGGTCGAGATCAATTAACATCAAGGAGCAATCTGTTAACTGAAGTATTCAATTACAATCAAACATCGTAATATTTACGGTTGCATCAGAAAACTTACATAGGATGCTGACTGGTGAAGCCGTTGTACTGCATTCTGCTTTCTGAAGATCGTAATTACGTGGAGTTCTACGGTCGAGTAGGTATCTAGAACAATGAAATAAGAAACTGGTGAAAATTCGAGTTTATTTATCAACACTGATAATGGAGAAATATTTTATACATAAAAAAGTGCATTTACCTCTCGATTAGGAGAGAATTTAATAATTATTTGAGTTTTTCATCCACGATGATCCTAACACAGACCCGGCGAAGAACAACTCGATAATGGCCACCGGAAACGCCTCGCTCGAAGTGGGTTGCTTTAGTACGAAATTGTTGCCAGGATGAAAAAACTGAAATTTGCTGCAAGTATACATTCGCATGCGGGTAAAACGGTCATCAAAGCTAATAACAATCAATCTACGGTGGACCACGAAGACAGCAGCGCCGTTCGTGACTGCAAATCCAAAATTGTTCCAATGTATTGATTATTTTCCCGTTAAGTTGTGTGTACAATAACACGATTCAAATTAAACTTTTATGATGAGTTACTACAATAATTAAGTAATTTTCATTTTCATTATTTTTTCTTTTCAATAATAATGGAATAATAGTCAACATTGCGTAGATTGAATTTAAATTACTTACTCTAAAATAAAAAATAACAATGGCTTAAAACTACATTAAATCTAAGTAAGACTCGAATGGTATTGTGTCCAAAGCCCTCGCAGCCTTCATTCATTACTAAATTCGTTTAAAGAGATAAACTACCAGACCTTTGGTCACCAGTTGTATTGTGTCCACCAGCTGCTTTCTTCTTTCTTTCTTCTATTCTATAAGTCGTGCCGAGACCATGGTGAGGAAACCATGGATATAAATAGGGCCCTAAAGCGCAAAACTGAATGCAATATAATTCTATCCCAAACAGAGAACCCTGATAATTTTCCCCCTTCTGATTTTCCTATTTTCGGGTACTTTTGCCCCTTCATCAATTTTGCTTTTGGTTCCCTGGAAGTGTAAATGGACTAGCTCAGCATAATAGGATACACAGATCGAGTCCCAAACTAAAACCCTATGCACCCTCTAGTGAGTTCCCCACAGAATACTCCATACTCCCTGCCTCCATAGGACATAGGCATGAATTTGAACCGCAGATATAATAATGAGAAATAAGTGTTTGGGTTGTGACAGAATTTGATTTATGCATTGTGTATTGTATATAATAAATAGTTAGTTTTGGCTGCTTTTAGCGACAATACCTATGTGTTCCCAGTACCAGTTGTTTACCCCATTAAAGCCTTTTTGTGCGAGCTCGTAAACCTCTTTTTCTGTGCTGGCAGAAAACAAGAAAACAGTGTCATCAATATATGAAATAATTTTACCACCATCCAAATTTAAGCCATCATAATATAGATTAAGAAAAGCGTTGGACCTAGAATACTTCCTTGTGGAACTCAAAAAGGTTTATTTCAATGTCAAAACTTAAAGTATAGCCTATTTTGACACTTAGGGTGCGCTCACTTAGATAACTCGTAAATAATTTGAGTTGGGTTCCTCATATACCTAAGGATTCTAGTTTTCGTAATAAAATAGGAGTAGAGACAGTATCGGAAGCTTTTGCAAGGACCAAAAATATTCCTACTCTTCTATTACCCTTGTCTAGACCCCGCTGCACTGTATAGTCCGTTAGTTCATGAACTGTATCAGCAGTTGATAGTTTTGATCTAAAGCCATATTATGCATTACGGAGACTTTCTCCAAGAATTTAACAAGCTATGTATGATTTTTTCTAACAATTTAGATATAACTGAAGTATTGAAATTTGTATATGGATATAACAAAAGCTTTTTTTAAACGATAGGAGACTTCGTTCCAAAGATCGTAATGATCATTATGATATCAACATCTACTTAAAGTCACTGTCAATTGAAATTACAAACAATGTAAACAAACCTTGTTGTTAAAATGTCTTTCATTTTCATTTCCCTCATCAAATACTGCTAAATCCGTGTGTTATTTAATCAATACTTACCACAACTTTATCCTAAACCATTAAAACAATAAAAAAGTGCTAGAATATAGATATTTCATTAAATGATTTATTGACAGCGATTTTAAGCATCAAAATAAAAAAACATTCTATCAATCATCCCGGCCAACCATAAAATAACAAAAAAAAAATCATCCCGGCCAATCTTTTAATTCGATCAAATTGTAGAACTGTTAATTTTAGCTACTGGCAACATTACGCAGCTCCACCACCCACATATCCCCTCTCTAGTTTCCTATAATAAAGGCCACCTCAAACCAGGAGCGCGGAACGCCGAATCCAATATACGGTGCCACACACCGGGTTCGCGGCATGCCGTATTTCATTCAGTATTATTGATCGCGCTGAGCACACTCCTTCGGCGCCCCGCGCTCCCAGTTTGTTGGGGCCTTAAAGAGCTCTCCAAAGAGTATTGTAATATTATATGAACAAGAGTGGCAACTCTATGGTCAAATATGCATGTATGGAAGGCAATATGGAAGGTGATGCGTGATGCTGCCCTACGCCCTGAGGCGCTACCACGAAATTCGAAAATCGAAGTTCGTATCGCATTATCCCTCTCACTCTCGTGTCAAATCATATTAGCGTGAGCGGGACGGCACGAAACGAAGTTCGAATTATGCACTTCGTGGTAGGGCCTCTGGTGAAGAACTAATGTGACGTATCTATAGATGTATACCTATCTATATGTATATGTTGGTAGTGATGTACAGCTATAATTACGAGTAATTTTAATTGATAGGCTAATTGCCACTATTCGTATTTTAGCCGTCTAATTCAAATCAGCATATACGAAGTATAAGCGGCTAAACCCGATTTGCACTATACGGCTAAAATACGAACATTGGCAAGTGGCCTATCAATTAAAGTCCTTGACTGTACAATTTGGTACGCCATGGCCATGGCCGATGAATGACAACTGACAAGTTTGACAAGTCAACCAAGATGGCCGCTAATTTAGTTCTTTACCAAAATACCAGAGATCGCTGTAGTCGCATGAAAAGTGTGATATATGAAAGTGTGCCCCCCCTGGCTTTTATTTAGGCCCTTACCAAAGAGTATTGCCCATAGACTTAATACCTAACCCGGACTGAGTACTGCGACATAAAAGTGAGGCCGACAGAGAAACCAAACTAGTGGTTTGCATCTCGTTCTAATTAGGGTGACCAAGTACACCCGCGGATAATTATCAAGATTTTTCTTAAAAAAGTATAAAAGAGTCAATTCAGAAATAGAAAGACATAATGTAAGCCTACACTGATTTTATATTTATATTACAATTATTTTATTTTTATTATTGTTTTACTTTTATTAATGTTATACAGGGGATTGATTTGTATTTTTGTATGTTTGTAACGAATGAACTCCAAAACTACTAGACCGATTTCAAAAATTCTTTCACGAATAGAATGCTACATTATTTCTGAGTAATACAGGGTAATTTTTTAATCAGTGCACAAATTTTGATACGTGATTAAGATCATGATTATCTGTTCAAGATTTTTTTTTAAATTTTGAAATTTGGGTTGTTCATAGTAATTCATCCAATAATTGGTCGAGTTACTATTAAAAACAAAAAAAAGTGATTAATATTATAACGAAAAATACTGAAATTTGTTATTTTAACGACACTGAATCACATATTAAAATTTGAGCACTTATTAAAAATAATAGGAATCCGGAATCCTTGCTAAAACTTCAGTAGTGTAACCCAAGGTGTAAAAAAAAACTTTTATCTTTTTTACCCCCACATACCAAATTTCATCGAAATCGTTGGAGCCGTTTCCGAGATCCTGATTATATATAAATATACAAGAATTGCTCGTTTAAAGGTATTAGATAGATAGATTAGATAAATAGATTCTGTGAATATTTCAAGTGTCTACCTGTTGCCGTTATCAATATCGAGCAAAAACGAGCAAAAAAATTCATGTTTGTTGTATGGGAGCCCCCTTAAATATTTATTTTATTCCATTTTTTAGTATTTGTTGTTATAGCGGCAAACGAAATACATCATCTGTGAAAATTTCAACTCTCTAGCTATCACGGTTCCCGAGATACAGCCTGGTGACAGATGGACAGACGGACGGACAGCGGAGCCTCAGTAATAGGGTTTCCGTTTTTACAATTTGGGTACGGAACCCTAAAAAGACAAATAATTTCAGTCGTAGATCATCTTTATATATAAATAAAAGATGTTTATTTTAATGTATACTTTAAAGTTTTTTTAAAAAAAATTTACGAAAAACCCGAAAAAAAAATTCTGATCCAAATTTTTTTAAGTCCTTAAATCGGGCCCCTTTTCCTATACCCCAACCTGCTTTTCAGTCTTATCTACGACATTGCATTAGTAGACATACTCACACCGGCCTAAATCATAGGCACCCTAATTTGTCAATGTCGGTGATACCAGTTAAAATTTACAATCACCACTTGATCATCACAATATTTAATGCATTACCGTGTTTTAATCAGTTAATATTAGTTGCAATCTTAATGATTTACAAATTAGGTAAAAGGTAATATTTTGTATCTAAATATAGCTATTTATTATAAAGAAGGTTATTATTTTCAGTACTAATTTTTACTACTATTTCATTATCTTTTTTTCCACTGGCAAATGGTGCGAGTGGGACACAAGCCACTAGTTTGGCTTTCTCTCTCGGACCGCTGTCTCTAGTTGTCATTACTAAACTGTATTGCTTGGTAATATGGGTCACTTTTGATTGACTAATAAAAGTTAGTACTCAGTCCGGGTTAGGTATTAAGTCCATGGTATTGCCCTTACGCAGTGCCAGATCTACGGAAAAATCCGTAGATCTACGGATTTTAAGCCTTATGCCCAGACCTACGGAAATGCTTGGCTAAACTACGGCATTTCAGACTTGCCTCATTTTTAGGGTTCCGTACCTCAAAAGGAAAAAACGGAACCCTTATACTTTATAGGATCACTTTGTTGTCCGTCCGTCCGTCTGTCAAGACCCTTATTCTCAGGAACGCGCGGAGGTATCAAGCTGAAATTTATATTAAATACTCAAGTTTACTGTCCCTTGGAGCTGTGAAAAAATCAAACTTCTAAGCCAACGCAATCAAAAGATACAGCCGTTTATGCCGCAAATTTCCGCATATTTTCGAAACTCGCAAGGGAATCAAAACCTACAAGGTACTTTCCGTGAACTCAGAATCTTGAAATTTGGTACGAAGTAAGGTTTTATAGCACAGATAAAGGAAAAATTGCGAAAAGCATAATTTTTTGTGTCTCTCTGTCTATATCAGTAACCAATCTATTTATGCCGCATATTTTCGACACTCGCAAGGGAATCAAAACCTACAGGGTACTTCCCGTGAACTCAGAATCTTGAAATTTGGTACGAAGCAAGGTCTTATAGTACAGATAAAGGAAAAATTTCGAAAAGCATACATTTTTTGTCTGTCTGTCTATATCACTATATCAGTAACCAATCTATTTATGCCGCAAATTTTCGACACTCGCAAGGGAATCAAAACCTACAGGGTACTTCCCGTGAACTCAGAATCTTGAAATTTGGTACGAAGCAAGGTCTTATAGCATAGATAAAGGTAAAATTGCGAAAAGCATAAAATTTTTTGTCTGTCTGTCTATATTACATATCCGGCCAGTATTCGGTATCCGGCCACAATTTTATTATGCGGCCGAATACCGGATGGTTGCGTACTATCTGGCAGGATACCGGATAGTGAAATAACTTATAGTTATGGTTAAAAATTGGTATTTATTTGTATATTTGTACATCATCAAAATCAGTTTATAAATACACATAGTGCGTATAATTCATAAAAGGACATATAATTACATTTTTTTGTATTAGATTGACCATATACTGAAGATTACAAGAGGTTTTTTTCTTAGTTTCCCAAAAATAAAATGCAGTGATTGTCGACTGTGTTTCTTTAAAAAGATAAAGACGGAGTGCCACGCGCGCGCTCGAATTTGCTCAAATTTATTGTAGTTAAAACTTGGCCGAATATCCGACTATCCGGCCATAGGTTTCGCCGGATATTCGGTATCCGGTATCCGGCCAAACAAATATCTGTTGCATCTCTAGTCTATATCAGTACCCCACGAGTAATGATCCCACACTGCGCACATTTTGCTTAGGAGCAGGGGTCTGCTAAGACTGGATGTTCATAAATACATATAAATTTGTACGGAACCCTGGGTGCGCGAGTCCGACTCGCACTTGGCCGGTTTTTCTTAAATTCACCTACTAGTTTCGCTGATAACTAGCAAAAATGAACAAAACGGAACGGAATAAACGGGAAACCGAATCGTATGAATAGATTTTTCTTCAGGTGATTTACGGAATTCTACGGATTTTTTCGCCTGGTCCTACGGATTTACATTAAATGGATATGGCAACACTGCCCTTACGTACGATGGATTTATTTAAGATAAAGCAAAGCGAAGCGGCAGGCAGGTTGATTGAGGTTGATGGATGAAGTCAAGTCATACGTAGTGTCTCTTATTAGTCTGTGGATGAAGTTGGGCGCAAAGAATATTGTATTGTATTATTACTATTACTATTACTATATAGAAAGTTAAATTGAGTGTGAGCTTGTCGAATGCATTGTCGTTTCGTTGGTTATTTTCGCTAATCTGATAACTTTTATTAAAGAACAAACTTATTATTTATAATAAAGAATAGAAACACATTTGTGAACAACTGATAAGACTGCTGAGTGCTGACAGGAGTTGAACACAATATGTCAGGTATTGTACATCTTATAAAAACTTAACTAAAAATAAATATGTACAAGTTCGTGGCTGTTAGGGCATGGAGATGCATATTGCAATGGTGATTTTCCCTTCAGACTAGTCTAGCCTCGTGTCTGAAACACTATTTTCAACAATGAAGATGCCAACCAAGAAGTGATACACTATCCCTGATTAACAAAGACTACTTTTTATCACAAGAAAGAGCTAAAATTTTTAGAGACAGACAAAGTTGTGGGCATCAGGTGAATGAACGGCTAATGTAATGCATGACAGAAGATTTGTGTAACAAAGTCAACTAATTATGAACAACTTTTTCATGTATTTTTTATTACACAGGCAAAAGAAGGGACAGGTCAAGGTCTCCAATATCATCAGTAGATAATGTTGGCCGAAGAAGGAGTTCAAAGTCTAGGAAAGATAGTGCAAAGTCTGCTGAAATGCCTAATGTAATGAATCAAATGATGATGAACAACATGTACCAACAAGGTTAGTTAAATTATGGGAAAATCTCAAGGTACATACTGACATCTACAAAGATTCTGCTGGGAAATAAGCAAGACTTCCATTAGAATTCTTCTTCACCGGGCACCACTAACTTTCTCTATACTCTGTATTTTTCAACATTAGAAAAAGGTAAACAATCTTGATGAGTCTTTGTATTAAATTTTTTAAAAAATATGTCCTAGCTAATTGTTACATTATATGCAGTGACTTTTTTAATTTTTAAAAATATTAATAAATCTAATCAAATATACACCGTGAAATTTTAGTGGTTGTTTTCCCGAAACGAGGTGATTTAGTTTCGATTGTACAATCGATTTATAATTACTATTTTGACTAGAGTCAAAAATCCAATTGTGAAAAACGAAAGTCGAAAATGACCGCAAACCAATAGTAACGCTTCCTTGGTACAAGTAGCGTACGATCGTACAATAGGTTAGGTACCAAGGAAGCGTTACTATTGGTTTGCGGTAATTTTCGACTTTCATTTTTCACATTTGGATTTTTGACTCTAGTCAAAATAGTAATTATAAATCGATTGTACAATCAATACTAAATCACCTTGTTTCGGGAAAACAACCACTAAAATTTCACGGTGTATAAAAATCTTGTGTCACGGTATTAGTTATCAAACTCCTTTGAAACAGTTTGACCGATTTTTATGAACTTTTTTCTCCACATCTCAGATTTAGCAAGCAATGTCAATGAGTGATACCTTAAAAGAAAGAACAATAAACAGGCATGTTTCTAAAAATGTTTGAACATATCAAGGATCTTTTTTTATTTTTTTTTATGGCACAGAAATGGCACTCTGTTCCAACTTAAGACATTTTTAGTAATTTCGAATGCCTCCATTTTGTTCTTGTGGCAAGAAAGACACTTAAAAATTATTTCATTTGGTCCATTACACATTAAACTATCCAAAATAGAAGATTTGGTTTCCAAATTAACGCTCATTGGGGCAATATTGACTCGTGACTATCAAACTCTGGGTATTTTCCTAAAATTTCTGTCTTCAATTTAAAAAAAAATAACAAACTTCGGCTATATGGCTAAAAATGTTCAAAAATACCTCGGCTATCACCCCCTTAAAGCTTTGTAAGTAGCTACCAAACACCCTATACAGGGTGGTCCAAACACAGACGTCTAAAAAAAAAATTTAGATGCCTCACATCCGGGGCTATCCGAATATACCCCATGTATGTTGGCGGATTTTTTGTAGTTTTCGAGTAATTAATTTTTAAAGATTTTTTCAAGAATTTTCGGGCCAAGCATCACATTACATCATGTAACTTTTTTTGGTTACGTTTTTTCTGAGTGTTTTTTTTTGTGACATTATCCTCACAAACTGTACTTTCACACATAAAATATTCAGCTTCCCAACCTTGACGCAAGTTACAATAAAATTGACCGAAAGTGAAAGTTTTACCTTTGAGCAAATCGAAGTTTGATTTTGTAAAAATAAAAAAACTAAAAATTTCAGAACTCAAAGACCAAAAGTAATTTTAAAAACTTCGCCAGTCTCTAAACTTTCAGAATAATACAAAAAAAGTGACACTTAATAGGGCATAATTTGCTGGATTCTACTTTCAAACGTATTAAGGTAGAATGTGTAAAGAGTGTGTAAGAGTCTGTTGTTAGTAAAGTAACATAAAAACTGTTTTTTATTTGGCCGAACCTAATTTGGCACTGGCCATCAGTAAAGCCATGTAAAACTTTTAATGAACAAATAAAGTTGTTCTTCTTCTGTCTGTCTGTTTGTCTGTTCATGTCGGCCGGCGGATTTGAATCCCATTTGACTTCTTTGTCTGGGGATATTACAAAGAACTGCTCGTTTAGGTTAATTTCGTCCACATTCCCACTTCGTCCACATTCCCACTTCGTCAGCAATCAATTCCCGATTCGTCCACTTCCTATTTTGTCAACATTCCCATTTCGTTAACATTCCCACTTCGTCCACATTCCCACTTCGTCAACATTCCCATTCCGTCCATATTCCCATTCCGTCCATATTCCCATTTCGTCCACAATTCCACTTCGTCAACATTCCTAGCCGATTTTAATGCGGTTTTCGCTGTCACTTAGCTTACTTCTCAGGGAAGATTTTATTTTTTGTGATTTAGGTATTATGTTAAGAAAAATACTTGCTAAGGGCCTAAGCACACGGCGTATTTTAAACGCGCCGTCGACGCGCGTTTTAGGAACGCGCGTTTACAGCGCGTTTTTCATTCCAATAGAACAGCCTAAGGCCCCTAGCATACGGCGTTTTTTAAATAACCCGCGTGCGCATCGTGTTTTTATCGATACAAACGCGCGTCGACGGCGCTTGCTTAGGCCCTCATCCGGTCAATACTATTCAGATACACTACCAATTTCGTTACTATTTTGTTACGAAATGGGAATGCGGACGAAATGGGAATGTGGACGAAATGGGAATGTGGACGAAACGGGAATGTTGACGAAGTGGGAATGTGGATGAAATTAACCTAAACGAGCAGTTCTTTGTAATATCCCCAGACAAAGAAGTCAAATGGGATTCAAATCCGCCGGCCGACACGAACCAACAAACAGACAGACAGAAGAAGAACAAATTTATTTGTTCACTAGCTTTTGTCCGCGACTCCGTCCGCGTGGAATTAGTCATTTGGGCAGCTTATTTTTTTATCCAATTGGCTTTTTCATCAATTATGGCTCTCCTCAGTTCCTCGATATAAAAAAATTTACCCCCCCCCGCAACCCCCCGCACCCTCCAACCCGCTCCCCCTTATGCCTATAGAAGTTTTACTTCAAGTTTTTTTTTGTCAAATATCTTGAAAACGGTGCATCCTAAGGCAAAATCAATGAAATTTTCATCCCCCTTTAATACCCCCGCACCCTCTCTCCCCCCCTCAACCACCCCTCATTTTCATCCCCCCTCTGGAACCCCCGCGCCCCCTCCCCCGCACCCTCACCCTCTTTTATGTTACTTTACTAACAACAGACTCTTTATTACACATTCTACCTTAGTACGTTTGAAAGTCGAATCCAGCAAATTATGCCCTATTAAGTGTCACTTTTTTTGTATTATTCTGAAAGTTTAGAGACTGGCGAAGTTTTTAAAACTACTTCTGGTCTTTGAATTCTGAGATTTTTAGGATTTTTTATTTTTACAAAATCAAACTTCGATTTGCTCAAAGGTAAAACTTTCACTTTCGGTCAATTTTATTGTAACTTGCGTCAAGGTTGGGAAGCTGATTATTTTATGTGTGAAAGCACAGAATAAGTAATAGTACTAACGTACAGAAGGATCACTCTCGAACAAAGGTCAACTTTAGGTATAAAAACTTTCCTACTCCTGCTGCGTGCACGCGAAATTAAAACTTATCGTGTGATACGAGCGTTCATATTCCGTTGGGCACCGCTGATCCGAAACCAAGGGCACAGGCACAGATTACTTAATAGTGTACTGCATCCCGTACAAAATCTTGGTACTTACCGCGATTGTAGCCACAGATTATACTACTCCGTCTCCTTAAGAATGTGTGCGTGCCGACAGTGACAAGGGCTGGCAGTTTGGATTAATTTTTTTTTCTCTACATGTTGTTTTACCATTTTGTCGGGATAATTGCTATATATTATATCCATGCAAACTTTCTAGCACTAATATTCCCTAAGCTAAGCCACGGACGGACAAAGGGACAGACGGTCATGGCGAAACTATAAAGGTTCCGTTTTTACCATTTTAGCTCTGGAATCCTAACAAAAAAGGATATTTATTGTAATGCGCAGAACACATTGCCATGCTCACAGTACCCTAACGTTATACTAGAAACGACGGTCAACTTTTGAACTTCGCATCGTGCCATCCCGCTCACGCTTATAGCTTTTTATAGAAGAGTAAGAGGGACAGCACGATACGAACTTCCAAATTGTTATATTAGCTATTAATTCTAGCATAGTCATATTAAAGTTTGCCCCTGTTTCACCATTTGCACTTATAAAAGTCCAGGCGGCATATTTTTTCCGTGGAACACGAATGAACGTGCGTCGGCGCGCGCTTGTGACAACCTACTGAAATTTCGATCGTGGCAGATGGTCCCCGCGGTAGGTAAATATCGCGCGTAAGTACATGGCATGCATGAGGCCTGGCACAGGGTTACCACTCGCCCATATTTGGTAGGTATATAAATCAAGAAAGATAACAGTGTGTATTAATTCAGTAAACTACCTTTAGTATGTAAGTAAGTTATTTATAATATCGTTTAGAAGTCATTGTTTGTTGCAAAAATCACAGAAAAAAAAGATGCTTAATTAGGCGCGACGCGGCTAGCGTGCGAACTGAAGGCCGCGCGACAACCTACTGCCATACTCCTCCCGGGAGGAGCGCCGGCCGAACATACCTAAACTGCGGAGTGAAACCCCCCTGGTGAAAGTACAGTTTGTGAGGATAATGTCACAAAAAAAACACAAAAAACGTAACCAAAAAAAGTTACATGATGTTAAACTGCTCCGCCCGAAAATTCTTGAAAAAATCTTTAATAATTAATTACTTGATAACTACAAAAAATCGGCCAACATACATGGGGTATATTCGGATAGCCCCGGATGTGAGGCATCTAAATTTTTTTTTTGACGTCAGTGTTTGGACCACCCTGTATAATAAATCTAATCATAAGCATAGAAAACATGTTTTAGTCATAAGGACAATTGATTGAACAACTCCTTTGATCGCGAATTTTATGAAAATGAAAATGAAAAAGTTTATTCCACACACAAAACACATAAAATTGCAAAATATATAAAATAAAAATAAAAAATAAAACATTAAATTATGTGTGAAAAAGGTCCCGCCTCAGCATAAATGCGGACTCCTGAGGTGGAGCCAGTGCATCTACCATGAGTTTGCACTGGTTTGCGTGACCGTACTCGCTAGCGACGGCGTGGGTTATTTGTATGGAGAATTGTACAGCGCCTCTAGCGGTCACTTACGGAAATACAATTCTCCATACAAATCATTTACGCCGTCGCTAGCGAGTACGGTCACTGTGAACTAGTGTGGATTCATGGTAGAGGTACAGCGCTGGTCATCCAGCGAGACCATTTCTTATCAGTCACAGAAACCCTGTTGTTTATAACTTTATCTTGTGTACAGAATTATAAAAGTATACTTTACTTCTTTTTTGAATTCTTTTTTATTAATAATAAGTTAGGTAGGTACAGTCAGCATCAAACGTCGCTATACGCTTCAGGTGCTCAAAGAGAGGTAAACGTTTAAATTGTCAAAAAGTTGTTGACTGTCATGGTAGTATTTACTTGTGAGCGCTCAACGTGTCATAAATACCTCAACAGTCGATATTCATTAATTTCTTCACTCCTAACAAGTCATTGATACTTAGCTTTCAAAAAATCACTGGTATCTAAGCAGTCAACATATCAAATATATCTGAACAACATGGAAAAATAGACGTTTAAAGCATATAAATAAATAAAATAAATAAAATAAAAATAAAAACCTTTTTATTACCAGTAAATTTACAATTCTTAAAAAAATCTAAGTATGTGTTAGTTTTATTTAGTTTATTCTATGTTATTTATGCATCTCTTATTTAATATAATTCTATGTGTATATTTATCATAGTATTTATAGTTTTTTAATTTTTATAATCTACCGGAACCCCAGAATGGGTGAAGGCCTCCTCCAGTGATGCCCATTTGACTCTGTCTTCAGCTACTTGTCTCCAGTTTGGACCAGCTATTGCTTTAATATCATCATCCCATCTTGTAATAGGTCTGCCTCTTATTCTTTTGCCTAGTGGGCCGTTCCAGAATGTTACTTTTTTGGTCCATCTATTATCTGTTAGCCGCGTGACGTGTCCTACCCACTTCCATTTCAATTTTTGTGCGTAACTCAGAGCGTTTGTTGCTTTAGTTATTTTTCTTATTTTAGTGTGTAGCATATAACTATGGTCGAATTTTGATAAAAAATAGCTATGCTAATTTCAGGTAAGCGATATGACAATCATCGAAAACAGTACAGACTTGTCATCACATACATCTGTCTCAAGTTTTCTCTTCAATCAAATTTGACAGATGTCTTTCGGTAAACTTACTCTAACTTATTTAATTTTCAGTAGAATCATCGAAACGTCTGACACATACATAGCAAAAGCTATACGAATGCAAATTTCGAGCTCTTATTGAAGACACGTCGTGGTCTCAATAAAATTGGTTTGCTTTGCAAAGTAGAGATCCCGGGTTCAAATCTCAGACGACACACAATTAGACTGGATTTTTTTTCGTTTTATTTTTATTTTTTGGCTTTTTATTTGTTTTAAGTTTGGATCGCACTTGCTTTATAAGAAATTTCTGAATTATCAACAAATTAATATATTTAGTAAACCTATCAAAATATAATAGTTTTACAGACCAAGCCGAGAATACTAAGTTTTGGTGATTTTGGAAATTACTTATACAGATTTAAAGTTCTTATTTCATTGGAAAATTTGTACTCCAACTAGGTAGTGCATTCGGCAGTTATTCTTACAATTGATTTGTATTTCATGAAGTACACGAGGACTTACGTGGCTAGAACCACAACTCGCGCTCAAAACAAACTGCACTAGATTGAGTACTGAGTTCCTTAGATTACCCTGTTTCTCAATAAGTTCTCAATCCGTACTAGGCCCGCGTGGGAACTACGGCCCAAGCCCTCTTATTCTGAGAGGAGGCCTGTGCGCAGCAGTTGGACGTACATATATTGGCTACCATGCGTAATTACGTATGTAACCGTTGCCATTCGCGAGCACCTCGATTCCAGTCTCATGCGTAAGCAATAGTTGTCATTCGCTTATTATTCTTTCTCATCCTTTTAACTCTTTTAAGCATACCTACTTCAAGTTGTAAAATAGATAAATATTCACTGTATCAAAAATTGGTCTGTGCAAACCCCTATTCGTTTTCAAATCCAACGATACCCCACAACGTAGGGTGGAAGTGGAAGTGAGTTTATTCGAATGACGACTTGCGGACTTGTATTATTGCAAGCAGATAAGATTCAAATTTGTACAAATTATATTTTGTCAAAGTTGATGCTTAGTTACCATTGAAATAATAACTGCTTAGCAACATGTGGCATCCTGGCTGTTCACGTGTTTGATGTTAGGTAGAGCGTATAGATGTTATTGACAACTGTGAGTGCTTAGTTACCACTGATTTTCTAGTTGTTATTATCTTTATGACTTTCAAATGGTGTAAGTATTAATGAAAACTGGGCTGTCAAGAGAATTGTGACGTACTGAGCGTCCACGTGTAAATGATAACTTAGTTGTCAATGAATTTGTGACGATTGGAATGTACACGTTTATATGAACACCTGGGGCGCATAGATATATCTGATGCTGACTGTACTTAGCTTCACTCGCTTAGTTCGATTTAAAATTCGAAAACACATTTTCCCCAATATAAAGACCAAGCTAGTTCAAACAATGCATACACATTCCCAGCCTCATTTTGCTCACTACCTTTTTAGGGTTCCGTACCCAAAGGGTAAAAACGGGACCCTATTAGGCTGCGTATCGGATCCACCGGAGCTGTGCGAGGATGCGTTGCGAGGGATGTGTTTGTCATGAACCAATAGAAACCCTTCATTTAAAAGGTCCTAAGTGAAAGTTTAAAAGTTTCTATTGGTTCATGACAGACACATCCCTCGCAACGCATCCTCGCACATCTCTGGTGGAAACGCAGCCTTACTGAGGCTCCGCTGTCCGTCCGTCCGTCCGTCCGTCCGTCTGTCTGTCCGTCTGTCACCAGACTGTATCTCGGGAACCGTGATAGATAGAGAGTTGAAATTTTCACAGATTATGTATTTCGATTGCAGCTATAACAACAAATACTAAAAAATGGAATAAAATAAATATTTAAGGAGGGCTTCCACACAACAAACGTGATTTTTATAGATAATTGTACGGAACCCTTTGTGCGCGAGTCCGACTCGCACTTGGCCGGTTTTTAACCCTTTGTAAGCGGGAAGTAAAAAAGACCTGCATTCTAGTCTGACTCATGACTTACAGATAAATGTAAAAATAGAAAAAGGAAGCCTTTAATTTTGCATGGATCTGTATCTCAAGCAAGGGATTACTTTTCTGAAGATCTCTTCCAATTTTCTCTTGAGCGTTCTACTGTTACTACCCCCTGAACTATGGTGAGAACACTTATTTTTATTGAAACATATGCTATGCTTACATTTTAGGTAACATGATGATGGGAAGCATGTACCCCAACATGATGATGACTAATGCAATGATGGGCAGTGGAATGATGCCTACTACTGGTATGGAAATGATGCCCACTGCTGGTATGGATATGATGTCACAACAATCAATGGACATGTCTGCAATGGGTGGACAAGCCATGGCTGCTTCTGGTTCGTCTTCAATAGATATGAACATGATGGGTGGCATGATGATGGACCCTTCCATGATAGGCATGTATTCTAATGTTGGGTCTGACATTCCTTTGGTCCAAGAAAAGAAAGAAGTAACTTTGAAGCACTGCAAGCTAATACCTCCAGCACCGGGGACTCCAGATCCTCCCCGCAGGACCCGACCTCCTGGTTGTCGTACTATTTTCATTGGAGGACTCCCTGATCAAATCAGAGAAAGTATAGTTCGAGAAATTTTTGAGAACTATGGCAGAATACAGACTCTTAGGCTGTCTAAGAAAAATTTCTGTCATATACGATTTGATAGAGAAGCTTGTGTGGATGCTGCAATGTTAATATCTGGTTATCGTATAAAATTGATTAACACCAAAGATAAAGATAAAAATGATATGGATGAGGATGATGATTCCCATGTCACTAGTGGCTGGCTTCATGTAGATTATGCATTGGTAAGAAATAATCTTTTCATTTCTCATGCTCTTAAAATGTTACTTTAGTCTCTGCATATCGGGACTAAAGCTCTTTTTTGATCTCTAGGGATTAAAGTAATTTTTTTTTAATTTACTTTGGAAACCCCTAAACTGCCAATCACGGTGTTTGTGAATGGAGGATTATTGCCATTTTCAGTGACTGGGCATAGACAATTTTAAAAATTTCCACAGACCGCAGCGCGCTCCGTAGCGCTCTGTAGCGCTCTGTAGCGCCCCGCGCTTCGGTCTGTGGAAGCCTTTTAGGGCGTGGAAATAACCTCAAAATGACAACTGTATAAAAAATATTTAAAAAAAAAATAATTTCGCGAAACACGATGAATAATTACGAATATTAATCTATTTAATTATATTAAAGATGAATTCATTTTATTATGCATACTTAGTCCAATTAGCTATGAAATAATTTACAAGTTTGAATCTGTTGGCTCAATATGCAAACAAAAAAAAAACCGCGGATTAAATTTAAATTGCTATTTGAATTCTGAACAGACGTCCATTGCTCGTATTGAGCGAACGTTGTATAAAAGTAATATTGTAGATTTGTATAAAACATCGTTTTTTTCCTCGCATTCAAAGTGAAAAGTAGAGTGTTTAACGCGAGACTAAACTACCATAATGACACGCGAATTATAGCCACCCTCGCTCTGCTCGGGTGGCTAAATATCTTGTGTCATTATGGCTTGTTTTAGTCCCTTGTTGAACAATCTACTATTAAATTATACTGTGTAAAAGCAATCAGCTGTTTTTGTAAGTCAATCTTGCATTATAATACATAGGTATTTTTTTACCTGATAAGCATAAACCAAATAATGTGAGGACTCAATAACATGACGTTACAAACTTTATAAATGCCTGTTTATATTTATGTTCATAACAACAATTTTATTTTAGAGTCGGGACGACCAAAATGAATATGAAAGGCGCCAAAGACAAGTTCTACGGGCTCAAGAGGCTCAGATGCAACAATTGACTGCTCAACAGGAAATCGCAAATAGGAGTATGAGTGTTTATAAACAGCGCTCACCATCTCCAATAAGAATTCAACCATTCTCAAATGTGGCTATTGCTCAACTTGCAGAAAAAGTTAAGAATGAAGATCAATTTTCCCATTCTCTACCAGTAAGCAGCATTTCTTAGTTAACATAATTTTTTTTCTTAATAGCTTATTGGTTGGTTTACAAGTTGTTTTTATTTGTAGACTTTAGTGGCTTGGCTAGAGAGAGGAGAATGTTCCAAGAAAAATGCAAATCAATTTTATTCCATGATTCAAGCCACAAATTCTCATATCCGGCGATTGTTCAATGAGAAAATGCAAGCAGAGGATGAATTACAAGATTGTAAAGAAAGAGTTAAAAACCAAATAGAGATGGTGATTGAACAGCGTAAGTAAAAACAACTGCCCAATTATCAAACACCAACTTCTCAGTTCACCACAATGCTCCCTCTTTGGCTGCAAGTCTAATAATCTCCTTAATATCGTGGTTTACGATCTTAACCAGGTAAGAGTAGAAGTTCACTTTTCAAGACAAACCATTAAAAAGCATTTTGTGGCTTAAATACATCTTTAGCTTTATTGAAATATTTCTAATATGTGCTATTAAAATATAAACCACAATTCAGTATCCGACCTTTTACAGTTTGCTTTTGGGAAAGTAAAAAAATTGTCACAAAATGCGTTTTTGGTAAAAACGTGCTAACTTGCGAAGTTTAAAAGTTGCACTTCCTTGTGAGATATTTTAATAAATTTTAATGCTGTAAAGAATTAAAATTTACTAAAGTATAAAAAGGTCTCTCAAACAGTCTCTCATAATATCTAAGTTCTCTCTCAGCTCAGTCCGTTGAAAGTAAAAGTGATATTGGTACATATTTCTCCTGATTCCTGCCGATGTCTCCAAGCTGGGTCAACTTAAAATATCACATACAATCTGATCATACTGTGTAAGTTATAAATTGTTTTTACATTGAACTTTTTGCAGACCAGTTGCTTTTGAATTTGATCAAAAATATGCAATTTGATGCATCATTTATCAAAATAGTTTATGGCATAGTAAAAGGGTATAAATAATAATAGTGTAATACCATAGTCATTAAACAATGCACCAATCTGTTGCTGTCTGTTGCAATAAAGTAAACAAGTTAATAATATGCATATGCATGTATAATCTGGAAAGTTCATTGTTAAAGCATGTAAGGATGTCTCTGTGTGTTAACACACTGTCATGTGTCTAATGACACTTCTCGTCTGAAGGCCCCGTGTTTGCAACATTCTCGAACAAGGTCCCGGTCTGAACCGTGCCACGGTTAAAGTAGATGCCGACAATGAGACAAAGCGGTATAGAGATCCCGGGATGGCCAGTCGCGAATGTATGACGGTATGTGTGGTCTCATGGTCACATTAAGGGCTCTTAACGTAATTCTTTGTGAACCTCAGTCGAACAGGTGGCGAAAGTGTTTACTGCAGCGACTCATCAACGCGTGTGGGATCACTTCACTAAACCTCAGCGGAAGAACATCGAGACATGGCAGAAAATGACACAGGTATAAAATTCATGCACAACTGCTTTAATAACAGGGATATTATAGCATAATAATGATGCGACTTCATCACATCTCTCCCTAATGTAACTTAGTACATTATTAGACATACCTGTGAAGATTATATGGTGATATTAAAGTAGAGATGTTATGAGAATCGGTCTTAAATATGTAGGTACGTACTTAAGTAGCTTTTGGCTGAGCCAGAGAACAGCTGTCTCAGGTAAGTGACGACACGGTAGAGTTCCGTTATCTACAACTGATAAGGTAATTGCAATGATACGACTGGTAAGGTCTGCCTGTGCCTGTAAAGGCAATACCTACGTAAGACCTACGTAAATATTGTATGTTCTCACTTCCTAATGAAACAATAAACTAGTAATTGGATTAAATATTTTTCCAGGAATTTCATACATTGAAAGAAGAATTCAATGAAAAATTTTACAATAACAATGACGACAATAATGATTACAATGGCGGATATAACAATATGGGCAATATGAATAATATGGGCAACATGGGTCAAATGTACGACCCCAATGTCGCCAATAATGAAGCGACGCAGGAATTAAAGGTAATAGAAATTTTGGATTCCACTTCACATCATTGTTGACATGCGGAGACTAAACACAAAAGATCCTCACGGATCGAAGTGTATCCGCTAGGACCCCTATTAGTAAGACATACGGAGTTTCATTCACGTACCACAGACTATTTAGCCAGCATATTGTTTTCGTGAAAAAGAACTTACCGCACGACTGTCTGCTAAGGATAAAGAACTAAATAAATATTATGGGATAACTCACGCCAATTAACCTAGTCTTAAAGTGAGTAAAGCTTGTGTTATGGGCACTAGGCAATGGATAAACATACTTATATAGATAGTTACATACTGAATAAATCGTCCCCATAGAGCGAAAAGTCACTAAGTCGCAAAATATCGAAATTGGCTTTTTAATGCCATCGACATCGCATTTTTTTTCTGCAAATTTGAGTCTAATCGCTGTGTCAATAGGAGCCATAGATCCAATTTTAAAAAGTTAGTAAAATCATTATTTTGTTGTTTTTGCACATGAATTAAAGTGAGAAATAACTAAATTACTTAATGAATTTATACCGAAACAATATCTGTCAAAATGGTTACTTAAGTCATTTTAGTTATTTTTGCCATATCCAGTTTTGCCTATAATCGAGCACTACTTTGTTTCCAAGTTCACTAAAACAACTTAGTTACCAACGATTGCAAAATTTGCTACAAAATATGAAAGCGAAAATTAACTAAGTCGTTTTATTGAGTTTTCGATCATCAAATCATGGTAATATGAGCTTTAAAGATCATGCGAATAGTCATTAAACATTTTTAATTATTTTTACACTGCAAAAACAAACAATAAATTGCTTTTTGTACTCTCACCAAAACATTTTAATGATTATTTGTACAACTTGGATGCGTATTGTTTGAATGTGGGTGATTTACGCGCGCCAGTTAGTGAGTTTATCGCTAAGGAGAGGGGCCCCGCGTCAATTTAGTGACTTTCATTCCCCGCGGTGGCTTCGACTGATGCGCACGCGACTTAATTTCTCCGAGTGATATGTGAATGTGCCGTGCGGTAGTGAAAGTAATGGATCGTGGTGCTCGTGCAAAGTTTATTTTAGGTTTGGTGAATAAAAATGACGGAATTGGAAAGGTAAGTGTAAGCTGATAAATAAATAAAATATCCTATTATCCATTTAAATGTTCGACATTGTAGATTTTTACAATTTGGTATGAGTACGAACGTGGTACGTGACGTTGAAAGGCCTGGCTAGACAAACGTACCATGATCAAATTGAAGACGTTCTGAAGAAAGGTCGGGTCAGGAGTACCTGCTCTAAATCGACGTGCATGCATGAAAAGATTGATGAATGTATAGGAAGCGAGAGTTGTATGCCAGAATCATAGCAGGTACGTATACTTAGTCTCTGCCTAACCTGTTGGGAAAGAGGCGTGATTTTATGTATATACTAACGTGATAACAAAACCTTGCGAATATGACTCACTTTAATTTTTTTTTGGCAGGAAAATACTGACTTTGACGCTGAGAATCCTAAAAGTTATGAAACGGATAACCTTATTTTTAAAAAACATGAAAAAGGAGCTGAGAAGGTAAGACATTAATAAGGGTTTGTTCACTAATTTTAACTGTCTGTAGACAAAATATTAAATACTCTACTGAATTTTGTAGGTACCTATTGAGATGACTACTTCGTGAACCGGAGACTCAAATCAAAGAAAGTAAACGATTATTTAAGCTTAAAAATGTGGCGTTAATATAAAGGTGTTTTAAAATTTGCTTAAATACCTATCTAATATTTTTACTAACCCTTCACTAATGCTTCACGTGGGAAACTTGGTTGCATAACTTTATTGTTTTAATGCTTTGTTTGAGCACGGTGTGTTGTTTTTTATTTTACTGTATTGTTTCTAAAGTTTTGTTAGCTTTTTGAAGGAATGATCTGACAGCGATATTACACGATTACTTACAGCAGGCGTTTTCAACCTTTTGGTTTTAACGGCACACTTTTCGTTCATCAAAGTGCGAGTAAAAAATAGCCAAGTGCGAGCCGGGCAGGCGCTTAGAGGGTTCCGTACACAGTATACTCATAATAATGTTTATCGCGGCACACCTGAAATTATACGCGGCAAAGTAGTGTGCCGCGGCACGCCGGTTGAAAACGTCTGACTTATAGTATCGCTCATTCTAGAATTTCTTTCAATGCTATGACAACTGGTTGTTTAACTTGCACGCGGTACAGACCTATGCAACATTTATGGCATGCATTTTATTTATTATTTACAGATTGGTCTACCTAAACTAGTCGAAAAGGATCAATCGGCTAGGTTTGAAGTAGATGAACTTTTTCAGAACAAGGATTTGTACGAGTCTGCGCCACCATCTGCATTATTTAGTCCGAAATGTATCTCTCCATCAGTCCAGCCACCTCACTCGGCTCCTTTACCAAATGATCAAGACCGCGAGCTCATCACGTTGGATGACCTATTGGTAGATGCTTTTTGTGGGAATAAAAATATCACCGGAGTTGAAGAAACACCCAGAAGCCCTTACTCAAACATTAGTGGTATTGAAGCATTAAGTTCTCCTGTGCGCGACTTTTCTGATTCTAGCACTTCATGGAACCCAGTTAGTGAGATAGACCGTCTTCAAAAAACCAGGAAGTATATTTTTGTTCAATCATCGAGCGAAAGCAGCGATAGTGAATGTACTGAGTACCCAAAACGCAAGAAAATAAAAATGGTAAATGAAACCCAATCACAGTCGCCTGATAAGGATTTTGATGGTCGTAGCATAAGTAATAGTGTAATGGACCGAGGCACAACATCCAGCCTTCTTCAAACCTCACCAACGTTACCTGTAAACGTTATTCCACAGACAACAGTCCAAGATTGTTCTAAATCAGATACAGAAGAGCGTTCTATCTCGGCCACGACATCAAAGATTCAAGAACCTTATCGTTGGAAAAAACGCGATCCTACTAAATGGAAAAAAACCGTAAGTAAAACTAATATGCACAAGTGTTTACCATATCAGAGTAAAACAGGCAAATTAATGTCTGCTAAGAAGCCTAAGCCTGTCAAATGTGAGACAAAATGCAGGTATCAGTGTCTTACTAAATTCACAGATGATGACCGACAGCAAATTTGTCAAGATTATTGGATAATCCAAGATTTCGTTGCACAAAAACAATTTTTATTAAATCTTGTAACTGCCATGCCGATAAAAACATATAAAATTGGAATTCCGGATCAAAAACGTAGATGTGTTGCCTATGGATACTATTTTTATAAAAACGAAAGTAAGCAAAGAGTTTGCAAGGATTTTTTTCTAAAAACCCTATGCATTTCAAATGGACCTGTTAATGAAGCCTTTAAACAAAAAAATGAATTCGGTAATTACGCGGGGCAAGATAAACGCGGCTCTCGTGATCCGATTAATAAGACAGATACGGAAACTGAACAAAAAGTAATTGATCACATCAATTCTTTCCCTCGGCTCGAGTCCCATTACTGTAGAAAAAAGTCAAAAAGGCAATACCTAGACAGTAAACTGAGTATCGCGAAAATGTTTCATTTGTACAAGGACAAAATGGCATCAGATGGTGTAAAATCATGTTCCTTCTATGTTTACAAGAGTATTTTTGGGTCAAAGTTTAATTTGTCTTTTTTTACTCCGAAGAAGGATCTATGCTTGACATGTACGCAGTATAATACCGCAGGTCAAAAAGAAAATTTAAAAGATGAATACGATGCACACATTGCTCGAAAAAATACAGCGCAAGCAGCTAAAGAAGCAGATAAACAGAGGTCTATCAACGATGACACTTATCTTGTCGTGACGGCTGACATGCAGTCAACATTGCACATACCAGTTAGTGGCGTGGGTATACTTTACTACACAAGAAAGTTGAATGTGCAAAATTACACGATCCATACAGCCAAACGTCCAAATGAAGCTTACTGCATTACATGGAATGAAACAAATGGTAAGAGAGGAAGCACTGAAATTGCAAGTGCAATAAACTGGTGGATAGGTCAAGTCCCAACTAACATCAAAGAAATTACAATGTATAGTGACACCTGTGCAGGTCAGAACAGGAACCAGTTCATTACAGCGTTCCTAGCTCATTTGATTCAAAGACCTGACGTGCGATTGGAGGTTATTGAACAAAAGTACCTAGAAAGCGGGCATACACATATGGAAGTCGACTCTATGCATAGTGCTATCGAGAAAGAGCAACGCCATACGCCAGTTTATTCTATGATTGATTGGAAGTCGATAATGCATCGTGCTCGATCCAAAAGACATCGGTCATCAGCGCCTCCTTACGTAGTTCAAGAGTTAACATACGATCAGATGATCGATGTTAGAGCTCTAAACGAAAAATTTGTCAGAAACACGAGCAAAGACCAAGAAGGGAAACCAATTAAGTGGCTGAAAATAAAATGTCTTCGGTTTGAGAAACAATGTCCAGGTATTGTTAAGTTCCGCTATACACACGACGGCCCTTACGCCCAATTCGACTTATTCCAGGAAAAAAAGGCGATTCCGCGAACTAGGAAGAGGCTAAAGGTACAAAGAGGCACTGAAACCGATGAATGCGGAATCAGCGACCAAAGACAAACCTGGTTAGATCAGTTCAAAGCATTTCCTATCCCTAAGGCGTATTTAACACCTCTTCCCATCTCAGAGGCCAAGAAAAAGGATTTAACCGGGCTATGTGTAAAAGGTATAATTCCTCAGGAGCTCCACTGTTGGTACGAGTCTCTACCTACCCAAAAAGATATCATAGACACGCTGCCTGAGCCTGATATCACAGAAGAAGATCCAGAAGTACTCTAAAATATTGTTTTGTTCTTATTTTTTCATTTTTTCTTGTTTCAAATGGTCCTAAATAACCTTTAAAAAAATATTTAACTGGCAATAAACTCTATTCTTTAATTACTTACTGAGTTTTATTAAATTTCTTTACATTATATAGATTTCAGATGTGTATAGTTATTATAATAAAATCAATTTGGTGTTAAAAAATTTAGGAACAGTTTAACTAACTATAGTTATTTTCATACTTGATACTTTAAAAGTGAGCGCAATTCACTAACTCTAGTCGATAAATCACTAACTGACATTTAGGTTCATAATTTAACCCGTGGAGCGTCCGGCTCTGAAAACTGTATGCGGCCGTAGCGCCCAAGGTTTTTTCGACTCATAATTTTTTGGGTACCTACTTCAGAAAAAATTATGTTACTCCTGCGTGGTATAATTATATATTATAAATTATATACCGTTACAAAGTGTACATTCGCAGCTATCGAACTATAAAGCAATAAAGAATACCCACTTGAATAATCCTTGAGAAATTAAATCGTTTTTCTTTTGTTTTGAGTTTTTTCTTCTTTGGCGTCAACACTTTTGTTAAATTACACCAAATTTTTGACACTTTTCACTTTTGTTTTTATACCATTTTAAACGTTAGTAGTTTACGCATCGATAACATTAATTAGTTTATCATAATACACATTATTCACTTCACAATGATTATTTATTTCCGAAACGACAAAACGTGCCACGCGCCGGCCATTGTTGACTGACGCGTGGACAGATAGCACAAAAGTCGTTTACTCGAACTAAATAATTCTTGACTTGGAAATTCAAAAGGGATGGAATTCTTATTAAGATTTATTTTCAATGGTGTAGTTATGTAATAAAACAATATTATTTACTTGTCTGTTGCTTTTTTTTTCATAAATAATTAATAATGTGAGTATTACTAAATATAAAATAAAGACTCATAATTAAGATGTTTTTTTTTTCACTAATCCTCAAAAATTTATCATTGTTTTGTTCCGCTATAATAATATCATACATATACTTTGTCGGCAGAAATTAGTTGGTTTGTCATTTTTAGTTTTGCGTAAACGAAATACTGATTATATGTGCCATTGTACTTATTATTTGCAAATTGTAGTAAACATGTTACGCCGACGCCATACAAATTGAATAAAGGCAAGAAGATGATAATGATTTCGAAATTAGAGCTAATTAGAAACTGAGCTATGAATGAATTGTGTTTCCGCGTAAAAACTAGATTTACGATAAATCGGATTAAAGCGTAACATAAACAAGACACGCGATTTTTTAGAACTATAAATAATAATTATTGTTACATAAAACATAGGATCAATATTCCGTTCCATCACGAAAGCATTAATTTTTTTTTCAGAATACACAAGAATGTTTGTAAATCTATTGGTTTAGGATCCGATAAATATATTTAGTTCTGTAACTCGTTGTTGTAATCTTGTGAAGGATCACGCGATATTTTACAGAAACTAAATGAAATCTTTTCAAAATCATGATAGATTTGTGATATATTTAGTTATCAATATCCAAAAATTGCGTGAGTCTAATGTGTTTTTATTATACCTAGAGATTTTTCTAGCACGAACCACTTGTGATTAGTGTTTGAGATAATAATATCATCGATTTGGTTTGGTATTATTCTTTTATATTTTCAAGCGTGTCTCATTGATATAATGCCACGTATAAGACATCGATAAACTAAGTATTAGAAGGAAAAATATTCGTGCGTGCTAGGAAAATTTCTAGGTATAGTTTTTATTATTACAAATATTTGACTGAGCACTACCAGCCAACCTTTGAGTGCTAGAGAGGAGTAGTTGATTGAATTGAGTTTTATTCTTGATAATAATATTTATTTGTAGGCTGGATTTTACCAAACTTTTATTCCGAGAATAACGCTTACACTCATATAGTAATATCAAACAGCCATAGTGATTTGACATTACTATCTGAGTGTAAGATTTATTTTCGGAATAAAAGTTTGGTGGTAAAATCCAGCCTTAACCAGTAATATGTAGGTATTTTTATTCGTATAATTAACTCAAAATGGTGAAACAGCTGTTTTGTAATAAACAATAATAACTGATAATAATAAAGATCTTGGATGAAAATTTACCTGCATATTACTACAGATTATAAAACCCATTGCAAAAAAAACGGGCACCTATGGTTTTTGTATTTTATGTGCATAAAAGCATAGTTTCTAAGCTTCAATGCCTAAAAATCTGAAAAACCATAGGTGCCTGTTTTTTTGCAAGAGCGTTTATTATTTTATTAAGGATCAAGGTCACATAAAAACAATTTTAATGAAAGTTTATTAAATGAAACAAATGTTGACACATAGTATAAAAATTTAATAAAAAATACAAAAAAAACATAAGTGGATGGGCGGGCAGAGGCGGGAGTGTTGCGGCGGCGCTGAAAAAATAAAATAATATTATTATTTGAC
This sequence comes from Archips crataeganus, assembly GCA_947859365.1. Taxonomy (NCBI): domain Eukaryota; kingdom Metazoa; phylum Arthropoda; class Insecta; order Lepidoptera; family Tortricidae; genus Archips; species Archips crataeganus. The sequence goes on from OX402058.1 coordinate 11,124,494, forward strand.
ATGAAATCGATACTTCTCATAGTTTATTTCAAAAATAATTAGAAAATTATAATGCGAACCTAATGACAGTAGATCAACGCTAATAATAAAGGGTTTCCACGTAACATAATTATAGATTATTTGTTTATACTCACACAGGTGGTCTCCAGGGCTTCGGCTCCGGCTCCACAAAAACTTCGCGCGGTTCGGCACCGGCCAAGCTACCCATAATCAACTGCCTTCGGGTAGTTGATTGTGGCCGGTGCCTGCGCTCTTCCGGCGGCCCTGGAGTAACCGACCGCGAACGCGATCGCGTGAATGTCATTCTTCTGAAAATAAAATAATAATTGTTTATTACAAATGCTCACATTTATTCTAAAATCATAAAGTACTTAGACAAAAAACGGTTGTAAAAATTACAAATCATGCAGTTAATCAGAAATAATAAAGAAATAATTCTAAAATAACAGAAGCAACTTTTGGGTCTTATATCTCCGATTTTTGTGGTTTAGAGGAAAGTTTTCAAGTAAAAGATGCTTCTTTTACCGTGTTTTACACAGTTAATAATTTTAAACTATTGTTACATTATAAATGTCAATAAAAAAATTGCACCTGTGATATTTATAAAATATCCAAAAAAAAATTTTGCAAGTACATGTAAAACATAATCGTAAATAAATAACACTTATTTAATTTCAAAGTAGTAATGCGTAATAAAATAGAAACAAAAATTAAAATTAAAATTAAAACGCGTGATCACAATTTTATGCTGACAGTACAGCACTTTGGTGCCATTTTGTTACTCAGTTTGACTAAAAACCGGATTACGCAATATTTACGTAATAACGGCATAATCTAATAAGAAAGTCAAATTCCTGAATAAATTTGTAACAAAGTTATCTATCTTTTATAGCATATTGAGTAAACTAACTATATTTTACAACTAAAAATATTGGCCGATGACGGCGCGAAATTAGGTTACGAGAAAGTTCAAGACTTTTTTTACTGATATATCTTACAATAAAGTTAAAACAAATATTTAAAACACATTACTTATTTATTTCCTTGTAATTTGATATATAATACAAATAACAAACACTTACCGTTTCATTTTTAATACGCACAACAAAACCACAGCCAAACTGACAGAACTCGACAATATGGCGCACTACAGATTATTTTTGCCTTGGGTGCTTTTTTCGTTAATTTCACGCCGTGGATACTAGCGATTGGCTAAAAAACGTCCCTAATGCTAATGTGATAGCGGCTGAAGCCGTACGTTATTTTTTTTCCAATAGTAACACTGCAAAATTTAAAATATTCGTCCACCAATCAGCGCCAAAGCGTTATGTGCACAGGTGTGCGCACAGGGCGCTGTGGTCCTAAAACCGTTGTGCGCACAGGTGTGCGCACAGGACGCTCGACGGGTTAAGAGATAAAAGTAATTATCGCTAATAACCATGAAAATTAAACTTTTTGATTCGATTTGACAGTTGGAGCTTATGCCGTAACGTTATGTCTTTGCGACAAGACCATAATTATGATAAATATCTCACGCCAAAAAACGTTAGATTTTTTTTTAATTTTTACAACTTTAAACCTCCGTATCTCAAAACAGATAAATACGACTTAGTGACTTTTCGCTCTACGGGGACGAAATATTAAACACCCAAGACTAAAGTAATCATAATCAAATTGCAGTAACCAGCCCAAGACTATTTTTTAAATCACAGTTAAAAGTAATAGTAGTCTTCCAATGCTACTTGTGCTAATTTTGTGAGTGTACCCGTGAAAGTAGACCAAAATAATAGATTTAATTTTTAAAGAGTAGTGAGCAGGGTTTTTTATAGGCTTTTAATCTCGAGGTGAAAACATTACCATCTGTATGGAAATACAAACAAACATTAAAACGCAAAAGAACAATTCTAAATAATTTTGCCAACATGAATAACACAGAATCAATATCCATTACCATTTTAGTGTCAAAAGTATCGAAATATCAAGTGTAATACCAAAAACTATGTTGATTATAGTAGTATAAAATTGGTGAACCTGGATCACAGGAGATCCAAGTTCACCAATTTTATAGTAGATCTTCTATTCAAAAACTCATATATTCGAATACAGTAATCTATTCAATAAACGACATTACAAATAGGTTATCTATTCAAAAACATTCTTGTTTATTATAATAAGCCACTTTTAAACTCAATGCCTCTATTAATAAAATTAGGTACTTATTAACTTAATAAAATTACAGTTATCAGTTAACTAGAAATAAAAATCTGGATCTTTTCAATAAAACAAGGATTTTTAATACAAACTCATTTTATTTACATATTACCATCAATTGAGTCATGTATCTTTTAAACGCAATACCTCTATTAAAAAAATTATGGTTATCAGTAAACTGGAACTTAAAATCTTAATCTATTCAACTAAGTAATCACTGACTGCGATTATAATCAAATTAATGATTTTGTTAACAATGATATCATCATCTGAATTATCAACTCCTTTGAAACACTTAGATGGTAATAGCTTAATTAACATAATCCATTTTTCAAAATTTACATTAACATCTCCATAAGGTTCTTCCAATAACATAGTAAAATTATTCCAAATATCTTTTAAAAGCTGAGTGTTAGACAGCTCAAATATTTCATAAGCTTCTTGCTCGTTATGATACACACGAAAAAGTAGTTCATTCACTCTGTTATTAAATAATTTTAAAGGTAATGGTGTACGCCACCTTTTTAAAATCTCATCCGATTCTATATAATTTAAAAATAACCTTTTAGACATCATCTTAATAAGACTCGTTTTGGTAAACTTCGAGCTGTTGTTGGTGCTGTTTCATCCAATGTTGTTGTAACGACGACTGTTGTTGTTATTGTTGTGACTGCTGTTGTTGTGACTGCTGTTGTTGAGGCTGTTCCGTATGTTGTTGTGGTTCTAAAGTTTGCGTTTGTTTATCGAAGATCGTAGTGAGGGTTCTGATATTTTTTTAGTGTTTATATACTCTTTAGTCTGAACAATTGTTTAAAATGATAGCAGAGAAAGAGGCAGATATAATGATTTCTATTTTATTTAATTATTAATAATCAATTTAATATCACTTAGTCTGATGTAACTTCTCCTGTGATTAAATTCAAGTGCGATAGGCATAATTCATCAACTCGCTTTTATGGATTATTCTTAACTTTAGGAGGAAAGTAAACAAGGATTAAGTAAGTACACATAATTTATTTTATTTATTATGTAAAAAAATTACTTTCTTTACACCACTTATTCATACAGCATGCATTTTTAAAGGCACAAACATTATTATGATATATACAAGATTGAATATTAGACGACATTGCATATTTTTTACAAAGCGTTTGTAAACTAGGACAGTTAAAATCTTCTAAATTATATACACTTTCACTTTCTAATAACTCCTTCACCCACTGTACTTTTTCGCTACCTTTTGTATAAACTCGTTTATTTTTACAGAAATCTACTATCAAATGATTATAATTAAAGTATGGTACAAATCCTTCATTCCATAATATTCCTCTATTTCTTTCAATCCACGAAACTTGTAAGCGTTCTTTTTTTGTCAAATTATAAAATGGATAGGGTGGTTTAATCAGCAACACAAGAATACTCTTCTTGTGAATAATCGCTATTTCTTTTGCTATAAATTGATTGTTTTCGTTTTTAAATCCTTGAACATCCAAAACCACCTTCATGATATTTTTCGAACTATGTTACTCAAAGGTTTATACTCGATAAGACGATCGTTTATAATCAAACAGTATGCTGTCGTATTATGAGGTATATCTTCTGAAGACTCAATTTCTAAACGAACATCAACTGGCCCAGTTTTTAGTGAATCGTTTTGTCTTGAGCAATCAATGACAAAGAGTGGAGCATTTTTTCCAAATGTTTTTAGATTTAGCAGAGGATCAATGCTGGTGCCATAATACGACTGACGAAAATTTGCATACATTTCGTATAATATACTAAACTTCTCTTTACTAAAATTTAAATTTAGTGAATCATAAGGAAAGTATTGTGAGTTCAAAAATAATTTGACATTTGTTATATTACAATGATCGAACAGTGATGAACTTCTTGTTTTAGTCAATTTTCTATCAGTTTGTAGCCCGAATATAACATATCTTGGTTTTTCTAACTGAGAAGCAGTTTTGACAGACCATGAATGTTTTGTTGCTCTAGGTAAAAGTGGATATTCATATAAATCCCAATTTCGGAAAGCTAGTTGTATGGGACGATCCTTTTCCAAATACTTAAGCAGTAATAATCTATTACGATCTGAAACTCGAACATGTGGCACACGCCACTGAACTTTCTGTATGTCTACTTCAATAATGTTACTATTATCAGTTAGGATGCTATTCAAAACTGAATTACTTCTATGTAGAATAAGCTCATGCCTACAATTGACGAGAATTTTATTATAATCTTCTGCGAATCCTAGTACTTTATTTAGCGGAATTATGACAGAGAAATGACCATGCTTTTGAGTGAATCCGTTGAAATCCCAACCCCACAATGCAGCACTTTTACTCTCACCTTCATTCATTGAGATAAGAGATTTCATCGTTGTTGTAATTCCAGAATTTTTAATTCGATCTATTTCAACACCATTCAATTCATACCTTATATCCTTAAATAAAAATAAAATGGGGTTATTTGTAAAATTAATGTCCTTAAATATTTTTTTCCCTTCTGCATCTAGTTCGTATACACCTGCGTAACCTTCAATGTAAATGGAACTTGCAGATGGTAATACATAAACGTCTTGCTGATTAATGGGTATTCTGATTTCATCGTTTTCTTTAAAGCTATGGTTGTACGGATTGTAGCTGTGGATCTCATAGCTTTCAATTGAATTGTCTTGTTGTGGGAGGTCCGTAATTTGTAGCATTTTCAATTTTTATTTTACTTTGAAGCCAAGAGAATTCAGAAAGATCTTATTACTTTTAGTAATATTCTTTATCGCACTTAATCGTCTTCTTCCTTTGAACGATGGGAGATGAATATTAGGTTTTTGACTAGTAATGATGTTTTTATTGAAAACGTACATATTGATTTCCACAAATAGGTGTGTAGATTTTTTTATTTAATATTTACTTAATGCCCTATTCAGAACACGGTCCATCTAAGAGTGTGCTGTACTGGTTAAACATCTCATTTTATTAGTTTCGAGTTAGTTATCCAAAATGACTTCAGAAATTTTAAACATAAATGTCCACAGTTAAATAAATGTTTTTTTTGTAAATTAGTATAATTATAATGAATGTGCGCTCCCACGTATTCTATGAATTCTTTCGATGGTTTTAAATTACCATAACTATCAAAATATTCAATGTAATCTTTAATTTTTCCATAGGCTACCCAATGAGTACCAGAATTTTTAGACGAATCTAAATTGATCACACCACATTCCATTGACCATGGTTCTTCTGGTAATTCATCTCTCATAAATACACCACGAAAATATGGAATATTTTTCGCATGTTTTAATATATCGTTATTAGTTAATGCTCTGTTAGGTAGCCTAGCCTTTAGTTTTTTTCATTTGAAATGTAAATTCCTAAACCACCTTTGTACGGTTTCAGATGCAATCCTTTTCCAATACACATTCCCTTCATTTTCATATTATGTCTTTTTAATTCAGCTAGCTGCTTTATAGCAGATTTATAATGATTAACAGCTTTACTTATTCCAGCAACACCTCCCGCTAAACTGCCTGCAGCAGATAAGCCGGCAAAAATAGGAATCAATGGTAGGAATCCACCAGTTTTGGGTACAGGTATCACTCTCGGTAATTGTATGGGCAAGTCTGAAGCCAACTCTTGAGCGGCTGCGTAAGCTAGTTCCATTAACATCTTCTTGCATTTTGGCTTCAAATTACTGATATGTTTTTTAGTGTGAGAAACAATTTTACTGAAAGTTTTCTTTAGACCGCTTCCTGTTTTCGATTTAGTTCCGGATACAATTTTTACTTTCTTATTTAATTTATCAGGATTATCTTGTATGGATTTCATTTTCAAAATATAGGTAAAATATATTTTTTATATAAGCCGTCTTTATTGTGTAAAGAGCTACATAGAAATGACTAAATGAATAAATAAATAGGTTATTTATACATATTCAATAGTTTTTAAATGGTTACAAACGATTTGTTTTATCAATCCAGCTGTTCTCACTTGATGGAAGACCTAACCATTTAACATATACCTTGTTTCCTTTACTTTTCAAAACTTTTTCAACAAGGTAAATTTCAGGATTTGAAGTTTTCTGAATTTCTTGTGCATAAAAAGCTCCTAAAACGGGTCTAGATCTTGAGTCTTTTAATAAATATGTTGTAGGATTAGTATGTTGAACTTTCGTTATCTTAAATATTTCTGTTGACCAATTAGGTGTATACCCTTTTCCGAAGCAGCCTTTATATTTGCTGACTCTAACGAAATCTCCAACATTAAACCTTTTGCAATTCGGTATCTTCTTAGATAATAAATTGTTAATGTATCTTTGTAATACGTCTTCTTTGTTACTATGATCGACTGCAGCTGGTGGTTGACCTATTGTTCTATGAAAAGTGTGATTGTACTCATAAACTTTCTTATCAAGAGTTCCATCGATCCATTTATAATTTCCTTTCAAACTAAACGTCTTGTACAAATTAGCTTTCAGAGTTCTTATAAGTCTCTCAACGATTGACGCTTTTTTGGTAGAATATGTTGAATAGTGGTTGATGTTATACTTTTCGCAAACTTTTTTAAACTTATCGTTATAAAATTCTTTACCCATATCTGTTTGTAAATTTTTTGGTATACGGCCATTTGCTAACAATGTATGAAATATTTTAGATATATTTTCTTTAGTTTTCTGTTTGACTGGAAATACCCAAGCATATTTTGAAAAACAATCGATAATCACCAGTATATATTTATAACCACCATTCAGTTTGGAGAAGGCTTGCATATCTATTAAATCAGCTTGCCATAGATCGTCTATATCTCTTAATATTACACTTCTCCGAGGGAAATTCACTCTAACATTTTTATGAATTTCATTTACGACGTCTGATTTGCTCATAATGCTTGTTCAAGTTTTCTTCTAAATCTTTGTTTCTAATGTCTTTTTCAACTTTCTTTATGCGATACAGTAAGTTAAATTTAGCTTGTTAAGATATTCCACTTTATTCACACAATCTTTTACAATTGTATCGATACCCTCTTGATTGACAGTATCACGTAATAAAAGCCTATTCGAAGTAGAGGTCTCATTTAATTTCGTGTTACAATTACCAGTGTTTGTTTTTTAATTTTATTTTTTCCATGCTCATGTCTAATACGGTTTTCAATACTGAGCACAATGTTACTCTTTTAGTGAATTTTATTCTTTTATAATACCAGCTTCTTTTAACTCTTCAATAATTGATATAATTTCATTATCATGGTTGGTATTACCAGCATTTTTGGATGCAATTAAAAGTTTCAACCTTTCTATCAGTTCATTTGGATCATCCCAATAAATATAATCAGTATTACTTTTGTACTGTTTCAATTCGGGTAAGTTTCCACCTGTTTTTAATTCCGCTAGCTCTTCAGAAGATTCTATATTGCGCTCGTTTAGTTGGGAAAATAAAGGTTTGATAATAGTACCGTATTTTAATCCTTTGTCTCCTTTTAATTGCCCGTTCGGGTCATAGTCCCGTTTGTGTGCGCTCGTGCTGATAAGCATTTCCTTGTATTCAGTTTTGTCTTCTTCAGTTACAAGCTTAAGATCAGGTTTATTGCGCATCAAAAGCTCCTTCAAACCCGCTGTTAATTCGTAATTTTTATTATTGATGGTAATTACGTATTTTTTTTCCTTATTTGACTGATTATTTATATAAGATAATTTAACATCTGCATTTCCCATCATTAGTTTTTTGTTAGTTCTCCGAATCCCAAATGGTACGTTCATATTTTCATATATGTCAAGCATGTCGTCTTTTTTCAGGGATAAAAGAGTGTCATTATTTTGTTTTTGTGTTTTTTTTTCATCTTCATTTAAAATAAGAGTATCGTTATTAGGATATTCGAAATATTCTGAATGCTGAGCAGACTCATTACCAATTAGATCTCTAAACTTTTCATATCCCATGGAAGAATTTAAACTCACAGACGTATTATCATCAATTGGATCTTTAAACTTTTCATATCCCATGGAAGAATTTAAACCCAAGGACGTATTATTTTTATCTATGTCGGATGTGTTAAAAGCTGGGTTCCCATTTATTTTAACTAGGCTTGCTAAGGGGTCTGTTATGGGTTTAAAAACTTTTTTCAATTGTATATTGGTCTCGTGTTCTTCATTCTGAATCTTTTTTATTTTATTTTTTATATTATTCACTGATTTAATGAGTTGATTTTTTATATTTTTATCCATTTTAGCAACGTTAACGAAAAACCGTTTAATACAAACACTTGATTTTAAGTGAGGTGTTAGTCGAATAGAAATGCTTATATAATGATAAACTCAAAAGTAAACAAACGTGTCAAATCCTCGTCTATATCTACCTTTATTTATTTCGCAATCTTTATTTATTAATAAAAAGCTATATTGATCACACCAAATAATAGAACACAGCTTTTTAAATTTTATCCAATCTATGTCTGTGTTTACATGTTCATTGTATATATGTTTTAAATTAGTATCATCTTGTCTAAACACAACCAAAAGATTAACATTATCTCTTAGTAGTTGTTTTGGGATTTTTGAATACGTTTGGGATAAATAAAAACAATCAATTTTTCTATGTCTTCCCATAGAAAAGTAATTCCGGATATTTACTTGATTTTCGCAAGCAACATCATCGAAAATCATGATTGAATTTGACAAAGCATCATTCGGATGAACGACTTCATTATTGTTGTAAAATATAAAAAAATTAGCATCTGGAATTGTCTCTATTACACGCTGAAGAAAGCGATATTTAGGTTGAAAGGCTGTCTTTGAATATAAATAAATATGCTTAAATCTTAGACCATTTTCATGTAACAATAAATTTAACATAATATTTGTTTTACCACAGTTTGAGGGACCACATATGATGCAACGAATGGTATTAGGGAATAATGTACTATGCTTTACTTTTTGCGTTTCATTTTCTACTTTTATATTATTTACTTCCAGACTTTGTGTATGTTTAACGAATTTCATCATGAATATGACTCAAGTAAAACATTGCAATGCTTTATATAGGATATGTCTGAATAAAATAAAGATGATAAAAATGTAAAATTCTAAGAAAATAAAAGAAAAGTAAAAATTCAAAACTTTATTGGGTATATAAACTTAAATTAATGTACAGTGTATTTTTCTTATAAAAATAAGATCAATGCTTTCTTAGTCCTAACGTATTAATTTTACATTTCTATAATACTGCTTATTAGTTTCTTAGTAAATTAACATATTTCTTCTATTTTTTATTTACTACTGCAACAATATGTGTAAACAACATATAACTTTCAGATTTATTTAAAAGATCCTGCTATAATGACCCCATGGTAAAGTATTTACTTGGTTTTCAAGTATTTGTCTTTTATCATCCGATCTATCAAGCACCAATTTATTTACTTTTTGTGAGTACAATGTATGTCGTATTGATTTTATCATATTCATTTCACTTCTCAACTTTGTATTAGTAGTCAATGTATGATTGTAATGAGAAAGCTCTAATCTATTTGTAATTGGTTTTGAAACACCTTTCGCCTTCGTTATTTTTGATTTAAGTGTCTTAATGCAGTAAAGCTTAGCTCTCAGTCCTACAAATTCTGATATCACATCTTCAGCCACTTCATCTTTAAAAAGACCTGGTACTTTTGCATTTAATCTAGGCATGTTGAATGGATTGCTAGTGCGAAAGTTGCTTGTGTCAAACTGTTTAATATTTTTTTTCATATCAAAATAAAAATCATTCGTTTCTATTGAATAAAGCAAACTGTCTGTATCTGTGTAACATAATTTGGCATTCTGATTATATTGATTCTTAATAAAATTGTAGTGGAACTTGTATAAATGATTTCTAGCTAATTCTAGAACTGTAAACCCAATGTATATTGGTCTATCTAATTTCACTTTTTCATGGTGTAACTGAATAGCCACAAAATTTTCTGAAAAAATAGAAATACTCTTTAAATTTGGTTTCGCGATTAATTGGCAGGCTCCAAGACGTTTATTTGTTTTATTCTCAACATCATTCCAAGTTCTAATTAGTTTCACATTCACTTGTTTTCGCTTGTTTTCTATAGTTTTCCCAAAAATAGCATTATTTAGAAGCTTAAAATAGGAGCTTTGAAAAGCAGACTTAGTAGCTTGTCGTCGAGTGGTATTAAGCTCTATGTACTTTTTCAAAAAATTGTCCTGACGAAAGCACAAAATGCGATGTATTTTTTTCAGTTCAAGTCCTTGTTTTATGCATTCTTTTAGGTGAACATAATGTATCACATATTTATGCTTATCATACAAATTAGCTATGAGTTTAGAAGTCTTTCCTCCTTGTGGAATATATTTTTCAGGTGCAAATGGTAAGTCAGCATGAGTATCATGCAAGTGATCTGGATAACTCAAGTCAACTTCTAAAATATAACCATATTCATCATCATCTCGCTTAGTCAACACATTAAATGAGTTCACGTAATCTTCATGCAAGAAACTAAACTCTGATATAGGCATTTTTTGCATCATAGCATATCCATAAAGATTGTTACAATCAAGATAAATCAAAAATGTAGATGGTATCGTTACATCATAATCTGGTAGATATTTATTGTTTGCTTTCGCATGTCGCAAAGAACATTGAGCTAAGCCCCCTCGAATTCCTTTTTCAATGAATTCATATATTTCTAAATCACTTATTAGATCAAGCTGTACTTTTGTATACAGGAGCATTGCATCCCAGCTTAAGCCGGGTGAAGTCACATAGTAAGCAGGATCAAGATTATAATAATGCAAACTAGTATTTCTAAAGTTTTCGAAAACATCACAAAGCAATAATACATCAGATTTTAAATATAAGTCTGTATATTCACCTAAAGTTTTAATATCAAATTTGTTCCAAACTTTTTGTGCTCTTAAGTAGTCATCATCGCTAATATGTTCTAATTTTAAATTATTGAAGAATAATTCTATGCCTGGGAGACTTTTTTCTTCATACTTTTCCCAAGAATCCATATAATCATATGGATAAATGCCTTTTTGTCGCATCAAATTAAATAACTCTTTATCATGAAAAGCTTTTGATAAGTGAATAAACTCATTTTTATTCAGAGTATTAGAGATATCATCTAAACTCGAGCTTAAAAATTGATATGAATCTATAAATTTCATCTGAACATCAAGATCTTTTAATGTTGTTTTAATACATAAATACTTTTCTTTTGATTTTGGGATAATTTGTATGTCCCCATACTTGCTCAGTTCTTCAATAAAAAAGTGACTATCATAACCACACAAATTATGTAAAACTATAGGTATGAAGCGACACACACGATATTTTAAGTTGCAGAGTGAATGCGCAGCACCTCTGTATTGAGATGTTATGTGATCATGATCAGCAACTTTATCACCTACTAAGAAGAATTTACAAATATGACAGATCGTAGCATTTTCAAAATTAATCTCTTGCTCTTTGGTTAACGACATCATTGGCTTCTTGGTTTTTAAAACTTGACTAATCTGAATAACATCTTTTGTTAATTCTTTTACAAACACTTTAACGCAATCAGGACCTCTATAGCTAACGTATTTGTTTAAGGATTCATCATGAGAACAACATATATAATAACCAAAGCACGATGGTTCATGTATTTTCAGAGTATGGGTGTTTTCTGAGATGCTTTTAGAATAATTTAATAATAGACTCTCAAAGTCAGCATAAATAATGAAGTTCATTTTTTCTTGTCTTTCAAAGTTTTCAAATTGTAATGTATTATTTGGTTCAGGTAAAACAGATAAAACTTTAGAGCACAAATGCTTCTCACACTTGTTTTCAGATGAGAAGAATTGTAAACATGCATCACAAAAATACATTTTTCCCTTGTGAGCTGTAACTTGACGTCGAACTAAACGAATTATATCCTTTATTAAACAATAATGACCTTTTCCTGACTTTTCGAAATAAAGTAAATTTATGTGTTCATTTTTTTTTAATTGCGTGTGATACAAAGGTCCTGTGACTACGGAGTATTTATCTAAGCCATATATGTTTATGCTGATATTGGAGTTATTTTTTTCAAATAGTTTTATATCATTATATGATGGAGGAAAAGACATACCTTCAATATTAAGTACTTCAGAATAATGTGGGTAAGAAGATGTTCTACATACGTTCATATTGGCTGGATATAAACCCGCTACAATAGACCATAGAAAACAGCATACATCGTTATTCTGAATATTTATACAACTTTTCGTGTTTTTTACTATTTGCGGTAATGGTAAATAAGTGCCTCCTCTCATAGGACAGTATTTGTTTATATTTATTTCCAAGTGATTTACTGAATGAAAGGTCCAACCAGATTGAGAGCATTCAAATTCGGTAAGTTTTTCCTTCATTACATCAACCATTTTTGAACACCACTCTTTTAAATTGCTGCTTGATAGAATGACATCATACTTGGTATTAAAAGACTTAAGCTGCTTTTCACCCACATCAGGTAGAATGAAATGAGCATATAATTCTAGATTTATTTTTATACAATTATTTTTCATTAATGTCATTTTAATAAGTTTCATGATTTCAATCAAATTGTCATAGAGAAATGCTTCAGGAGTTAAATATTTGAGCTTAGGATTTAAACGATATGTTGTAATTCTCTTTTTAAATGCTGTTGATATAATTTGAATATTTTCAAACTCAGTTCTCAATAAACAATTAGACTTATGTAAATTTGTTCTCTTATGATAATGATATTTACTTCTCGGTAATATTATCAAGCATTTATCACATTCAATAAGATCTCGATTTTGGTGTGAATTCAATGGCATAGACATGGTGTTTGATGTAGCTGTAAATAAAAAGGCATATTAGGAACTCATTATATAGATAGAGTATTTATTTACTTAAAAACATTACATTAGTATACGAGTACCTATAGTTAATTATAGCGGTTAATTAAAACACTAAAGTAAATGAATATATTTCAAAATGAGTATTAGTTTAATAGTAAGAATTAAGAAAGGTTGAGGGGCAATCTGAAAATTCTTCACGAACTGCAGTCAAATATTGAGACAACAAGCCCCATGCCGGTGTATCTGTGTTCGTTCTGTTTTTAAGAGCAACAATCGCATGCCTCCAACGATTCATTGGTGAAACCTTTTCAATGTCGTCGCAATTGTATATTTTCAGTTCCACGTAATGGTTTCCATTCTTATCATCATACGACTGCTTTGAATAACCATTCCCTAGCCGTCGTGTAATGTACGAATATAAAGAGTTCTTAGTATCTTTACCATTGATATCATCACCACCTCCAAATAAGTCGCTAGCAGTGGCCCTCTTCTTGCATACGTTCACTTCTTTCTCGTTCTTAGATTTTTCGATAATCTTTTCTGGTCTCGGCTTTTTAATCAAGTTTTCTTGTTTATTTTTTCCATCGCGGGTTTTTCCTGAAGACTTCTTTGAGCTTTTATCTTTTTTATGTTTTTTCTTCAAAGTCTCCTGTTGGAGCTGTCGCGATGGTTGTAGTAATTCCTGCACTGGAGCCATGCTTGTAGACGGGGCGAGGAAGCTGCTCTCATCATGACGACGTTTCTTTGTGCTCTTCTTCTCGATTGTGGGTGCAGCAACTACAGTCATTTCTTCATCCGAAGATGAAGAAGATGACGAGCTGCTTGAACTCGATGATGATGATGAAGCCGACTCACATTTATGGGACCTGAAAAAATAATTTTATAGCTTTTAAATATGTTTAACTAAGATTGGAACGTTGACTAAGAATAGTTTATATAAAACAACATGAGTAATAATGCTGCAACCCAGCAGCACCCACCAGTAGTGGGTGGGTGCGTATGTAAAGTGGAGATGTGAGATAAGATGAATACCTACTACGCTTTTGGTGATGAGATTTATGTCAAACTATTTTTACTATACAGTTTTCTAGAATGGGGTCACATCTTACATAGACGCTTTCTCAAACTACTAGAATAAACGATCACTCGAATATATCGGAAAAGTACTTACATTTTAGATTTCTTAGTAGTTTTCTGAAGAAGTCTGCGGTATTCTCCAAACGAGGTCGAATAGATAAAATCTGAAATGTAATTAATGCTTATATAAGTAAACAGTAAGTCAAAATTATTTAATAAATAAATAAAATGCGCAATAATCTATTCAGTCTTGCATATAAATGTACAACAACAACAACAACAACAACGAATACTCTTAATCGAATACCACAATAACTATAAACAACTAAACAAAGCGTCTATTAAGTTGATTTCTTTTTAAAATTAATTCTTTAGAATGGTGGATACATCGCTCAACGCTCATACACCACCACTTCTCGCATGATCGTTGCATTCACGACATGAATCTGAAAAGCGTTCGCGGTTCACGACCGCGAACCCTTTGAAGCGACCCCGAAACCGAGTCGAGGCCGAGAACAGCTACAAACTCGTGAAACAGGAACAGGTGTGAAAACCATCCACATTCACGTTCATGCCCCCTTCACAACTCTTCACGCCGCTGTGAATGTGGATCCGCTATTAGGTAAACTACTAGACTAAACGATCACTCAAATTACTTACATTTTAGATTTCTTAGTAGTTTCCTGAAGTAAAGTGTAGTATTCTCCAAACGAGGGGCTGAATGAATGAAATCTGAAATGTAATAAATGCTTAATAAGTAAACAGTAAGTCAACATTATTTTAGAAAGCTTGATTAGCGATCAAGTTTTAAGTAAAACACACAATAATCTATTCACCCTTGCATAGTACCTAATTTATAACAAGAACAAATAATCTTTAGCGAACGCCATAAAAAAAATATAAAAAATAATAATAAAAGAGCGTATAGTTAAATTGATTTATTTTAAAATAAAACCTTAGTTTTAGAGTATGCTATATTTAATTGAGATGAAGTATCTACCTAAATGTTGTAAAATAAATAAATTAAGGCTTTAGAAAATTAATCAATGTTAGTATGAATGTTCTTTAAAAGTGATAAATTCGAATAGTGCGTTTAATATACATGATGATAAACCACAAAAAATAACGTAGAGGAAACCATAATTATTTTTCCACAGGGCGGGAATCGAACCTGCACTCTCCCTAGGCTTCACTTCTAGTGCTCTTATTGACTAAGGTGCTAAGCGCTCAACAACCTAGACTGCATTTTGATGAGGTATAAAAAAAATAATAAAAAGCGTTTAATGAAATTGATTTATTTTTAAATAAAACTTTGGTTTCAGAGTATACTATATTTAATTGAGATGAAGTATCTACCTAAATGTTGTAAAATAAATAAATTGAGGCTTTAGAAAAATAATCAATGTTATTATAATGTTCTTTAAAAGTGATAAATTCGAATAGCGTGTTTAATATACATGATGAAAAACCATAAAAAATAATGTAAAGGAAACTATATTATTTTTCCTTAATTCAGGAATCGAACCCGCACACTCCCTAGACTTCAATTCTAGTGCTCTTATAAACTAAGGTGCTTAGCGCTCAACAACCTTGACTGCATTTCTATGAGATCTAAAAATAGAGAGGATGATAAAGTTGTTTGAAATAAGAAATAACATAACTCACCCGAATAAGTAATTGTTCACAAAACACTTTTCCACTTTCCACTTTCACCACCAAGAGAGACACTACTATCTATGTTTAAACTGAGCAAAGTTTATTTTCATCGATAATTATATGCAATCAAACGTTTGAATGTATGCACATATCTGTACACCTGCATTCGTGTGGAAATTGCTAACTCCCAATTTTATCCTTAACTAAAAGGTATGTGTGTGCGTAATAAACAAAAGTTTTACAAAACCAACTTCTTTTTTCTTAAACGAATAAGGATCAATATCGTTTGTTAAAAAACTTTATCATAAATGCAACGTAAGCCGCTTTTTGCTACAGGCTTTACACTCGAGTTTACTCGTGTGATTATAAGCGATGGGTACCATACAATATACAGACGAACAAAGTAATCATTACGTAATATGATGATGCCTCCGGCTCGCGGCGCCGGTCCGACGCGGAGTCGTCTGTCACCTTTCCTTTTCTGGAGCATATGAATGTAAACTTTAATAATGTAGGTGTAAGAAAAATAATTAGCTCGATTTTGAATCTTATTTGCTAGAGTAAAATATAGTAAGAAGCAGGGAAATTAAAATTATAAAATAATTTAAATTATACACTCCCTGGATTTCAGACTCGAAGCACGTCTTTTATCTATACCCTAAAATTACCACAAATCAATGATGTCGCTTTCAGTAAGTATTTGTTTTAAAATAATACAATTATCAATAAAGCTGTGATAAAGTGAGTTTGTTCCTTTGTTACGTTTTCACACCTTAACTACTTAACCGATCCTCATGAAACTTTGCATAATGTTTTCAAGTTACAGAAAGGATATAGTTTGCTTTTTATCTGAGATAGCGATAAATGAAGTCTCACATAGATGAAGTCGTAGACGAAGCTAGTTATAGTTATATAAATATGTAATACGCATTGTGTTTAACTTTCAGGGATCTGAAGACCTTTTCAATTTCATACCTGACAAGATAACTCAACCAAATACTCATCCAAAAAATCAAGATGATGGATCCCGAAAAAGGACACGAAAGGCTACATCATCACTGCTTTCCATTGTGAAGAAACCTGCTCGCGGTGTGAAAGTCATCCGAATAGAGATTCATGACGTCGATAAGTTCCAGGGAACCAACGATATGTGCGAGTGCGATGCAGAACTATGTGCTCAATATGTCGCAAAATCATTAATTATGGATGATATTTATAGACAAACGAAAGATTTAATTAATAAGATACATGACTCAATTGATGGTAATATGTAAATAAAATGAGTTTGTATTAAAAATCCTTGTTTTATTGAAAATATCCAGATTTTTATTTCTAGTTAACTGATAACTGTAAATTTATTAAGTTAATAAGTACCTAATTTTATTAATAGAGGCATTGAGTTTAAAAGCGGCTTATTATAATTAACAAGAATGTTTTTGAATAGATAACCTATTTGAAATGTCGTTTATTGAATAGATTACTGTATTCGAATATATGAGTTTTTGAATAGAAGATCTAGAATAAAATTGGTGAACTTGGATCTCCTGTGATCCAGGTTCACCAATTTTATACTACTGATTATAATTCGATTCAATACACAATACACATACAAGCAGTTAGTGACACAGTACTGGAACAAACTGTTCCCATCTCCTTTCTGCTCTTAGTACATGTAAAATATCTCGAGTGTGAGCAATCAAACTGAATCGCTCCAATTGACAGACAAGCCAAGCGCCAACCAAATTAAACTGAATAGTATGGACTTACGGCCCGTTGTTTGATCAATAGTTAAACTAACTAATAGTCAAATTTCCTTTGAAATGCGTTAACTATTGTTATTTTTGCCATACATTTTAACAATTAGTTTGTTTAACTATTGATCAAACAACAGGCCCTTAGTGAATGATACCATGACGTCAAATATATTATGTAAACACACTCCTTATGGTTAGTGGCTAGAGCTCCTTATGGTTAGTAGCTAGAGCTGTATATTGTATATATTTTTGACGCCTTGTTAACGTACTTATATTTATGACCTAGACTGTATGTACCTACTATAAAGTTCAGTGAGAGTGAGATAGCAAACTCCTCGATTAGCCATCCTCATTGAAGGCTGAAGCTCTGGCGGCTAATCACCTCCGGTTTATTATGACCCTCTTTAGTCCCTCGTTATAAAATATATTCTTAAAATATAACCTTGTAGATGTAATAATAGTCAAAATTTAATTGAATACCACATAATTGTTAAATGTTTACTTTAAATTAATAAAGATTATTTTATTTATTTTTTATATATTATTGTTTCTTTTCCAGCGTGAAAATGACAGTCTTCGGTTCCAACTGGAAGCATACAAGAATGAAGTTGATGTTATTAAAGCTGATGCTCAGAAGGAGATGGAGAAATTCAAGGCACAATTTATAGCTCGTCAAGCTCTGCAGGGAGCTATGGATAACAAAAACGTTAGTATTAAAGTTATGTATTTTATATTTACGATTGACACAAATCTGAAATCTTAAGTCCATATTTACATTGCACCTGTTCGGAAAGTAGATTTTTTACTTTTTAGGTTTTAAAATAAACAATGCATGCGTCACAGATTAGTAAAAATAATGGAGTTCTCATCAATTGTCCAACCAAACTAAAGTGATATTTAAGTAATTTTTTAATTTAGTCAAACAATCGGTAAGGTCAAAGCAACAGAATAATAAAATAAGTAGGTAATAATAACTCAGGAGGTATTATTTTGGTTACGTAAAAATAATAAATAGCGACAGCGTATTCTGAATTTATATTTTACTATAGCAACTCCGTTTTGCAAAGAACATGTTTATCGTTATCCTGCGGGAACTATGCAATTTTCCGGGATAAAAACTAGAAGTACTATGTTCTTCCCAGGGTCTCAAACTATCTCTATACCAAATCTAAATCGATTCAGCGGTTTAAGCGTGAAGAGGTCACAGACAGAGAGACCGACACACTTTCGTAGTTATAATATTAGTATGGAATAGTAGTAGGTATGATTCTTTAACGCTAAAACTTTAGGAAGAATTTTGATGAAACTTGGCATGCCAATATAGTTTATAGTCTAGTTTAACACATATGTACTTTTTGTTCCGGAAAATGTATTAGTTATAAACAAAGTTCGCAGAAGTCGCTTTAATTAATAAGATATTTTCGATGTGTATTTTAGCCGCCTCTGCCGCAACCTATCGTGAAGCCGCCACCCCCACCACCGCTTCCGGATGATTTGGACGCTAAAATACATCTAAAGGAAACTGTCGAAGCCGGATGCGGAGAAGCCAAGTTGATTGGAGTCATGTCGGCATTCCTGCAGGTACTTTTTATTGTATTCACTTCACATCGCTAATTTATGATCCAAATTTGTATTGCTCTTAGTAACTTTTCACTGATTTCATTGATTATCGTTGAGAAATTTCGTTTAAAAACCGGCTAAGAGCGTGTCGTACATGCTCAGAATAGGGTTCCGTAGTTATTACGAAAAAATCTTTGCACCTATGTATTGTGTATAGGTAACGCCATCAGAGTTGAGGTCACGCACACAACAACACGTCATGTAATGACAGCGGGATTTTGACATTTATTCGTACCGATAGCAAGTTCAACAGACTCAACATAGAATTACAAGTTTGACTAAAAATTTCTTAACCAATTTCTTTAATAATAATTTAGGAAAATACAGCTAGTTCAAACAAGACAGAAAATAAAATATTTTGATCTATTTTTTATATAAATCAGATAAGCATATTTTTCGCTATTTATAAAATACCGATTTTTGTCTTGCGAATATTTCTTATATATTCTTATTTAAGAGTTAAACTCTTGTCGGTGTAGCCGATGAATGGCTCTCCACTTCTCTCTCGTCAAAGCTTATCAGTTTCAAATTGTTTATTTCAAAAATAGGTTATATGGAAAAAGAAAAATTATAATATGCATTATTATGCATAGTATTGCGTAAGTATTTCATCATAAGATCATATAACTCACATTTTCATTCACTTAGTCATTTCATTCATTCACTATCTTTTTTGCAATCAGTACTTTATGTAGCTGTGTGTGTAATCATTCGCCTCAACTCTCGTGGCGTTACCTATACCTACCGTAATCGCCTTTACCGAGCGCCGCACCCTCCAATGCGTTGTTATAACGTCAACTTTATTTATGATTGCTGCTATTTTTCCCCCCTTGATTTCACTATTAATTAACCTATTCATAAACAAATAATATTTTTCTAACGATTATGCATTTTTTACGGATTTTTCCAAGTAGGTAGGTATATTTTATAATTTATTGAATCAGGCGTTACTTTGCGGAGGTCCATATTAATGAACTGAAACAATTACTTTGCTCACCCGCGACCTTACGATCGATAGTTACGTTTATGTAAGAATAGAATAGAATAGAATAGAATAGAATTATTTTTATTTGCCAGAATACTTATAAACATAGTACAGGATGTCAAGGTACATCAGAAATAGTATTCAGTCGTTGAACAACATGCAAAAGTTCTACACAATTCCTTAATCAATCGTATTTATAGTATTTTATAAATTAAATTATGTGCATAGCAATGTCAGTGTTTAAAATTATACAATACTTATAAATATAAAAAAAAAATATTTATATATAAATGTACATAGTAAAGTCAAAGTGTGGCAAATATTAGAAATCTAGAAATTCTTTTACACTATAGAAGCAATTTATCTTCAGCTATCCAGTTATTTCTTTTACAAATTTATTATATTCCATTTTTCTCAAATCTGCTGGAAGGTTATTGTATAAAGTAATACACATATTATACGCATTTTTACGATAGATCGCAGCATGACAAGGAGGGTGGTATAACAGGTCCTTGTACTGAGACCTCTGTTTACCCACAAAGACATCGGACCTGCTTCTAAACAGTTCAGGATGTCTTTTAACAAATAGGCACGCTTTTTTTATGTACATACAAGGTAGTGGCAGCACATTCAGTTTTTTAAAAAATGGTCTGCAGCTATCCGTGACCGAAATGTTAACTATTGCACGAATGCACTTTTTTTGTCTAATAAACGCCCTAGTTACATCGACTGAGTTTCCCCAGAGCAAAAGTCCATAGTTTAACAATGATGATACATAGCCATGATACGCTGTGACGGCAGCTTCAGAAGAAACAGTCATCCTAAGTTTTCTTAAGGCAAATACATAGCTGTCCAACTTGGAACAAACAAAATTAACATGTAGTTTCCAGTTTAAATTTTGGTCAATATGTAAACCTAAAAATTTTGTATCATTACAATTAGCTATTTCCACATTATTAAAGTTGACATGTAATCGTCTAGTCCGAGCATTATATGATTGGAACTGAATAAAAAGAGTTTTACTGAGATTAATATTAAGATTATTGCAACTTGCCCATAGGCTTATATCATCTAATGCTTTATTTATGCTTCCTTCATATGAAGACATATCGTTGCCTTTTACCATCACAGTCGTATCATCTGCAAATAAAACGCACTTTTGACTGGTTGCCTGAGGAAGATCGTTGACATAAATTATAAATAGCAATGGGCCAAGGTTACTCCCTTGTGGTACTCCTGACTGATTTTCACGATAGTCGGAAAGAAAATTCTGTCGAACAAGATTCTTCCCAACCTTCACTATTTTTGAGATCTGCGTGCTTTGCTTTCTCCCTCTCAGGTAACTTTTGAACCATTCAAGTGCTATACCCCTGATGCCATAACATTCCAATTTCCTCAATAGTATATTGTGATTGACACTATCAAATGCCTTACATAAATCTAGAAATATTGACATAATGGGTAATTTGTTATTAATAGCTTCTGTTACAAACTTAATCAAATGAAAACACGCCAATTCTGTCGAGCGACCCTTTCTAAAGCCAAATTGATCAGGCTGAAATAAATTCTGCTTTTCAAAAAAATCTGTTAATCTAACGCACATAGCCTTTTCCAGGATTTTAGATAGGACTGGAACCAAGGTAATAGGCCTATAATTATTAGGATTGCTACGATCACCTTTTTTGTACAGGGGTCTAACCCTAGACAGCTTCAATTGCTCCGGGAAGATACCTTGTTGAAAAGAAAGATTTATAATATGGGTCAAAGGACGACTCAAGCAAGCAGCGTTCATCTTTAGCAAGTCAGTTGTGATATTGTCATATCCACAGGACCTACTATTTTTCAGTGACATAATTATCTTGTAGACCTCATTCTCATCTACAGGTCTTAAAAATATCGAACATGAATTGTTGTAACTGCACGTCATATTAGATACTGATCCGGTGCTACTTGAATTGTGATTTATTATGTCAATAAAATAATCATTAAATAGATTGCAAATATCCTGCGGATCGCTAAAAGTCATGTTATTAAAATGTACATTATCGAATTCATTATAGCTATTATTGTTACATGTCATTGATGAAATAATATTCCAAGCGGCTTTACATTTGTTTTTGTTTTTTAGAATATGCTTATTATTAACAATCCTTTGTGAATCGTGAATACATTTTCTCAGGATACCATTATAAATTCTAAGTTGCCGTCTGTTATCATTTTTGTCTAGCTTTGTTAATCTTACTTTCATATACAACTTACGTTTAGTGTGACAAGATTTCCTTATTCCTCTTGTTAACCACTTTATTTTATTCTGACGACTACTCATCTTGACCCTTACCAAAGGAAAACACAATTCATATAAAAGGCATAAAAACTCATAAAATGAAGTGAAGGCATCACTGAAATCATGGGCACTCAAAACGTCAGAAAAAGACACTGCAGAAATGCATTCACAGAACTTGGTAATGTTTTCCTTACAGTAATCTCTCTTAGATTCGAACCAGTCGAAGAAATGCGTGTTCATGCAGTTCCTCCACCACCACACTGTACGAACACACACAAATCACACAAACCCAACCATCACCACCACCAAACAACAGTGACGTGTTTCGAACTCAACCAGAGCTCAGAACTCATCTTCAGAGTTGGTTGGTTGGTATAAGTTAGGATGGTTGAACAAAAATTTGCGCTTAAAAGTCTCGTACATCGTCTTCATAACCCCGTAATGATTTTTAAATACCTATCCAACGATACCCCATACTATAAGGTTAAAAGAGAAAAAAAAAATATCACCCCACTTTACGTTTATTTTACCTAAACTTTACTTTACCTAAAAAATTTTTTTTCTTGTTTTTTTTTATCGGAATGATTGCTACATATGTACATATGTACTTAGTTTATTCATGCTAAATTACAGTTTTCTAGCACATAGTCTCTAAGCTAAGCCGCGGACGGACAGACAGATGTTGCGAAACTATAAGAGTTCCGTTTTTGCCAATTTGGCTCTGGAACCCAAAAAAATTATGTTGATTAATTTCATTCTATTAATTAAATTGATCGTTAAGTTTCTGATATAACGCTTAAAATCGATAACAAGTAGCACCATACTTTATAATGTTTCCGATTCTCATTCCAACACTTAAAAGCGACAAAATGCATTTTGATAGAGGCGACGTTGATCATAGGAGAGAAATTAAACTAAATAATTACCGACTACTAAACTAAACAAATACTACTAATTGCCTCATACAGTAAAGAGAAAGAATTGTAAATAAAATAATTTCCTTCCATAATAATCCTTTTTTAATTTCTTTCCTTTGCTTATACAGGTACATCCACACGGTGCCAGTCTAGACTACGTGGTTTCGTATGTTCGAGCTCTGTTCCCGCACGTTACTCAAGCAACCGTGCACCACGTCCTTCAGAAACATGGCGACGTTTTCCAGTGCTCCACAAACGGCGTTGGTGCCAATATTGAGAAACGCTGGTATTTCAATGCATTTGTCAAAGACGACGTCAAATCCTAGTTAGTTCTACAAGCGCCTTCTATAAGTAGTCATATCATTTTCTGTTTATTTTCGAAACAAGTCCCTTATTTTGAAGTATGTACCTAATAAGGTAATAAGTAATACATTTTGGTGTCACAACAATGGTTTTTATTTGAACTTAAGTATAAAGATTTTAAATGACGACTTCCCTAATAACTTATTTATGACGTTGACTGTACATTACACCAGTTGCATTTAGTTCTAAGGATAGCATTGGTTTTTCACCTAAAAATCCGGGACATACAGACTGATAAATAAATGTATGAAACTGATGGGTGTAGTCCCGACTAGGTCTGTCATGACGGTATGGCATTACTTATATAGGTAACGCCATCAGAGTTGAGGTCACGCACACAATAACATCTCATGTAATGACAGCGGGATTTTGACGTTTATTCGTACCGATAGCAAGTTCTACAGACTCAACAGTGAATTTCAAGATTGACTGAAAATTTCTTCAACCTATTTCGTTAAGAATTATTTAAGAAAATACATCTAGTTCAAACAAAACAAAAAATAAAATATTTTGATGTATTTTTTTAAAATCAGTATAAGCATATTTTTCGCTTTTTATAAAATACCGATTTGCGAGCTGTGAAAAAATCAAACTTCTAAGCCAACGCAATCAAAAGATACAGCCATTTATGCCGCAAATTTTCGACACTCGCAAGGGAATCAAAACCTACAGGGTACTTCCCGTGAACTCAGAATCTTGAAATTTGGTACGAAGTAAGGTCTTATAGGACAGATACAGGAAAAATTGCGAAAAGCATAATTTTTTTCGTCTGTCTGTCTATATCAATAACCAATATACAATGAGCCCACACTGCGCACATTTTGCTTAGGAGCAGGGGTATGCTAAGACTGGATGTTCATAGATACATATAAATTTGTACGGAACCCTCGGTGCGCGAGTCCGACTCGCACTTGGCCAGTTTTTTTGTTAATACTTTGACATAGGTACTGTTCAAGCTCTTTAAAACGTTACGTCAAAATCTATCAGCGATGAAGAAAGTGGCACCATTTAATTTCTACTCTACATACTTATATTGTTAGGCTTGAACAGTCAGCAACAAAAATATGAATTCACTCAAATTACCAAAAATATGCATCCACGACTCTATTACCAGGGCATAAAGGCGTGTATACATATTTTAGGTACCTACTTTAAGTGTATTCATATTTTTGTTGCTGACTGTACCTGTAATAACTTTCATAATATTTCATGATGCTGCCGATTTTTATGGCGTTTTCTGTTGCGCTTGCAGCTCGCTAATCGTTTGCATGTATTCGGTCGTCGCTTCTTCTAGGTCTCTGTCGTTGGCGGTGTGATCCGTCTCAGTAGCCTGCTGTCCTCCGTCGCGGTCTTGACGCATTCTTAATCTCATTTCTCGCATTCGTGCCTCTAATATTCGCTCACGTTTGTTTTCACGATCCAAAATCTGTAACGAAATATCGTTAAAAATAAATATTCAAATAGCATTATTGTTATTAGGTAAGACCATAGACTTGCATGCGTAAGAAGTTGTTTGTCATTCTTATCTGCAGTTCCTAGGTTTTGCGATAGTTCTGCCAGATACACAGTTCCTTTACTACTCCCGCATGCTACTAGCAAACCCTGAAAACAAATTAAAGCTTCAGGATAGTCTTGACTTGTTATTTTAGTTCCAGGAAATAAAATGACCAATGGCCATACCCCTTCATGTGGTCGTAATCTTAGTAAAGGTTCGTCACAAAGTTGCGCCGTGACTATTGGTGCGCTCCGTCTTCTTAATAAATCCCAACACGACAAGCATCCATCCCATTGTGTTACTAACATTAGTGAAAACCTGAAAACAACGTTATTATTACTGGTTTTTACTACACTTACACTTTAGTGAACATTTTACATTTTATTTATTAGGTACCTTATTGGATTCCACGCCCCATCAGTAAGCTTGGTACGATGAGAATAGGTCCAAAGAATGGATGACTCTCGGCAATCTTCGCTCCATACTCGAGCTGTCCAATCTCCTACAGTCAGGAAGTTCTTTAAAAATGTGGGATTACGTTGCAGAGCATATACCGGGCCCAGATGAGCTTCATACTACAAAAAAATGTTAGATATGTAGAATGCTATGTACTTACGTACAGTCGACTACAAAAAGATCGATGCAGCCAAAGTTACAAAAATATGTATACGCGACTTTATTAACTTACCATTAAGGTCGTGTATACATATTTTTGTAACTTTGGCTGCATCGATCTTTTTGTAGTCGACTGTACCTATAGTTAGCGATCCTAATGCATTTACCTATTGTAATTTACGACTTACTTTATTTGGTAGTTTCTCCACTGGGTTTTTACCTTTGCGATTTCCACCTATCACTGCTCCAGTTTCTGTTCCAACCATGAATCTGCCATCCAAAAAGTTGGTCCATAGAAAATCTGAACACCATGGATTTTAAGCTGGTATTTATTTTATTCCGAACTTACCTTGTCGGTATCGTTGGTTCGTACTCAAGAGCCGAGATTCCTATAGCTGTTTCAATACTCTGTGTATCTGTAGGAAGCTTAACCAAGTCTATTATCATCGAATCTGTAGGTTCCGCCATATTCCTTATATCCCACCTGTAAAATACAACAACCATACCTTTTCAACTTATCTTTACTTAAAAAGTAGTACCTGGGCGATCGAGTTCCGCTCGGGCTGAAACTCGATACCAAGCGTTTTCCCAGAGATAAGACCAAGCTAGATCAATTTCTCATCCCCGAAAAATCCCACATACCAAATTTCACCGAAATCGTAGGAGCCGTTTCTGAGATTCTGATTATATATATAAGTATATATACAAGATATTAGATAGATTAGACAGATTTAATCATTATAACTTACCATTTCACAACACCATCTGGTGAAGCAGAAAAGAATTCCGCTCCAGTTTTGGAATTGATGAATAAAACGTTTCTGACGAGGTCGCGGTGGGCCATATGAGGGGGACAAACTCCAGCTGCTTCTCCTCCTTTACGCATGTCCCACCATCCTACCTAAATTAAGAGCAAGAGAATACCGATTAAAGTGAATATTAGCATAGTATCAATCTACTATGTAAAATGCAAGTTACCTGCCCGTTCAACATCCCTCCCACTAAAATATTCTGATCACGCGGGTTATATTGTAAATCAAGTAGTGGTTGTGTCGGCTTTATGGTTAGCTCCGGTGCGTTGGCATTTTCTACAAAATATCGATAAATTGTTATGGGAGAAATTTCTAGAATATTTTATTAGTGTTCTTACCAATATCCCAAATGTACGATACTTGCTGAGCTCTATTATTTCTCGTGAGATCAACATCAGCATATGCCGTAGCCAAACGTGCGCCTCCATCAGCTTGCCAGGAAAGAGACCTCACGGGTCTTCTGGTACCTGGTTCTCTGTACACGTTTACCGTGTGACAACTGCTGCGTTCCACTGGTGGGATGGAAGGCAGCTCTTGGTAGTACGTCTGATACATGTCTATTGCCTGGTTTTGAAGGATATTGTGCTCCATGCTCTATAAAATTCAAGATAAAAGCCTTTTTGAAGTTTACACTAGGTATCTATTAACCTAGCTAGGAATGTGGTTAGAATATGAACTGCAGTTATCTTACGTGCCCCAAATGCATAACTGCGTGCATATATGCATCATCCTTCTCAATTTTCCTTCTATATCTTTGCGTGGCTTCAGGATCATTCATGTTTATATCTTTCGGCCAGCCGCCTTCTACGTGTCTTATGCCAGAACATGTGTACTCCGCTCTGAATTCCAAGTTTATCATTTTAATAATTAAATTATTTTCTTTTTATTTATAATGCAAGGCTTACCTAACTGAATTAACCCAATGCTCTGACATGGTCCCGGTGTTTTGTATCGCCACGTGCACAGGATTCCGTAATATGTAGTTCTTATAAAATGCTGGATTGTTAGGTATGTTGATCAGGATTTCTGGACCATGGTCTTCGAACAAGCATTGCCTTCCAAACTGTTTTCTTTTCCTCGTGTATTCGTATGTTATTTCATTCTTTTCTGGTTTCTCCATATTTCGTAAGATTTGTCTTGATATCAACAGCAGTCCACTGCTCTAAACTTGTTTAATCAATACAAAAGTTGCTTGGTAACGCATCCCAACCGAGTCTATCCCGACTGTTCGTACTAAGTACTGTCACTTAAGCTCAGCACTTAAGCATCAGTCATAAATTAAAAAAATATTGAAACAGTATAATAATTGAATTCGTTTATTACAGGAATAAATGTAGATAACTTATTTTAATAAAGAGGAATGGGATCTGCTTGAGACGCTCGCCTCAGAGCCAGGACGAGTAGTCTTGGTGGAGACGCGGCGAGTTTTACATTGCACTGCTCCAAGAGAACTTTCCATCGTATCATTGCTCTTTCATCAGGTGACAACGCTTTTAACTGATCTGACTGAAACATGATCATTAATTATCAGTATTATTTCATTGATATCTATTACCATGTGTCAGTATAGGTGTGTATAGGTTCCGAAAGCACTACTTAGCTTTTATTTAGTCTGCACGTGTGCTATCTGGTACAACATCTAAGTAATTAGTAGGAAGGTAGATACGTACGGAATATCCGAGCGTTTCATCCAAGATGTTCAATGGGAGTCGAGCATTTAATTCCCCAGTGTGATCTGCAAATCGAACTCTCAACTCTTCAATATTTTCTTCACTATAAAGAGAAATACAAAGATATGTAAAATAGAACAGTAAAGTACCCACGGGACGCAAACAAAGTTCCGAAGAAACAGCTAGCTGAATAGGAAATCGCAGTTGCAACAAAATCGATTTAATTCAGATTATATAATAGAGCAACAACGTTATTACGTCATACATGTCCTAATTTAAAAGAACAAGTTAATTTATTATAACATAAAAATTGTAGAAAAATAATAAAAATAACTTTTTTGGGTACGATTGGGTCTTGTGTCGACGGAAGGTCGGGCTGACCACGTTGAAAGGTTTATTCGTACGTGACTAGGTCTTCGAGGTCGAGATGCGTGAGTAGAGCGTGCAACGAGGCACAGAAGGGGGTGCCGGCCGCGAGTCGGTCGCGGACTTGCGCCACGGACGCGGCGGCCGCGCGCTCGCCGCCCCACGCCGCCCACGCAGCCGCCTCGCCGCCGCCTGGAACCCACAGGAAACTCGCTGGATTCTAGTACATTTAGATCCGTCAATATGGGCAAGTCTGTAACTATAAGAAATACAAAGATCTCTTCTTAGGAACCATGACATCAATTTTGGTGACAAGAAAAACTGCGTTCATAAATTAAGAAAAAGTGTTCTTTTAAATTTAATTTTAATACAAGGTTTTTTGCTGACTGTATTTTTGTTAACTGTATTTTTATAGATACATCCTATCTACATACGAGTAAGTATACCAAATTTAAAGTCAATCCGGCCACGAGAACTGTGTCAAAATTTACTTTCTTGATTTGGTTACCAACAGACGGGTACAGGGACTGGAATGTAATATTTTTCTTCAATATGACCGGGTCCGATTCCCGAACCAAGTAAGATTTTTTTGATCTATGAATGCAGTTATTCTTGTCACTAAAATCGATGACATGGTTCCATAGAACAGGTCTTTGTATGTCTTATATAGTTACAGACTTGCCTAACTAAATGACCGATCTAAATGTACCAACCTGTATATTTATTTATTTAAGGAGAACCAAGAGCTTATAACATAATATAGTTATTGTTGTATTTATGTAGAAGATTTAAAATAGAGAAATGCTTCATCCTGCATGGCGCTATCGATGTATCTCAAAATCGGCTGCATAAATACGACTTCCAACTCTTAGATTATTTATTATTTTCATGCCGCCTGAGCTCTATCTAGTGTATAAATAATCTAAGTTCCAACTATACTCCTTTGGACTTCGGTTCCCTGTATTGTGATTTGGGGCCTATTCCCATTATTGTGTGAATTTAACTTTAGGTTTCTATTTTCTACTTACTAAGAACTGGTCGAGATTTCGGATAGGTTTCGGATGGTTGCGCTGATCGTCTGTTAGAATCTGAAGCATTAGCAACTTACAGCTAGCGGCGAGTGTAGTTACGGAACACCTAGCGCCACTTTTGTAGCTAAATACCCTTATCAACCAATACTAAATGCCTATAACCGTCTGCGACTGATATTGACATGACATGACCTCCGCTTGGTACCAAAAGTTCTTCTTGTGGTGCCTCTCCATTTACTGAAGGTTGGCCATCAAAAATGTTTTTTTAAATATAGTAGTTAACATACGCGTATTGGCCTGGTTCCGCACATAGAGTAGCAGCGCCTCCGCGTCTGCCATATGCGGCTGGTGCGTGACGACGGAGCGTGCGCACACTTGCACGGCCACGCGGCCGCGCCACGACACGCGTGCGTCCGCTATGAACAGCACGCTCTCTAGCGGACGCCAGTCTTCCGCTCTGGACAAAATTGATTATGTTACTTACAAAAATTAAAAAGTACAAGATTATCTATCTACCCAATTTCAAGTCAATCTGACCATTGGGTTGTAAGTAGGTTCAAATTGAATGAACTGAAACAATTACTTTGTTCACCCGCGACCTTATGATATTTACGTTTATGCAAGAAATGTGTGTTCATTTCATGCAGTTCCTCCACCTCCACACTGTAGGTACGAACACACACAAACTCAACTATCACCACCACCAAACTACACTGACGCGTTTTAAACTCAACCAGAGTTCATCCTCGGAGTATCGCAACCGTTTACTATTTCATTCGGTAGTATAGGAGGTAGCATAGCATCCTCTCCGAGGATGAGCTCTGGTTGTGTTTAAAACGCGTCAGTGTAGTTTGGTGGTGGTGATATATAGTTGGGTTTATGTGATTTACAGTGTGTGTAGGTACAGTGTGGAGTGGAGATGGAGGAACTGCATGAACACATATGTATTTCTTGCATAAACGTAACTATCATAAAGTCTCGGGTGAGCAAAGTAATTGTTTCAGTTCAATGATATGGACCTCCACAAAGTAGCCCCTGATTCAATAAATTGGTTAAAATTTAACTAAAACAAATCGTTAGTTTAATGTAAGGGCGAACGCACATTGGACCATTAGGTGTCGCCACTTTTTTTTTGTAAAATAGTGGGAAAACTAACAAGCGTTTAACCTGATGCAAAGCAACCTCCGCCGCCCGTGGACACCCACAACACAAGCTGAGTTACGAATGCCACTGTAGCGAGGCTGACCCACTGAGCATCGTAAACACAAGTCATTGAAGTATCGGATATACTTAGTCGATTTAGTTTGACGTACAGAAAAATTTTGACTGTTGTATCGTTGTTGTGGGCGCCACCAAGTGGATTGTACGACGATAGTCTCAATTTAGTATACTTAAATTTGTTCGTTTTTAAAGAAAATAAAAGTCTATCATGAATTATTATTGCAGTAGACACATTAGAAAACATTTTTAATTTTCATTCAATTTTTATGGAATAATCGAGAAAAACTAACAAAAATGCAACGTTGCCAGCTCAGCAGGTATAAACCCACTTAAACAGTCTGGTGTCCGTTCCCTGACTTAATTTTTGGATGAAAGGACTGTCAAGAGGATGTGTCGACACTGTCAACTTGCCAATTCAGGGGGGCTACTACGAAATTTGAAGTTCGTATCGTGCACTGCCATCCCTTTCACTCTTCTGTTTACAGAGGCGGCTTTATGTATGGTGCAGGGTGTGCTGTGCATTGCACACGGGCGTAGTGGTTGTTAGGGGCGCCGCCGCGGCACTTTCAATGAACCTGCGCCCATATTGACGCCGGGTGTTGAACTTAAGTAATGATTGCACACGGGCGCTACTTGGGCTAGAGACGAGACGCCTCTGTCTGTTTAATATTAGTAGCGGGAAAGGAACGGCATGAAACGAATTTCGAATTTCGTAGTAGACCCCCAGATCACCCAGGATAGTTTGGCGTCAGTTATTTAGCTTACCTTTGTATAGTATCGATGTCAAACATGTCTAATATAATAGAAGCAGGAGTCGTGTTGTCTACCAGTTCCACGCTACGTACCGACATGTCAACACCGGTTTTTGTTTTTATGTTTTTCGCTGGTTTTACAGATTTCACCACTACTAGCAAGTCAACGTACACATTGTTGCTTTGTTCTGTAAGAAAATAAATAGCTAAGTACAATACAATAGGTAAGTAAGTGTGGTGAGAAACTTTATCTTACAAGAATTATTAATTTATTAGCTTGATGACTCCAATTCGTTAACATAATATTAATTAGGTACAGTCAAGTGTAAAAATATGGGTGCACACAACTTGCTCATAAATATGTCCCATAGCTCTTATGTCGTGGAATTAAGGTATAGGTATTTATAACGATGGGAGGATTAAATCGATACTTATTTTTGCACTTGACCGTACACACACACAGGGAAGATTTTTTTTTATTTTGCTTGCAATATTCTTGATAGAATCGACTTTTTGATATGGATATAATAATAGGATGACAATGGAAATGCACTCAGCAAAAAAACATGCATATAAAGATTTTTTTTCAAAAACCTTTCTTATTCTGTTTGACATAAGTACAAGACCCACGGCTTCGCTCGCATTAAAACCATTAGATCTAGTAGGTAGTCGGATTGAAATTTCAAGCTTTTACTGAATTTGTGTAAATCCTAGCGGTTAAGATTTTACATGGATCCTGTGGGAATATCGGGATAAACAGTGGCCCAATAGCGGCCTATGTGTAACTTCGAACGTCCAGTTATCTATATACAAGATTTCATTTAAATCTGTCCAGCCGTTTTATAGTGAAGGAGTATAAAACACACACACACACACAATCTTTCGCATTTAAAATATTGGGTAGATTGGAAGGAAAATTTATCCAAATGCCTTAGTACCTTCTTGTCTATGTACTAGACCCCGTTATCTAATGCTCAGTTTAGGGGCAAGTGATGGGGTAGTTTCGATAATCTGAATCGATAAAAAATTAAGTTCATTTACTCACTCACTAACATGATTATCACAAAGATCCATACTTACCAGAGCTCTTCTATAGTGTTTTTTTAAATTATTATGATAAGAAAGAAAAAAAAATATTTGTGTAAGTATGTTTCATAATAAATTAAAAATATTTTTTCTAAATTATATGAAGTCAAACTTCGTCGTCTGCTTGTAAAAATTTATTTTTAAAAATGAAAATGGTTTTTCAACCCTCTACAGATGTAACTGGCAAAAACTGTAGTTTTTTGTAATGCTCTATGCAGCTTTTGTTCACAATACTTTTATCAATTTGAACTTTCTTATTTTCTAACAACTGATTAATATTTTTTTCAGATTTAATGCCTGGATTTTTATTTAATACGTTTGTTAATTCAATAATTGTCGGCCTCCTATCCGATCAAATAGATGCAATGAATGAGTTATCCCAAGAACATTCACAAAAGAATAATTTCAATTTGACAAATACTTAACTATTTACAAGTAAATGTGAATCAAATAATTATGTGAAGCTACATCACTATTTTAGCTTGCCCCCAAACTGAGCGTTAGATAACGGGGTATAGTATGTACGCACAGTCCTCATCACTCCTGTGTCTGTATCTATCTGATTGTAAAGCCCAGTTTAGATCTACAAGAAAAAACTTGCAAGTTGCGTTACATTGCGCTCTCCATTGACCACTTTAAATTCATTCGCATTAACGTAATGTAACTTGCAAGCGTTTTCTTGCAAATTTAAACTGGGCTTAAAATAATAATATTCATTCACCAAAGGTCATAAAGTCATAAGGCAAGCAATTCAAACCTGGCAGCTTCATGACTTCGCCAAGTCCGTGGTACGCAGCTGATGGCTTGGATGGAATGTGCAGAAGCGGTAAGAATGAGGTAAACGAATCGCCGGTGTGTATGGCCACATCTGATATACCTTCGTTCAAGCACAGCTCGAAAGGCGAAGATGTCTTAAAAAATCAAGGAAAAAATGTATTCGTATTTATTATGTAATTAAATTGTTAGTTATCTACTTTTTTTTACAACACAATACTTTTACATATATTATAAAATATAAAATAATGATAAGTAATTATAACTAAAACATATTCTAAAAGGTAGTCCCCTTAGCCAAGGCGCCGAAGATACTGGCAGCGTTTCCTCTTTGAATAGCTAAGCTAATTCTTTATCTACTTACCTATTGAAATGAAACTTACGAGTGGTTTAAACATCTCATTGCCACTTTTCACGCTAATCTTCGGTGATGATATTTCGACTGAAATAAATAGGTATAATAAACTGTTTGAGAAAGAATATATATTCATACGTGATTCTTACCACACTTTTGCAACGATATTGTAATTGTTAAGTACTTATTTCATCTGGTTGTTCTTTTCGAAAGGACTTACCAACATCGCCTACGAGAAATCTTTCATAGAATGTTATAACGAAATATTCTGAACCCCACATATCAATATAAATAGTATCCACATCAGAATCTCTTAGAGTGAAGGAAGTAACTCCCCGTGATTCTCCGTTCCTTTTTTTAGAACCAATTGTTCGGGGTTTGTTTTTTGCAATTATAATGCCAACTATAAATGCATTTTTTAAGTTAATGTTCAAGTTGTTCAGGCGAATTCTCTGTACTCCCGCCATTGTATTAATTGTCAAAAGAATTAAAATTTCACAACTTCTACACAACACAATGTACGACAAATACAGGAATTATTGTGCAGCGCGCCAATTCAATCTAATTATGATCAGAACCGGAACCGGAAGAAAAATACTTTGTTTTATGGTGATGTACCGTATTGGAACTTACCGGTTTTTAAGGGTTCCATAAGTCTGATCTTTAAAAAAAGTAGAGTTTTAGCCATTTTTGAGACGTTCATAATATTTGCATTGGAATTAACAAAACAAAACAAAACAAAACAAAACAAAACAATTAAGATCTAAAAAAAAGGTTTTTACCACTAAAAGTACATAATGAAGAACAAATACCGGAAGTGACACGCGAGGGTTACACTGGCAACCTTAATACCTGGCTTACACTCGCGTACGAGTGGCGAGACGAACTGCGGGACGAGCCACGAGACGAGAGTGTGAACAGAGGCGCTACTACGAAATTCGAAAATCGAAGTTCGTATCGTATTATCCCTCTCACTCTCGTGTCAAATCATATTAGCGTGAGCGGGACTGCACAAAACGAAGTTCGAATTATGCACTTCGTGGTAGGGCCTCAGGCGCGCCTCGCGCCTCGTCTCGTGATTTGCCTTGATTTTGAGGCTCGCGTCCGGAGCGAGACGACGAGGCGAGGCACGAGGCGAGGTGACGAGGCGAGAGTGTAAATCAGGTATAAGAAATTTTGAATGACGCATGAAAATATCAATGAAATGAGCGAGTAATCGTATTGATTATTCGAATGAATGGAAATAGGTCGAGTTATCGATTCTTGTCTCTAATGTCAAAATTGACAGCTTGCTTGCTTGAGCTTGAAAACCTTGTTAAAAAAATGTCAAGATTCGTATCGTAAACGGAGCAAGTCGCGCTTTCATTGATTATTTAATAATTAATTAATTTCATGATAACGTTCTATAGCTGTTTCAGTTCACGTAGCGATAGTGTAACTTTGTTATCTAGTGGTCTTTTCGCTCTGAAATTGATTGAAGTTTAAAATTAAGTAGCAAAACATCAGATTGTTTTGAAATATTGTTTTACGATTGTTGGCTAATATTATTTGTTGTAAATGTGTAATGTTAATGATATTTAAATTGGAAGTTTAATTTAATAGATTGGTAAGTTTTTTTTAATATTGGCACATTATTAAATTAAATAATTGTTATAGGTTGTTTTATTAGTCTGTCAAACGTTACCCATGGCATTTGATCGTATTGTTTCGATTTTTACTAGTTATCTGATCGGTTAGTCTTTTCTGTTGATATTTTATAATTATATAGATACTACAGATGAAAAACTTGAGTAAAGGACCTGTTGCATGCGGTAGTAACATGTCCATATAAACAAATTGACATTCCAAATTACAAAAATTACTTAAGTTCCAATCAATGCTGTGCACTACTAAAAAGTACATGTTGCTTACTTAATTTTTTCACCTATATGTATATACAATTTGGAGTGTTACCATATCCAATTGATCTTTTAAAATCATTGAAGTTTTGATTGTTTCACTTAGTTAAATTCTTTGCATATTATTGAATTATTTTGACACTCATAGTGCTAGTTACAGCCTAAATTAAATGAAAATAATATTTTGACTGACTTATGTTTCAGATCTAGAAAAAAATGGATGAATCTGCCACTGTTCTGGATGAGGCCAAAGCTGACAATTTGTATCCAGCACTATTCCAGTGCTTTACCATAATTTTATGTGGGTAAGTCTATCTTAGGTTTAACATTATGCAATTGCTACTGTTATCCTGTAGTATAAACTTTTACCACTTCTGAGCAGATTTCAGGAGTTAGCCTCAGCATTTTGCCAGATGGGAGTGTTGTCAATAGGGATCTAGATGTTAAAAAAAAATGTTTTTAGAACAAAAGTGTTTTTCATCATCATCATTATCATGTCAGCCACAGGATGTCCACTGCTGGACATAGGTCTCCCTCATTGATATCCAATTATTATGGTTGGAAACGGCTTGTATTGTATCCAACATGAACCAGATGTGGTCTTTACCAGATCAGAAAGTGTTTTTACTTAAATATATTTGAAGGGTCCAAGGAAAGAACATTGTGTCTATTCATATAACTTATGTGACTAGACACATATAACTTATACATTTTTATTTTTAGGTACATAGCCGGTCGTCTCAATGTGGTATCACAAACAGAATCTAAAGGGATTGGCACATTTGTTGGTACATTTGCATTACCATCACTCATCTTCCTGTCTCTGGCCAGACTAGACTTCACCACAGTAAACTGGACATTCCTTCTTGCAATATTGCTGGCCAAAGGAATTGTGTTTTTTTCAGTTATGATTGTTACCATTATGGTATCAAAACCTGTGAATCTTGGCAGAGCTGGCATATTCGCCATATTTTGTACTCAAAGCAATGATTTTGCTTTGGGTTATCCCATAAGTAAGTAATCATTCGTAATGTTTGTGGCAAAAGACAATACTTATTTTTTTTCAAATATTTGTCACACTATGACTAATCAAATCAAATTTTTAAATTGTTATTATTACTAGGTACAAAAATTATTCATAATTTTCAGTAAATGCAATATATGAGAACACTCACCCAGAATATGCTCTATTCTTATACTTAATGGCACCAATATCATTGGCTATTTTGAATCCCGTTGCCTTTGTACTAATGGAGATCAAGAAACAGAGAGATAATGCTCAAATTATTACGACTACACCTGAAGGAGAGAGGCAAAGTGACCTCTGCAAGCTCAAACTGTTAAGGCAAATAATAAAAGGGATTGCTTTAAATCCTGTTTTAGTGATGACTGTCCTAGGAATCGTTGGCAACATTGCTTTCAAACATCAACTTTCAATTTACATAGAACTTCTTCTAAAAGTGAGTAATACTCTACCTACAGTCTAAAATATTAGGTACATGTAACTAATTCCCAGACACCAATAATATTTTGTGTTTTGCAGGTATTTGGGGATTCTTTTTCTGCAACAGCATTGTTTTTGCTAGGGTTGAGAATGGTTGGGCAGATACACCGGCTTCATGGACCTGCATTGTTGCTCCCATGCGTCTTGATCATGGTTAAACTGTGAGTTAAGTAAAAGTAATATTTACAAAGCTAGTTTAGAAAAATACTAAACTTTCTGCTAAACATGCCTTAAATTATAAATCCGTCATAAAAATCCAGAATACACAAAAAAATTAATGCACTAGCTGATGCCCGCGGGTTCGCCCACGATAAAGTAGATTAAAACGTTTTTTCCCGTGGGAATGTCACTCTCCAACCCTTCTACTATGTCCACACAAAAAATCACGGCAATCCGTCGCTCAGTTTCGACTTGAAAGAAGGACAAACAAACAAACACTTTCACGGTTGTAATATTAGTATGGATTGTGTTATGTATGATGTTATCTGCACCATATTTACTGTTGCATGTTGCTTATGTTTCTGCACACATAACTACTTGTAGAGAAATAGATACTTAACTGACTATTGCAACTATTTATAAAAGCTGTGTTTCCAAATAATAAATAGATTATGTACAACAAGTGCCTAAAACACTCTATTTCACCTGAGTGTTCATATCCACCTGAGCTATAGTCAAGGGTAAAATGTTTTTTTATGTATGAGTTATATGTATACACTCTGCTTGTCACTTTGAACGTGAAGAAATAAAACGGCAACTTTTTTTGACATATTGTGACACATAAATGAAAACGTAATACCTACTTACTTATTTTGTACTAGTTATTATTTTCCACGCATTTCTATAATAATTAATTAATGAACAATGTTATACTCTTTATTACACTAGTCTAGATTAGTATAGATTTTTTTTTTTAGGATAGTCCTACCTGTGGTAATGAGAGAAAGTGTGAGCGCCCTCCAGGCCGGTGCCAACGAGTCGGAGACATCCTCGCTGTCAACTTACGCATTCTTATACGGAACCATACCCACTGCGCCAGCAGTCTTCGTATTCTCTAATCTGTACCAGTTGGAGACTGATCTGGTAAGTTATACATGGTGATTTTTAATCAGTGATCAGGAGTTGATAAAATTAAATCCCTAGCCAAAATGCAACTTAATAGATGAGGTCTCAAACAATTAAGTCTCTGTTTAATTAAAAACAAAACGTTTTAAACGCTATGCTATACGTTCTAAAGACTTAAACAGACCATCTGCGTAACTTTTCGTATGACAACGCCATTGCTCCATCACTCCATACGTAGTTGATGTAGTGATTCTGTTCTCTGTGGTAGTCACTCAAAAATGTACTCTATAACTGCTACTAACACCGTTGGCGGTGAGCCGGTAGGTATAACGGCTGACAAACGCGAGTATTGAATAATCTGTTACCTATAAACTATTATGTAATCTATGAACATAAAAGTACCGTGAGACTCACTCATAGTGAAAAAATACGAAGAAGGCTGAATATGAAGGACTACGGATTAGCCCGAAAAATGTCGAGCTACACTCGATCATAGACGTCAATTATCCGTATTTTTTCACTATTACGTAATCTGTGGTCGATCTACACATTGATTTTTATTTGGTGATCAAGAACCAGTTTTTCTAGATTAGTATTCGATGGCGATCACGTTTAAGTCGAAATTACGTCTATTTTTACCCGACTGCGAAGAAGGAAGGGTTATGTTTTAAATAATGATTATTTGGAAAATCATTTTTTGATTAAAATCATTGTCACCCTACACAAGGTTTAGTCTAAGAGCCTAAAACCTCTTAGACAAGTAATTTTCTTAAACAAACTTTGACATGAGACCTGTCAAATTCCCCGCCAAAGCGATGATTTTTACTTAACTTTAACAGATGTAGGATGACCATGCATTCGGTGGATGGAGAAAATTATGGCAATAACGTTTTTTCTTTAATTAAACAGAGACTTAATTGCTTGAGATCTCATGTATAAAATTCCATTTTGGCTAGGGATTAACATTTTTCAACTCCTAATCACCGATTAAAAATCATCGTTGTATCTACCCAGAATGACCTGGCCTCAGACTATGAAATACGATTTTCGTACTTCGTATCGTGCCGTTCCGTTCATGCTAATAGTATTAAGCAGAAGAGTGAAAGGGACGGTACGACACGTGTTTCGTAGCAGCCCCCTGTTCTCAATGGAATTTTATTTTAATGATTTCTATACCATTTCACAGATGGCGTCATCAATGGTGATTTGTACGTTTCTATCGGCACCCATGATGTTTCTGTCAGCCCAAGTGATATCCATAAACAAGGACTATGCGGACCAGATGAAGAAGTTTGGGTTCAATCTGTCAATAGTGTCCCTTGTCGCTCTGGTGTGGGTGTTAACGGTTTTCACTGTTACGAAGAAGTATAAGCGCATGCCTCATAGACTGACTCTTTGCTTGATGGTGTCTCAGGTAAATTTAATAAATTTAATTTTTCGATTCAAATCGAATACCAAACAGATATTCCAGTATTTTTCTAATGGATTTTATACTTTCTTAAGATTATTTTTAAATTCTTGACATGACTATAAATTATCCTATGAAATATAAATGTGTAAAAAAATAAATAAACACACAGAAAACATCCTCCTTTTGGTAAAGTGGTTTAACCTTTCAAATGCCGAAAGTAAAAAAAAAAAAAGTCGTGCATTTTAGTCTCAACAGTTTCATATAAATCCAATGGTACAGATTAAAAAAAAAAAACAAAAAGAAAGCCTTAAATTGGGTACGGATCCGGTACAAGGCATCCGAGGGGTTAAAATAGTAAAGTATTTTTTGTTTGTTTCTGAACTCAAGTGTTCAGAGTTAAATCTGTACCGATTAGAATGTGATTAAATATTTATCAGTCATAAAATCGTTAATCTTAATCTATATATCGATTCTGATTTGCTTAAACGATTGTGATACAAATGATCAGTCCAAACAGGAAAAATGTAATATTTTATTTGATACCACTGGTCAATTGACATACTTTATATGAACTGTCAGGATACAACCCCCCCCCCCCCCCTTTAACAATATTTTCTAAGGTAATACTGAACTGTGACGTCATTTATTAGTCAACTCAATAATTAGTAAATTATACAATTAACTGAAAGTTAAACTAGTTTTCTGCGTGAAAATGAAATGGCATTTTATTACTGTGTATTGATATTATCGGTTGAGGTTAAAAGTATGTACAGTCGCCATCATAAACATCGGAGCGCTCAAGGTGGACAAAAATATCTGAACACGACCGTGCGAGCACTTTGACTGCTCCGATGTTAATGAAGGCGACTGTACATTATGTCTGTATGTACAGTCAAGTGTAAAAATATGGGTGCACACAACTTGCTCATAAATATGTTGTCGAATTAATGTATTAGGTATAATATAACGATGGGAGGATTAAATCGATACTTATTTTTGCACTTGACCGTACTTAAACCCTTTATTGTACAAAAATAAAGTAACAAACACTTGACAAATGTTAAGATACATGTATAAAGGCAATTGTGTGAAATACCATGTATTTTTTTTTAGTTGCTGCTAGCTATAAGTGTCGTGTGGGGCGGGCCACATACGCAGATCGTCCCGTCGTGGTCGGTGCTGCTCCAGCAAACTCTGTGCATTTTCAGCATGTACTCCTGTCTTCTTTGGACTTCTATGATCTCTATTGGACTCCTAATGCTGCAGGTAACCGTTCTGAGTCACTTTTTATCAGAACCTCTTCAAAACTTACAATAAAAGTAATAGGAATCGTTTGTATCTCCTTCCTGAACCAATGTCGGTGTTTCTTCGCGTCTCCTGCCAGTAATGCGCGCAAGTTTTTTTGCACTGAAAGATTTTTGAGGCACAATCACTGCAATAAACCATTTTTAAGCAACTAACTCGAACTGCGCTTCGTTACAGTTACAGGCGGAAAAATGAATATTTAGCTTCTTGATAGGCGCCTTGCGCTTTAGCCTCGCGTTGTGTCTATTCTTCCTATTAGGCTGCGTTCAAACCAAACCGACTGTCGGCCGCCGAATGTGAGCAGGCTTACTGTGAGCCCCAGTGTGAACGTTATTTTGTACGGTATTTTATGTCGGTGTGAACGAAACAGTGAATATGTATGGAAATACAATAAACTGCGTAACGCGCGCTCACATTCGGCGACCGACAGTCGGTTTGGTCTGAACGCAGCCTTATAGTAGTTTTTGGTACAAAAACTTCTCCCTTTCGCGTTAACATCTCAACCATTGTGGGTAAATTGGCAGCGCCTCCATCATTTAGAAGGAAACTGACACAATTTGAAATATTCTCATTTCAAAAATAAACTTTGTGTAAAAAAACAGGTCTAGTTTTTAAATGAGAATAATTCGAATTGAATCAGTTTGCGAACGTGCGATCGACAGCGACTTGTTCTTTTAAATAATATATAACATTAACAATTTTAACACAATGAGGAATTTTAACAAATGCACTACTCATTTGTTTTAAACAGTGTAGTTTCATGGCCAATATAAACGCGGAATGTGTAATTTATTTATTAAAATGTAGAACTAGGTAAACATAACTTGACGCAATGGCAAATTTGTTTCTTCGGAAAAACCAAAATGGTAATGTTTACAAATTAATCCATCTGTGGTTTTTTGCGCATAAAAATATACTTGTATTTGTATGTATTAGATATAATCTTGATCCATTTACTCACCCTACTCACTTTATAATAAATGCAACCGCAAGCCTAGTTGAGTGCAATTTAATCCTATAAGATGATCTGCGTGCGTATTGACGTCATTACGAAGGTTGGCGTAGTGTTAGCTACTCATAGGTATTGATAGTTGTAAAGTTATAGTAAATAAATATTATGTACTTAAGTATGTATATATTTTTTAGATACTCGGACTCGCGCACCATGGATTCCGTACAAATACCATAAAATCTAAAAAAGCCAAACTGGCTACATGTTTAATACATCTCTATAACATCAAACTGAATAGGTCTAGGTACTTATTTAAGTTTATAATACAGCTGCTGACAGATAAATTACGAAATTTAAATAAAAAAAAAGATTTATTTTTGGATATTACAAATAATCAAAATTTAATGTACCTAAGTTGAAATTGACATAAGTAAATTAAATTATTGATTCATAGAACCTACTAATTTTGAAGTCTGTAAAAAAAAATAAGGCTGCGTATCCACCGGAGCTGTGCGAGGATGCGTTGCGAGGGATGTGTCTGTCATGAACCAATAGAAACACTTCATTTAAAAGGTCCTAAGTGAATGAAGTGTTTCTATTGGTTCATGACACACACATCCGTCGCAACGCATCCTCGCACATCTCTGGTGGAAACGCAGCCTAACGTGGCTGATTGACTGACTACCTACATACTTGAAATTTGGCTGACATATTCCTTGAGGATCATAGATAGCATTTTCTAAGGGATCGATATGCCCACTGGATTGACAACTATCACATTTATTCTCCGCGAAAGCGAATCCCAAGGTAAAGCCTATATACATATCATAATGTATTTTCTCAAAAATATCCGTAAAAATTTACATTATTCTTTACGTAATCAGAACGTGAAGTGCATAGTTTATGGTCAGTAAAGAAATTAAAAAGCTAAAAACATTGCAGGCTCGATAAACTCGACAACAATGTCGCATACAAATTCCATTATTGTCGAGTCTCAAACATTTTAAAAAGTTAAAACGGCCATGGTAATAAGTTGGCACTATTCTTATACAGCCAATTCAAATGACCGGTATCAGTTGTTTTGTTGGAACTCCAGACTTTTTTTATTGTGTTTGAAACAGCTTGTGGTGTTTTCGGTAGAAAAATACACCTGCAGTTTTTTTTTAATGAAAAAAGGCGGGAAAGGGTTTAATGACATTTAATTTTAAGTGATTTGCAATTCTTTCTACCTCTTTCTAAGTTAATAAAAGTTTATTCTATTTTTTCCTTCACCATTTTTGAGAAAAGCTTTATATTAGTCTCGGCTGGAATAGCAATTGCTGGCTTCGTATTAGTTAAACGGACTCGCAAGCTCGTCCGTTTAATATTCATACTCAGCCAGCAATTGCCTACTTCCAGGCCACGACAATAATGTACTATTATCTGTCAGAGTCGCGGGCCCTGCTTCGTGGTGACGCTGTGGCCGGTCCTCGGGTTCGTGGCGTGGGGCGCCGCCGGCGTCATGTCCGCAGTACTGCTGGCCACGCGACCGCAATCTCTGCAGTTGGACAGCAAAGCGGTCGATGCCATCCGTCTGTGCCTGCTCGTCTTCTGTATCACTGGTGAGCGCTGGGATAGTACGGACGCACGATGTCTATAATAATTCGATGTCAATAGCCTTAGCCTAGTTGGTAGTGACCCTGCCTACGAAGCAAGAGGTCCTGGATTCGAATCCCGGTAAGGGCATTTATTTGTGTGATGAGCACGAATATTTGTTCCTGAGTTATGGATGTTTTCTATGTATTTAAGTATTTATTTATCTATATAAGTATGTTTATCGTCGTCTAGTACCCATAGTACAAGCTTTGCTTAGTTTGGGACTAGGTCGATTTGTGTAAGATTGTCCCCTAATATTTATTTATTTATTTATTTATTTTAATGTATCAATCATTTTCATATTAAAAAAAAACTTTACTTACATAATTAAGGGTTAGATGAAAACAAAATCACGGTCGCGTCCTTTGTGTAACGAAAGTTAGTCATACAAACTATATGGGTAACTTTCGTTGCACAAAGGAAACAATTAAGTTTTGTCTTAATTAAATCCTTTAATTGTGTACAAATTTTTTGAAAACGACTGACTTAACTTTTTGACACCAATTTGAGACAATTTGGCGGAAACTTATACCAGGGCAGTGCCTATTCTAGTCGCTAAACTATTAGTTTGACTAAATAACAAGGGGCCTAGCGGTATCCCTTTTCCAGGCCTCGTCAAGACACCTTGGCAACTTGTTCTTAAAATTGATACGGAATATTTTACCAGGTGTTTGAGCCAGTTTAACTAAACAATCTTGTAAAATTTTCCAGGTTTTTTTTAATCGTTGTTAACTAATGTTTCAATACATTGGGCGGTGTTGAAAGTGTGTGA
Source organism: Archips crataeganus (assembly GCA_947859365.1). Lineage (NCBI taxonomy): Eukaryota > Metazoa > Arthropoda > Insecta > Lepidoptera > Tortricidae > Archips > Archips crataeganus. The sequence continues at coordinate 11,168,928 of OX402058.1, forward strand.
ATTTTGAATCAAAAAAGACCATTACAGGGTGAAACTAACCTCACCATCTGCAAAAATATTTCTGAATGATTGTAAGACAGTAAAAATAAACGGATCACTCACGTCTTAAAACGTTTGTATTTTCACTATGAGTGAGTCTCACGGTAGTTTCATGTTTAAAGAATGTAAGACACCTTGTATTGTTCTATCAATAGCGTCTCACCTGGTAAATAACCGGTATTTTTTTTAGTGTCACCGGTGATTGCGCTGCCGTAGTGTCCCAATGAAACCTAGTTCTATGATATTGGTCGATGTTACAGTGACGACGGGCTGCCTGATACTGTACGTGCGCTACCGGCGCCGCAGCGCGCAGTTCACGTCGCTATCGACGGACCTTGCCTCCGGCTCGCCGGACGAAACGTCCGGTCTCGTTGACAACGTCGAGCCGGTTTCCAATACGCTATCTGTCACGCAGAACGGTGAGGGGAAAGTTCATTCTTTTAAAATAAGATTTTTTTCACTTCTCATGCTCTTAACCCTTAAAAAGCCAGAGACAATTTAGCGACCACATGCATTGACTTAGAAATTCAATCTTATTGGTTTAGTAATAAGTTACAATATCCATTGTAATTATTGAAAATACTACTAGCTTTAAAAATATCCTTTATCAGGTATGCATTCGATAGCAGCTTTTGATTGTGGTAGTATGCTCCATGCTTATTTTTATTTTTATTTTATAAAGGGTTAATGTTACTTTAGTCTCTACATATAGGGAGTAAAGGTGCTTTTTAATCTCTAGGGACTAAAGTAATTTATATCACGGTGCTTGTGAATGGAGGATTATCGCCATTTTCAGTGATTGTGTATCGACAATTTTTAGGGCGTGGAAATAACCTCAAATGACAACTGGTAAACATATTAAAAAAAAAGTTTTAATTTCGTTGAACACGATTAATGATAACGAATATGAATCTATTTAATTATATTAAGGATGAATTAATATTATTATGCATAGTCCAATTAGTTTTAAAATAGTTTTAAAGATTGTATCTGTTGGCTAAATATGCAAGCATTTAAAGCGTCACTTTACAAAAAAAAAAGAAAAGAAAAAAACCGCGAAAAAAAGTTTTTTGCGAAGTTATTGTATTTGAATTTTGAACTGATCATTCGTATTGATTGTATATTGTAAAAAAAGTAAAATTGTAATTTTGTAAAAAACGCCTTTTTTCCTCGAATTCAAAGTGAAAAGTAGTGCTTAACGCGTGACTAAACTACCATAATGACACGCGAACTATATAGCCATCCTCGCTTTGCTCGGGTGGCTAAATATCTTGAGTCATTATAGCTAGTTTTAGTCCCTTGTTGAACAATCTACTATTTATTAATTACTGGGTGGTGTTAATTAGAGTTAGCGGTTTTGGTTAATTTGTGTTTATTTTGTCCCTGGAAATTTTGCAAAGTTGTCGGGTTGGGAAAAGTTCTGAGCAAATTTATTGTCATCATCATTTGGAGGTCTTCGCTCCATCTTGTTGGAAGCGTACCTACACTGCTTCTTCCGGTCTGTGGTCGCCGCTCGAGAATCTTTTGGCCCCATCGGCCATTAGTTCGACGAATATGTGCCATGCCCACTGTCACTTGAGTCTGGCAATTCTTCAACAAATTTATCATTAGTATTAGCTTTTTTTTGACAGTCATAAATTCAATAACCACTTTTTACCCGACTGCGAAGAAGGAAGGGTTATGTGTTTTATCTCACTTTATATTAACGGTACATTTCATTTTTATGCATCAAAGGCGAGGATCAAGGTAAATAGACCACCTACATACCACCCAGTGTTACTTCACAGCAGCAGCGTTATTTAGTGACAAACAGAATTACAACTTGCAGGATGTTACGGGGCTATCACAGCGAGTCCGTCGTCGGCCGCGAACGCGTGTTGCGGCAACGACCCTCACTGTGAGAGCAGACTCGTCAACTCCAACTCGGGAGATATTGAAGATATCGCTAATAATGAGAAGTGAGTTCACATGTTGCTATACTCTATTTTTTTTATATATAAAGTACTTCCTATAGTAAATAGTATGACACGCTCATTGGTTTCTTGCGAACAAATTGTGTGTCGTAGTACTTTATAGACAAAAAGTTGACTATAGTCACTTTTTTTTTCTTATGGTTTTTGGCCATGAAATTGATTTCAATGCTATTCAAATGTAATCGATTTTGACTTAATATGAGCACTAAAAGTGAAAATCGTAAGATTTGAGCAAACAAATAAATACTTAAGTGAATTTAACAATAAAAAGCCGCCGTGATAGTCTAGTGGTTTGACCTATGGCCTCTCAAGCAGAGGATCGTGGGTTCGAGCCTGGACTCGCACTTCTGAGTTTATCGGAATTTACATACGAAATCACATTTGAAATTTACAAAACAAAACACCTGGACACACTTGCAAAGACACTAACTTTTAATTTTCTTTAAGTATAAAGGATTCATATTCGTAAAAAACAACATGTGAAAGTTTCACTTTGCAAATTACCCTACGAACTGTATGGAAAAAGTTTTCTTTGATTTGTGGGAGTTCTAGTACCTCAGTTGGTCTCAAAGAGTGTTTTAATCTTTGATAGAAATGGGACCGATTGGCATTAAAAAAAATCGTGCGTGCAGCTCCGTGTGGAAGAAGTGAAACTTTGTAATGTGGAAATGAAAAAGGCACTTATACATCAATATGAACCTTATTGCAATAACTTAAAGAACTAAATTTACTTATGCATCTATGTGTTAAAATTTACTCACTAGATGGCGCTTTTATCAAGTCGCTAGCGAAACAAGTTACATAACTCGTCGCTAGATGGCGTTGCTCCTCGTGCGCACGTTATTTTCAATATTTTTTTGATTTTTCGTAATTCTCAAAGATATTCAATACTTTTTTTTACTAAATTCGTTTAAAATACTTTATTCTACGATCTACCACTAAAATAGTTTTGATTTTTACATTTTTTCATACTAAACCACGCAATTGTTTTGGATCGCACTGACGGAAGTTTTTAACATCCGTTAGTATACAGGGTGTTAGGTAATGAGTGGATAATCCTTGAACTACGGATAGAGGACACTTAGGACGTTATAATAAAGCTAATATAGGTTTAGTAAAAGTGGCTCGGTTTTCGAGATATTTGGACTTTTAGGTTTTTTCGGAAATGAACACCTTTGTTCAATGTTTTGATCATAGCACCATTATAAGCTAATTTTTTCTAATTTTTATTTTTGCTCAATATTCTTGAATACTTGTGTTACCAGATAGGCATCACCATTTTTGTGACTCTACATTGGATTTTTAATAAAAAAATCGCAAACTTAATTTTTGCGTTTTCAATCGTACATTGATCGAACTTTCAGCTCTCATGGTGAAAAAAAATACACTACCGTCTAGTTGCCAATAAGCTTAAAAACATGTCAATTTATTGACAATTTAAAAATAGTAATTACTTTTTGAATTTAAAATCAAAATGCCAAGATAATAAAAAAAAGACATGCTCACCCACATTTTTCCCAGTGTACTTTTTGTATCCCGGGCGTAGAATCCAAAACTTTTTCTTGCAAAATTAACATTACTGGCCACTAATTTAAATGCCATTTATTCCAAATTTAAAAAACATGCCGACTGCTCTTTGTTTTTTTTTTTGAATTTGATTTTGAATATCGGTATTATTGCGTAATTAATGGTGAATTGAGTGTTTAGATGTGTTAAGGTTGTTGTGTTGTTTTTATTTAGTTTAATATTGTTTCGAACACAATACACACCGACAGAATATGCTCAAATGCATTACATTTATGGTGAGTGCCAAGGCAACGCTAGTGCTGCTGCAATTTTGTACGCTGAACGCTACACAAACATGCACACGTTGGAAATGAAAAGTGTGCTATTTTAAGAGTTGCATGCCCTTTCCACGTTGCAAGTCCGAGAATATGTGCTATGTCCCGTATGAACAAAGAAGGATTTGCCGCTATTAAATTTAATCCAGAACACTCTGTCTGCACTGTACGCGTTATGGATCCGAGGAAAACTCCGGTGATCGGGATGGCGTCTGTTTGGGTAGCGTCCAGCGTACAACATTGTAGCAGCACTAGAGTTGCCTTGGCACTCACCATAAATGTAATGCATTTGAGCATATTATGTCGGTATGTATTGTGTTCGAAACAATATTAAACTAAAAAAACAACACAACAACCTTTACACATCTAAACACTCAATTCACCATAGTGAAAATAAACGGATCACTCACGTCTTAAAACGAGTTTAACTCGACATGTTTCGGGCAAGATGTCGCTTCCTTATTGCGTAAGGCCCGTCTTCCAAGATCCAACATGCCATGTGGGGAGCTGAGGGCGTTACGTGAGTTGCGTAATAATTTAGATGTGTTGGTGTTACCGGCGGATAAAGGTAATGCAACAGTTATTGTCGATACTTTGGTGTACGAAGATAAAATTTGTCAATTATTGGCAGATGAGGGTACTTACAAGAAAGTGACTTACAACCCTACCGCCAGAGTGACGACAAAGGTTAATAAGTGGCTTCAAAGGCTACCCGACAAAAATTTAATTGCGAGATTGCGTCCACGGAACCCCACGTCTCCGAAGATATATGGTTTGCCGAAGATACATAAAGCTGACTGGCCTTTGAGACCCATAGTGAGTCAGATTGATTCGCCGACGTATAAGCTTGCCCGTCATCTTTCGTCTGTGCTATTAGAGTTTACGGGGAAGTCGGGGAGTTTTATCAAAGATTCGAGACATTTTGTCGGTTTGTTAAATGATATCCGTATACGTGAGGACGAACTGATGGTTAGTTTTGATGTCACTTCTCTTTTTACCAATGTACCGGTGGACGAGACTTTAAGAATTATATCTGACCTTTTGTGTGTCACTAATTTACCTACTGTGTACATGGAGGGAATTGAGTTGTGTTTAAGAAGCGGATATTTGGTTTGGCGTGGTGATTATTATTTGCAAGTTGATGGAGTGGCTATGGGTTCACCGATTGCTCCAGTTACCGCCAATATTTTTATGGAGTGGTTGGAGGGTAAAGCTTTAAACAACTCTCCCGTGGTTCCTAGATATTGGTGGCGGTTTGTGGATGACATTTTTGCGATTGTGTCTGGAGATGACTTGTCACGGTTTTCTGACTACCTCAACACGTTGCACGATAAGGTTAAGTTCCCGGTGGAGAGAGAGAGAGTGATGGACGGATGTTTTGGTGATGCGGAGACCCTGTGGGAGATTGGAAACTACAGTTTACCGTAAGCCAACTCATACAGATCGATATTTGAGGGCAGATTCACACCATCATCCGTGTCAATTATCTTCTGTGCCAAGGACGTTGATAGATCGAGCCTTAAGTATTTGTGATCCACAATTTGTGGATTGCGAACTGGGTCACGTAAGGCGTGTGTTGGAGAGCAATGGGTACAACTGGAGGCAGAGTAACCGGTTCCTGAACGTATCGGCTCGTCAACGGCCAAGGGCGGCTGATAGGCTGCCGGTATACTTGCCGTTTATAAAGGGGGTAACGTATAAAATCGGGCAATTGTTACGCCGAAGATACAGCATCAAGTCGATTTACCGTCCTCATATGCAGCTCAGGCGGTTGGTACGTTCACCGAAGGATAGGGAGCCCTTTAGTGGTCCCGGTGTATATAAAATTCCATGTTCCTGTGGCAAGGATTATATCGGAGAGACTGGACGTAATGTTTCCACAAGGTTATCGGAGCACATACGCAGTATGAAAAAGCAAGACAGCAAGGGGTCTGCGGTGGCCGAACACTCAATGGACTCGGGCTCGACGCACTACATCCGTTTTGATAAGGCTTCCGTACTTGCGAGAGAAAAGTTTTTCATTCCGCGGAAGGTGCGTGAAGCCATCGAGATTGGTCGTCATCCAAATTTTAACCGGGATAGTGGTTGGTCAGTACCCCCGAGTTGGAAAACAGTGTTGAATGTTCGTACTGCGTCAACGGTGAGTGTGAGCGAACCTTTACAAAGTGATGTGGTTAGTGTTGTGTGCTACCCTACATTTGACAATGACAATAAAAGTGATGATGAAAACGGGGGTAGTTGTGTGTCGCTGTCAGTTGCGTCGAGTAGCCGCGCGACCAGGGCGGTAGCACGCAGTGCACGTTTGGCAGCCGCCGTGACGTGCGACTCCGAGAGGAAGGGCTACGGATTAGCCCGAAACATGTCGAGTTAAACTCGTTTTAAGACGTGAGTGATCCGTTTATTTTCACTATGAGTGAGTCTCACGGTAGTTTCATGTTTAAAGACTCAATTCACCATTAATTACGCAATAATACCGATATTCAAAATCAAATTAAAAAAAAAACAAAGTCGGCATGTTTTTTAAATTTGGAATAAATGGCATTTAAATTAGTGGCCAGTAATGTTATTTTTGCAAGAAAAAGTTTTGGATTCTACGCCCGGGATACAAAAAGTACACTGGGAAAAATGTGGGTGAGCGTGTCTTTTTTTTATTATCTTGGCATTTTGGTTTTAAATTGAAAAAGTAATTACTATTTTTAAATTGTCAATAAATTGACATGTTTTTAAGCTTATTGGCAACTAGACGGTAGTGTATTTTTTTTCACCATGAGAGCTGAAAGTTCGATCAATGTACGATTGAAAACGCAAAAATTAAGTTTGCGATTTTTTTATTAATAATCCAATGTAGTCTCACAAAAATGGTGATGCCCATCTGATAACACAAGTATTCTAGAATATTGAGCAAAAATAGAATTTTAAAAAAAATAACTTAAAATGGTGCTATGATCAAAACATTGAACAAGGGTGTTCATTTTAGAAAAAAACCTAAAAGTCCAAATATCTCGAAAACCGTGCCACTTTTACTAAAAATAAAATTAGCTTTATTATAACGTCCTAAGTGCCCTCCTCTATCCATAGTTCACGGATTATCCACTCATTACCTAACGCCCTGTATATACAATGCAAACGTCTCGTAAACGTCAACTTGCGTAATTACCCAACGCATTTAACGCAACGCTTGTTGGAAGTCGCATTAGAAGTTTCACTTCAAAAAAGTCAAATCTGTTGATTTTCTCGCTGACTGTACATTTTATCAAAAATCCGTGAATGCCGATTGTCATCACTCAAAAAGTTAGTCTCAGATTATTTATACACTAGATAGAGTGTCAGTAGCAAACACTGGCATACAAAACGTCCAAAAACTCATTTGACAGCTTCATATTAATATCACGTTACGTCATTCAGACTGAAGGGGGACAACTGACATATAAGCCAACTGTTGGCTTATATTTTTCGGGACGTTTTCATGCCGCCTAAGCTCTATCTAGTGTATAAATAATATAAGAAGTTAGTATAAAGGTCTCCTAAGAGCATTTTCGCGTAGCAGCAAGGGATCTAGTAGCTGCCCTTGCTGCCCCATCTCAACTTTCCACCCTGTAGTGTGTACCAGCTGTAAGTATTGGTCATCTTGTGGCAGGGATTGCGCGTGCCCCTCGTCGCAGAAGCACCGGTGCTCGGGCGCGGGCCCGTGCCGGTACCTGTCCGAGCTGGAGCGCGCGGCCGGCTCGCTGGGGCTGCTGCCGCCGGAGCAGACGCGCGGCCGCGGCGGCCAGCTGCTCAAACACACCGTGCTCATCATACTGTACAGTCTCACCATGTTCATCGTGAGTTATATCTCACTAATGCTACTATACGCCATGGCGTAATAAGGGACACCCATTTACATCACATATGGGGAGGGGTGGCCGGCTGTTTGTCACGTGAAAGGGTAACGTGTTACCACACCAATCGATCGATATCGGGTTAGGTAGGTTTGGCTTCAGTAGAAGCTGCTCAAACACACCGTGCTCATCATACTATACAGTCTCACCATGTTCATCGTGAGTGATATCTTATTAACCTTTTGGACGCCAACGACACATATATCAGCACCGCAGGTTCTACACCTACGACTGATATATCAGTCACGGCGTGCAGAGCGATATCTACCTACACGCATATCTGTAGGGTTCAACTTCGCGTTTGACATTCCGATGTCATGGCGTATGAGTGAGAGCTGTTGTATTTGACAGAGCGTCGAAAGCAAAGCCCGAACGACGCGAGCAAAAATGCTCTTTTCACTAGTAATATTGTGTAACAACCTGGCATGTAAGATAATAAGTTTGATCAATAAATTTCTGAAAAAATTGTTTATATGAATGTCGATAGAATAGTCGATATTTAATTATGCACTAGTGAAAAGTGCATTTTTGCTCCCGTCGTCCGGGCTTTGGTAATAAGGGACACCCATTTACATCACATATGGCAGGGGTCGCCAACTTGATTAGACCCAAGATCTACTGTTTACTGACAAAACCCTGAGCGATCACCTATAAAATAACATAAACGCAGCAGTTGGTGATTGAATGAATACTTACGCAGACTGTTCTATGTGTTTATATTTTTTGTCTTGCCACGATCGACTAGACTAATGGTTGGCCACCCCTGACATATGGGGAGGGGTGACCGGCTATTTGTGACATGAAAGGGTAACGTGTTACCACACCAATCGATCGATATCGGGTTAGGTAGGTTTGGCTTCAGTAGAAACTGCTCAAACACACCGTGCTCATCATACTATACAGCCGCACCACGTTCATCGTGAGTGCTACCTCACAAAGGCCTGCTCTTCACTAGGCTTGAGGCGGTCATGAACTAAGAACTATCATCATCATCATCATCATCGTTTCAGCCGCAAGACGTCCACTGCTAGACATAGGCCTCCCTCATTGATACCCAATCATTACGGTTGGAAGCGACTTGCATCCAATTTGAACCTGCGGCCTTCACCAAATCGTCCGTCCATCTCGTTTGTGGATGTCCCGCGCTGCGCTTGCCAGTCCGTGGTCTCTATTCGAGAACTTTTCGGCCCCACCGGACATCTGTTCTGCGTGCTATATGACCTGCCCATTGCCATTTCAACGAGCTAATCCGCTTCGCTAGATTGACCGAGATCGGAGCGCTCTCATTGAAGACTAAGCGGACGCAACTCTACCTACTTTCTACCATAGCGAAACCATAGAGAAACTGCGAAATCAACTTCCGGCCGCAGTGTTTCTAGACAACTATGAGATCGTGGCTTTCAAGAAAAGGGTTTATCAAAAGATTGGTGACTCTTTGAGTTGATATTTATGGGCGGCGGTGATCATTTCCAATCAGATGACCCGCTTGATACTTTGCCTCCCTCCCATAATAATAAAAAGCGTAGGGGTGCCTTTCCACCAGAGATATGCTATGCTACGTTGCAGTCAAAGTATGTGTACCCACTATTGGAAATTTTGACGCTATGGTTTAAAATTTTTGAGTACCTATCTAAATGTCTTGTTCGCAGAGTATAACATACACGACGTGGCGGATGATGCGTAGCGATGAAAGCGGCGTGTTCGTCGAGATCGAGTTCCTGGACATTGCGGCCACGTACGGGCAGGCGCTCGTCGTGTTCGTGCTCTTCGGGCTGGACCCCGAGGAGATGCTCATACCGGCTGTTAGATATTTCAAGAAGCAATGGTAAATAAAATATGATTTTTCAGAAAACACAACACACAAATTCAAATCAAAAGGGGGGATGAAAATTTCATTGATTTTGCACCGTTTTCAAGATATTTGACAAAACACCGGTTCTCGTCCGATCACCGAGGTTAAGCAACGTCGGGCGCGGTCAGTACAGTACTTGAATGGGTGACCGCCTGGTTTCATTTTTGTTTTTTGAATGTTTTTATGACGTTGTCACGTTAAACTATCGTCCGTAAACTGACTTTACAAACAATTGCAGCAGCCGTGGTCACGAGTCGACAATCAATTTATCAATCAATCAAGCATTTTAATTTAAGTCGAGCAATTTTGTAATCCCGAAAAATATTAGTTATGATAATCACAGGCATTTAATATGGGCCACGTTTTATTTTTTCGTTTTTGTTGTCATATTAGTTAATAAATAAAATAAAATTTATTGAAAGACAAAAGAAGACGGACGGTTGATTCTCAAGAAATTGTTAAAATCGCTAAAGTAATTTACGTACGCATTTTTTTTATCACTTCGATCCCATTATTAAAACTAAGAAACGTATTGAGTTTGTAAAATGTAATCGATAATATTTTATTCAGGCATGGCGCTGACACTGTGATACTGCCGTCCATTGAAGATCTGAGCTTCGAAACAAAACACGTCTGCGACCAGTTCATAATGCACCACCTCGATCGTTGCAAGGAAACTATTGCCAAGGACACTAGGTGAGTGGTGTTTCCAAAATACGAACAAACAGTGCAGAACTTTTTACCCGCGTGTTTTATCAGTAAAATTTTGTTCTGGCATTATTCGTGTCAACTAGTGATAATTCATATTATCATATTACTTTGTATTTTCATACAAATATAGTTGACTTACTAAGTTTTCTTATAAAAATAGCCATACGGATAATAAAAGTACTTGCTTAACTCCTAGGTTAAGAAGACATGTCATGTCAAAATGTATGGAACTGACACCCTTAACGATTTAATTTTTTAACCCTAGACCGGCAAGCGGCCCTAATAGTACCAGAAAATGTTTTCTTATTGATTTTCAAGCATTTGATCTCAAAATTCGCTGCCTAGCTACGAACCAAATGGTTGAGCCATTGTTTTCATTACGGTACCAAAAATAATGTATAACTCGTCCCTTAGATGGCGTATGCGCACATACCGCAACGTGTTCCGCGGCTCGTGCCTCGTTCGTTGGCTGATCAGCTGCGGGCTCGCCAAAGACGAAGCGGAGGCGGTCACTTACGGCAAACACCTGCTGGATGGAAGGCTTATCTCACACGTCAACAACGCACACCACTTCAGTAACTCGCCGCTGCTCTACACGTTCAAGTAAACTCCGGGCACAGCATCCCAGGAGCCATAGCACTATGACCTTTATTTTACCGCAGACATACGCTGCTTCTCATGAATACTGGCATAAAACAAAATGGAATGCAATTCGATTTCAAATCTTATTAGTAAAAGATATAATATTAAATGCAAAAGCATTTCATTTTGGGTTGTGCCACTGTTCTCGATAAGCAGCGAACATGTAATTATCGATAGTCGAGATTACATAAACCATGTTCAGTGAAGCAAAGCCTTCCTTAAGATTTTGTATTTTTTTTTATTTGGGTACATATTTCGTTTACGGCATCGTGGATGCGTTTTTTGAACCATACTTGGGTTCTAAATGGTCGTCGTTACGCGTTCACAAGTGGAAATTTGGGAAAAAATAGTTTTAAATAAACTTTCGGGAAAAATATTTTTTGCAATAACCATTTCTGTGTAATTCATTCATTATCGTTTACCATGTTATTAAATATTTGATTTTGTACTAACATCGTGCATGAGGAACGCTACTATATGGAACAGGGTTAACTTTCCTAACTGATCGGCGTTGCTCCGCAATTTTTGGGTGCGGTTAGTGTACGACCCTTGTATTTGTCGATCCGGAATGTACGACTATAATGCACGACCTGGTAATTCAAACCTTCATGTTATTGCCATAAGGGCTAGAATTATCAGGTCGCAAAGTATTATCATTTATTTCATGTCGTCAATTAACTGGAGGTCGAGTTTCAACCGCACTCAAACTTTTGTAATTATACTTGCTTAAGGGACTTGGCATATTGGTAGACCGGACATATAAATTATGTGTGCTACGGTTACAGCGACCCTTATATTCTGTAACTATCATCACTAAAGGTTTAGTCTCAGCCTCTGTGCACTGGCGCATGTCTATCAAAAATAATATTGAAATATCATAATATCTTTATAGACGTTGATAGTGTTGGGGCAAGGTTGGAGCCTCATCAATTCAAAATGATGTCTATACGACTATGTGGCCTACGCTTTACAGTCCGTTTCTCCCGCCTCCGTTAAAAGAAGGAAGGTGCTTCTAGATAGCAGAAAAGTAAGTTTTGTTTTTGACAGAAAGGGACTTTTTTTTAGCTGACTGGTTTATTTACTTGTATGAATAAGGAAGTAAGATTTTATGGATGACTCTGCCACAGTGGTGTAGCTAGTGTACCCAGTGTAGTCCCCTGCTCCCACGTGTATGCATGCACCCACTAGCATGTCCTGCATATTACCTAATAATAGATAACAATAATACACCGTGAAATTTTAGTGGTTGTTTTCCCGAAACGAGGTGATTTAGTTTCGAATGTACAATCGATTTATAATTACTATTTTGACTAGAGTCAAAAATCCAATTGTGAAAAACGAAAGTCGAAAATGACCGCAAACCAATAGTAACGATCGTACGATCGTACGCTACTTGTACCAACGAAGCGTTACTATTGGTTTGCGGTCATTTTCGACTTTCGTTTTTCACAATTGGATTTTTGACTCTAGTCAAAATAGTAATTATAAATCGATTGTACATTCGAAACTAAATCACCTCGTTTCGGGAAAACAACCAATAAAATTTCACGGTGTATGTTATTTCTTTCATATATATAAAATACTTCCTATGCCAGTGTCTGTATTACCCAATCTGGATCCAATCACTACATAGTATAAAACAAAGTCGCTTCCCGCTGTCTGCCTGTCCCTATGTATGCTTAGATCTTTAAAACTACGCAACGGATTTTATGCGTTTTTTTTAATAGATAGAGTGATTCAAGAGGAAGGCTTATTATGTATAATACATGCATAATTGCACCCGTGCGAAGCCGGGGCGGATCGCTATTATTTATTTAAAGAAAACAGTACCTAATTAAATTACTGTCATTGTAAACTAGGCTGTGACGGCACAGTGTCATTACTCATTAATCATTGTTTTTGTTAAAAATACATACCTATTATAACTATAACGTACCTATTCATAAATGTATTCGTCTTCCTTCTATTAATTTGTATCCTGTCGTGCTCGTTTTGTAATTGGCTTATTGCGCACAATGTCAATGGGATAAAAAGTAAGAAAAATATTGGCACAAAAATTTAGAATTTTATGTTATTTAAGGTTTTTTTTGCATGGTACTTGGCATTGGGACTTCTATTTATAAAAAGTTTAATATTTTATTTGCAAATTGTTTTTAGAAAAGAAAATTGCAATATGAATTTTGACAATTGTATGCTATACCTACTTTAGATAAGTTGTTAAATTATGCTACTAGAAAAAGACAATTGTAACAACTAATAAACTTTGCCGTTTATAACAGAAAGAAAAAGGCTACTAAATGTGATGACTATGAACAAGAAAGTTACCTTAAGAAAATAAATATAATATAAGAACAAGATGTAATGTTTTAACTATTAACTCTTGCGTGACAAAAAACCGTAAAGAAATGTTATCACTACATAGTAAGTGTAATCCAAAAAATATATTTGTTTAAATGTTATAGGTATATCATACATATGTATATCATGTATCGCCGCCTTTATAGTAACTACGTAACGTAAATAGTTACATGAAGTAAAGTAATATTTGTTTACTTATTATTCAACATAACAATGCAGTAAACAGTCATCATATTTTTTATCGTGTTTTTTGTATTTACTGCATTTTAATGATTTATTATGTTAGTATTTTTAAGTTGCAGAATCATGAACATTATGTAAACCTTTTGTAATGTAATCATATTTATTGATATTTAGGGAAAAGTTAAGTGAGATTTATTATTTGTTAGTTAGTTGGATGGTTGGCCAACTACATTTGATTAGTTGTCAGTTTTACTGTTTTAAGTTCGCACGTACATTCAGCAGCAATGTGGATGAGCGGTTCTGGTGCTCAAACTGATCTACACTCTCTTTCTCTCTTTGTAAATAGAGTCGTGTGTAAATCATTTTGAGTACAAGAACCGCTCATCCACTTCTGCAGCTGACTGTACAGTAATTTGATATATGATTATGGGTGCCTGAGACAATGTTATAGGATAAAATGTCATTATAAGCAGTTAAACATAAACCACCAAATGATCTCAATATTTTATCCTAAACATGTCGGTTTACGGACGATAGTTTAACGTGACAACGTCATAACAAAACATTGATGAAATGATTGCATACTTTTGCCGATTGTGTCTTTCGCTCGCTCGTGCCGCGCTCTCGCTTCGATCGTTCATCGGCTCGAGCGTAACGGGACGCGTAACGGGATAATGCGGTATGTACGTTACACTGGGTCATCATTTTACGTGCGTGCAGCCGGCGTTCATCGATTTATTAGACGTTGTCACGTCAAAAAAACTTTGTGACACAGATAAACAACAAATTTAACCAATGGTACAACGCAGAGGTTCAGATCAATGAACAATAGCAATTATTTAGCTACTTGTTAATCCATGACCACGCGCGCAAGACAGCTACGATTATGCGAACCACACATAAACCCGCTCTCCTCTGCTTTCACGTACTTATCTTGCAAGTGTTGCATTGAGACAGAGAAATAACTGTTGCTCCATCAACATCATCACGACCTGTTGTATCATTGTCGTCTCCTGCTGACGCAGATCTGTATCGATTTTTCTTTCGGTGAACTTCGCTTAAACAAATTCTTTAGATCCTTAGGTATAACCAACTTCACGCACATAATAACCCAAAGTCAACTAAGATTTTAAATCTTAAATGACGTACACTAGACAAGACAGCAGATGTCATTTGTAAAATCGTCAATAGACGGCCCACTGCGCCTCGACCACCATATACTAGGGGCGTTCAATAAAAAGTGAGAATGAGTATGTTATAAACAACTTTTACTAAATGTAATTTTATTTTTCGACATAGTCACCTTTTAGCATAATACACTTATTAAATCTTTTTCTAAACTTAAAATTTCATTTTTAAAAAAGGTCTCATTTTGAGTACTTAAAAAATCTTGTACTGCAGCGACTACCGCGTCGTCGTCTTCAAATTTCTGGCCTCTCAGGTATTGTTTCAATCTCGGAAATAGGTAGAAATCACTGGGAGCGAGATCTGGTGAATACGGAGGATGCTTAAGGATATCGAACCCAGCATCACGAATTGCAGCCATTGCAACGGCGGACTTGTGTGCCGGGGCATTGTCCTGGTGGAACAGCACAACTTTCGAGAGTTTACCTCGCCGTTTTTCGCGGATCTCATTGCGCAATGTTGCTATTTGTTTGGCGTATAATGTGCCCGTAATAGTGGCTTCATGCTCGAGATACTCAATCATTAATACCCCTTTACCATCCCAAAAAACAGAGCCCATGACCTTACCGGCAGATGGGCTCACCTTGAATTTCTTCGGAGTTGGAGATGATGGCCTTTTCCATGTCATAGACTGCAGTTTCGTTTTAGGGTCGTAATGATGGAGCCATGTTTCGTCCATTGTTATCGCACCAGAAAAAGTTCCCGGTCTTGCTGTATCAGGTCCAAAGCTTCTTGACAAATCTCGACTCTAGTTTGTTTTTGCGTGTCAGTAAGCATTCTTGGTACCCAACGCGCAGATACCTTTTTCATACCCAAGCGTTCATGTAAAATATTATGCACGCTCCCCGTTGAAATCTTTACATTTTCAGCAATAAAACGAACCGTGACACGACGATCCGCCAAAACTGAGTTTTCAACTTTTTTCACAATTTCTTCAGTTATTGCAGTAGTAGGGCGTCCGGAGCGGGGGTCGTCCATGGTCGATGTTCTTCCATGTCTAAATTCGGCGCACCAACGTGCGACTGTCGAATACGGAGAAGCATTAGACCCTAAAGTGTCCCGCAAATCTAAATTTACTTGGTCCGTAGAAAAAATTTTCAAACACAAGTATTTGATAACGGCGCGCAGTTAAATTTTCTCCATTTTCGCTAACGTACTCAATAGCATTGCAAAGAAATTACCGTATTTTTTTTTAAACAAAAGACAGTTACTTTTTTTTTTCATAGCAATCAGCTAGATAGATTAGCTTTACCGGCCAGTATTTAATTTCCTAATATTGAAAGAGTTTGCATCTCATTCTCACTTTATATTGAACGCCCCTCGTACTTTAGGAGCAACTGTAGTCAGGGATGATTAATTAATTTATTGGCTTCATAGTTTGTTAAGTGATGTCTCAAGCTTGCTGTGATTTTATTGAAAGTGAAATGTTTCTAGTAAAATATAATGTATCATTATCATAAGATAAATATTTTAAAATATTAATCATTGTTGTATTTTGATGAAGCAAAGATAAAATGTAAAAAAAAAAAGATTTTAATAAATATTGTTGAATTCAGCATCTGAGCGTTGTTTTATTTCCTAATATATAAACTAACATAAGATATTTGTAATTTTCTAAATCTATCTATATCTTCTATCTTAATATATAAAAGAAGAAACTGACTGACTGACTGACATATCAACGCACAGCCCAAACCACTGGGCCTAGAGATTCCAAATTCGGCACGTAGGTTCCTTATAAGGTCTAGGGGTGCACTAAGAAAGGATTTTTCAAAATTCACTGCCTATGGGGGTGAAACGGGGGTCCAAAGTTTGTATGGGGAAACAAGATTAGTTCGACTATTTTATTCGAAACTTCACAGAAGTACTCCGAATAATAAATGAGTAAACACGTGTTTCAGGTTTTTTGAGAATTCAACCCCTAAAAGGGGGGAAACGGGTAACAAAGTCTGAAAATCAACATGGGTGTTGTTTCTATGGTTTATCGGGTCGCTGGTAATGAAAACAACAACGGTTTTAAAATCCGACGTGGCAGACGTAAAATACCATCTCCCTGGATGGGGTGCGATGGGGTTGAAATATCTAAATAAACTAAATGACTGTTGATATATCAACGCACAGTCCAAACCACTGGACTTGAAATTTTGCACATAGATACCTTATACAATGTAGGCATCCACTAAGGAAGGACTTTTGGGAATTCCCACGGGAAAGGGAAAAAACGGGATTTATATATTCGATTCCGAGTGACCCTATCTCAGTAACTATAATAACTAGACTCTTCAAATTTGATACACAAGTAGGTATTACATTATTTAAAACATTAATTTCAGGATTTTCCAAAATTCCCACGGGATATGGAAAAAACGGGATTTATATATTCAGTTCAACGGGATCCTATGAACTATAATTACTAGACTCTTCAAATTTGGCATAGAAGTAGGTAATTATAATAGTAAAAAACAGGTTTAAGGATTTTCGGAAATTCCCACGGGATAAGGAAAAAACGGGATTTTTCGTTTTACTGGTCGTAGAAAGCCGAAATTCGGCATGTAGGTTGCTTGGAGAGTGTAGATGAGCATTGAGAGAGGACTTTCCCAAATTCCCACGGGAACGGGAAAAAACAGGATTTTTCGTTTTACTGGTCGTAGAAAGCTGAAATTCAGCATGTAGGTCGTTTGGGGAGTGCAGAGGAGCATTGAGAGAGGACTTTCCAAAATTCCCACGGGAACGGGAAAAACGGGATTTTTCGTTTTACTGGTCATAGAAAGCTGAAATTTGGCAAGTGGGTTTCTTGGGGAGTGTAGAGCTGGATTGAGAGAGGACTTTCCAAAATTCCCACGGGAACGGGAAAAAACAGGATTTTTCGTTTTACTGGTCGTAGAAAGCTGAAATTCGGCATGTAGGTTGCTTGGAGAGTGAAGAAGAGCATTGAGAGAGGACTTTTCCCAATTCCAACGGGAACGGGCAAAAACGGGATTTTTCGTTTTACTGGTTGTAGAAAGCTAAAATTTCAAAATTCATAAGTTTATACTGTAAGTAGGCCGCTAAGAGCACTTTAACCGACTTCTAAAAAAGGAGGAGGTTATGCATTCCACTTTATGTATTTTTTTATGTAGGTATGTTCACCGATTTCTCGGTCAATTGTGGACCTGCTTGCTTGCTTGCATGTATGCTTGCTTGCTTTATATCTTGGTTCTTTGGAATACTCATAGTACACGCGAGCGAAGCCGCGGGCAAAAGCTAGTACATACATATAATACATCTGTAACAAGTCGGTGTCTGTACATTGAAGATATTTCAGAAAAACTGTCACTAGGGCTATTTATTAGCGCAATAGAACCCAAAACAATGATTTTTAGAATTATTGTCTGTTTGTCTGTGCGTTTGAGCGCGCTAATCTCAGGAACTACTGGTCCGGGGGGGTTTTTGAAGTAAAACTTCTATAGGCACTTGACGCGGGGGAGGGGTTTTCGGGGCTATTTTTTTTTTATATCGAGGAACTAAGGAGAGCCATAATTGATGAAAAAGCAAATTGGATAAAAAAATAAGCTGCCCAAATTACTAATTCCACGCGGACGGAGTCGCGGGCAAAAGCTAGTATACATATAATATATTCACACAAATATATACAACTAGCTTTTTCTCGCGACTTCTTCCGCGCACAAATTATATGTATGGTCAACTCTCGATCTCTACGCCGTAGGAAATTCCAAGAATCCCTTTTTACTGAACCTCTATGATTCTAACTAAAGGGATGGTTACTGAGATAGGGTCCCATTGAATTGAGTATATAAATCCCATTCTTTCCTTAACCGTCTCCAGCTTTATAAGGCGCAGGTTCGCCCACATATGGAATACTGCTCTCATCTGTGGGCGGGGGCTCCCCAGTACCTGCATCTCCCTCTGGACCGCATACAACGGAGAGCGACTCGAATAGTCGGCTGCCAACGAATTTCTGATCGACTTGACTCCTTGGCGCTGCGTAGAGATGTAACTTCACTGTGCATCTTCTATCGCATGTAAAACGGTGAGTGCTCCGAGGAGTTATTCGGGTTGATCCCTGCCGTATCCTTCCGCCACCGCCCTACGGGACAACACTTCCATCCTCACCATCTGGATGGTTGGCAGTCTTCTACTGTGCGTTTTTCCAGAAATTTCCTGCCTCGCACAGCAAAGCTCTGGAATGAAGTATCTGCTGCGGTATTTCCGGACTGATACGACCTTCAAGCTTTCAAAAAAAGAGCGTACTCCTACCTAAAAAGCGGGCAACGTACTTGTGACTCTTCTGGTGTCGCAGGTGTCCAATGGGCGACGGTAATCGTTTACCATCAGGCGATCCGTTTGCTCGTTTGCCCCCTATACCATAAAAAAACCCTTGGGATTTTCCAAAATCCTAAAATTAGTTTTTACTGTTATAATCACCTGGTTTACTAAAGTTTCGCAAATTATTTTTCCCAAACTGATTCATTTAGTAAATGTTTCATTCCTCAAATGTTTATTTTTTCTGAAACTGTAAACTTTTCAGGATTGTTATAATTATAAAACAAATAATTATATAACAGGAATCACCAAGAAATCTAAATCTATGATCTACCTCATTAGGAAAGCCTTCGGAGTTTTGACGCCAAAAATGATACTCAGCATATACAAATTATATATTAGGCCAAATTTGGAGTACGCTTTTCAAGTCTGGAGTCCCTATTTTGCTAAAGACATTAAACTACTCGAGAATGTCCAACGCAGTTTCACTAAAATACAGACAATTAAAGAATAAATCATATGAGGAGAGACTGCAGGTGCTAAAGCTCACGACTTTAAAGGAGCGCAGAGATCGTGGCGATTTAATAGAAACCTACAAGATACTTACCGGACATTACGATCTACAGTTAGTACAGATTAATTTCGTACAGTGCATAAAAATTTATAATAATCTACCAGAGTCCATAAAAGTGCTCTCATTGACTTCCTTCAAAACTCAACTGTTCCGTTGGCTTCATAAAAAATGTTATTACTCTCTGAAGGAATTCTTGGATAATGTGTAAATAATTTTATTAGGGTAATTTTATTTTGTTTTGTTATTTAGCATAGTAAAAGCATGAACTAAATTCAATATTTGCATGACTTATAAAGTTTGAATGTATGAGACTAATAAATTATTGAACACCATGTATTATACTACATTTATAGCAAATAAATAAATTTCATTTCATTTTCATTTCCTTACAGGAGTTTCATAACTTGTTCAAGCTTAATAACAACAGTCGCCTGCGAGGCCACCAATTCAAACTATCTACTGAATGATCTTACAATAATCCTCGCAGACATTTCTTGTATAACAAAGTGGTCAAGACATGGAACAAACTACCAGAAAATGTAGTCTCAGCACTGAATGTTAATCAATTTAAAAACCGATTAGACCAACACATTAGCAGTACAAGGAATACTTGACTAAGGAACAGCTAGATGCAGGCACCTAACAGTTGCCCTCAACTGCCTGCCTGATAATATAAATAATAATAATAATAAATCTAACCTAACCTAACCTACAGAATAGTGATAATTTAAAATTAAATTTAATTAATATGAGTAAAAAATATTTGAAGAGCATTTTTAGAAATCTAGGTTTTATTCTTGATTTTCCTGTTCTTCATTTTCATCACCATCATCGTCTGCCTCTGGTGTCTCCCACCAGGTCAGCAGGCCGAGCCCGGGCTCATTGATTCCACCTACTATCTTATATGGGGCTAGTGTTTGGACTGGGCAGTCAGAACCCGGAGGCCCTGTGGGTAAACTTTCTTCAAATGCTTCACTAGTTATTCTAAAGCGGATGGTTTCACCTGAAAGTATAAAGAACATTTTCATAGTTTGACATACGCTGAATAAAAAATAGCTTGTATTTCATAGCTCACTGGGACTGGTGATTAAATACAGAATAGAAAGAACATGCAAAATTAAGAAATTATTGAATCAGGCGTTACTTTGCCGTGACCTTACGATGGCTAAGTTTATGTATGAAATGCGTGTTCATAAGACATAAAAAAAGCGTGTTAGTCTAACATTTGGTAGCTCAGTGAACGGTTGCGGTACTCTGAAGATGAGCTCTGGTTTAGTTCGAAATGCGTCAGTGTAATATGGTGGTGGTGATAGTTGGGTTTCTGTGATTTGTGTGTGTTCATACAGTGTAGAGGTGGAGGAACGGCATGAACACGCATTTCTTACATAAACTTAGCTATCGTAATCGTATTGTAAGGTCGCAGGTGAGCAAAGTAATTGTTTCAGTTCATTAAGAAATTAAATTAACAGACAAATTTTTCCAGTTCAATCTTCCCATAAATAACCTGGCATATCCATTTATCCATTCTAGCGGAAAGCAATGGTATAATGATTGATTATTATACCTAGATATTTTTCTAGCACAAACAACTTGTGATTAGTTTTTCATATAATAATGACATTGATTTGGTTTGGTATTATTGTTTTATATTTTCAAACGTGTCTCATTGATATAATGCCACTTATAAGACATCGATAAACTAAGTATTAGAAGAAAAATTTTCGTTTGTGCTACGAAAATATCTAGGTATATTGATTATAGACTTTGAAGCATAAATTTGGTTGGTCCTAGTATGCTCGTTATACAAGGTGTTAAGGTGAGAAATATAAAATCTTGAAGGATGTTTTTTAGGGTTCCGTACCCAAAGGGTAAAAACGGGACCCTATTACCTTGGCTCCACTGTCCGTCCGTCTGTCTGTCCGTTACTGTTGGTCCGTGTCTGCTAGAAAGTTGAAATTTTCACAGATGATGTATTTTGGTTGCCGCTATAACAACAAATACTAAAAACCAGAATAAAATAAATATTTAAGGGGGCACCCATACAACAAACCCTTTTTGCGCGAGTCCGACTCGCACTTGGCCGGTTTTTTTTAATGAAAATATGAGTTGTATGATGTGAGAGTAATAATTTGCAACTTCCTTGAAAAAAAAAATTTCTATAGAAGTTAGAGGGTGTAGTCACTTTTCAGTACTTTGGAGGACAATTTCTCCAAATAGGTTGAGTTTGTGCAGCTAAAAAAAATATGGGTTTGTTATTTTAGACTAGGTACTGTCTAACACATATCAATATAAATCAAACAAGTAAGTAGTGCCAGTAACAGTGTGTGTTGCATTGTTTAATTTACCTGCATCCATAAATAAGTCATGTTTTTCACCATCTTCTTTGGGGTATTCCCAAACCCAGGCTTGCTCTGTTTCATCAAATCGAGATGGATGCTGGAGGGCATTTACTGGTATTAACACATCATCAAAAAATCCCAATGTTACTGAAACCAAACGCACACATTACACTTAAATCTGTAAAGCAGTGTTCTTCAATGTCACCTAGAAGGTGTTGGATGTCTTTGGTAAGAATCCTATGGACCTGGAATGAACTGCTTAAAAAAATAGAAATTACTGTTTTTAAGATGTGTTAAAGACGGGATAAGTTGAATCCTAACTAATATTATAAATGCAAAAGTAACTCTGTCTGTCTTTCTGTCTTGCTTTCACGCTAAAACTACTGAACTGATTTAAATTAAATTTGGTACACAGGTTGTCTAGAGCCTGAGAAAGGACATATCATCACGCTAACACCTATAGGAGCGGAAGAATGTTTCAAAATCACAGGTTTTTGAAGTAAAATTTCTATAGGCACTACGGGGGGTGCGGGGGGTTTCGGGGGGTTCTGTGGTGGGGGTCGGGGGGGTCTGGGGGGGGGGGGGAGCGGGGGCAGGTAATTTTTTTATATCAAGGAACTGAGGAGAGCCATAATTGATGAAAAAGCAAATTGGATAAAAAAAATAAGCTGCCCAAATTACTAATTCCACGCAGACGGAGTCGCGGGCAAAAGCTAGTAATAAGATAAAATGCACAGTGGGCAAATAAGTTTGAAAATATGTTGACGGTACTCTGACTCAACCTTATATATGAAATTTTACTAAATTGGAATAACCACTTTAGACACAAGGGTTAAAATGGTTATTCCAAATTCATAAAATTTCATATATGTTGTACAGTTTAATCAAAGTAAAATTGTATTTTAAACATAAAGGCAAAGTAAAAGTAATTATTTGTATAGACTTACCGTGTACACCTTCTCTCCCACAGCTTCTAATTTTGCCTATTAGGATCTCTTCAACTACTGGCCTGAATACTATGTACCTGAACTTAACTTCAGTGTGTGATGATCCATCTCCAGGAAATATGTATGAATGTCCAATATTGGTAATATCAAATAATGCAATACATAATCCTACATTTAGGACAACCTAAAACAAATAGAGACAATGTATTAAAGCATTACCTTAGATATTGCAAATTTTTTATATTATACTAGCTGTTGCCCGCGCCTCCGTCCGCGAAGAAAAGCGGTAGGTTTACAAAAAATAGCCTACAACCTATTCTCAGACCTAATGAGCATGGAGAAAAGTTTCAAAACAATTGGTCGAGCCCATTTGGAGGAGTTTGATAACAAACACTGTGACACGAGATTTTTATATATTAGACTAGCTGTTGCCCGCGACTCCGTCTGCAAAGATTATTGGGGTATAAAAAATAGCCTCCGACCTATTCTCAGACCTACCGAATACAGAGAAAGAAGTTTCATAAAAGTCGGTCAAGCCGTTTCGGCGGAGTTCGATAACAAACACGAGATTTTTATATATTAGATTACCACCTTATTTGCTAGCTTCCTGTTAAGTAAGGTAGTTATAGATTCTGTAAGACTTTGATGGAAATGCTCTGGTGTAACTCGTATCACGTCTTTCATTACTGCTAAAACGAACATTTTTGTTTTGATTTTAAAATATAAATAAAACTTTTCCACATGAAAATACAATCAAAACACCAACCACACACACAGTACATACACATGCTTTTGACAGTTGAGATTGAGAAGAGGTTTTTTTTTAAATAATAGTGTTGCTCATACTGTAAAATTACCGGTTTTCATTTGACATTTACGGAACCCAGTATCTCTTAGTAGTCTGTGCCGAACCCCTACTCTTTTTTATCAATGTGTAACTTGCTTTATGCACTTTGACATAATATTACGTAAACAGCTCTGACTTTGACAGATCCTATGGCGGCAATTTCTTGTATTGTCTTGTCTTGTCTCACTTGTCTGCCTCACAGGTCTGCCTGCCTGCATCTGCCTGTGTTGTGTTTTATGTGTGTAAAACAGAAAAATAAAGAAATTGGATTTCAGGTTAACCGAAAAATAAAAACTTTTGATTGTTTTAAAAATCGAAACATTGGAAAGTGACAAAATATGCTATTCAAAACACAGCCAGACAAGTCCGTTAAACCTGAAGATACATATCAACCACTGGAATTGGAAAGACACAATGCAGATTACAAGGATCGCTCTCAACGATTTTATCAAGTTTCTCGAGATTTTTCGAAGCAGTTTGCACATATTTATTCGGCTAGACTAAATACTTTCAGAAATATCTTGGACCCCGTTATTTTTAGAAAGTGGTCAAATAAGTATAAGATACTCAAATTGTGCGAGTTACGTGAAAAGGGCACCACTTGTATCATAATAGGCACGCTGTTTAAACTTCAAGAATTAAAACCTAGTATTTTGAAACAGCTTTCTGATCAGTTGGAGATAATTCCTCAGCCATCAAGGTAGGTTTGAATGCCAATAACTCATTTCATTTTAGCTTAGCTTGTCAAGATCCCTTTTAGGGATAAGGTCGCCTTTGTGCTCTTTTGTTTGTTTAATTGTTTTATGTACAATAAGGTTGTTCAGTAAGGTTGTTTTTTCACCAACTTAAAAAAAACAGAAGGTTCAATGTTAGACTTTATGCATGTTTTTCGGTGTAACTTTGTCAACCTAACTTAAGTAATGCCTAATGTAAATGTGTTTGCAGGACTCATTTTGTCCATGACGTGGACACTATTGTACTAGAAGATGAATTGCAAAGGATTAAACTAGTCGGTGACTGCATTGATGTTCATCGGGTTGTAACTGGAGTTGTCTGTGCAGTATTAGGTGGGTCCTCACAATGACATTACTGTTGCTAGTAGGGCAGCATTGCCCAAACTTTTCAAGGGTGAAACCCCTAATGACTCCATATCATGAGCTGTAGACTCTTTAAAAAGCTTTTACTTAATAGGTAATAGCAGGCTGTTTCCACAATTCATGGTATATGTGTGCCTATTTTGCATATGCTTTTACTTCAAATACTTATAGAAATCTACATTGTCTTTAAATAGTGTATTTGACACCACCAATCAATTACTGAAGTCAAATAACCTAGTTTGAAGAGAAGAATAACAGTTAACACTTTGGAAATGTATTTATTTACAGGATCTGAAGATGAAGATGGCATATTTATGATTAAGGATGTTTGTTGGGCTGGCTGTAACATACAAAAACCATTACCCACGCTTGACTCTGATAAGTATGTGTTTTACAATCCCTTATTCTGCAGAAAACTAGGATTAATGGATCTAGTATATTTTCACAAAATAACCGCAGATCCTTTTGAATGTGTACTGCATCACATTCCTTATGTTAACATAAGACCAAAATGATATGATTGAGAATTGGTATGGTACTGCCCAGTTAAAAGCTTTTAGAGAGAAATACAAAAATAAGAAAATTTTACATACAACTATTTCCTTACATTTCCATAGATACATTGTTTTGGCTTCTGGACTGAACATGGCTTCCAATGATTCCGAACATTTGTTTTCTCTTCACTTGTTTGTGGAGTGGCTGGCTGGGATGTCTGGCACTGCACAGCACCAGAAGCAGCTCTCCAAAATCGTCAGGGTAGTTATAGCAGGTATAATTAGTTCTCATTTACTATGTCTATGTATCAGTATTAAGAACTGGCTAAGTAAAGTTAGGTCTCCATATCAGTTTAACTTTGAATTAACCATACATGTATTGTGACATATCAACCCGATGCCACAGTAAACATGTTAACTTGATGAGTGAGATCATGCCTTTTTTCTATTAACGGTAAAAACAAGGAAAAAAACAAGAAACTATTGTGAGGCTCACTCATAGTGAAAATAAACGGATGAAATATACTTGTTTTAAGACGTGAGTGATCCGTTTATTTTCACTAAAAAAAGCAAGTTTAACTCAAATGTGTGCATTTCAAAATATATTTTCAAAATGACCGATAGATGCTTGAGTGCTTTAATACAACTATGACTGTCAAGTATGCATATTTTTCAGTTAAATTAAAACAATAATAACATTGTTTTAAATCACTTGTCAGTAAATGTCAATAAATGCAAGATGTGCTCTCCAAAATATGTTTGTGAAATAGACTACTTTGCTAGTAAAACTTGTTATCTATTTCTATTTTCTAGGTGGATTATTTGTCAGCCATTCAGATGAAATGACAGTCACAGAATCAAATGTGATTTCATCAGTGGACTCGGTGGATTCTTTCTGTGCTGCTGTCAGTTCTGTGGCACCATTGGACATCATGCCAGGATGCAACGACCCTGCTGGAGTCATGCTACCTCAGAAACCTTTGCATTATTGTGTGTACCATATTATTGTATATTGTAACAAAATTGCAGAACTGTTTTTTTCTAAACTTGGTACAAAATTTGCTTTGCTTTTACCTAGTTACTATTGGCTTGAAAATGAAATTGTTCATATATTATCTGCATTAAATTACAGATGTACTATAAAAATATTAATTTACATTTTAGGTCTCTTCCCAAAGGCAATGGAGTATAAATCATTTAACAGAGTGTCAAATCCTTATGAATGTGATGTGGCAGGTAATAATAATTTTAACAACATGGCTTTTGCACACACCACACACACACACACACACACACACACACACACATTAATTGAGTTTATAAATATCAAACTCCAATATGTCCACCATATTCTTGATTTTTTAATGAAAACGGAATGCTCAACTTGGCGGGGGCACTACTGTGCCCCCAGATACAATAATAACAATAAAAGTCATATCTTCATGTCATTTATTACGGACATATTAAAGTTTGAAATTAATTTATCAACTCAATTATAATGCTAATAGTCTGAGATTGATGTTGACATGGTGTTAAAAGTAAACAAAAGTATAGTCTTGATTGATATTCTGTTTTCTTATAACAATTTATGAAACAATTGAAATGCAAGTCCATTTTTCAGGTTTTCTTTGTTTAGGCACTTCGGGTGAACCATTGAAAGATATCATGAGATATAGTAAGCTGGATGATCCCCTGGAAGTTATGAAGAAAACATTGCAATGGCGCCACATGGCACCAACATGCCCTGACACTGTTCCATGTACACCCTGTATAGACACTGATCCATTTACCATATACAACTGTCCCGCTTTGTATTTTAGTGGCAATTGTGAAGAATTTGCTACAGATTTATATGCAGGTAATTTTATTTTACATTTTATGTTCTGTGCTAAACTCCATTGGCAAAAGCTTCAACGTGATTGTAATGTTGTTCTTCTGTTACAGAAGATGGAGGGCAACGTGTAAGACTGGTGTGTGTTCCTGATTTTTGTCTCACAAAAACAGTTGCTCTTGTAAACCTAGCTAACTTGGAATGTTACAGTATGTCATTTTCCTAAGTATTGCATCATCTCTTGTCATACATTTTTTTATGAATTAAGCGATTATTTAATGTTTAGTAATTGTAAAATCTTTTATTTTAAATAAATCCAATCATCCTACAATACCAACGTTAAAAACTTTTCCCTGGTCTTCCGGTTCCGCTATTGAAAAGCTTTAGAAAAGGTTCACAATGAGATTGGTTAAATTGACGACTATGCTGCTTGCCACTCTAAGGGCCTACGCTAGCTGACGCGGATTGCCCGGAACGGACGCCCGTCGTGCGCGCGTCTAATAAGAAATTGTATGAACAGCGCTAAGTGGCGCGGGCGCGTGCGACGGATTTTCGGGTCCGCGTCAGCTAGCGTAGGCCCTAAGCGTGAAACCAGACGAGCTGGGCCCCGCCGACCCACCCTCGGCAGCGCCTGTGTGCGAAACCTATGAAGCGCCTGTTTTTTTACGAATTTTCATGTTCAAAATTAAACCACAAGCGTGAATTGCCCACTGAAAAACAGCGTTGCGGCTTGCCGCAACATAATGCTGAGTGGAGCCCAATTTATACTATTCGATGATTTTTATTTGTATCTTTTCCTGTCAACTGTATTTCCTGTGTATCGAATATGTGTAAATAAACATCTCTCTCTCTCTCTCTCAATATTATCTTGGGAGACTTTTACAATAAACGCAATATATGTTTTATTATTTACAAGGCATATTTATGCAAATAATAATATGTTATGTAAGTGTAACAAAAATTATTTCGGTGGCGGCGCCTCTGTTGTCTTGGCGCCTGTGTGCCCCGCACACAGGGGCGGCGCGGCCCTGCAGACGAGCGTAATTTTGTTAGTTGTGAGCGGCAGAATTTCGGTTGCGCCTTGCGCCATACATTGTGTCACGTGATGACCTGCATAATGCTATTGGGGCGACCGAAATTCTGCCGCTCACGACTCACAAAATTACGTTCAGTCTGGCTTCACCCTAATGCCTTGATCACACGTACCGAGTAAACGGACAAACAAGGCAGCGCTTGTTTATACGCACCGAGTAAACGGGCGAGACAGTGCTCTCGGCCGAGAAACATTTTTCTGCCAAGCGCTGCCTTGTTTATACGCACCGAGTACTCGGCCGAGAGCACTGTCTCGCTCGTTTACTCAGTACGTGTGATCAAGGCATGAGGACTGTGCACTGTGCTTCCCTAATGTAGAAAAAATTTGTATTGTTTTTGAAATGGGTTAAACGTACACAGTTGAATTTTTTAATAGGGTGTTATTTCACTCCGAATAAATCTGTGAAACAATTTTTGCATACGAACGAACTAACTCTACAGAGGCGCTACCACGAAATTCGAAAATCGAAGTTCGTATCGCATTATCCCTCTCACTCTCGTGTCAAATCATATTAGCGTGAGCGGGACGGCACGAAACGAAGTTCGAATTATGCACTTCGTGGTAGGGCCTCAGTACGTCCATGAACTAACTTCGTAAATGCGTGCGGTTGTTTTAGCTGTCATTGTCAGTTTAGTGGAATATTTGTACGTTTCGTTCCTTTTCAAGCGTGCGGTTCGTATGTTCGTACCCTTTGAGTTGCAAAGTTAAAAAATTGTTTTATTTTCTTTACTTTTAATCATGAATATTATTTTATATATTATAATAATATATTAACCTACTACTTTTACTATTTAATAATGATAAACATGTATGTACACAGTGTCCAAATACATAATATTTTTCAGCCCAATATGAACTAAAATCTTAAATGAAACGTTATTAACCTAACAAACGTAGGTTTAGACAAATAAGTAGAAATTCTTTTCTCATCGTTCCGTTCATTACTCATCAATGGCCCACAGCTAATATACCTACGTGTTATTTTTTCTTCTCGTGCTATTAATTGTGTTCACGATGGGTTTCTAGTTACCCCAACGCTTGCACACCCCTGTGTGCCTACACCCAAGAAATAAAAATGTTGTGAGTAATCCATTCATGAATGTTATATGTGATATTAGGCAGATTAAAATTTACGATAGCGGTATCGCATCCCGACAATACTGGCTTTCACTTATGGTAGGAGATTTCTTACTCCATAACAACTAAACTAAACAGCCACAGTCACTCATGTACGTCATGCTTTTTGTACGTACATACTTCGTTCTCGCATCAACTGATTATAGTTCAGTATGTTGTATGAAGATGACATCATATTAGAATCAGTTTCTGCTGATGATTGCTGACTGTGTGTTCTGTCTAACTGTCTGTAAAGTTATTTTCATTAAATACAATCGGTCACTGTATTTTATGTATCTTATCTGGTTATGTTTATTTGTATCTTGTTATTCTTGAATAGCGTATAAAAGATAAATTGAAATAAAAAATATTGTTAGAAATTAAATTGATTGATTGTAAAACAATGTTAGTCATGCATATTATGCTGCCACATGG
This sequence comes from Archips crataeganus, assembly GCA_947859365.1. Lineage (NCBI taxonomy): Eukaryota > Metazoa > Arthropoda > Insecta > Lepidoptera > Tortricidae > Archips > Archips crataeganus. The sequence continues at coordinate 11,198,629 of OX402058.1, forward strand.
CATGGTTTAGACTAGTTTGAATGCAGCTGGTGTGAGTGAGCATTGCAAAACATTTTGTAACTAGACTTGGGTAATGGTAACATAAATCAGTTGAGATGTTGACATAGCACATTTTGTAAGATTTGTGATTAGAAAGTACTTATTGCTGCTAAATTTAACTGTACCATGGGCTTTGTTGTGAAACAATTAGTTACTAACACCTTAAGGCAGGAACTTCTTGAACTTTGATTACTGTTGTTGTTATCAAGTAAAATAATATGAAATGTATATATTGATGATGATGATGATGATAATATGAAATGTTTGTTTTGCCACAGTGTGTATCTTTAAAACAATATTTTTGTTTGTTCAATCTATACCTCACTTGGTGATCAACCACTTTCAGTGTTTAGCAATAACACAATATTTTACTGCTATATAAAACCATGTCTGATTTTCTCTTTTGCTTATCCTTAGTTTTTTTTTAAATAAAAACAACAACAACAATTTTGTAGTCTATTTTTAAAAGAATATTTTGTAAGTTTAAACCATATAGAGAAAAAAACTAATCAAAAGTAATATCTTTAAAATCTTTAAATCTTTATTTATCATACTGAAAGTTACAAAACATAACAACTTATAGACTAAACATATTTAAAAAGGGAACATGTTATTTATACCTGAACTAGGAAAAAAAAATTCCTGTGTTTCAGGTGTGAAATAAGGAATACATTAAAAAACAAGCCTTAAATATTTAACCAAATTAAAACACAAGAAAAAAAATAAAATCTTAACATTTATAACATAGATACAAAAATTAATTAATTATTAACATAAAGACAGTATCTACAACTCTTACAAACTCTATACCCATCTAAGTATATTTATTTTAGGACTGACAAATATAATATGTTTCTCCTAATTTAATTTTTAATTTAATATAATTTTTAATATTTTTTGTTGCAGCAGCAATATAAATGGTTAAGCCCTCGTATGCTTAAGACATGGATCCATGCCTAATTAAAGGCATTATTTATGTATTTTTTAAAAATCTGTCTAATTTAATTTATATGAAACAGTTGAGGTTAGAATGCACATTTTTTTTCACTTCCCATTAAATATCAGCTATCTTTCTATTATGGTTCTTGAGAGACAGCCCTGTGAGAGACAAACAGAGAAACAGCATAATATATGTTTGCCACCCTACTCACCCTTAAAGTATGGAGCCCTAAAAAGACTACAAAATTAATACATTGAGGGACAGAAGGCCTATAGTTGTTGGCCTAGCAAAAAACTAATCTCATAGTACTTACTACTGTAACATACTGATGCATTGTATGTTTTTTCTCATTTTCTTTAAATAATATTTGTAATCGTAGTTAGTTTGCTTATCTATACTAATATTATAAATAGGAAAGATTTCATTGTTTGTTTGTCTGTTTGTTTGTTTGCATTGAATAGGCTCCGAAACTACTGAACCGATTTCAAAAATTCTTTTTCCGTTACAAAGCTACATTATCACTGAGTGACATAGGCTACTTTTTACTGCGGGGAAATATCTTTTCCCACGGGAAAATCAATTTATCACGGGCGGAAGCTGCGGATGGAAGGCTAGTTCAAAATAATTAAAAAGAACCCAAACATCTAATTTTTATCATATTATTTTTAGCGCTTTTTTAATCTTCTCTGTTGCTTTTTTCCTCAAGTCAAGATGAAGTAGAAGATGCAAATCTATACTTAACATTATAAAGCTGAAGAGTTTGTTTGTTTGTTTGCTTGAACGCGCTAATCTCAGGAACTACTGCTCCGATTTGAAAAATTCTTTCAGTGTTAGATAGCCCATTTATTGAGGAAGGCTATAGGCTATATATCATCATTAATCACGCTAACAACAATAAGAGCGGAGCACCAATGAAGAATGTTTCACAATGGGGGTTTTTGAAGTAAAACTTCTATAGGCACGCTGGACTAGGGAGTATGGTGGTGAATGTGAACGTGGGGAGTCGGGGGGGGGGGGGGTAACTATTCCACGCGGACGAAGTCGCTGGCAGAAGCTATTTTTTTATATCGAGGAACTAAGGAGAGCCATAATTGATGAGAAAGCAAATTGGATAAAAGAACTGAGCTGCCCAAATTACTAATTCCACGCGGATGGAGTCGCGGGCAAAAGCTAGTAACACATAACTTTTCCTAGCTTTTTCCTGCGACTTCGTCCGCGCGCAAAGAAGTCTTAAAGTCAACTCCCAATCTCTATCCCGCAAGAAATTACAAAAATCCCTTTTTACTGCACCTTATGATCCTAAAGAAATGATAACAGAGATAAGGTTCCATTAAATTAAATATAATGAAACTCGTTTTTTACTTATCCAGTGGGACTTTCCGAAAATCATAAAATTAGTACTTTTAGAATCACCTACTTGCATGCCAAATTTGAAGTGTCAAATAATCATAGTTACGGATATAGGGCCACTTAGAAGCGAATATATAAATTTACTCCCTATCCCGTGGGAGTATCAAAAAATCCCTTCTTACTGTATCTGTATGACACTCAAGTCAAGTGTGTCAAATTTCAAGTCTTTAGGTTTATCAGTCTACGATGTGCGTTGCTTCGTGCAGCACCTTGAATTGTACATTGTACCTACTTATAAATGGATGCAGAAAGTTCCCGATGACTACTCTTCCCGTCCCGCCGCACTGCCCGCACTCGCCTAGGTACCGATTAACGACGATCGAGATAGCACCAAATACAAATTTAAAAATGTATAGGGTAACGCTGGTCTTGTTCGTTGAAATCGTTGTTGTTTTGGTAATCAGCGACCCGCCCGATAAACCATAGAAACAATACTCATGTTGATTTTCAGACTTTCACCACATATCCCCCTTTTAAAAATCTGAAACACTTGTTTACTCATTTGTCGTTAGGAGTACTATCTTGTGATGCCATTTTCGTAATTAACGTCCCAAAAAACCTTAAAAACGACGACGAAGGGGAGATTGTATTTCACGCCCACCACGTTGGATTTTAAAATCGTTGTTGTTTTAAGATAAGATAAGATAAACTTTATTTTTTCACAACACAATGCACACACAAAAAAAAAATACAATAAACCAGTAAAATCTACATATTTTGATAAAAGGAAGCATTTGAATTGGCGCGACATTTAAGTTATGACTATATCTGGAGGTGGGGCGATGATGAGGCGGTTGTGCGCGATAACCTCAGGAGATTCTTGAATAATAACAAAACAAAACCACTAAAAACTAGATTTTTGCAATAGTTACTGCTAAATACCAACCATGATCATAACATAACAGATTTATCTATACAGGTAATGCAACAAACAACTTCAGTTTCATGCCTCTTAGGCATGTTGCAGGAAAGCGGAAAAATAATTACAGTATAGATATTTCAATATGGAGCATCTGAACTTTATACTTACCCAATTTTTTTTTAAACTCATGTGCATTTAGTAGGTTCCAGAGAGGGCCATATCTAACCGACTATGGGGTAATTTGCGATGCTTTGATGTCTTTTTTTTCATGATGTTGACAATTAAAGCGAAAAAAAAAGAAAGAGATCCACTAAAACTATAAAGAATTGCGTGATCTACAGTAGCTTTTTACAGACAGAAACCAGATTAAAACCACATGATTTCTATTTTTCAGTGCCATCATGGCGCCCTCAACGGACAGCTTTGTCCCACAACAACTCTCATCACCACCCTTGGACGCCATCATAAGCCTCCGATCAACGGACCTTGATTGCCACCTACCTGGGCTCGTATCTGCATCCTTGGTATGTATAAATTTAATTGTGATTTTGTTAGTATTAAACTCAGTTTAAACCTGCAAGAAAAAACGTGCAAGTTAAATTACATTGCGGCGCTTAATTGACTATTTCAAACTCGTTTGCTTTACGGCCGTGCAATGTAATGCAATTTTCACGAGTTTATTGCAAACCTAAACAGGGCTTTCCCATTTTTTTTTTATAATTTAGGTGCAGTGTAGATGCTTGTGGCATTGACTTTTATGTACAGTCGCCATCATAGACGTTGGAGCATTCAAGGTGGTCAAAAATATCTGAAAACGACCGTAATGTCAAACGCGTACGTGCGTGTTCAGATTTTTTTGACCACTTTGACTGCTCTGATGTTTACGACTGTACTCTATTAGAAAAGGCCATTTCAATATATGGACAAATAAATTGACTTAGTAATTGGATTCCTGCATTAACATGAAAAGGCAAAACAAATAGATTTTTACGCATTTAATACAATATCCTGTGAGGGCAATGCAGTAAGTCTTAAAATTCTTGATATTTCTTTTCAATTCTAAAATACTGATAGAGGATTTGTTAAATGTTTCAGAGTATCAAACTCTCCAAGAATGAATACGAGCATTTGGGATTGGACGTTGGCTTCGGCCGACGGCCTGCTCACCACTGAAGAGTACTCTTTGCTGCTCGAAACCGACCTCCTTAACAACGATGGTATGTATGCTTGTTACTCGGAGCACCTGTCCCATTAGCTTGTAACTTGTATGTAAGAGTTGATTCCTAAACCTAATCCAGTTATCGATCAAGTAATTTGGTGTACAGTCAGCGTCAAATAGTTCGTGACACCCAAAGTGGCCAAATACTTCGCAACACGTCTTTGTAACAGTTGTAGAATAAGGTTGTGTTAAAAGCTTTTTGGCCAATTTGGGTGTCAACAACTATTTCAGAGTGACTGTACCAATACAAATTTGGACTAAAATGTCTGTATAATTACTAAACGTGTTGTTTATGTACCTCAGATGAATGATTTCTGAGTTTTGACTGGTCTCTTCTCTAATGGAAGAACCATTTCTACACTAAAATGATTTAGTAAATCTACATTGTATGTATGTGCCAAACGAAAGAAAAGTATGTAGTAAAACTGCAATCTTTATTCCTTTGTTCATAAGGAGCTGCCACCTTTTTAGGGTTCCATACTCAAAGGGTAAATCGGGACCCTATTACTAAGACTCCGCTGTCTGTCCGTCTGTCCGTCTATCACCAGGTGATAGTTAGATAGTTGAAATTTTCACAGATGATGTATTTCTGTTGCCGCTATAACAACAAATACTAAAAAACAGAATAAAATAAATATTTAAGGGGGCTCCCATACATCAAACGTGATTTTTTTGCCGTTTTATAGATAATGGTACGGAACCCTTCGTGCGCGCGTCCGACTCGCACTTGGCCGGTTTATTTAAATAGTTGAAACAAAGTTGTGTTTTGGCTAGGAACAAATCGTCATTACTTAGAAAAAAAGCTCGTATCTAAAATCGACGTGTAAACTAAAGTGAACCTTAAAGTTAACCATGTAAAGTTCACGCAGGAAGATTATCAATTTTGAGATGCAAGTTTTTTTTCAAGTAGTGACGAAATGTTAAGTTTACATAAACTTAGCAGACGTTCATGATTGGAGGCTTTGCGTTTCTATAACACGTTACTTTACGGGATTAATGGACAGTACAGTTCAGAGTTCTCAAGCCATATATTTGAACGCCTATAGGCGTAGTGTCATTCAAAGTGTTAAGTAAGATAAACAAGTAAAAGGACTAAGGTGACGAATGATAGGCATGAAATTAATATTTTAATGTTTTATTTCCGGGTTAAACCTTTTTTTATCGAAGCTGATTTAAAGAAATAAGCGAATGAACCTATTCATTCACAAGTAAAAGACGATGTAAAGGGCATTGAACTTGTGTCCAAATTTCAATTAGCTCGCATGTCCATGGGACAGGCGTGCCCAATACAGGAACAAGGATATAGCAGCTCTCGACCTTTATCACTAATTCTGATAACTGATAGTGTGGAGTATTAGAGATAAAAATTTTGTCGCTATTTTACCATCCGAAATATTCTAAGAACTATTTGATAATCCATATTTGACATAGAACTGCAATTTCCGGCCAGTTGCAAGATGGATCTCGAATCCGTTCCTGAGGTTCCCGTATAAAATTTACTTCACAGTATTTCCGTGAAAAACAAAGTATCTTTTTGCGAAACCTTGAATATCGGAGTGTTTCATTTACTTGTGTTGTGACGATTTAGCTATTTCTTGTCACATTTCACGATTCTATATCAACAGGAGACCCTGGAAATTTTGATATTTGATACCCATTTTTTAATACACTTTCATAAGGTCCTTTTGATCGCTTGTACTCAGAAACTCGATTTTTCGATGTTGCCAGAACCATAGCCGTAGTTTTTAATATTAATTTTAATTAGATTCCACCACGCGTTCCTACGAAGTGATTCAGTCATTTTCCTTTTGAGATTCAGAAAACTAAAAAGAATAATTTAATTTTATAGCTAGTGTATGTAATTTATTAAAGTCATGTTTTAATTAAGCTCGGTACCTGCAGTTTTACCGCAGTGAGAGCTTCTAATATACCGGCGCCAACCTTGTGAATTGTAGCATCACTAATTAGCATCGTGTTGGCAGCCGTCGTTATTTAAGTGCGATGTTTCAGAAAATAATAATCTTGCCAAAACGCTGTTTTTTTTAATGAATAAATAATGAAGGGCTATCTTGACAGTCAGCTATACAGGTTCTCCTTAAGTAACAATTAAGCCTCCAACAAAACTACGCATTCATTCTCAATGCTAAATGAATTATTTGCTGTGCATATATGTCAGGCTGGAAACAACAGGAAATTGATTATTGATTTTCCTTAATAATTATGTCAAATTGCACATGATAAAAGTGCACCGACGATGGAGTCATTCCAAGTATCCACCAGACATTAAAATTACCTTTATGTGAATCATTCATAAAACAACAGGAAATGTTAGTTGTAATAAATATCTTAAATGGTTAAACTACAAGAAACAGACTATTTTCACCCGACTGTCGAAGGAGGGTTATTATCGTATTACTCAATGCATTTGATACGCCTTTTATCTTGGGAGTATTGTACTTATCAGTCTGGGTTTTATTTGGGATGATGTAATTGACAAGCGTTATTACTTACTAGCTTCTGGCAGCGACTTCGTCCGCGTGGAATATTTACCCCACCCTCATCCTCGTGGAATAGTTACCCCACCCTCAGCCTCATCTTCGCTTTCCATTAGGCGTGATTGTGGTCAAACGTAAGCCTATATTGTATATAAAAACTATTTAACAAAAAAATTAAACCGCCGAAAAAACTGAAAAGCAAAAAATAATACCTTTTTTGTTTGACCTTAATCTAGGTACCAGTTTGAAGTCGGTGCCTCAGCACGAGCCAGGAGGAGTGGACCTATAATCTTCTACCTGATTGGCTTCTATCACTCCTCCTGGCTCGTGCTGAGGCACCGACTTCAAACTGGTACCTAGACTAAGGTCAAACTAAAAAGGTATTATTTTTTGCTTTTCAGTTTTTTCGGCGGTTTAATTTTTTTGTTAAAAAGTTTTTATTTTATACTTTTTTTCCCATCCTTGGGCTAAATTTTTTTTCCAAATTTATATGATACCAACTTCAAGGTATACTCTATCCAATAAAAAAGAATTATGAAAATCAGACTACTCTGTAAAAAGTTAGTCAATCATCCCATGTTTTCCTACCCTTAGGGTAGGAATATTATTTCCAAATTTACATGGGACCACCCTTGGGGTATACGCTTTTCAATAAAAAAAGAATCATCAAAATCCGACTAGGTACTCTGTAATAAGTTATGCGTGGTCATATAGTACAATCAGTAACTGAACAATCAATTATCCCCTGTTTTCCTACCCTTAGGGTAGGAATATTATTTCCAAATTTAAATGGGACCACCCTCGGGGTATACGCTTCCCAATAAAAAAAGAATCATCAAAATCGGACTACTCTGTAAAAAGTTATGCGTGATCATACATAAAAAAAAAAAACAAATATACACGTCGACTTGAGAACCTCCTCCTTTTGTTTTCGTCGGTTGAAAAATAAAACATCAAATTACACTAAATTAAAAATAGACAGGCAGGTTAGAAGTTAAAAAAACCGTTACAGGTATTATGTGCATTTATCGGAAATTTAAACTTCGAAGACCTTCCATTTATCCTCTCAGCCATCGGCATGACATCTAACATAATACCAAGTGGGTAATGCTATATTTTTAATTAATAAAACAAAAATTCAAGGACTAATTTGCGAACCTTTTTTTTTTCTTCGATTTGTCGTAAAAATTTGGATCTCTGACTATCACTGTTAAAAATTACAAGAATTATAAAAAACCGGCCAAGAGCGTGTCGGACACGCACAAGGTAGGGTTCCGTAGCCATTACAAAAAAATCAAGTAATATTTTTCTAAGGATTTCGTATGTGTACGGAATCATCCAAGTTTAGGTATACCTTAGGCTACTATTTACTCTTAAACTACAAATAATTTCCAAGCAATCTTAGCCGCTATAATTTTCCTAGTAAATTTGATATATTTACTACCATTCTGATTTTTTTCAAATTTTTCCACCTAACAGTTTAGATTTTAGAGGGGGGGGGACGCGCGATTTTAATGAAAATTTTCACTTTAAAGTTGAATATTTCGCAAACAGATCACTGAATAGAAAAATCATGTTAGCAACCCCGCAATGGCTTTAAAAGACCTATCCAACGATACCCCACACTATAGGATTAGTCGAGAAAAAAAATCACCCACCCTTTACATCTATGGGAGGTACCCTAAAAAAAAATATTTTTTTATTTTTTATTTTACCACTTTGTTGGCGTGACTGATATGTATATTCATGCCAAATTACAGCTTTCTAGTACTAACGATCTCTGAGCTTAGCCGCGGACAGACAGACAGACAGACAGACGGACAGACATGGCGAAACTATAAGGGTTCCTAGTTGACTACGGAACCCTAAAAAATAAGGAAGGATTTTGGCAAAAACATCATTCATAATTGGGGATGTCTATTTTTTTGCAATGTATAGTAAATCGAAAACCATTTCGAGATAAATGGTTTTTAACTCGTTTTCTGTAGTTATTTAATTTTAATATTATATAATGAATTTATTACATAACAAATAAGCAATGACCTTCATTTGACTTTGGTGTAAATTGCGTGACCGATCCAAGTCGTACTTTATTCTGTGTGGTTAGAATTCTTCACAAATTTACGCGTGGATTATAACTACGGAGTTTGATTTGGACCCACTGCCTGACATCTAGCACTTTGACAGCGCCAGTAAAGTGACACTAGTTACAGTGTACCACCAAAAGTACGAGTCCATCTATTGCACTTTTGGCCGAGACTAAACATTGTGCTTTTCACGACTAATGCGAGGAAATAACAATTAAACAATCGAAACACTGCGTTGCTCCCGCCGACGAATTTACTTTTTCTTTTGTGACATAATTACTTTTTTTAAACGAGCGAGGCCATTCTTAGTGGCCAGTACCCAAAACCATATAATTGAAAAATAAAAACTTCATCCTCGTCATGTCCGACCTGCGGCAGCAAGTCGGGCAAGACGCGCTTAAAAAGTTAATGCGTGGCGTTTTTTAATACTTAAAAAAAATAATGCATTTTGTGCATATTATGCGTTTAAGGAAAAAAAAAACACCTCATTAAAGTCATGAATGACGCATTCTCATTGGTCAATTTAATTTCACATACAGCAGACAATTACTTTTTAACCGACTTCAAAAAAAGGAGGAGGTTCTCAATTGGGGATGTCTATATTTTCGCAATGTATGAAAAATCGAAAACCATTTCGAGATAAATGCTTTTTAAATCGTTTTCTGTAGTTATTTAATTTTAATATTATGTAATGAATTTATTATATAACAAATAAGCAATGACATTTGACATTGGTGTAAATTGCGTGACCGGTTCAAGTCGTACTTTATTCTGTGTGGTTAGAATTCTTCACAATTTACGCGTGGATTATAACTACGGAGTTTGATTTGGACCCACTGCCTGACATCTAGCACTTTGACAGCGCCAGTAAAGTGACACTAGTTACAGTGTACCACCAAAAGTACGAGTCCATCTATTGCACTTTTGGCCGAGACTAAACATTGTGCTTTTCACGACTAATGCGAGGAAATAACAATTAAACAATCGAAACACTGCGTTGCTCCCGCCGACGAATTTACTTTTTCTTTTGTGACATAATTACTTTTTTTAAACGAGCGAGGCCATTCTTAGTGGCCAGTACCCAAAACCATATAATTGAAAAATAAAAACTTCATCCTCGTCATGTCCGACCTGCGGCAGCAAGTCGGGCAAGACGCGCTTAAAAAGTTAATGCGTGGCGTTTTTTAATACTTAAAAAAAATAATGCATTTTGTGCATATTATGCGTTTAAGGAAAAAAAAAACACCTCATTAAAGTCATGAATGACGCATTCTCATTGGTCAATTTAATTTCACATACAGCAGACAATTACTTTTTAACCGACTTCAAAAAAAGGAGGAGGTTCTCAATTGGGGATGTCTATATTTTCGCAATGTATGAAAAATCGAAAACCATTTCGAGATAAATGCTTTTTAAATCGTTTTCTGTAGTTATTTAATTTTAATATTATGTAATGAATTTATTATATAACAAATAAGCAATGACATTTGACATTGGTGTAAATTGCGTGACCGGTTCAAGTCGTACTTTATTCTGTGTGGTTAGAATTCTTCACAATTTACGCGTGGATTATAACTACGGAGTTTGATTTGGACCCACTGCCTGACATCTAGCACTTTGACAGCGCCAGTAAAGTGACACTAGTTACAGTGTACCACCACGCAAAAAATAATTAAAGGGGTTGCCTTATCGTACGCATTTAGATAGATTTAGAAATTTGGCAGTGTGGGAGCCCTCAATTACAATCTGACGTCATCAACCAAAATAGTTTCAATAATTAATTTTGAAAAAAGTAGTGAACTAAGTGACAAAATATTGAAATTAGTTTCTTATAATTGACTTTTCTATACAAAAAAAATATAAAAACCACTGGTAATTTTTTTTAGACATTCCCAATTATGCACAAATGGGAGCAAAAATGCACTTTTCACTAGTGCTTAATTAAATAGTTATGGACTATTCTATCGACATCCATTGTTGACGTTGGCTTTTCAGCTTTATACATTTTAAATTATTTGATATCTGGAAAATAAATGGGACTGCCTAGTACACATGTAATTCATACATAACCACTATGAATTATTTAAATTTGGCCCGATTACTATACAGTAGATTTAGAGTCAAAAATCCAATTGTGAAAAACGAAAGTCGAAAATGACCGCAAATCAATAGTAACGCTTCGTTGGTACAAGTAGCGTACGATCGTACGATAGGTTAGGTACCAACGAAACGTTACTATTGGTTTGCGGTCATTTTCGACTTTCGTTTTTTACAATTGGATTTTTGACTCTAGTCTAAATAGTAATTATAAATCGATTGTACAATCGATACTAAATCACCTCGTTTCGGGAAAACAACCACTAAAATTTCACGGTGTATAGAATTATATCTAGTATATATTGTCAAATCAAATATGTTGTTATACTAATTATTATTATACTAAACGGGACTTATCACGCAAACAATGTTTACCTCGATGTGCACCACATTGCAGCAGCCGTGAACCACGGCGAATGAAACGTCGAGGTACCTATATATTGTTTGCGCGATAAGTCTAATAATTATGAGTGAAAATCACGAAAGTTTAAAACAGTATAAAAACATAATTTTATGATACAAATTCTTTTGTTGACTATACTACTGTACAAGTACAAGTACCTACAGGACTACTGTTTCTCGTCCAAACTTTAAATCCGTAACAAAATTCTAAATAAATCCGATCACTAGATTTGACTTTAACAAATATACAAACAATTATTACAAGTTACATAAAAGTTTTAAAGCCTTGCAGGAATTAAAAATAACTTTTTTTAGTGGAGATCATAATAAGGGGGGATAAAACTTGCTATACACGTACGTATGCGACGTCTATACTATGTTTACATTTATTCAATTGCAATAAAAAGGAGGATACATTGTATACAAATCAGCATTTATTTTCTACAATAACTGGCTTTCTCTTCACGCTCTGTTGTTGTGTTGAGTTCTTGCATCCGATAAATTGCTGCGCATTTACGATGCAACTACGTAGTTCGTTGAAAAATTGGAACAATTATTGTTATCAGGTCCCAACTCAACCCAAGTAAGTACCCAATCCCAATTATCTCGAGATGCCGTATCACGTCCTCGGCGGACGTACACCAGTGAACTTTCCGTGCCTTCGATAAGACTAACCTCTGACCTCTGTGCTTTTTACGCTTGAAGTAAATTTGAAGACGTAGTAGACATTAGTTATCTATTTTATGAATTAATGGTGGCACATGGAGAAGAGTTTTATCAACACGTGGTGGATTATCTTAGTTATATTAGTTTGCGGTATACCCGCATATATACAGGAAACCGTTTCCTAGAATAGTTTTCTTGGTAAAGATGGTTTCTAAAGTATTTTTTGACTGCTATAAAAAGTTTACTAATGTTTCGGCGAAAAATTATTTCGCAAAATGTTTAATTTGGCAAATGTTTATTTTTTCTGAAACTGTTAACTTTCAGGATTGTTATAAAACAAACGAAACCTAACCTAACCTACATGATAGTCCTGAAATACATAATATCCTGAATAGTTTACAGTTTCAGAAAAAAATAAACAGTTGCCAAATTTAACATTTGCCAAATGAATCATTTCGCGAAATAATTTTCGCCGAACCGGCAGTACCCGCCCGGCTATAAAAAGCCTATGCTACGACAGCTTATGCGGGAAAGAAAATCAGAAAAGTGACCTATAATAGCCGCTAACCGGCGGAAAAGAGTGGGACCGTGAGCGTTTCAACCGCCGTGTTCCGTTTGTTACGAATATCGACTAATAGTACGTCCTTCAACTAAAAATCCTTGTGACCACTACCAACACGCGCGGTTTGATGTGTGGTTGCAGAATAAGTAGCACTTGGTTTTAGTTCATGGACATTATCCTTAGATTTTCGTAACACACGGGATACGGCGGTTGGAACACTTGGAACGCTTCACGGCCCCACCCATAATCGAACCATTTGATTTCTGACTTATCATAGAACATTCTAACTGTAAATTCCATTATAATTTTCCTTGTCGCCTGACATTGTGACATTTGCCGTGAGAAGGTTCCACTGTTTGTCACAATTCAGTTGGATTGATAATACCTGCGCCTACCGAACCCCCGGATATTCATCAGGATATAATTACTATACTAAACGGGACTTATCACGCTAATAATATTTACCTCGACGTTTCGGCCACATTGCAGCAGCCGTGGTCACGAGTTAACTGAAATGTAAGGTGTCAAGTTCGTTTAGCCGCTCGAGTCTTTCGAACTACCCGCACTTGATCCCGATTAGAATCAGCATCCGTATCTCGAACTACCCGCACTAGATCAAGATTTTTTAACGGCACCCCATCACACCGACACACAACACTCACAACATCCGACGATCTCTCCAAACATTCATCCCGACGCCAACATATGTTTATAACAGGATTACACGATGACGAAAACTTAGTCCATCCTCCCGGTTGAAATTTTTGTGCTTTTTAATTTCAACCGCTTCATGCTGGGTCCAATTGCATAACAAATTACAACTAATATTACAAGCGGAACTTTCGCTTCAGTTATGTTAACTAGAAAGCAAGCAATTGGGCCCTGGGGCCTGTTGCTTAGCAAGTACAACTTATATTACAAGCGGAACTCCCTTTCTAGTTAATATAACAAACGGAAGCGAGAGGTAGTTGTACGTGCATAACAAAGTACAACTTATATTACAAGCGGAACTCCTTTTCTAGTTAATATAACTGAAGCGAGAGTTCCGCTTGTAATATTAGTTGTACTTTGTTATGCAACAGGCCCCTGGTCGTCATTATAGTAATTATGAGTGAAAATCAAGAAAGTTTAAAACAGTTTATCAGGATATCTCCAAAAGTATGATAGTAGGTACTTAGCAATTTGAAATGAGGCTGAAATGGGGAGTCCTTAAAATCCGATTGCTTGCAAATTTCTCCTTAGCGTCCAAAGTCCGAGGTCGGCTCAATAGGAGCACCCTTTGGCATGCTAAGAAAATCACCCTTTGCTGAGCTGCCCGTCTGGCGGCTCGCCCTCTCTCCGGTAAGCTGTAAAAGCCGTCGAGACTAACAGCAACAGTCCGTCCGAAAAAAAACAAGCTCTTCGGTCAATTTTGAAATCTTATATTCCTTGCATTTTCCGTATAATTCCAGAGGGCGCTACAATCGCGCAAATAAAGAACTATATTCCAAACAAAATTCTGGCAATCTACCCACGTCATTATGTTTTTCTACTGAGGTCTGTTTGTTTTAATTAAAAAAATAAATAAATCTATCAAATTCACTGACATGATGTGGTTGTAAGTTGTAACTATAGGTAACGTCACGAGAGTTGAGGTCACGCACACAACAACATATCATGTAATGACAGCGGGATTTTGATATTTATTCGTACCGATAGCAAGTTCAACAGACTCAACAATGAATTACAAGATTGACTAAAAATTTCTCCAAACTTTTTCGTTAAGAATTATTTAGGAAAATACATCTAGTTCAAACAAAACAGAAAATAAAATATTTTGATCAATTTTATTTAAATCAGATAAGCATATTTTTCGCTAATTATAAAATACCGATTTTTTTGTTGCGAATATTTCTTAGCAGTTTCAAATTGTTTTATTTCAAAAATAGGTTAGAAAAAAGAAAAATTATAATATGCATAGTATTACGTAGGTATTTCATCATAAGATCTAACACACATTTTCATTCATTCACTATTTTTTTTGCAATCAGTACTTTATGTAGCTGTGTGTGTAATCATTCGCCTCAACTCTCGTGGCGTTACCTATACAATAACGAATCCGAGCGCTAGTTGTTATCTGCCTAGGTTATAAATTCGACCCCTCGCCGATAGGTGGCACTGTATTCAACGAAACTCATCCAAAAGTATCGTATCATGTATCTTCACATTAACCACATTTTTGGTACGTAAATTTTAGTTAACTATATTTTAATTTAACACACTCCCATGGCCAATTTATTTAATGTTCCTGTGGGTCATGATGGTACTGGTGCGAATACTCCAACCAGGGGGGGGGGCACACTTACATATTAAGTATATCACACTTTTCATGCGACTACAGCATTCTCTGGTGTTTTTTAAAGAACTAAATTAGCGGCCATCTTGGTTGACTTGTCAAACTTGTCAGTTGTCATTCATCGACCATGGCCATGGCGTACTAAATTGTACGGTCAAGGACTTTAATTGATAGGCCACTTGCCAATGTTCGTATTTTAGCCGTATAGTGCAAATCGGGTTTAGCCGCTTATACTTCGTATATGCTGATTTGAATTAGACGGCTAAAATACGAATAGTGGCAATTAGCCTATGAATTAAAATTACGCGTAATTATAGCTGTACATCACTACCAACATATACATATAGATAGGTATACATCTATAGATACGTCACATTAGTTCTTGACCAGCCGTAGGGCGGCAGCACCTTCCATACATGCATATTTGACCATAGAGTTGCCACTCTTGTTCATATAATATTACAATACTCTTTGACTCCAACTTAACTTTATTCTAAGTGGTAGTGTTTTACTGTGTCACTTGTCAGTCAGTGGACTGAGCGGCTGCGGCTTATAAACGTCTGTATTTATTAAATTTTGAATATAACTCCAGAGGCCGTATTGTCTAACGCTTCTGACGCTTGCCTTTGCTTTCGCCATCTCTTTCTGTCATCATCTTACACCGTTTGATAGAAAGAAATAGTGATTGCGAAGGCAAGCGTCAGAAGCGTTAGACAATAAGCCTGCTGAGGGTGCTACTGTAGCGTTTGTTAACAACTGCAATTGTTTGTTATCTATATTCTGGAAATCCACCCTTTGCATTGTTTTTCTACTGCGTTATTTTAAAATTGTTTTTTGTTAAAATTGTTTCAAACCAAATTATTAATGTTCACTAACATAATTGTAACAATAAAGAATCCGAGTGTTTATCTGTGTGCGTTTAGCCCACAATGTGGACGAAGTGGGAATGTGAACGAAATGGGAATATGGACGAAATGGGGATTGTTGACAAAATAGGAAGTAGATGGATTGGGAATTGATTGTGGACGAAATGGGATTGCTGACGAACTAGGAAGTTGACAAAATGGGAATGTGGACGAAGTGGGAATATGGATGAAATGGGAATATTGACGAAGTGGGATTGTGGACGAAGTAGGAATGTGAACGAAATGGGAATGTGGACGAAGTGAACCTAAACGTATGTGTGGGCTATAAACTCGGCCCTTCGCCGGTAGGTGGCACTATATTCAACCAGAATTTCGTTCAGAAGTATCATGTATATTTTAATGAATTTTTTAGTATTGTACCTAACTGTTTAACTGCATTTAATACAACAGTCTTACATTTCATGTTTCATGTTTTAGTGGGCCATTTGTTGGTGCATTCCTACATTCGCCTATAATCCTTTACCTTTACACCATCTCCTGCACTGCACCTTGTGACATTGTGTGGTTCACAAGTGGTCAGTTAAAGAGTATGGAGGTGTAAAGTTGTAAACTGATAAGTTTTAAGCAATCTAATTCGAGCTTTCTTTCTTTTTTCGTAGATATTGTACTTAACTATTCGCCTTCGTATAAAAATGTACTAAGTTGACTTCTTCTTCAGTATTAGTATTAGTTAGGAAATTTAGGAAAAGTGATTCAGTTTTTTGTCAGTTCCTCTGAATAAAACTATGCTTAAAATTGTCCTCCGATACCTTTGAGTTGACTCATCGTCCTAAAAGTGTTGTACTTGTTCAACCTTTGAGTTGACTCATCGTCCTAAAAGTGTTGTACTTGTTCAACCTTTGAGTTGACTCATCGTCCTAAAAGTGTTGTACTTATTCACCCGTCGTTTTTTCCCAACTGACTGCAAGCATATTTTACGAGTATTGTTAAACAAATTTACTTGTATCTTATGATACGTTTAGGTAAATAACAAAAGTGACAATGGAGTCAAACAATTGTAATCACTCATATTATCGCTAATTAGTGTGTGAATGTTTAGGAAACTTCCTCAGTTGATTTTTTAGCCGCATTTACTGAAGACATTATCTATTTTTCTTCTCTTTATGCTGATGGGGTACTGGGATTATGTTACGCCAGGATAATTTTCAAGTGATACCATAGTAAAAAAAATTATAATTAGAAATGTACCTATCTCAAAAGGGGGCCAGTTAGTGTTGAACTTGGTATTTCTCTTATCTAAACCTAATTATAAATTTGCTGTCACCGTCTAGCCTGATAAATAGCAATTTATCAAATTAATTACTGTTTAATTACTGAAGCAGCACCCCCCACGAATTCACCTCATGCACATGATAACGATAGGAATAAGGTCAGTAATAATACCAAGATGTTATCGTGCTATGCTTGTTACAGTACATTTCCATATTCTTATTACTTAAATAGACAAAACACTGTCCATTTCATTGGCTGTGCCACCAATCAGGAGTATTTAATTTTAGTTGGCATATGCCATTATGGTATTGTTTCGTATACCAGTGTTATTGTTTCAGGTATACTTGGCCCGATTGTTTTATTGGGTAATTTAGTTTTTTGACATTTTGAATAGTTGTAGTGAAACTTCCACATCTTATTTAAAATATGTAACTCTATATAAGTGAATAAAAATAAAATAATATTAATAATTCATATTTTAATAATAATAATTAATAGAATGTGGTAAAAAAATAGTGACACGATGTAGGTACAGATTGAAAATGAAATAGCAAAATAGGAAATTGCACAGTTTCGACTAACGACTTGTAAACTACAAATAGAAATAAGTAGTTATTGGGAACTGTGTAGGTAATTCGGCATTTACCTAATTTACTCACACCAATGAAAATTCATGCGTGCTTCTAGTTTATTTCACACCAAACTCACAGGAGGGTTGAAAGTATTCTGAATGACTTCGAGCAAAGGATGGCATGGCTGTGCTTGGAAGCTTTGTGTGCTCGACTTGGACTACCGTGTCCCCAGAAAAAAAATCCACTGTCATTCATTATGGAAAATTTATAGATGAGCTGCCTTATTGCCTATCATTTTCAATCTTCAATTCTTCATTTTCAATCAATTATCTTCGGATGATAAATGTTTACTTTATCATCCGAAGATATCATTAATAATGGAAGATAACAGATTCTGAAATGTTCTTAAATTTTGTAAATTTTACTCTTAACTTGCCGCGAAGTTTACTTACCGCTGGAGCCGTAGAAGATGCAATCTGTGACTTGATTATTAATATAACTGACTGAATTTTGCCTGTAACTTCGTTCATGCCTCAATTAAAACAAAATATTATAAGTTATAACTTAGTTCCTTATTAGTTATGTAGAATGCAGCTTTCTATCACTGAAAGAAAACAGGAAAGATCGTTCAAAAAGTTCACTCGTTAATTCTTCGTAAGGCCCAGAGTATTAAATTAAAGGCATGTACGTCTAAGTACGTGACAACTTTTTTTGATTGTTATTGAGTTTCAAATATGATAGTCAAAATTTGACGTGGGTCTTATATTAGGGTGTATGACTTTATTTTCAGAAACCAAATGTTTGAGGCTTTCCACAAATCCTTTACACAAATCTTCATTTGTCTATCACTTTGCCCTTGGATGTTAATACTGAAATGTATGCAGTGGCAAATATGTTTACAGAAAGTGGAGGCAATTTTTCTCTACCCATTTATCACACTAGTGAATTGAAAAACTTTGTGTCTTAAGCAGAATGCACGAAGAATTTCAATTTTTGCCAAAATACAAAGGATTAGAAGGTTTCATGGTACTTGCAAATTAATTTATTTAAAAGTAATTTCAAGTTGTAACATCCGATCAAACGAAAGCCAGTAACAAAATGTGATATTAGAACAAAAAGTCTTTGATTCTAAGGGCACGCTAAATATTAGTACCTACTAAAATCATTTTTATATAGGTAAACTAGCTGTTGCCCGCGACTCCGTCTGCGAAGAATTT
Source organism: Archips crataeganus (assembly GCA_947859365.1). Classification (NCBI taxonomy): domain Eukaryota; kingdom Metazoa; phylum Arthropoda; class Insecta; order Lepidoptera; family Tortricidae; genus Archips; species Archips crataeganus. The sequence continues at coordinate 11,217,670 of OX402058.1, forward strand.
GTTTATCGCTATCCCGCGAGAACTAAGTATTAAATTTTCCGGGATAATAGTATCCTATGTTAATCCAAAAGAAGTGATCCGACAGAGAACCAAAGTTATCGACATAGCCCACCGCGTAACATTAGCACGCTGTAGTGGCAATGGGCCGGCCATATAACCCGAAGAACCGATAACCGTTGGGGTAGACGAGTTCTTAAGTGGAGACCACGGATCGGCAAACGTAGCGTAGGGCGTCCTCAGTCTCGGTGGAGCGATGATCTTCGCAAGGCGGCTGGCAAGAGCCGATGAGAGTGGCCGAGGATCGTGCTCAGTGGCGTGCCATGGGAGAGGCCTATGTCCAGCAGTGGACGAACATAGGCTGATAATGATGATGATGATGTTAATCCAAACTATAAACTATCTGTGTTCCAAATTTCATCATAATCCGTCAAACAGTTGTGAAAGAGTAACAAACATCCACGGATCCAACCATCCATCCATACAAACTTTCACGTTTATAATGTTAGTGGGGTTAGTGATAGTAGGATGGGATGTATTACATGCATTTTGGGGTCTTCAAGATCAAGTAAGGGAAATAAACACTATGTATAAATTTTACCTGTATCTATTCTGCCGTACTATCGATGTTAGAGCGTGTCGGACACGCCCAGGATAGGGTTCCGCAGCCGTTACGACGTGTAGGTACTATGGTATTCAAAATATATGACAGGTCTGGCTGCTCTGCTATTTACTCTTAAACTACTAAATAATTCTCAAGCCAACTTAGCCTTAATAGTTTTCCTTGTTAATTTGATATATTTACTCGCATCATGAATTTTTTGCAAAATTTTCAAACAAACAGTTTAGGTTTTAAAATTTGCACTTTAAAGTTGAATATTTCGCAAACAAGTCGTCTTCACAATCCCGTAATGATTTTAAAAGACCTATCCAACGATACCCCACACTATAAGTTTAGACGAGTGAATTCTTACGAGGGTGGGTTGATAAGTTTCCGAAATGGCACAGAAATAATACAATATATATAAATACAATGTTTTATTTTTCAACGTAGGTACCTTCTAAGTCCATGCATTTAGCCCATCGTTTCTCCAAGGCCATTATCCCATTTCGAAAGAATGATTCATCAAGTCCCTCAAAATACCCATTTACAGCTTCTATGACTTCAGTGTTCGAGGAATATTTTTGTCCACTTAGCCACTTTTTAAGATTTGGGAACAGGTGGAAGTCGCAAGGGGCCAAATCTGGCGAATATGGGGGACACGTTCTTTACGGACGGACGGACGGACGGACAGACAGACAGACGGACAGACAGCCATGGCGAAACTATAAGGGTTCCGTTTTCGCCATTTTGGCTCCGAAACCCTAAAAATGGACTTACTGTTGATATCGTTTAGTCTGATTTTCCAAAGATCAAAATTCAGACTTACTGCTCATATCGATTCCAGGGCAGTATTGTATGTATAGTTCTTGATATGCAGAAAAGAAAGACCGACAGATAGACGGACAAGCATACAGAGTAGCGACTTTAATAGAAACCCTAAAAAACTTTTTAACAAAAAATTAAACCGCCGAAAAAACTGAAACGCAAAAAATAATATCTTTTTTGTTTGACCTTAATCTAGGTACCAGTTTGAAGTCGGTGCCTCAGCACTAGCCAGGAGGAGTGGACCTATAATCTTCTACCTGACTGGCTTCTATCACTCCTCCTGGCTCGTGCTGAGGCACCGACTTCAAACTGGTACCTAGATTAAGGTCAAACAAAAAAGGTATTATTTTTGCTTTTCAGTTTTTTCGGCGGTTTAATTTTTTGTTACAAAGTTTTTATTTTATACTTTTTTTCCATCATTGGGGTAATTTTTTTTCAAAATTTATAATTCCTACTTCAAGGTATACCCTATCTATCCAATAAAAAAGAATTAGGGATGTCTATTTTTTTGCAATGTATAGAAAATCGAAAACCATTTCGAGATAAATGCTTTTTAAATCGTTTCCTGTAGTTATTTAATTTTAATATTATGTAATTAATTTATTATATAACAAATAAGCAATGACCTTCATTTGACATTGGTGTAAATTGCGTGACCGGTTCAAGTCGTACTTTATTCTGTGTGGTTAGAATTCTTCACAATTTACGCGTGGATTATACTACGGAGTTTGATTTGGACCCGCTGTCTGACATCTAGCACTCTGTCAGTGCCAGTAAAGTGACACAGTGTATAGTGTACCACTACGCAAAAAATAATTAAAGGGGTTGCCTTATCGTACGCATTTAGATAGATTTAGAAATTTGACATTGTGGGAGCCCTCAATTATAATCTGACGTCATCAACTAAAGTAGTTTCAATAATTAATATTGAAAAAAGCAGAGAACTAAATGACAAAATATTGAAATTAGTTTCTTATAATTGACTTTTCTATACAAAAAAAATATAAAAACCACTGGTAATTTTTTTTACACATTCCCAATTATGAAAATCAGACTACTCTGTAAGATGTTACTCAATCATCCCCTGTTTTCCTACCCTTAGGGTAGGAATATTATTTCCAAATTGAAATGGGACCACTCTCGGGGTATACGCTTTCCAATAAAAAAAGAATCATCAAAAGACTACTCTGTAAAAAGTTATGCGTGACCATATATAAAAAAAAAAAAAAAACAAATATACACGTCGAATTGAGAACCTCCTCCTTTTGTTTTCGTCGGCTGAAAAGATGTCTTGAACTTGGGTATAAAAAAAACCGCTTCATAATTACTTTACAAAATTTACATTAGATACTAGGCTTATTAATGAGCATACATTACTTAGATACGTAGATACCAGATGGTTCGACTTAATCTGATTGTCAATTGCTCTTTAATAATAGTCTTTATGATGATAATAATAGCTCTTAAATTTTCCACGCTATCTACTGGCTGGTTACCATGCCGAAAACGTGGGTGTGTCTTGATAATCACTAGCTCAGTTAGTGACTGGATGTTATAACTGATAAGGGATCACGTCATTGGCTTACAAAAACATATTTGTTTTTCATTTATAACTGAGCATACAGGCTGGTGTTTTCGATTGGATAGCAATCTTCTCTTTTCCACTGTTTATCTTGTATCCAATGAAAATATGTTTTGAAGTTTAATTATAACATCTTGTTATTACATTAAAGGGTATACATAGACATTTATCCTCAAAACAACCTACAAAGTTTAATGTTTTTATGTATGTTGATTGAGTTTTAGACGTTAAAATAACAGTAGGTATGAAAGGCTAGCCTGAAAGAAAATTTATTTTCTTCAGATAAAGTATAATTGAAACTATTGTAAACTAGCAGCTCGCAAGTCTGTCTTTCTATACTTTAAAACTGTCTTAAAACCCCGATGGCCGCTTTAGCCTAGTTGGTAGTGACCCTGCCTACGAAGCAGTGTGGTATTGGTCCTGGGTTCGAATCCCGGTAAGGGCATTTATTTGTGTGATGAGCACGAATATTTGTTCCTGAGTTATGGATGTTTTCTATGTATTTAAGTATTAAGGCTTCATAATTTATTTACAACACAATACTTATATTATATACCTATGTACAACTATCCCAGACTAAAAAAAATATGTACAATAAGAAAAAAGAAAACAAAAATATAAAATAATGATAATTACAACTAAAACATATTCTGAAAGCTAGTCCCCTTAGGCAAGGTGCCGAAGATGCTGGCAGCGTTTCCTCTTTGAATAGCTAAGCTAATTCTTTGTCCGAGGAAGCTGCCAGCTCTTCGGTCCCCTGTGACGTCGATTAACCTCTTAGAAATTTCCTTAAAGAGCTTTAAAGCGCTAGGACCCCACGGACCAAGGGTCTCGACACCGAATGGGACAAAATCGTATTCGCAAGTATATTTAAGTATTTATTTATCTATATAAGTATGTTTATCGTCGTCTAGTACCCATAGTACAAGCTTTGCTTAGTTTGGGACTAGGTCGATTTGTGTAAGATTGTCCCCTAATATTTATTTATTTATTTTGATAAATCTCCAAACGCTGGATTGACCTTCACACAAAAAAATCATATCAATATGTAGAGGAGAACAAACAGCCGGACAGACATGCGAAAGCATTTTAACCCCTAGTTAAAACGAGTGAAAATGCAAAATCAATCGTTAGGATAAATAATTAAAAGGTGTGTTTTATCATATCCTCCTGCCGCCCAGTGTCCTATATGTAGGACAGAGATGGCGAACGAATGGCACGCGTACCAGTTGTGGCACGTGACGAAATAATTCGGGCACGCCACTAATCATGCATCCAAGGAATCACTAAGTTTAGTATCTTTGGTGTCACGTTAGGTATAGCCAGATTATTGTTGTTTTCATAAAAAAATGGCTTATTTACAAATAAAGATTCGCCATCCCTAATCTTGGATATGTTGTAATGTTGACATCGAACTCACTCAATAAGTGAAATAAAGTTTAAAGTTCATTGAAACAAAATTTGACGTGGGTGGCAGGAGGATAAAAGTTATAAAATTAAGTTAAACGACATACCTGTCAGAAATGTAAGATATCAAAAAAATAAAACTCAGGACTTTATAGTTTTGGGTAGAATAATATTAAGGCGCCCAAATTCTCAAGAGAAGATGTAGTCAGCAGATTTGTAAAACAGGCTAAGTTAAGATTATACTTCAGGTTTTATGAATCAACTAGCTTTTGCCCGCGACTGCGTCTGCGTGGAATTAGTAATTTGGGCAGCTTATTTTTTTTATCTAATTTGCTTTTTCATCAACGACGCATTGTTTTTTTTTTGCATTTTAGACGACCAGATGGCCTAGTGGTAAGAGAACCTGACTATGGAGCTTGAGGTCCCGGGTTCGATTCCCGTGTCGGGGCAGATATTTGTATGAAAAATACGAATGTTTGTTCTTGGGTCTTGGGTGTTTAATATGTATTTAAGTATGTATCTATCTATATAAGTATGTTTATCCGTTGCCTAGTGCCCATAACACAAGCTTTCCTAGCTTACTTTGGGACTGGGTCAATTGGTGTGAATTGTCCCGTGATATTTATTTATTTATTTTTTATTTATCAATTATGGCTCTCCTTAGTTCCTCGATATAAAAAAAATTACCCGCCCCCGCACCACATGAATAAATACGGAGCAGAATAAAATGTTCAAACAACGTCGCGCACGCATTACACTACTACACGCACAACATTATGTGTGCGTGCGTGACCTGCACAGACAGGACGGGGGGGGGGGGGCGTAAAAATAAAACATAAATAAATATTAGGGGACAATCTTACACAAATCGTCCTAGTCCCAAACTAAGCAAAGCTTGTACTATGGGTACTAGACGACGATAAACATACTTGTATAGATAAATAAATACTTAAATACACAGAAAACATCCATAACTCAGGAACAAATATTCGTGCTCATCACACAAATAAATGCCCTTACCGGGATTTGAACCCAGGACCTCTTGCTTCGTAGGCAGGGTCACTACCAACTAGGCTAAAGCGGTCGTCAAACAGCGTCAAACAGCGTGCACCGGCGCCCGCTCGGAGACAAACCGGTTTGAACTAGCTCCGTGAGTAGACAAAGTTCAGTTGGTGTGTCGCCAGCGACGACGCGACCGTTTAGCGTTTAGCTACATAGTTCGGGTGTTCGGTTGTTTTTAAAGATGCCTACCTGTTGTAGTGTTTGTAGATATACAGATATTAGATACTTAGGTACTTGTTTGAATAAAATAATTTGTTTTTTTTTTTTACCGAGCGACAACCCTATGATAATAGGTAAGAATTTCGAGCTCTGTTCGGAAGCTTTTATTCTACTCCCCGCAAAACAAAAGAAATAAGGTAAACAATCTTGACGAGTCTTTTTATTGAAAAACGCTTTTAAAAAATAGTGGCGATTACTTATGAAACCAAAAGAGTGTAAATTACCTTATTTCCTTTCAAATTGTTACATGTTAGCTATGAATTATTTTTAAAAAGTGTTTGTCAATAAAAAGACACGTCAAGATCGCTTACCTTCTTTCTAATACTAAAAAAAACGAAGTATAGAGTTGGTAGATTACGGGGCTTGACTCTGGCACGCGAGTGCAAAAGAAGTAAACTGACTTTAATTAGAGTAACTAAATAGCTCCACACGTCGATTTAGTGATAGTATTTTCTAAAAACGTCACATTATTACACCACGTAAGCGCGATAATCGCATTTCTTGAAACCTTTTGTCATGATGGTTTGCTTTTTTGATATCGAAACGCCATGTAATGGTGATATTGTAACACGGACACGGCCAACTCATACAGCTCACGTTTATCGATATTTCAATACTCTATGACACACTAAATTAAATAAATAATAAATTGGTTGTCTGGAAGAGATCGCTTTTTAGTGATAAGACCGCCTATTGTCTACCTAAATTTTATTTTTGTAATGTTCACTGTACTGCTTTTGGTGATCAATAAAGAATATTTGTATTGTATTTGTATTGTAAATTAAAAAGTTCTAAGAACAATTTCAGAATTCGAAGGTTATTAAAAGGTTATGTATTAACTCTGTTGCAAATTTTGTTCCCATCTCTCACATATTGAACTCTAGTAGGACCATACCTGAATTGTAAAAAACGAAAGAGCAATTTACAAAGTTAATTTTCAACAATAGACCAACAGTTTCGAAAATCTATAATTGTATATTTTAACTCTTATCATACCCTTTTATTCAATACAAGCGATTCAATAACCAAGCTACTTCTTTACAATACTTACGTATAAAAGCGATCAACTAATCAAGCTGATTAGAATATTCGAACTTTCAATTCTAATGTTTTTTTAGGGTTCCGTACCTCAAAAGGAAAAAACGGAACCCTTACAGGATCACTTTGTTGTCCGTCCGTCCGTCAGTCCATCCGTCCGTCTGTCAAGACCCTTTTTCTCAGGAACGCGTGGAGGTATCAAGCTGAAATTTATATCAAATACTCAGGTCTACTGTCCCTTAGAGCTGTGAAAAAATCAAACTTCTAAGCTAACGCAATCAAAGGATACAGCCGTTTATAGTTATGCCGCAAATTTCCGCAAATTTTCGAAACTCGCAAGGGAATCAAAACCTACAGGGTACTTACTTCCCGTGAACTCAGAATCTTGAAATTTGGTACGAAGCAACGTATTATAGCACAGATTTCCTCTCCTTTCCAGCACTATTTCACAAAACTTCTTTGATTTTTATTGTCTTGGTTATTTCATTTTTCGTTTTAGTCCGCGCAGGGTTGTGTACTTGGCAAGTGAGATATACTAATTATGTTCAAGAAATTTTGTTATTATTATTTGCTTTTACAATTTACAAATTATTTATTTACGCATGTGTACCTAGTCTTATGTATGTAGCTATTAGTGTGCAGTTTATTTATTTATTTATCTATCTAAACAGCGAGCCGGGTGTCACCAACGGTACTGGCTGAAAATCAGCGCTGGGGTGCTTTAAACGCCTCAGCATTATGCTGAGCCAGTGTCCGATTTGCAACCGCAATGACACATTCTATCTTTAGCTTTAGTATTGCCTTTTTGTTTTGTGAAATATTGTGTCTTGTGATGTTGTAAATAAATGTATTTTCTTTCTTTCTTTCTTTCTTTATAAAGGAAAAATTGCGAAAAGCATAAATTTTTAACGCAATCAAAAGATAAAACCTTGTATGCCGCAAATTTCCGCAAATTGTCGACACTCGCAAGGGAATCAAAACCTACAGGGTATTTCCCGTGAACTCAGAATCTTGAAATTTGGTACGAAGCAAGGTCTTATAGCACAGATAAAAGGAAAAATTGCGAAAAGCATAAATTGTTTTGTCTGTCTGTCTATATCAGTAACCAATCTACAATGATCCCACACTGCGCACATTTTGCTTAGGAGCAGGGGTCTGATAAGACTGGATGTTCATAGATACATACAAATTTGTACGGAACCCTCGGTGCGCGAGTCCGACTCTCACTTGGTCGGTTTTTTTATACAATATAGGATTGCGTTTGACCACAATCACGCCTGATGGAAAGCGAAGATGAGGCCTACGATGGAGCACGCTTGCCTAGTAAATGCTCATTCACCCTAGACTTGAAAACGGCCAAATTGTAGTGTTCAGGGAACACAGTCGCAGGCAAGGAATTCCACTCTTTAGCTGTACGGTAGATGAAGGAAGAGCGAAAACGTTTTGTGCGGATTTTGGGAATACTGACAACTTAAGGGTGGAGACGCCGCCTACTTCTGTTCGGTGGTGGTGGTTCTGGTGGTGAATTGAGATGAAATTAGTAAGGAATTACGTCCATATTTACTTAATCAGTATACAACGGATTTATCAATACTTTTATCTACTTAATACTATCTGGCGTCTGTATCTCCGAACAAGTAAACGAGTAAGTAAAGTAAAGTAAAGTGATAATAAAAAGCCTTACAATATTTTTCCACCCTTATTAACAATGTGCTGCTTGGGCGTATCGGTATCCGTATAAATAGAATCATAAATCTGAAGATGTTTAAATAATAAAAAATATTGTTGTGACAGTATCACAGAAGATTTGAAGTATCACCATATCTGGGCGTTGCTTTGACGTAATATCGTGCGGGAGATATCGTTCATATATATACTGTCGTCTTCTGAGTCCCGTTGTATTTTGTCCATTACTTATCTAAGCTTGTTACGATTACCTTGAAGCTCGTCAGATATATTCAGCAAACGGTCTATTTAATTATTTAAATAAAATAAGCGGTGTACCAGTATTATTTTAATTAATCGTCTACCTCGAGTATTTTTGTGCAAAATGTGTTGTTACCAAAATAATGGAATTTGTGATCTGTGTAGAAACTTCCAGTTGAATCTTCTACAAAGTAAGAAAATAGTTTTTAAGGTCTTCAGTGTAAATCTTAATAGGTTTAAAAAATACCCAATAGACCTTTCATATTTTGATGGTTAATAAACATCCCCGACACTTTGTATGGAGGTGTATATTGAAATTAAAACAATCTTATCTTCCTTTTTTTTATCTAAATAACATATTATAAAATTTATATTAAACTAGCGACTCGCCCCAGCTTCGCACGGGTGCAGTTATGCATGTATTACACATCCTCTATCTATTAAAAAAAACCGCATCAAAATCCGTTGCGTAGTTTTAAAGATCTAAGCATACATAGGGACAGACAGCGGGAAGCGACTTTGTTTTATATTATGTAGTGATATCAAAAAGTATTACGTCACTTTTACCACTGGTTTATGGTCGACCAAGGGCTTTACCATTTTCATGCGCTTAATTGGCTCGGTAACTAATCTTAATACTAGTGGAATATTAGCTGTATGAGTGTTGTTAAATAAATAAATTATAGTTACTGCATCAGAAAAAAAAACAATAAGGCTGATTGCCATATCGACTTGTAACTGAAATTAGACTTTGATGTTTTAAACTCTACGAATGATAATGATAACGAACCTTAGGATGGTAAAATAATTTCTTGGTCGACTATACTCGTACGTTAATAATTTTCGTAAAAAAGATCCTCGCTCATAAATCTTATTGTTTTTGTCAACAGATATTCTTAAGACTTTCCCTAATGCTGCAACAAAGATCGAATCTGGCGAATTCCACCTACAAGATGATGTGTCAAGCTTGTACCCGCCTTCACCACCAGAGGCCAAGCCCAGCCGCGCTGAGCTGGCGAACGATCTCCTTCAGCAGCTAGAAAACCAGTGCAAACAAGGTATATCCCTCAAACTAATTTACTTAAGCCTTTAGAAACACAGCATATTAATAACCTGCATTCAATATTATTTAATATCGTTCTGCCGTTCAATTAAAAAGGAACCTTAAAATGTGATTTTAAGTGTGCTGCCGGACTTGAGTTTGGGTTATTAATACGGCCGTAATTATCAGATATTAAATCTAAAATAATTATATCATGTGCTCAAGTTGAATCGGACAGAGGTGTGATGTGGAGCTGTTTATATACATATTTTGTTCTGATAAAAGCGAGGGAGTGACCCGCAAACGGGAAAATAACAAGCATGGCGCGATGCAACGAACTACTTAATCGAAATGTGCTTTTTATTGTAATATTACATACTGAAATTGATTGGCTACCCAGTTTTCAGTTTTTAGGGTTCCGTAGTCAACCAGGAACTCTTATAGTTTCGCCATGTCTGTCCGTCTGTCTGTTTGTCTTTCTGTCTGTCCGCGGCTAAGCTCAGAGACTGTTAGTACTAGAAAGCTGTAATTTGGAATCAATATATATATCAGTCACGCCGACAAAGTGATTGAATAAAAAAAAGTAAAAAAAAAATTTTCTAGTGTACCTCCCGTAGACGTAAAGTGGGGATGATTTTTTTCTCGGCTAACCCTATAGTGTGGGGTATCGTTGGATAGGTCTTTTAAAATCATTGCGGGGTTGCTAACATGATTTTTCTATTCAGTGATCTGTTTGCGAAATATTCAACTTTAAAGTGAAAATTTTCATTAAAATCGGCCCCCCCCCCTCTAAAATCTAAACTGTTGGGTGGAAAAATTTGAAAAAATTCAGAAGGGTAGTAAATATAACAAATTTAGCGGCTAAGATTGCTTGGAAATTATTTGTAGTTTAAGAGTAAATAGTAGCCTAAGGTATAAAACATACCTAAATTTGGATGATTCCGTACACATACGAAATCCTTAGAAAAATATTACTTGATTGATGATTACCTTGGGCGTGTCCGACACGCTCTTGGCCGGTTTTTTTTTCATTATAATAATAATGCAGCTTATTGTACCACTTATGGGCTATGACCGCCTCTTTACTTTGGCGGTATTGTCTTGTCTCGTCTTGTCTTATTCGTTTTTCGTTCAATTCTTCTTTCGTCTCATTGTGTATTCGTCACTTGTTCTTTATTTGTCTTATTCGGAATCCGTCACGATCTTCTTTGGTCTAAATCTGTGAATGTCTCTTTCTTATTAAGTCTTATGTATTCGCCACGGTCTTCTTTGGTATTTTTCGTTGTTTGTCTCTTTTGTATTGACACACCATTTATGAAAAAAATTGTAATGAAAATTAATGAAATATAATAAATCTAGTGAGTAACTTACAAATCAATTTTGATTAATAAAAAATAGGCTCAGTTTAGACTGAGCAATGTTTTATTGCCTCAATATTATTATACGGAAAGTGCAAGAAAGTTGTATAATGTAAATGGGCCTTTAGAGTGGTCAAGGAATTTCTTGGTCGACTATATAAATTCAAATTTTTTCAAGAAACAAATTGCGCTCCCAAAATCAGGTCAACCAGAGACGAAGGATCATGGTGACTTGCTTGAAATCAAAAATAATCCTTTATCTTATCTGGAAATTGGATTTTATACGGAAAAAGTAAACATGTTTACTTTACGATTGTATTATTTAAGCTCTCCATTCTAGCCAGGAACAGTCTGAACTCGTTTGAAAGTCTTTCGAAGTGGCCAAAATAGTCGAATTCGTAAGTGAAATTATTGATACGACTTATTATGTTCACGATTCTGATACCATGTAATTGCATAGTCATTGCAGCGGTCATTACGTCATTGTTTGTTAACCTATCGCAAATTCAGACAAAGTACACTTTAGGGGCCGGTCTCTGCTGCACACGTCATTTACCTAGGTGACAAGGCAGCTGTTTATCTCATAATTGTGACAAAACCTTATCTCTATTCAAACAGTTTAAAACTAATCAGATCCAGTTTTTATTCCAGTGAAGCTTGTTTGTTATACTATGTATTTTGATTACACCTTTACCACGGACTTGACACACCCTCGTCGGCTGACTAGCATGTTGTCTGCATCATTTAAAAGCATGATTTTGCTTATTATTTGTAATGCTAACTGATAACTTGTACATAAAACTAATAATAAAAGTTTACTTTAGTAGTTTACCAAGTCGGTGTTTGTAATCGTTCGTTGATTGGATAGTTGAGTATTTCTTTTTATTTATTTATTTAATCATTGTAAAGTCATGTAGCACCAGGATGTTATAAAATATATACAAGTCAGAACATGACGCCTTTTAAGGGCACACACAATATAAACTTAAAACTAAACAATATTTTTACACTATCGAAGAATGAATAATAAATAAAATATCTTATAGTTTTACATAAATTTAATTACGTTATAAACTGTCAATATTAAGAAAGTCCTTAACCTATCATTTATCTTATCAATCAACTAGCCTTCCGTCCGCAGCTTCGCCCGCGATAAATTAATTTTCCCGTAGGAAAAGGTATTTTCCCGCGGTAAAAAGTAGTCTATGTTACTCAGTGATAATGTAGCTTTCTAACGGCAAAAGAATTTTTGAAATCGGTCCAGTAGTTTCGCAGCCTATTCAATGCAAACAAACAAACAAACAAATGAAATCTTTCCTCTTTATAATATTAGTCAATTAATAATTTCTCCAATTTGTTTTTAAATAATGTGTTTCGGGATACCGATTTTATTGTATTGGGGATTTTATTATTGAAATACATTTATAATGGGGGCTTTTTTACACATCTCTAGATTAGTTTTAGGTAAATTTATTTCTATAGCTGCGCTAATTGGAATAAATGTGGATTTTCAAGAACAAAAAGAGCGGCTTGTAATATATAGATAGGTACAAGGCAGGGTTAGTAGTTTACGATGAACGAAATGTGGGCGACAACTGTTTGAGATATGCACATTTGCTAAAATACGAACACATTTCTTGTCCGGCGTCGTTCGGTGCTGTCACCCCATAGCACCACGGCGTAGCGGAGCCATGCATAGGCATATGCGTAGTACGCAGATAATGCACATTGTATATCTGAATTAATTTTTAAACGCATATAAGAATATACACATTTTTTTTTAATGTTTTGGACGTGTGCTTTTCAATTTACGGCCAAGGGCCTGTTGCATAACAAAGTAAAATTAATATTACAAGCGGAACTCTCGCTTCAGTTATATTAACTCCCTAGTTCCGCTTGTAATAAAAGTTGTGTTTTGTTATGCAACAGGCCCCAAGTCTATTGTTATACTTAATAAATTGAATTCTTGAACTTCTTCTATCTTACATGAATTTATTTCTAAATTTAATTATCGAGGTTTTTGTTTCGTATAGGTTTTGTATAGGTCTTTTCCGTTTTACATATCAATATAGCTAGACTTAAAACCGTTTAAAAACTGAACATTACTTACATACTTTTAATTAAATTAATGAACTTTTGCGAGGCACTTTATGACTTCATTAAGAAACGCCACAACACAAACTAGGGTTCCAATTTTTGTTTATTCGCGATTTACAGTGGAATTGTTCGAATAATACAATTCCTTGTCCATGCCGAGTGATTTTCCCGTTCATTGTTATCTTTTGTACACATTTACGTCACGTCCCAAGGGTCATTGGGTTGACTGTCGACATGGATAGAATATAAAAATATGTCGTATTTACACCCCGTATTTCAGTGATTTTTGTCACTTATTTCCACGGTATTTTTGAATATATCTAATTATTTATTATGTTAAAATTAATTCTAACGCAACAAAGTTAATTTTTAATAGCTCCGTACCTCGAAAGGAACATAAACTGCAGTTTTTTTATAACAGTACCTCTACCATGAGTTTACACTAGTTCACAGTGACCGTACTCGCTAGCGACGGCGTAAATTATTTGTATGGAGAATTGTACTTCCGTAAGTGACCGCTAGAGGCGCTGTACAATTTTCCATACAAATAATTTACGTCGTCGCTAGCGAGTACGGTCACGTAAACTAGTGTAAACTCATGGTAGTGGTACAGAGGAAAAATATTTCTTGAAAATGATTGACTGAATTTCTTGAGTTTTGGGACTGTACATTTTGCGGAAAGTATACTTATAAAGAAAGTTAACTTTTTGGGAAAGTGGTTTCGACGAGCTTAAGCCAGAATGTCATGTAACATCTAATATATAAAACATACAGCTTGACCGATTTTTACAAGCTTTTATTTAGCTCACCCCGTTTGTTTTATTATTTATTATTCTTGGGTCAAATCTTAGAAGTCGAATTTGACCCACTCCCAGTGGTTGGATTCATCTGAAATTTGGTATACTTATGTAGGTTGGATGACAATGCAAGTACAGTCAACAAAAAGTGCAGTCAGCTAAAAAGCTTGCTTTAAAAATGAAATTTTTAACAAAACTTATTATGTAGCTTTTTTCTCTACATTCGGTAAGTCAAAGTCAAAGTCAAAGTCAAAATTCTTTATTCAATTTAGGCATCAATGGTTAGTGGCAGGTCTGAGAATAGGTCGTAGGCTATTTTTTACAACCCTAGGTGATATATGCCAAAATAACGTTTGCGGGATCAGCTAGTCTAAATATATAAAAATCTCGAGTCACGGTGTTTGTTATCGAACTCCTTTGAAACGGTTTGACCGATTTTTATGAAACTTTTTCTCCATATTCGGTAGGTCTGAGAATAGGTCGCAGGCTATTTTTTTTACCTACCCCTATTCTTCGCGGACGGAGTCGCGGGCAACAGTTGGTCTTCTAATATATAAAAATCTCGTGTCACGGTGTTTGTTATCGAACAATATGCTAAAACAGTTTGCCGGGTCAGCTAGTATTGTTATAGGTATCGTAAAAAGTAAACAATAAATTGGAACAAACGCCTGTCTAAAAAGTACGAGCAACTAAATGCGTTCAAGTGGTTTAGGGAATTTTGATTTTAGTGGCACATTTAAGTCGGCTACAAATATATGGTAGTATAGTATAGTGGTATGGTGACTATAATAGAAGGAAAGGTAGAAGGGAAAAGGAAAAGGGGAAGACCAAGAAGGAAATATATGGAGAAAATAAAAGAAAAAAATAATTGTTTCATTATACATATAAAGAAGTGAAGGAAAGAGCGGAATGTAGAATAAGCTGGAAATTACTCCACCGTCAAGAGCCTAATATATGATGATGACAAATATGGTCCTCGAAACATTATGGCATAAAGTATCATTGCCACTTCAAAGAATCATGCCAAATGAAAATACCTCACATGTTATGAGTATTAAGGAAAATTAATATTTCTGGAATATCAAACTATGGCAAATTGAATTCGGGCTTATAAAATTACTAGCTGTTGCATGCGACTCCGTCAGCGCTGAATATAGCTATCTCGCGGAAACTACTCAATTTAACTGGATAAAAACAATCTAATGTCCTAAACAAATTTGGCGAGAATAAAAGGCCTCACGAAATCAGTAGGTAATTAAAGTAACATTAAATTAAGTAAAGTAAGTAAATTTTTATTAACCATATGAGAACAATACATACAAAAAGAAATACCAATGACTCCACACTATTCGAATGTCAGTAATTTTGTGCAAAGTGGGTGTAAAAATACAATACAATGAAACACACTCTTTATTGAACACCATATAGTAATCAATACAGAAAAAAGATATATAGCAAACAATTACGAGGTAACCAATAGACGGCCCTATCGCTTCAGAACGACCTCTTCCAGACAACCTTTTACAACAGAAATAAGTAAGAGACAGACTTCAGCTGGTAGTGAAGATTTCAGCAAATAAAATCATAACAAAATACACAAACTCAGCATAGTTATATTAAACATGTACAACAAATATAGATAAACAGATACCTCACAAGAATAAGAATAGACGTAAAAGTTAGAGTTTGAAAGAGGAACGTTAAGGAGAAAGTTCTGAGGGCATCGAATAGAGGTATCATAGCTTAATCGCTCTTTGAGGTAGAAAGTAGTTCCAAGATAATACCATAGAGAATGAGGAGAATTCAAGAAATAGTTTTTCAAAGAACAACTGAATACCACGTTTCACGTTCCACGGAACACTAAATGTGCGAGTCCGACTCGCAATTGGCCGATTTTTTTAAATATAGCTTTATCACGAACTTAAAATAAAATCGAAATAAAACTAGGACTGTTATCCATCATATTTTACAACTAGCTTTTGCCCGCGGCTTCGCTCGCGTGTACCATGAGTATTCCAAAGAAACAAGATATCAAGCAAGCAAGCATACAGGCAAGCAAGCAAGCATAAATCAACGCAAAATCCTGTTTTTTCCCGTTCCCGTGAGAATTTAGGGAAATGCTTTCTGAATACTGCCCTACACTCCCCAAGGAACCCACTTGCCAAATTTCAGCTTTCTATGACCAGTAAAACGAAAAATCCCGTTTTTCCCGTTCCCGTGGGAATTTTGGAAAGTCCTCTCTCAATGCTCCTCTACACTCCCCAAACAACCTACATACATGCCGAATACAACCAGTAAAATGAAAAATCCTGTTTTTTCCCGTTCCTGTGGGAATTTTGGAAAGTCATCTCTTAATCCTCCTCTACACTCCCCAAGCAACCTACATGCCGAATTTCAGCTTTCTACGACCAGTGAAACGAAAAATCCCGTTTTTTCCTTATCCCGTGGGAATTTCCGAAAATCCTTAAAACTGTTTTTTACTATTATAATTACCTACTTCTATGCCAAATTTGAAGAATCTAGTAATTATAGTTCATAGGATCCCGTTGAACTGAATATATAAGTCCCGTTTTTTCCTTATCCCGTGGGAATTTTGAAAAATCCTGAAATTATTGTTTTAACTAAATGCAATACTACTTGTGTATCAAATTTGAAGAGTCTAGTTATTATAGTTACTGAGATAGGGTCACTCGGAATCGAATATATAAATCCCGATTTTTCCCGTTCCCGTGGGAACTCCCAAAAATCCTTCCTTAGTGGATGCCTACATTGTATAAGGTATCTATGTGCAAAATTTCAAGTCTCTAGTGGTTTGGGCTGTGCGTTGATACTTATATCAACAGTCATTTAGTTTATTTAGGTAGTTAGACATTTCAACTCCATCGCATCCCATCCAGGGAGATGGTATTTTACGTCCGCCACGTCGGATTTTAAAACCGTTGTTGTTTTCATAACCAGCAACCCGATAAACCATAGAAACAACACTTATGTTGATTTTCAGACTTTGTTACCCCTTTCCCCCCTTTTAAGGGTTGAATTCTCAAAAAACCTGAAACACGTGTTTACTCATTTATTATTAGGAGTACTTCTGTGAAGTTTCGAATAAAATAGTCGAACTAATCTTGTTTCCCCATACAAACTTTGGACCCCCGTTTCACCCCCTTAGGGACTGAATTTTGAAAAATCCTTTCTTAGTGCACCCCTAGACCTTATAAGGAATCTACATGCCAAATTTGGAATTTCTAGGCCCAGTGGTTTGGGCTGTGCGTTAATATGTCAGTCAGTCAGTCAGTTTCTTCTTTTATATATTAAGATAAAAATAATACTTAAAATAAATTGTTTCCAAATGAAGTGTCATATTATTATTAAGCATAGCATAATCAAAAGATTTTTACTGGCGTCGTATTGATTGCAGAGTTCGCTCTACATTGTTCAGAGACTCCTTTAAATGCAACATCTCGATCGAACGGAAAACTATGTTCTTTTGTTGTTTCTTTAGAGATGGTTTATAGCGTGTTGATAATATTTGTAAAACTAATTTGGTAGTGTTGAGCGAGCATGGGCATGTGTGTCGTTGTGGCTAGGATGCAGTGCACTGCAAGCTATGGCATGGCATGGGTGGTGGGGAAATGTGGTCGGCCCCGCTAGCGGCTCGACGGCGCGCGCGCAGTAATATCGTGTGCCGCGTTGCGCCTGCTGGTGGCGCCGTTCGTTCTCTCACCCGTGACAATAAATTCGATTGGAGCAATACATTACGGGCGCTCGCGCTCGGCTCGAGACTTATGTCTGCCGCCGTCCATGCGCAGCCTGGACGCCGTGAGAATGAAGTGCCACTATCGCTGCATTTTTAACAAGGAGATAGTTTTCAACTCACAGAAACTCGTCAAAAGACGTTAGATCCCGGCATCCCCGTGAATCATTTACGACGACCATCGCCCGTTTAACGAGGATCCCGGTTTAGGATACCACTGCCTTATAATCGTATTACCATTAGAACTGTATTGTTAAAGACAATTTTGTTGTGGTTTCGTAACATAGTTTGGTTGTGGAGCGATATTTGAATAAGAAATCGACATCGTGATGGCTCTCGCAGACTTGTATGCTGGTACGTGGTAATGCGATGTTTGTTTCAGTGGCGCGCTGATAGCGGGCATTGTTTGTTTTGGTTTATTGAAAGGCACTCTGGCGTAAAGGCTCAAGGTCTGAATGCTCCGGATCTTATTGCGCTCTTCAAGCATGTTTTGCTCGGGAAAATTTAATTGACCGTTAATTTGTTACTTCTTGTAAATAACTTTTATAGTTCTTTGAGTACTTTATCGATTAAGGTCAATGACGTTTATATCTAAGGCACTTGAACCTTGTTAAAGTAAAAAATAAGAAACGTAGACTGCGAAATAATGAACATCTTCACCTGCAGGAAGCATAACTATTTAGATAAACTATATCGAATTTAGTAGCCCGTTGCTTGTATTTTGTAAGGGTTGCTTATACATAATTTGTTATATAAAAACTGTGTGTGCAACAAGTCTGTTATGTATCGGATATGGAATTTCACGTGGCGGGCCGCCATTGCGCGCGCTGGCCGCCGGCGGTGGCCCGAGCGGCGAGCGGCCGCGTGTCACCGCGTCCCTTTACTGTCCTTGTTTGTTGTTTTGATTTGATTTGTATCAAAGTATCAAACGTTAACGCTCGGCCGGGCGTGCGGGCGGGCGAGCTCTCTACACTTACACCGTGGAAACTGATAACCAGTTCGCGCACAAGGCGACCTCGCTCGCTGCTCGCCCAATAATTAAACAGAATTATTGACCACTTGTTTCCATTTCTATATTGATAAGTACCAAGAAGTACTCTGTACCTTTCATATAATTGGCTTAAGGACAAATGAAGCATGATCAAACATTTTAAATTCGTTCTCTACCTTGGGACGATCAAGTTTAATGTTGGTCAACGTTTTATAAACAGCGAGCAGACTCATTTAAATTCTGATGAGAAATCGCGACAAATTAGGTAGAAGTTTCGAGAAAAGATATATGACGCGCGTGATTTTTATACGTACATATATCTAAAATAATTATCCTACGCCTCTACCAGTCAAATCACATTCCTGATTAACACGAAGTCATTGACACTAGCGCGTTCGGCTGGTTCAGTTAGAATAGATCAGATATGTATAAACTCAGTATAGTTCTGACGAAATTCAACCAGAACTATCAACGCCTTATCGAAGGCGCGGTGGCACCGAACTCCGCGAGAGAAAGGTTATCTCGTCCAACTCGGACCATTCCAAAAGATTGTTGACCAAGCTGCTCTGATTTTGTCACAACTTAAGTTAATGTTATGCACTTTATAGGATTACTTTTGATGAATGGTCATACATAACTCATAACCTCTATTTTCTCAAATAATATTTAAAGTAAAAATTTAAGATAATATTAGATTGTAGTATCCGGGCGACCGAGTTTCGCTCAGTCTAAAACTATGCCATGCGTTTTTCCAGAGATAAGAGATTATTCACCCCCCGAAACCCTCACATAGCAAATTTCATCAAAATCGTTAGTACAGTTTCCAATATCCCCGAAATCTAATAAAAATCTCGTGTCACGGTGTTTGTTATCGAACTCCTCCGAAACGGCTTGACCGGTTTTTATTAAACTTTTTTCTCCATACTCGGTAGGTCTGAGAATAGGTCGTAGGCTATTTCTTACCTATTCTTCGCGGACGGAGTCGCGGGCAACAGCTAGTAAATATATAAGAATTGCTCGTTTCAATTCAAGGTATGAGACAGAGCAAACCCTCCCGTCACGTCTGAAATTGCACAATATGTTTAACTGAAAAAAAAAAGTAAATAATTGTTGCATTATTGCTGAAACCTGAATCCTTTTATACGGAATCCTGTCTCGAATCAAAATATCACTCTGTAGAAAATCTGTAGTGCTCTCGACTCATAACTTTGATACTTATGTAAAAAGGAGAAAGCTTGTCGAATACTACCTAAACTCCAAAGCAGCCCCGCAGTAATCAGACTCACAATCTTACCAATCGGACTCAATTGACTGTAGAATGCGCTTGACTGTCAATTATGATATTCTGATACGTTTCTGACCCATACAAATTTATTAATGGGAATTTGTGTAACGTACTATACTTTGTTGTGTACGTATACATTACGTACAGTCGCCAATACTCTTTAACTGACCACTCTTAAGTACTCTTAACCCATTATCATAACTTAGCAAGCTATATGAATAGTCAGTTAGAGTGGTGGTTGGTCGTATCTAAACGCGCTAAATGTAGTTCAATATGATCCCTTGATGATTTTAAAAGCGTAATGAAATATAAACAATAGATCTGTCATAAAACGGGTATCCTTTTGCAATGCTGCGCTTAAACGTCTGTAATAAGCGCCTTAGTGACCGTATCGTTGTTTCATCGTATGACTTACTCTCAAGAAACAAATTGTTAGTTATTTATGGATAACTTTCCGATCCCGTCTTGTTATTACAAGAGTCTGATACTAACTTAAAAATATATTTTTAATATGATTACAATCCCATAAGTAAATGGAAAGTTTTTTTTTCGTTAACTTTATTTATACTTCCTTATGTTTTGTACTCAACAGATTGAAAACTTCAACTTCCTATTTGTGATACAGTTAATTACCATTATCAATTATGGCTCCTGGGCGTACCTACCTTATAAACTAAAACTGCTCTTTTGGTTATAACGAGTATATTTATACTGCATTTTTTTTTGCTTTTTTGCAAAGTTAAAGTTTGACGTCTGAAGAACTGAAAAATAATGTGTTCAACAATAGTATCACAATACCTAATCAGTAGGCATGTATAAACATTTAAATAGATAACGTTTATAAATAATAGTTCAACATAGCAAAAAACAAGCGCGATATAAATATGTTTATCATTACTTGTCACAACGTGAGACCATGTTTTGTATAAAGGCTCAGAATGCTTACCTTGCAACTCGGTCTACTATGAAAATGCGCGGTCGATTAATTTATTTGTCCGACCTCAATTCACAGTTATTGCTTTTCAAATAGTTAAGTCTTGTAATGAAAGCAATGCGACAAAATGCGCTGTAAAGAGATCATTAATATTCAGGAAGTTATAAAGCGTATAAATCGTAAAGAAAACATAAACAATGTCGATAAATAGACCGCGTTGTTAAACAATAAAGGATTAGGTACCAGCATATACTTGCGTATCTTTTTTGTGCACGGCCCATTCAGGGTCATAATCTCAAAGTAAACTATGATATCTTGCATAGCGACTAGCGGTGGACTGGAACGCAGTGGTCAAAGCGACCTCTATCCGTTACCGCGACCCGTGTCTAAGGTCACAAAACATGAACATTTGTACTGCGTTTATTTATAAACATAGTGAAGTTGTCAAATGCAGGCAATATCGATTATAAACCAATTATATTATAGGTATCTTACCACAAAAACGTAATATGATATAAATTTGTCAATTACTAACTCATGATCGTGTTTTTCAACCGATGCATAACAGAATCGGTTTCGAAAACAAGTTTGTTCGGCCAGAGCTTTAATCCAAATGATTTCGGTAATTGCGTTGTTCTTTTTAATAAGCACATTTTAATGCAAGTAGTTCTAAAATTTTGTAGACGCTACCAAATTAGACTCGAAGAGCCTTGATCCTTGATAAAGCTTATGTAATTCTAGTGTTTTTTTTAGCTATTTTTATTTTTTAATCTTATATCTGGCTGAACGAAATGTAATTTTGTTACAGAAAACATCTTCTCTAACTGGCTGGAGGAGAAGGTGGACTTGCCAATATTTGAGAACATAACACACGCGGCAGAGGTAGTGGAGCCGCTGCCGGTGTATGCGGCGTTGCCGGTGCCCGGGCCGCAGCCCACAGAAGAACTGCTGCGTGAATTCGAGTCCGTGTACGGGGCCGTGGAGCTGACGCACCTCACGCCGCCGCAGAGTCCGCCCGGCCCCGCCACCCAGTTGTTGCTGAGTTACGCGCAGCAGGCGCAGTGCGCGCCGGTGCCGGTGGCCGTGGCCGCCGAGCCGTGGGGCGCGCCGCTGCCGCTGGCCGCGCCCGCAGAGTACGACCGCGAGCTGCAGGCCGTGGAGGAGCTGGTGCGGCACCGCGCGGCGCAGCTCGCCTCGCCGCAGCCCTCCGGCGACAGCGCCTCCCCGCGCTCCTCGCCGCCCTCCTCGCCGCGCTCCTCCACCGACGAGGAGTGGTCGCTGCCGGCCGGCGCCGGCCGCCCCAAGCCGTACTCGCGCGGCGACGACCGCCGCTCCCGCAAGAAGGAGCAGAACAAGAACGCGGCCACGCGCTACCGCCAGAAGAAGAAGGCGGAGATCGAGGTGCTGCTGGGCGAGGAGCAGCAGCTGCGCCAGCGCCACACCGAGCTCGGCTCCAAGTGTTCCGACCTGCAGCGCGAGATCCGCTACCTCAAGAGCCTCATGCGCGACCTCTTCAAGGCCAAAGGCCTCATCAAATAATTACACTCCCCTGCCGCCCCTAGCGAAGAAAACTGTCTTTTCCGCGCCAAGATAGCGCGAACTGAATAACGTTCAAAAAGAAGATCTTAAGGAGTTATTTTATCGATGTTTAAGTTTTGTAAGCGTTAAGCTAGACGTAAATTGACTAATCTTGATCGTTTTATGGTATATGCAGTTCCATTCCATCTCTTTTCGAGCAGCAATCATCACTCGAGTCAATCGAGGATTAATCAAATCATTCACCTTTTGTAACATCTTAAGGAGGCGAAATTTCTCATCATTCATTTCTTTAGAAGATAGGTCGCATTCGTTGCTATGAAAATAATTCTTTTACAATTTACTACTACTACTACTACTACTTAGTTTTTTTTAATATTTTTTTTTCAAATAATTCGAAGTATATTTTTATTCCTGTATAATGGCATTTACATATTTAAAATCGAATGAATACTTTATTCAATTTACTGTGGACGTTTTCATGCAATAAAATTGGAATGCGACGGCGGAATAAACTCTTTTTCTTGAACATCGAAACCGACACCCAGATACACAAGCAAACTTGATAATGTGATAATTATGACAAGACATTTGATATCTTCGCCGGTTACTTATCAGCAAACGCCTGCCTGCTTAGGTACCAAGTAGTGATGCTTCGTGAGTAGAGGCGTTATTAAAGGGCGATCCTAGAGAGCTGCATAAATCAACTTTGACCGCAATAAACGATAATAGCAGCAATTATTGAGTACGAAGGATTGGAAACTTTCGTGCAAGGATAGATCGGGGCTACAGTGGCGTGAGGCACGAGTAAGCAACTACAACGAGTCATTCGACAAACAATGAGATTAATCAAATTACTCATTATTATCTTAAAGCAGCCTTTGTCAACTGAATGATCTGGCCTATTGGCGCTTCTCTAATTATTTACAAGCCCCTTGTACTCCATTTAATTTAGAATTATAAACCACAACAACATTATAGACATTATAGAGTAACAATTGACGACACGCAAATAAAGTGACATCAAAACAATTTTATTTTGCGGCTCCCAGACTATTTGCTAGGGAAAAAATAGTTGACGAGCCGCAATAAATGATGTTGTGGTTTTCAATTCTAAATTAAATGAAGTATACTTATTCCTATTTAGTCACAAAAATTATCAGAGAACTGTCAACGAGCTAAGTATCTGGTATGTATGTAAGAAATGACTGTTCATACACATAAGGTCACTCCTTTAAAGCATAACTACATAAAAATATTTTTTGCACTTTTTGTCAGTAGTTTTTGTTCCATTACTGGACCCAAAGTAATTCACTTGAATAAAGGTCACAGGCTTGTGATATTTCGCGACTGGCTATTTATATCTGCGTTATCCTCGTTATCATTTTCTTTATTGTCTGGTTTATCACGGGTATAAGGAAAAGTTTTGCAATAAGGGCGAGTTCTGGTGGGCGGATGATAAGTATGCATATAGCGTTTGCGCTAATGTCCCGAGGACAGGCGGCAGGTCGCGCGGCCCGGGGGATGTTATGAATGTATTAACGCTTGAATCGGCGCGTGATGGTATTTTCATGGATTCCGACTCCAGCGCCAAGGTCGGGAACTTCAGTACATCAGGCGGCATATGAAACGCTAGGATAGTTTTTAATATAGTAGGTAGGTGATATAGACGATGTCATTCGATAAGAATTGCAAACAAAATTATTTTATTATTATTTACTATGATAAAGTTCCATGGCATTGCAGCTTAGGATTTTAGTTCCTCGAATAGATGCTAGATAAAATAAAGATGATTTTAAAATTCAAGCGAGGCACTGAAATTAACATTTTTGTTTCATATCCAGTCCGTACCGCTTTATAGAATTAATTGTTATAAATCACTTAACTGTATTAATGATAGGTATAAACACTTAACTAATTCTTAATCGGAGGAAACATTTGACGAATGGCATTCTGGTAAATTAATTGTTAGGCCGCTCGCCCACGGCAACTTTTTGTAGCGATGCTGTTGCATCGCTACTAACGCGCGTTGGTCGCATTTGTAACGTGCTATAGAAGCGATGCCAACGCGCTCGCTACTAACGCGCTACTGGCGCGATAGTGGAGAACCGCGTTTGCATCGCGACAGAAGCGCGACGGTATCACGTTTGCATCGCAACAGAAGCGCGACGGTATCGCATTTCTATCGCGACTGAATCATGTTATGTGGGCGAGGGCACACAGCTAGCGACCGCATCGCGACTGTATCTATGCGAACGCGCTACAGCATCGCTACTGCATCGCCACAAAAAGTCGCCATGGGCGAGTGGCATTAAGGCCCATTTAGATGGTACTAGCTGCGCCCGCGACTTCGTCCACGTGGACTAGATTTACCTCAGCCAGTTGTAAAGCAACGTGCCTAGTATGTCGGGTCGTTTATTGTCATATTTTTATGGTACCATTCTAAAGTTAGAAGAGTGGAAGGGGTACAATTGTTATGACTCTCGGAACTCATTAAATACTCGCTTTATCCAAAATCTTCAAAACCACCACATTTTAGAAAACATTTTTTGTTTTTCTGCAGAAATAAGTCGCTTACAGCAGTTAACAAAAAAAAATAGGGCGTAATATTGTACTGAATTTCATTATAACCCGCTGGTCAGTAGTGTGATTCTCACTTCTCACAGTTCTTATTGTTATGCGTTTAAAGTCTCATTTCTTCAAAATCATAATAATGCTCAGGGGGGGGCTCAGCTCCGCGAAGAGGCCGCGCCGCGCCGAATTTATTTGCAAATCCACGGCAAGCCGAACGAAAACAAAATCAAATACTTAAAACAAAAGCCGCGAGTGTTTCAATACGCTGCAATTTTAAGTAGGTATCAAAACTGCATAAGAATAAAACATTAAGAAAATGACGAGTGACGAAAGTGATTTGATTCCGGAGTCCATTAAATTAGACCTTAGGCATTGTTAATAATCTACTCCAAGAGAAGTCAAAGGAAAAATGCTTAAAAGTTTACGACGATTTCGACAAATCATCATCTTCATCATCATTTCAGCCGAAAGACGTCCACTGCTAAACATAGGCCACTCCCAAGGCTCGCCAAGCAGATCGGCCATGCGCCATCCGCATCCAATGCGTTCCCGCTACCTTAACCATGTCGTCGCTCCATCTTGTTGGAGGCCTACCCACACTGTGTCTTCCGGTCCGTGGACGCCACTCGAGAACCCTTTGGCCCCATCGGCCGTCAATTGGGATGTCCCAATTTTTGACAACATTTATAATAAATTGAAAACCATTTGGAGAAATAGGCTTTGTGAAGCGTTTTCAGAAACCAGAAACATCATTTAAGTAATGACCTTCATTTGACCCATGACCCATGCAGTGAATCGTCACAAAGGCAGATATAAAGCAGGTCTACACTCTAAAGCAAATTGACAGTTTGAAATGTTGCTGTCCTGCTTAGGTATAATAGCAAAGAGTGACAAAGACAGAACTTTAATCACATGATGCGCACCTGGCTTTAAACAGTTCTGTTGTCATTTATCGTAAAGTCCGAAATGTATTCTACGAGCGATGTGCCCTGCCCATAGTACCACTCGGTGGCTTAATTTAAAGTTCTTGCGCGGATTTTATCAAATTCGAATTTAAACAATTGGCATTGATCACTTTTTTACAATGTGGTCTAATTCCAAAACCATTTCGAGGAATAGGTTTATTAAATCATTTTATAACATTGTAGTAAAAAATATTAAATGATCGCGTGTATTTTTGCAAAATAATGTTTGACCTTTGTTTGACCTTTCTGTGGGCATTAACTTTGAAATTCTTTGCAACAAGAAAAAAAAAGCCGTCCGTCTATTTTTTCTATACTATTCTCTGTCACTTCGACGTAGTTATCATCTGTCAGTTTATTCAGGATACTATTTTGAAAAACATTTTTCGCGTTTTTCATATTTTAATAATGGATTTATACAGGAAGTGTTTCATTCCTACTTGTGGAAATGATTCTGTCAATAGCCCAAACAAATTAATTGTTCGCATTAGAGAAGATTTACAAGAGAAGTGGTGCCGCAAAGTTAATTCAAAGTTTACAAGATGTACTTATAGTTTTGAGGATCATTTTAATGTAAGTATGGATTAAATCCGCCAAAGAACTTTCAAGGGAAAACTTCTGACCATTTTATTTTATACGTACAAAAAATACTATAGCCGTAAATCGTTTTTTTTACCTATTCTCTTGGAAGAATCGGCAACTTTAGTGTTATTGTTATTGTAATGTAAAGTGACATTGTCAGATGACAACTAACCATCGATTGTGAAACATTTTTTTTGTCATTATGTCTGTCATGTGGTTTATACACAGATTCAGCCGCAGCATGTAATTTACGAGAAGTCGTATCTCAAATTTTCAATCAATTATAAAAAAAATATTGGAGTGATGAATTGCTGAAATATTCAAATTAGTTTCTTAAAATGCTCTATATTTTCGATAAAAAAAAACAAAAAGGGGGGTTAGAAAAAATGATCAATCCCAATTTCTGTGTCGGAATCAGTACTTCTGGTCCATTTCGAGTATTTTTCTAGTAACATTGGTTTTTATTGTCTCGCAAAAGTTGAGAAAAGTAGAGTAGGTATACTCCTTGGGAATAAAACTGATTTTGCCTTGGGCGCGCTTAAATCCGTCACTGCTCTCAGGACTCTATCTTAATTCCCTCGCTTCGCTCGGGAATCAACTCGATTCACCTTTGCTGCGCTTGGGAGTTAAATCTGTACGCTTAGTATAAGTTTTACTTCACCAAAATACTTCTCGATCGCGTTTACGTAAAAAAATCAATTACTAGGGAAACATGGACAGCGCCTCTACGGCCGCGCGTCCATGTTTCCATAGAATTGAATTTTTTACGTAAACGCGATCGAGAAGTATTTTGGTGAAGTAAAACTTATACTAAGCATACTGGAGTCCTTCGTTACGCTCAGGATTCAATATCTCGCCCGTGACATAATACAGTGCTTTATCCCCTTGGTGTACAATCTCCTATTATTTACGTCACACGTCCCTACAGAAACGGATGTGCATAAAATTTCAACATAATCGGTCCAGTACCTCTACCATGAGTTTACACTAGTTCACAGTGACCGTACTCGCTAGCGACGGCGTAAATGATTTGTATGGAGAATTGTACTTCCGTAAGTAACCGCTAGAGGCGCTGTACAATTCTCCATACAAATAATTTACGCCGTCGCTAGCGAGTACG
Organism: Archips crataeganus; assembly: GCA_947859365.1. Classification (NCBI taxonomy): domain Eukaryota; kingdom Metazoa; phylum Arthropoda; class Insecta; order Lepidoptera; family Tortricidae; genus Archips; species Archips crataeganus. The sequence continues at coordinate 11,245,359 of OX402058.1, forward strand.
GTCACGTAAACTAGTGTAAACTCATGGTAGAGGTACAGTTGTTTTGTTACGTACGAAATCCTTAGTGGGCGAGTGCGCCGTGCAAGAGGAGTGTCGGGGAATTTTAATACCTGGCACTGTAATGTAAATGTACCTAAACCCATAATTATAATGGGTAAGTCTCTATTTTACCATCTTGGTATTTGTTGGCCTCTCTGTGGCTTTATCTCGATCTACCGTTACACGGAAAAAGACGAGTCTGACATTTCTGTTTCAAAATTGAGTCAAGGTACTTAAATACTATAAATACTTGCATATTCGGAATACTTAATTAAAAAATGGCGCGTCTGAATATTATACTTAACTCAGTTTCGGGAAAAATATAAGGTGCGACTTTTTTCGTATGACGAAAGATTTTTAAATAAAATGAAGTGAACAGGATTTCGTTGCTACCTATTTTTATTGTTAAGTAGATGTAAGTCACGAAATTCTTTACCTATAATGGATCCGTTTTAAGATACGACAAAAAGAAACGGACACGGATATCCGGCAAATCATCATCACTCAGGATCATTATTGCATAAATAAATAATACTTAAATAAATAAATCACTACTTAGTAGGTACCTAAAGTTTTTGTCGACATAGAGAGGGGGGTGCGGTTAGTGTACGACTTAATCTGCTAATTACCTTTTAGATTTAGTAGCAAGATTCCTTGTACGGTCGGCCAAGAAAGTGGTCTACCCAGTTTTGACAAAAGTTTCTGTGAGATCTAAATATCGCTAAGGTTGACTTTTCTAACTGAGTGAAGTCATTAGTCACTGTCATCGTATTATTGCAAGGGAAAATCGACCTCGTTGTATTATGACGTGCAAATGAACTTCAACCGTAGGGTGGTAGACCATATTTTAGACCGACTGTACCCCTAGCAGTTGTATCTAAATTGATTAATATAATGTAATGCTTACAAACTCCCAGCGATATGTGCATCGTTCTGTTCTATTCTACACATTAAAACGGAATGGCAGTGTCTCACCCGCATGCGAGAACAAAGGTAGGTAAACATTTGAGCCTCAACTCACGGTAGATCGTTATCAAAATAAATATCATAATGATTCTGTCTATTACAATATCATTATGATATTTATTGTGAAATGGTTCCACATTGGGTACCGATTCAACTAATTTATTTTGACAACTATGTCTTCTTAAAACTTTTAGTGCAGTCATTGAAGCATTATTGCTCCGAATTTTTTTACTGTGAACCGAATTGCATACAATTTTGGGATTAGGTTCATCTTACCCTTAACTTCAAAAGTGAAAATGATTTGAACTCCGCAACTACCCTGGGGGTGATTGCCACCCCTTCTCGGGGGTGATTTTTTTTTTCAAAATAACCTCGGATATCGATAGAAGGCCTAATTTTAAGCAAAAAATCATGTATAAAGTTTTACACAAAATCCAATACTTTTCAAGTTATTGGCAATTGAAAATTCGCAATTTTTCACGTTTTTTTTTTCACGTTTTTCATAAGTTTTTTGCAAATATCTCCAAAAATATACGTTTTATCGAAAATTTTATAAAGAACAAAATTGTAGCAGGTAAAACAATGAACAATTTGGTTTTTTACAAAGTATTCTAAGTGCAATATTAAGCTAGATATTAAAGATCAAACAGTTTTTTATTTTGTCTGAAATTTAATCGATGTGGTCAATGCCATCTAGCGGCGAGCACATGCATGTTATGCATTCTAATACAAAAGGGTTTTGTAGTGCTTGAAATAAGCTTTAAAATGAGCACTATTAAAAGTCTTTTGCACGTAAAATAAGTGAGCTGTATTGCAAATAAGGGGAGCATCTAATGTTTTTTCTTTTAAATCAATGGGTTTCATAAGTGCCATTTCCACCAAAATTAAAATTAATCGTATTCCGCCTAGAATTAACTTTATTATGAAGAGTTTGATAGATAGTATCAGTTTGGCTGCTTCAGGACACATATTTTTCAAAAAAGTCACGATTAAAAAAAAAAATATAAAATTTTTAAAAAAACCCACTTTTTTTCATAATATCTCAAAAATGACGACAGATACGTATAAAAGTGTACGGATAAAAAATTTAGGTATTTTTCTGACAAACAATTTGGTTGTTTTGTTTTTTCTGTCAAACAAAAATTGACGGAGATATGATTCATTTCGTACTAAATACAAACTGAAATATAGATGCACAGAAAAAACCCCAGAAAAAAGACCAATGCTGGGAATCGAACCCAGGTCCTCAGCATTCCGTGCCGCGTGCCATACCCCTACACCACCACTGGTCTAGAGATTCAGTTTGTATTTAGTACGAAATGTATGATTTCACGGGATGACCGTAAAAGTAATAAAAAAAAATGAAGTTGAAAAAATAAGTACAAAAAAAGATACTTCATAGCTAACTTGTTTGGAGATATGATTGTTTAAAGAGCGCGTGGCAGCGCAATCACAGCCTCTCTTAAGCCCTTTAACCCTTCACTGTTTTAGAAGAAGGTTTTTTACTATATATTGCAATGAAGGATGTTGTAGCTCTCTTAATTACCTTTACAATGGTTTTTTATAAATTGTGATAGCATGAAAATTGAAGGAGTTATGGTCCAAAAACTTATCATATTATTTTCTACTTAGTAACTGAAAATTTCGGAGTGTGAATATTTGGAGCAATGTGAAAGTACGCAGTATAATAGAGATCCACAACTATTGTAATGTGTATATATATACATAATATGGCTCATATACTTTGGAAACGTAGGCATGAATACATACCAACGTTCTTATATGTATATATAACACATTTGAGTGAAGGGGCCAACGAAAAAGCCATGTGATCAGCTGTGATATATTTACTGTTTTAATTTAGGGGTAGTTTTAAGGGTAGAAAAGCTTAAGAATATGATAATCATTTTCGAGAGTGTGGAATAATATTTAAATCCTTTTCATTTTATCAAAAAAATTTTTTTAACAATTTTTTATCAACGGGTAGTTTTCAAGGGTTGAAAGGGGGTTAAAAATTTGATAATTATTATAGAGAATATAAAATATTACTTACTCTATACTTACATCTTTTTATGTCATACCAAAGTATTTTTTTGTGATTTTTTCAATTTAGGGGTTGTTTGCAAGGGTTGTAAGATTTTCAAGGGGTTGAAAATGATTTTAATATGAGGTAATTATGTTAGAAAATACTTTACAATTTCACCACTTACTATTAGACATGTTTTCTAGCGATAAAATGGCTCAATGTCAATTTTTCCATTAAGGGGTTGTTTAGACCCCTTAAAAATAATAGGCGGAGTTCAGATCATTTTCACTTTTGAAGTTAAGGGTAAGATGAGCCTAATTCCAAAATTTCATGCAAATCGGTTCACAGTTAAAAAATTCGGAGGTAAGACCGTATTTTTCGCTTCAATGACTGCACTATTTGGTGAGTACAAAAAATGTAGATCACACTTTAGGCCAACATGTTAATCCAATGTTAAATTATTGGTAATTCCAACTATGTACCTATCTGTTTTCCTTGTTTTTGTTGTTGTTCCACTTGTATTAATTAAGATTATTTTAGACAAAAAAACAACGAAGAATAAGTACTTACTATAATTTAACTATGGTTGACTTAAGACTGAATGTCTTTACGTGACGTAGGGAAGCAACAAGTAAGGATATAAATAGTATTAAATATACGGACAACGGTAAAGATTGAATTTATAATGAGTGGAATATTACCACTAGAGCCGAAATGGCATTGCCCTGGTACTGTCGTGGTATAGCCGTAACCTACTTGATAACGCAGTTGACTGGCGACTAGCGATTCCAAGGTCGCTGTGTAAATCTTACCGGAAGCAAGAATTACGAATATTTAAATTGCAATAGACTTAATTGCCTTATTAAAATATTTTAAACAAAGTAGTAACTAAAACACTATAAATTTATACTGTCCAAGTAACTCTTATACTTATTAAACCAATGGGCAGATACCTTCATCCATTTTTACCAACTTTAATTAAGTATTTACTTGTTGTTTATATTATAACGATACTGGCACTATACGAAATTATTTTATTTTCAAAAGTGAACCTGATTTTTTTTAACATGAAGCTAATTTTTGAAATGAGAATAATTTCGTATAGTGTCAATATCGTTATAAACGTGCGTTGTAGTACGCGAATTGCATTTTAGGGCATTTTCATTTAAAGGGTTATACTTTTTTAAATGAGGAAATTTTGGAGTTTTCTTACTCAGAATCAAGGGCGTTTTTGATTTTGATGATAAGAAAACGCACTTAACTTTCCGTATAATTTTTTTTATGACCGGTTCGTGTCGAGCCATATGATATGAACTACATGAAGAAAAAGTCGTAAAACTGACTCAAAATTAAGGAAGCTTTTTTAGGGTTCCGGAGCCATGAAATGGTAGAAACGGACCCTTATAGTTTCACCATGTCTGTCTGTCCGTCCGTCCGTGGCTTAGTTTAGAGACTATTAGGGCTAGGAAGCTGTAATTTTGCATAGACGTGTGTAACAATTATCCGGACAAAGCGAAAAAAATAAAAGTAAGTAGAAAATAGTTACTTGTGCAACAAGAGAGCAAATTTGTTTTTTTCTGCGAGTTACGTTTTGAATCACGAGTGGGTAAGCGAAGGATTCTAGTTAGAATCCTGAGTGCGCGAGGGATTCAAATACACGAGTTGCGTCGTCTTTTCAACTAGTTGAATTTTATATAGGTAGGTACTCTATGAGAAAACACGAACCTTTACGATGAAACCTGAGACGTCCCGACTGTCAAAGTGGAAATAATCTTAAGTACTGTAACTAACTAGCTACTCTGACTTAAAGTCAATGTGACGGGATCCTGGCTTTTCTCCGAAGCGTACAGGTCGATTCACAAGAGCTGGCACGAATGGATTGAACGAAAGTAATGTGACTTTGACATTTTTGTAGAAAAATGACTGATGCATGACATTTTCATATTGCGTGAAGTGTATTCAAATAGGTAACACACAGATACTTTCATTCGCTCATTCGATCCATTCGTACCAGCTCTTGTGAATCGACCTGTATTGTTTTTCTCAAATATTTAATTAATTTCCCAACTGTTTCATATGATCTATCTACTACTATCTACTATCGCTGCTGAGCTGCTGGCGCGCCGGTCCCAGCACCATTCTGGGCGTGCTGGCAGACCGGTGCGACTGGCCGTGGCTGAAGCACTTTGTGCAGCTACACTGCCCTTCTTCGTAGGTTGTATTGTAAGTAAAACTTGTGTGTAAAATGTTCTGTGTAACTAACTAACCCATAGTTTAAGTACCTAATAACTGCTATAGGTGAAAAACTTAAGAAGATGACCTGTTGTATTGTATGTAGTACTTAGTGCACAAAATTGATATGGAGCTTAAGTCATTTTTCTAATTTGGAACGTCAATTAAATTTGTTTATACCGACACGTTACTACTACATACAACAAGTCATCTTCTTAAGTTTTCAACCGACGAAAACAAAAGGAGGAGGTTCTCAAGTCGACGTGTATATATATTTTTTTAATGTATGATCACGCATAACTTTTTACAGAGTAGTCCGATTTTGATGATTTTTTTTTATTGGAAAGCGTATACCCCGAGGGTGGTCCCATTTAAATTTGGAAATAATATTCCTACCCTAAGGGTAGGAAAACAGGGGATGATTGATTGTTCAGTTACTGATTGTACTATATGACCACACATAACTTATTACAGAGTAGTCGGATTTTGATGATTCTTTTTTTATTGGAAAGCGTATACCCCAAGGGTGGTCCCATGTAAATTTGGAAATAATATTCCTACCCTAAGGGTAGGAAAACAGGGGATGATTGAACTTTTTACAGAGTAGTCTGATTTTCATAATTCTTTTTATTGGATGGGTATACCTTGAAGTTGGTATTATATAAATTAGGAAAAAAAAATTTACCCCAAGGATGGGAAAAAGCATAAAATAAAAACTTTTTAACAAAAAAATTAAGGTCAAACAAAAAAGGTATTATTTTTTGCTTTTCAGTTTTTTCGGCGGTTTAATTTTTCTGTTAAAAAGTTTTTTCACCTATAACACATTATGGACTACGTCTGAAAATAAAATATTTATTATTATTATGTTGGTACGGATTTCCGATCACGGGCCCATAGGGACCCGGTTATTTGAAAGGCATTCATGAGGCCGAAGCCAACATGAAGAGGCCTTTGGTACCATATAATATAAATGAGATGGGCGCAACTATGGAGGTCTATCCCCTATACACCATGAGGATGTGCTAGCGGACAGTCCTCCACAGTTGCCAAACTATTGCCAGGTAGGAAGAGACATGGAATTGGCTATGGGTTTGGGATGTTGTGGACAGGATTACCGGGCTATGGAGTGAGATAACGGACACCTAACATTTCAATATCTCATAAACTGAACTTTTGGTAGGCGGTGAGTCGCCATTCACTAAATGGGCTCCTCAAACTATTGCCCGCTCGGGGCAACGAGGCGGCAACATTGGTGTGAACGGCTAAGGATAGAGAGGTGTTTCTGGACTTTAAACTTCAAAATGCCAACTCGCCACTTGTTTACGGAAACACATCCATCCTTCGAGCATTTAGCTCTTGCGCTACACTCTAGGCGGCCAACAAAGGCAAACTAGAGGCGGGGTGGGTGTGTAACTGTGTGTGAGTATGTGTATAAGCGCATGTGTGTATGTATATCCCTGGAGGTCTTGGGTTCGTGGTGTCGCTACGCACCAACAGCTCGTCACAAGCCGCCCTGCGATGACTGACTGCACTGGTGACACGACAACACCAGCGGGCGATGAGGTCGTCACATCCCTACGCCTTTTGACTGACTGCGCTGGTGACACCACAACACCAGCGGGCGATTGGGTCATCACATCCCTGCGCCTTTATTATTATTATTATATGGATGAACGATTTTTTTTCTGAAACTGAAGAACCCTATACATTATAACACTATTGTTTTTCTGGGTTTGGGCTGTCGGGAGATTCAGTGACATGCGAACCAAAAGGAGAAGTTCCTGAAGTCCCAAAAAAGCGATAAATAAATTCAAGACATCCTTGTTATAAATCTACCGTCAGATACTGGTGTAATTATTAAAATAGGATACACGGGTCGAAACATAAGTAGGTACTTCAGCTACAAACAGGCGAGCGACCCGTGTATAAGGAATAAAGTACAAGACTTCTTTTTTAAAACTAATCATGACAAATACAATTTAGGCTTGATTATGTAACAATCACAACATTATCGAATTACATAAATTAGATGAACATTATCTTAATCCTTTTCGCCACGTTTACTTTGTCGATAATCATGAACGTCTGAAAGCGATAAAGCAATTTGGCTATGCGCTATCGCCCACCTAAAATGCTTGGGCACGATGACTTTGCTTTCTTGCAAGTGCAGTGACTCATAAACAGCCGACGCATGATGACATCGATAGCAATAACCCTTCGTTTCTACTCCAACCTTATAATTGCATTAATCAAGTACTGCAAAAGCTTAAACTGATTCACTTAAGAATGGCCCGGCCCTTCTTGCATGCAGTGTACAAAACTGATACCAAACTTACACCCTTTTTTCTAATTTGAAACATCAAATTGTTTATATTACTAAGTTAAGGTAAGTTATTTTATCTAAATAATCTTATTGTTGAAGTTAATAAGACTTCATTAAACTTAGTTAAACCACACGCTGAGATTTTATACTTTAAATTGCAAATGTAACTTGTTGGCATATTAAATGGTCCTGTTTGTCAAGACGTAGGTGTAGCGAAGGTCATTTCGGATAGAAGGCAGGTAGCTCGGATACATACGAGTATGGATTTATTTATTTATATCTACTTGAGTAGTTGTCCCTCGTGCTTGAGGAAGCACCCAGACGTCCCACTCGATGTTAAGAAGTCCTCGACTATATCCGAATACCTTATTATTTATATATACATAGTTACTTAAGGGTCTTATAGATTTATTGGTGCTTAGAGACTTGAAATTTTGCACATAGATACCTTATACAATGTAGGCATTCACTAAGGAAGGATTTTTGGGAATTCCCTCGGGAACGGGAAAAAACGGGATTTATATATTCGATTCCGAGTGACCCTATCTCAGTAACTATAATAACTAGACTCTTCAAATTTGATACACAAGTAGGTATTACATTAGTTAAAACATTAATTTCAGGATTTTTCACAATTCCCACGGGATAAGGAAAAAACAGGATTTATATATTCAGTTCAACGGGATCCTATGAACTATAATTACTAGACTCTTCAAATTTGGCATAGAACTAGGTAATTATAGTAGTAAAAAACAGTTTTAAGGATTTTTGGAAATTCCCACGGGATAAGGAAAAAACGGAATTTTTCGTTTTACTGGTCGTAGAAAGCTGAAATTCGGCATGTAGGTTGCTTGGGGAGTGTAGAGCTGGATTGAAAGAGGACTTTCCAAAATTCCCACGGGAACGGGAAAAAACAGGATTTTTCGTTTTACTGGTCGTAGAAAGCTGAAATTCGGCATGTAGGTTGTTTGGGGAGTTTAGAGGAGCATTAAGAGAGGACTTTCCAAAATTCCCACGGGAACGGGAAAAACGGGATTTTTCGTTTTACTGGTAATAGAAAGCTGAAATTTGGCAAGTGGGTTCCTTGGGGAGTGTAGGGGAGCATTAAGAAAACATTTCCCGAAATTCTTACGGGAACGGGAAAAAACGGGATTTTGCGTTTTACTGGTTGTAGAAAGCTAAAATTTCAAAATTCATAAGTTTATACTGTAAGTAGGCCGCAAAGGGCTCTTTAACCGACTTCTAAAAAAGGAGGAGGTTATGCATTCCACTTTTTTTTATGTAGATATGTTCACCGATTTCTCGGTCAATTGTGGACCTGCTTGCTTGCTTGCATGTATGCTTGCTTGCTTGATACCTTGGTTCTTTGTAATACTCATAGTACACGCGAGCGAAGCCGCGGGCAAAAGCTAGTTATAAATAACTATGTAGAAAGGAACAAAGGAAATATTATTTGGACTGAAACACTCGATCCAGGCACCCTTGGCACTCCGGATCACTTTTATCTAATAACTATAAATGTTGTCTAACATTAAAATTCTACTACTTATACCGATTACAATATCGAAATTATCTGTTGAAATAGTTGATATTATTAGAAAAAGTTCGGTTGGTAAAAAACACCCCGAGTTTCATAGTACCTATGATTACACTACTCACGTAAAACTGAAACTAAACGGTGCGCTCTGAAGCGATAGGCCGCCTATTGCTTACCTTGATTTTTTTCTCCATCTACGGTCAACAACCTTATTTGTTGAGTAACTTGCCACTCTTCGCATTTTATCCATTTAATCCAAATCAGGATATAATGTACGTATAGGTATAAGCGGCTAAACCCGTTTTGCATTACACTACACAGCTAAAATACGAACAGTGGCAAGTTACTTTAAACATGAAACTACCGTGAGACTCACGGTCTCACCCATATTGTGACTCCGGGAAGAAAGGCTACGGATTAGCCCGAAACATGCCAAGTTAAACTCGTTTCAAGACGTGATCGAGTGATCCGTTTATTTTCACTATGATTAGCAAAGTTACTCAACAATTAAAGTTGTTTACCGTACTTACTTACCTTATTTTCTGTATTGCTGACTAATATGTAGTCATGTAGTGTTCACTAAAGAGTCATTGAATTGTCATCATGATCCCATCTTGTATACGTCCCACTGCAGGGCACATGTCTCCTCTTAGAGAGACAGGGCTTGGGCTGCAGTTCCCACGCGGACCCCGTGCGGATTGGGAACTTCACACACACAATTGAACTTCTTCGCAGGTGCGTGCAGGATTCATTACGATGTTTTGCTTTACCGTAAAGCTCATTTTAAATTCCGCCATAAGTCAAACCACTACTAGGCTACCGCGATATCTTTTTTAAATTAATATTTTGTTCCTTACCATTTATCATACATAAGTCATAATCAAAGAACATTCATCTTATCATGTGTTTCGTAATACATAAATATAGCATTAGTCACATTATCACAAACTGGAAAGTACATTTAAGAGTTTTATCTATTTTTAAAGTAAACGTTATTTAGGGAAAAACAAAGAAACTCGTCCAAAGAGGGATAAAACTTTCTTGTCTCAGGTGTTCTCGTGAATTCGCATGATTGATTATGCAGAAAAGTAAAGCTCATTAAGTAAGTAGAACCTACCTGTGAGCAGGTACAGGCAGATCCAGGTTTGACATACTGGGAATGCGTGGGTGGTAAATGACTGGTTATTATTGTTAGACAGTTTAGGCGATAATAAAAAATATGAGGATGATTATTGAGTAATAACTAATGTGATGATTATTTTTTATGTTATGGAATTAAACAACTGTTTCCAAACAAAAGGCTTTATTCATAAAACCTTGGTCCTTATTTCTACATAAACTAAACTAGACAAGGGGGTTCTAACCCTCGGTAGGACTTAAGCCTATGGTTTTAGGTAACAGGGTTTTAACTAACGCTTGATCGATAACGCCCGTCAGGTGTTAAGTATCTAATAAAAATTCTGTTCCCTTTTGGGGAAAGTGATAAAATTAAGTAGACTCAGCTGCCGGGTTCCAAGCCGGGACGGCACGGCCTCGGGGCACGCGACCGCGGCTCCAGACAGACCTCGCGTACGCTAACGCCGGTACTAAACGCCTCCTAGGGGAATAGGACATAAAATTAGTAACGGTGTAGGCCCCGTCGGGAAATAGGGGGAGATTAGCGTGCCCTCGATATGGGGCAGGTCCCGGGATCCAGAAGGGCCCCTAAAGTCAGGTACAAGAGGAACAGGGCAGAAAGGGCCCGCTAGGGGTTATAATTTTACTCAAACTCGACAACTATCTTTAACTCTAATAGGGATAGCTCGTACCACTTGGAGGAACTCGCCCAGCGACGGTCAATAGAAGACGACTGCCAACTCCGGACACGAATGGTACCGCGTCACGTCGGCACGTGGACACCGGAACTGAAAGAGGGAATAAATGATAGTTTTACGGGTTCTGATTTAGGGTAAACGGACTCCTAGTCACTGCTGAAGAACGTGAAACACTCACCTGAGGACTGCAAGCGCAGGACACGTACAATTACGTATGATACAGCGGGCCGCGACCGCGTGGCGTCCGGTCCGGGTAAGATATCTCAAATTGTATATGATTTGATACGCTGGACAGCTGAAACTGAACACCACGTTAAGCATGACACTATTAGGCGCATCACGAGCTCGAAAACTCCCAAAGAGACACTCACCATTAATTTCTAGTAACCAACAGTTAAAATGGCGGTTTACAAGCGCCTTGAAGAACGTAAAAATGCTACAACCTCTCACCGATTTACTTAACTCATCTGTCACGAGCGAGTTGCCAACGCCTGCCATCTCACGGTGGCCATGGGTAACAGTTCGAGCTAGATGCGCCCCTCTCGAGCGAACTAAGACTCCCGTAATAGCGGTACGAATAAAGAAAAAAACAACTGGGACGATTCAGAGAAAACCGGGGATCGGTAAGATAATTATAATATTAATTTCGAAGAAGAAAATCATTACAACGGTTATGCGACGACTCACCTATTCCTGGACTTTGTTTCATGTCCCAGGCAACACCGAGTCCTGTCACCGCCATAGACTCGCGCCGGTGTGCTTAGCCGTGGCCAGAGCCAATCATACGGACGGCGTACCGGCTGAATCACCTTCCGCACGAGTGCCGATAGTCGGCCAGGTTAGCCAACTTAGCCTGAATCGATTTGACGTTTCGGAAATGACAGGACGAATGGTATTGCACCCTGCCTTCATTTGACAAGCAAATGACAGCGGTGTTAGAATCAAAACATTAACTCATGCAAACAACCGATTTAATTGTAAAAGTATACTAATTACCAGCTTCCGCTACCGAATACTTATCCCAGATGGACAGGAACTCCATGAGTGTGGTTCTGCAGTGATAATTTACCTAACCGCAAGCAAGGGAACAATGAGGAATGTGGAAAATGGTGAGCGTTAGATTATAACCATTACACACCCCCTCACCCAGGAGAATTTTACTACGGAAGCAAGCTGAAGAAGTAAAATTCGAGCTCGCCCTCGAGCTGAGGCTAACGCTGCAAGTGAAATAACAGAAGCTGTAACTAGAAACAGTAAAGCGGCAGCCGTTGAAGACGACGAAGTGACTGTGTCCACCGGTACAGGGGACCAGGTATAGTAGCGGGTAAACTGGAGTGAAGTCGCAACCGGAGTAGTCTGCAACACTTAAATAAGAATTGTAACGCAGGTGATAACGATGTAACAATTTACTAAGACAACACCGAACTGCCTGAAACAAAGTCATTATGAGGATAGTCAAATTAATTAAGGTCTGTAAGAACGAAAGGGGTAAGCACGCTAGGTGCTTACCACACAGCAGTACTGCAGTATGGGACTCTGTAGTCGATCTCCCACTATGCTAGAGAACAACCTGATTGTAAATGTCAACGAAAATTGAATTTAAATTATCAGCCCGAATACCCGACCTGATCAATATAGGAAACGTTGTGGGTATTCTGAGTCATTATCCGTTCAGTGTTAGACTTATTTAAACCTCCGACGGAATTTTAAAAGACTCAAGAAGAGATCCAGAAAGAGATCCAAAGTTACAACTGTGGGGGTATTCATTCAGGTGGACCGATATAGGTGTTATTATTTTAAGCGGATTGTGACGAGACCCAAAAAGAGATCCAGAAAAGAGATCCAAACTATAAATGTGGGGAATCACTCCGGTGGACCGATATAGGTATCATTAATTTTTAGCGGATTCTGGTGAGACCCAGAAAAGAGATCCAGAAAAGAGATCCAAACTGCATGAAGAGGAATAAAGATTAGTTTTACGTATGGGGTGAAATATAGGAGGCTCTAGCTCCTGTGGGGAAGCAGAAGGGACACACAACAGTGGGAGGGACGTTGATGCCTATTGGTCAACGAAATAAGTCATAAGTGGAGAATCAATTCAAGAGGGTGTTGGTTGACTTAATTCTCCGCCCATTACACCAATATTTAAAAGAGACCGGGTTTTCTTAGCTCCTAATGCGGGAGGCAAGGAAGAAATAACTTATCATGGAAGAGTCGACTCCGCCTGCTTGGGGGGAGACGAATAACATCATAGGTTCGGGGCTGGGCCACTAACGGTAGGCGTGGTTATCCAGTCCCCAACCTACTACAACTTAAAACTAAGGGGTAAAACTTATGCTATCTAATCACCCGAGGGCTAGGTTAAGTAGCCTCGCGAGTGGAACATGCGATTATAGTCCTTGCTCCTTATAAAGGAAGTGCAAGGTAGTGTAAATTTTATAGGAAAACATCTTCGCCTGTTTTGGGGAAAACGTGTGAAATCATAGGTTCGGAACTGGGCCACTAACGGTAAACGTGGTTATCCTGTCCCCAACCTACTACAACTTAAAACTACTTACTTCAACTAAAAACTAAGAGATAAAACGTATACCGCCGAAACAGTAGCAGACTAGGTTAGACAGCCTTCCTAGTGGAACATGCAATTGTAATTCTTGCTCCTTGTACAGGAAACAAGGGGAAGTGTAAATTATATGGGGGGGGCGTCTTCGCCTGTCTTAGGGGAAGACGTGTGAAGTCGTAGGTTCGGAATTGGGCCACTAACGGTAAGCGTGGTTATCCAATCCCAAACCTACTACAAGTTAACGCAATGATTGTTACATACGCCCGACTCATACCAACGAAAACACCGGAGGGCTAGGTTAGATAGCCTCCAGGGTGGAATATGTAGTTGTGATCCCTGCTCCGAAGGGTGGGTAATTTTAAAGTTTATGGGAGATTGTCTTCGCCTATCTAGGGGAAGATGCATGAAATCATAGGTTCGGGGCTGGGCCACTAGCGGAGAACGTGGTTGTCCAGTTCCAAACCTACTACAAGTTAGCACGAGGGGTAGTGTTCGTGCCCGGGTTGAGGGTAAAGTTGACGACCTCGTGTGCAGTGAGGGGGACCGGCTGTCCTACTCACCATACCGATCCACCGCGGTGTAGGGACCACGGTTTCGGTAGGCTTAAAGAGTAGGATGGTGGTAGCCATCCGGGTGGACCGTGCACTTGGCCCTACCACCGGCAAATGTAGTTTGAACTGTTTAGACGAGGATTCCCGGCCTGGAATCACAAGTCCTACAGTACCTTGGCATCGACTGAATCCGCGTGGCCGACGCTGGAGACAGTCGCATCGAGGCCTACGGTACTGCAGTATAGTATTTACTTGGAATAGATATAGCCTTAGTAAGATGGACGTTAGTATCAGCGGTAATCCGACCTACCCCGTATAAATGGGATGTGGTAGGGTAATGGGGTATTAGTGGGGTCGGAGTATGTTGGAGTTCACGACTGTTAAGTGGCGTTGAAGGGTGGTGGCTTGCAATCCTTTACGTGCCACTTCCCTAAGGGTTTTCCATTCATGTCCTCCAATTCGTAAACTAGTCGGGATATCTTCCGGAGTACCCGGCACTTTTCGTACTTCGGGGCCAATTTCGCTGCGAAATATTTTCCAGCATTACTTTGCTTAAACGTCCGCTTCCATACTTCGTCACCCACATTGAACTCTACGTCCCGACGCTTATCATTATAGGGCTGGATGTTACGATCATGAGCCTTCTTTAATGATTCTTTCACCGTGGAGAAGATATCTTTGAGTACGACGATCTTGTCAGCGTAATCGCGTCTCGAAGAGAAGATGATCTCTTCCACGGTTTCGGGATCATTATAGATCGTCCCATCCGGCACTGCCTCGCGTCCGTGCACTAATAGGAATGGGGTAAACGACGTGGATTCGTTCACGGAAGTGTTAAGTGCAAATTGTATTTTGAAGATATTGACGTCCCACGTTCTGTGGTCTGATTGGACGAAACTGGCGACCGCTGTTACGAGGGTTTTGTTGTAGCGCTCCACAGAATTGACTTGTGGACAGTATACTGGGGTATAATGGAGTTGGGGTATGTTGTAAGTAGCAAACAATTGATGGACGTCACCACCCGTGAAGTAAGATGCATTATCCGCGATGATAGTTTGAGGGACACCGTGAACCATAAAAACGTGGTTTTCCAACCGTTGGGAGATCACTTTGCCTGTGGCGCGACGCATGGGAAATAGCATACAGTACTTGGTGAA
The DNA here is from genome assembly GCA_947859365.1 of Archips crataeganus. Taxonomy (NCBI): domain Eukaryota; kingdom Metazoa; phylum Arthropoda; class Insecta; order Lepidoptera; family Tortricidae; genus Archips; species Archips crataeganus. The sequence continues at coordinate 11,260,564 of OX402058.1, forward strand.
GCAACATAATACTACCAGGAGATAGGTGTTGAGCTGTCTCGAAGGGGGAAGTGGGCCGACTAAATCCAAGCTAAGGCACTGAAAGGGACGAGAGCACTCCTTGGCACTACCCATGAAACCGGGTATAGGTTGCTGGCTATGTTTGTATGCAGAACATACGGAGCAGTTCGCGACGTAACGAATCACATCTGGGTACATACCGGGCCAGTAATATCGTAATTTTAATCTCTTGTATGTCTTCGCCGTACCCAAATGGGCGGCGGTGGGAACCGAATGGTTGGAACATAAAATCTCCTCACGGAAGTCGGCCGGTATAACCTCCTTCCATTCGAAGTCTTTCTTTACAGGGGTATTGCTTTTAGTGTAGCGGTAGAGGCGGCCATTTGTAATTTGGTAGTTAGGACACGCAGCAGGGTTCTCCTCGCAGCGTTTACGAATTTTAAGATACCACGTATCAAGTATATAATTTGTATTTATGAGACATACGGGTACAGTGTAATCGGCAGGTGTTAGGGGCACGGACCTTGACAGAGCATCTGGTAAAATATTATCTGAGCCTCGACGGTGCTCAATGGAAAAGTTGTAAGGGGAGAGACGACAACCCCAACGCTCCAGGCGTCCAGTTGGGTTTTTTAAGTTTAAGAACCACTTTAAGCTGGAGTGGTCCGTGATTATTTTAAATGGTTTCTCGCCTTCGAGGTAAGGTCTGAAATGTTCGACAACCTTCACTACAGCTAGGGCCTCACGTTCCGTAGCTGAATAGTTCCGCTCTGGTGGTGACAATGAGTGACTGAAGTATGCTAGGGGGTGTTCTTCGCCATCGAACTCTTGAGTTAGTGTACCTCCAATGCCGAAGTCGGACGCGTCACAGTGGACTGTGAACGGCTTAGTGAAGTCCGGACAGGCGAGAACTGGTGCCGTAGTCATGGCTCTTTTTAATTCGCAGAAGGCGTTATCCGCTTCTGGGGACCAACGGAAAGGCGGTGCCCCTTTTTTAGTTGTAGTAAGTTTGTTTAGAGGCCCTGCTATATTACTAAAATTCCTAATGAAGCGTCTGTAGTAAGAAGCGGTGCCTAGGAAGCGCTTGACGTCTTTACGGCACGTTGGAATTGGGAAATCAATGATGGCCTTGACTTTGTCGGGATCGGTGCGTAATCCGAACTCGTCCACGACAAAACCCAGGTATTTAAGTTCGCTTCTAAAAAATTTACATTTGGATAGGTTAATGGTAAGGTTGGCATAACGAAGGCGTTCTAAAACTGTGCGAAGTAAGGTAAGATGCTCGGTAAAGGTCTCAGAAACCACAATAATATCGTCTAAATATATGAATATGCGACCACCGTACTCTGGTCCAAAAAGTACGTCCATGAGTCGTTGTTGAGTCGCCGGTGCTGAGGTCAGGCCGAAGCACATAACCTTAAACTGAAAGAGACCGCGAGAGGGAACGGTAAATGCGGTCTTTTCTTTAGATTCCGGAGAATCAAGGGGAATTTGCCAAAAGGCGGATTTTAAGTCTAGAGAAGATAGGAACTTCGCGTTACCCAATTGATCTAGTATTTGGTTTATGTAAGGTAAGGGATAGGCATCGTGTTTCGATATTTCATTTAATTTCCGACTGTCGAGGCAAAACCGTAAGGTGCCATCGGCTTTCGGAGCCATGATGACCGGATTATTCCACGGGCTGGAGCTAGGCTCTACGACATCCTGTTCCAGCATTTCATCCAGCTGCTTGTTCAACTCCAACAACTTAGGCGGGGACAGCATGTAGTACCGCTGCTTAATCGGTTTTGCGTCACCGGTGTCGATGGTATGAGTCAGCAAGTGCGTACGCCCTAGGCCTTTCAACTCTGAAGAAATAGACTCGAACTCCCTCAGTAAATCGTTAGCTTGAGTCCGTTCTTCCGAAGATACCGATTCCAATCCCTGTATAAACCTAACTTCTGAAGTAATAGTCGAGATGTGCTCCTCATCCGAAAAAGAGCAACCTTTACGTAATAAACTAAGTACATCTGGAGCAATGTTGAATAACTTCCAGAAGTTAATGCCAAACAATAATTTCGTCGAAACCCCAGGTATAACGTAAAATTTAACAATTGAAGTCTTATTTCCAACTGTAACCGGCAACAACACGTAACCCGACACAGGAGAGGATGAACCGTTTGCAGTTATGATGTGATCCAGATCCGGAGACTTGTGAATAGTGACAAAGTCCTTGAAATACCGACAAGTGTCACCACCTATTATTGAAATCTCCGATCCCGAATCCAAGAGGCCGTTGTATTGGATGTCAAAAATTGTCACTGCCAGGTATGGACGTAAGTCACTGCCTTTGATTAAACTGTTTAATTTAGAACGAGGGTAATTTTCAAAAAAAATTCTAAGTGTCGACAACCAAGTCTGCCATTCCTCCGGGTCGTGCACTGGTTTAGGGGGTTGATTATTTGTGGTGTCGTCATTTTTAATTTGTTGCGTTTCTAATTTGTTATTGTTTGTGGTAGGTTCCGCTGTGGGGATAATAATTGGAGAAGTCTGTATTTCATTAGGGGGTAAACTCGGGGGGTGTTTAAAAATGTCAACTTTTTCTGGGTGTGAATCTTGGAGGTGATTTGTAATATATTTTTTAATTGGAGAAGTTGGTTTTTTATTAGGGGGTAATCTCTGGGGGTGTTTAAAAATTTCAACTTTTTCTTGGTGTGATTCTTGGAGGTGATTTTTATAAGTTTCCAAAGTGTAGGGTTGTTCATCAGTTGTTAATTCTGGATGTAAGCTAATTCTATTGTAGGTAGTAATTATGTCGTTAGTTGGGTAATGGCGCTTTAGGGAAGAATTGTAAAAAGTTATTGATTGATAGCACTTCCCACCCGAGGTAGTGCTCGGGTAAGAATTGGTATTTGCGGTAGTAATTAGTCGTTGGGAAGTATTGTCAAGTTCGGTATATTTATGTATGTTGTTAGTAGTATTAGTGGGGGAAGAAGGGGTTTTAGTAGTTATGTTAATAGGGAATGGTGGGGATACACGATTTGAAGGGGGGAAAGTGGTATGAGTACGGGAGATAGGATTATAAGGTTGTGGAAAAATTTTCGGCGACGGGTAGGCAGGGTAGGTTGGATTGGTTTGCGCTGCGTGGAAGGATGCATTATTAGGGAAATAAGCGTTAGTAAGCCTGCGATGGGTATTAACTTTGTTAGCTGGGTGGGATGGACGTTTGGGATGGGAGCGGGGTGGGATAGGATTGGATGTTTGTAAGTGAGTCAAGTCCGGTAATGTATGGGTTTTATTGGGAGTAAATATTCTTGTTTTAAATGCGGTAGTAAGGGGTTTTGTATTAGTACTTGAATGCAATTGTAAATTACTATCGATAACCGGGCCGGCCATACTCCGGAACCGGTTATTTAGTTTTTTGTTTTATGTATTGAGAGGCATTTAGGGCACGTTCGCGCGGTTACATTATTTTCACCACAGCGGTAACATATTAATTTATAAGGTGCCTTACACTCTTTTAAGGTGTGTCCATTTACACGACACCGGACACAAAAGTTAACGGGTGGTATAATCGCGTGTACGTTTGCTTTCCGAGCGGCCGGTTTACATACCAAATCTGGCGCTAATAAGCCTTTTGTGTCCGTCGTCGGTTCCGTGAACATTCTAGCCTGCTGACTGGCAGCCTCCAGCAATCGACACTTAGACTTCAGCTCGGACAAAGAGGTTATAGTTAGTAGTGACAATTGTTTAGAGTAATAAGGACGTATATTACGCATAACTATATATAATTTGTCGCACTCCGGTAATGTTCGGTCTAAGCGCGCGAAATAGCATTGCATAGTATTTAAGTAATTGGTAATGGACTCTTCGGAGCCCTGCGGTCTGGCTCTGATCTCGTCGAGTAAGCGCTCGTCGAAGTCAGCTGGTAGGTATTCAAAACGAAGCCACTGCTTTAGCTCCGACCAGCTGCTTGCCGCTACGTCGAGACCATCGAACCAAGACGCGGCTCCGTCGGTAAATAGTTCGCACGCCGAGCACAGTAAATCACTTTCCGATATACCACGTGACACACGCAATTGCTCCAATCGTCTAAGGAAGGTTTTGACACACGTATTTCCGTCATAATGTAAGTTTAATTTGTGCACACTCGAGTGACGCCCACACCTGCAGCTAGATACTACATTGCCGGCAGATAGATTCGGCTCGACGGTTGGTTCCGTCGTCAAAGCGCTGCGAAAGTTCACTAAGACTGTATCTAATTTGTATAATAACTTTTGTAATTTATCATTTAATTCCGCATATTTCTTGGATTCGGCAACGGAGGGTTTGATTCGGGTAATCCGATGAAATAAATGGTGAGCCACCGCCTGGACCCGATTCAAAATCTTTAAGGAACCTCGGTCCGCCGCCGACTCCTGTAATAGGTTGTCCAACTCCGCAAGCTTAACTGAGATCGCGTCAAGCTCGACCGTCGTGTCGCCGTCGAATTCCGCGACTTCGTCAGTGGGCACGTCGATGTTCAGCTTGCGGATCTGGGCCCGCAGGTCAGCCACGGTAGTAGCCGGCGTACCTAACCTAACTCGGACCTCATATTCGAGTTCGTCTTTGTGCAATAGGTTAAATAGTATGGGGCGTTCCTCCATTTTAATTTAAGGAAAAAAATAAATCTAAAAATAATCAGTTAGGTTACTTATGTGCCGTAAGTAGGAATGTTATGTTCAGGTTAGGATTACTAGCGCAGCGTGATCGATCAATTACAACCAATAAGTGTAGAACGTTTCTTAGTAAAGGGATAATAATCCCCTAAGTTGGGTGATGAGTCACCGTAATAGTAAAAATTAGACTACAATTGTAAATGTAAATATCTTAAAATTCAATGTAAATTTAGTGTAAAAAGTAAATGTAATAGTTCCTCGTAAACGTAAACAACTGTCCAGGTATCAACAATTGAACTTGTCGTTCAGAAATAGCACGGTAAGGTTATACGGAACATGTTAAAGATGTCTCTTCTGTGGACTTGCAATCAGTAATTTTATGACTATTTAAATGAGTCGATAGTTGGCAAGGCGCTTTACACACTGATGTTGATTTGTGTTACCTAAGTTGGCCACTGCCCCACCACTTCCTTTTCTGTCCACAGATGAGACAAAATAATATATAATCCGGACACAGTGTAAGACTCGAAGTACACACAGTAACGAATAAACAACACTGTTTAACTTCTTGTACAAAGTACTCGGTTTAGTGGTTAAACCATATGTGTGCTACCTTTCGAGCGCTATCGATCAAAGCCGTTCAGAGCAAAATTTGTATGGAAAGACCTGAATGGCACACGTTAGATAATTAGTTCGGGCGCCATGTGATGATTATTTTTTATGTTATGGAATTAAACAACTGTTTCCAAACAAAAGGCTTTATTCATAAAACCTTGGTCCTTATTTCTACATAAACTAAACTAGACAAGGGGGTTCTAACCCTCGGTAGGACTTAAGCCTATGGTTTTAGGTAACAGGGTTTTAACTAACGCTTGATCGATAACGCCCGTCAGGTGTTAAGTATCTAATAAAAATTCTGTTCCCTTTTGGGGAAAGTGATAAAATTAAGTAGACTCAGCTGCCGGGTTCCAAGCCGGGACGGCACGGCCTCGGGGCACGCGACCGCGGCTCCAGACAGACCTCGCGTACGCTAACGCCGGTACTAAACGCCTCCTAGGGGAATAGGACATAAAATTAGTAACGGTGTAGGCCCCGTCGGGAAATAGGGGGAGATTAGCGTGCCCTCGATATGGGGCAGGTCCCGGGATCCAGAAGGGCCCCTAAAGTCAGGTACAAGAGGAACAGGGCAGAAAGGGCCCGCTAGGGGTTATAATTTTACTCAAACTCGACAACTATCTTTAACTCTAATAGGGATAGCTCGTACCACTTGGAGGAACTCGCCCAGCGACGGTCAATAGAAGACGACTGCCAACTCCGGACACGAATGGTACCGCGTCACGTCGGCACGTGGACACCGGAACTGAAAGAGGGAATAAATGATAGTTTTACGGGTTCTGATTTAGGGTAAACGGACTCCTAGTCACTGCTGAAGAACGTGAAACACTCACCTGAGGACTGCAAGCGCAGGACACGTACAATTACGTATGATACAGCGGGCCGCGACCGCGTGGCGTCCGGTCCGGGTAAGATATCTCAAATCGTATATGATTTGATACGCTGGACAGCTGAAACTGAACACCACGTTAAGCATGACACTATTAGGCGCATCACGAGCTCGAAAACTCCCAAAGAGACACTCACCATTAATTTCTAGTAACCAACAGTTAAAATGGCGGTTTACAAGCGCCTTGAAGAACGTAAAAATGCTACAACCTCTCACCGATTTACTTAACTCATCTGTCACGAGCGAGTTGCCAACGCCTGCCATCTCACGGTGGCCATGGGTAACAGTTCGAGCTAGATGCGCCCCTCTCGAGCGAACTAAGACTCCCGTAATAGCGGTACGAATAAAGAAAAAAACAACTGGGACGATTCAGAGAAAACCGGGGATCGGTAAGATAATTATAATATTAATTTCGAAGAAGAAAATCATTACAACGGTTATGCGACGACTCACCTATTCCTGGACTTTGTTTCATGTCCCAGGCAACACCGAGTCCTGTCACCGCCATAGACTCGCGCCGGTGTGCTTAGCCGTGGCCAGAGCCAATCATACGGACGGCGTACCGGCTGAATCACCTTCCGCACGAGTGCCGATAGTCGGCCAGGTTAGCCAACTTAGCCTGAATCGATTTGACGTTTCGGAAATGACAGGACGAATGGTATTGCACCCTGCCTTCATTTGACAAGCAAATGACAGCGGTGTTAGAATCAAAACATTAACTCATGCAAACAACCGATTTAATTGTAAAAGTATACTAATTACCAGCTTCCGCTACCGAATACTTATCCCAGATGGACAGGAACTCCATGAGTGTGGTTCTGCAGTGATAATTTACCTAACCGCAAGCAAGGGAACAATGAGGAATGTGGAAAATGGTGAGCGTTAGATTATAACCATTACACTAATTAAATTAGCTATTTAGGTAGGTTTTGGTTGGATCATGCTTACTGAAGTAGCATCTCAAGATGATCTGGGGTTCGAGTCCAGGCTCGCACCTCTATGGTTATTTATTTACTAGCTGTTGCCAGCGACTCTGTCTGCGAAGAATTGGGGTAAAAATAGCCTACGACCTATTCTCAGACCTACCTACCGAATATGGAGAAAAATTTCATGAAAATCGGTCAAGCCGTTTCGGAGGAGTTCGATAACAAACACCGTGACACGAGATTTTTATATATTAGATTTCACTGTAACTATACGGTTTAAAAAGATGTTGTAGTTTTATAATATAAGTCAGGTGAAATTTGTGTGTCTGTCTTATTTAAGGCCTACCTATACATTCAAGAACCTGTTTGCCCCATCGGCCATCAGTTCTGCTAGCAATAGATATTTACCATGTGATTTTCATTAAAAATACATCGGTTTTCATCGCCCACACTTGCAAAGCATACACGAAGTTCCCATCCGTACTGAACGCACGTGGGTTACAACAGGTTGTTCGTTCATTTCAGGTCAGCTCATTCTGGGAGGAGGAATGTGCCAGCAGTAATAGTTGGAGACGACGAAAAAAAAGCTAAAAAGCTAAAAAGCTGCAATTGTTTTTTCCCGGTTAGATCTTTCATGGATATTGTAGGAAAAGTTACCTTTTAAACAGCTTGGAGTCTAGCAAGCAAGATCAGAAGTAATACTAGCATATTAGGTACAAAGCTATCAAGAAAGAGCTGAAGGTGTGTGGAGGTGTGACTTCGGTACAGTGGAAAAGAAAACAATTAATGTACTTCAATTAAATACGGCTTTTATTTAGCACTAGCTATTGCCCGTAACTCCTTCTACAAAAAATTCGTTTATCGCTATCCCGCGAGAACTATGCTATTTTCCGAGATGAAAACTATCGTACGTCCTTCCCAGGGTCTCATACTAATCTCCGTACTAAATTTCATCTAAATCGGTTCAGCGGTTTAAGCGTGAAGAGGTAACAGACAGACACACTTTCGCATTTATAATATTAAGTATGGATTCAAAACGTGTCAATTATGACAAAATAATTATGTTTCCTTTGTAAATAAGCCGTGACCCGGATACCTGTTGGGTGTCGCTGGGTTATCGGCAGTTCGGCGATAGGGTCGGTCTTATGAGGCCCGCGAGGCCCGCCGGGCCCGCAACCCCCATTCGCGTCAAATTGTTTTATATTCCACACATGAGACTATTTTAGTTCAAAAGACCTAAAAACTTTGGTGTTTACTGTCCTAGTCCTAGAGAAACCCGTAGCTGATAACTGTGTTCTTAGATTGTTATATTAATTGGACTTGAGTGAGTTATAACAGCTTTGTACCATGATTCGAGCAACTTATTTTAACTTTTTTTTTTGGGAATATCTACTAGTTTCAGTAATTTTCCATGGATTTTCTTCCTCTCATACAACGCGTTTACCAGATGAGATAAATAATCTTTAAATTAAATAAAACCGGCCAAGTGTGTGTCAGGCCGCAAGCATCGGGTCCCGCATTATTTATACCCTCACGCGTAAAAGATTAGATCTGCCAGTTGAATTGAAATTCCGGGATTTTGCTTATTTCCCACGGTAGTTTCCAAAACACCGGCCAAGTGCGACTCGGATTTGCGCACGAAGGGTTCCGTACCTTTAAAAATGGCAAAAAAACACTTTTTTTTGTATGGGAGCCCCCTTAATAATAAATAATTAAATTGAATATATAACTAAATATTCTGTGAATAAGCGTCTACCTGTTGCCGTTCTCAATATCGAGCAAAAAAGCGCAAAAACATCACGTTTGTTGTATGGGAGCCCCTTTAAATATTTATTTTATTCTGCTTTTTAGTATTTGTTGTTATAGCGGCAACCGAAATACATCATCTATGAAAATTTTAACTGTCTAGCTATCACGGTTCATGAGATACAGCCTGCTGACAGACGGACGGACGGACGGCCAGCAAAGTCTCAGTAATAGAGTCCCGTTCTTACCCTTTGGGTACGGAACCCTAAAAATTACATCGCGGTCTTCATTAACGTTGTATGACGAACACCCGTGCAATATTTTATACCTACCTACTTATCTCTATCTAGGTCGAGCGGTTAGGATTTTGGAATTTTACATAGAGACCATAATCACCTTTCTTCTGCAGTTCCCATCTTTATTCTAGGACAGGAGGGGGCGGTGGGATATGGACACTAACAAAAATTAATATTACCTATCCCTTATTATACCGAAACTGAAAAATGGTTTCCGCTTAAATGTATAATTCTAATTTAAAGGTAGGTATTAGATACTTTGTGTAAATGTATAAGAATGTACACTAATGCTACTACAGATTTCCTTTAACTACTAAGGGTCATTAAGTTAAGCTGCGGCCACGCCGATAGAAAGACGGATATTTATAGAGACACTATGAGAGTTCCGCTTTTGTACATAATTTTGACTACGGAACCCGAAAAAAAGATCTTTGTCTATTGCGACTTCCCAGCCGTATTCCTGGCGTCAAAGCAAAATGGATAATGCCAAAAACCATAGGAAATAATTATGTAAGTCATCATCATCATCCCAGCCTATATATACCTACGTCCCACTGCAGGGCACAGGCCTCCTCTCAGAATGAGAGGGATTGGGCCGTAGTTCCCACACAATTTTCTTTCTTTGTTACGGAACTTGTTAGAGTGCCACAAAAATATTTGATCAATGATCAAATGAAAACGATAGCACGTTATTCGTAAGTTTAGTATTACCTACTGCTAAATAAATATTGTTATGCTTGCAGCATTAATTTCAGTTTTGACCCGACATCACATAAGTCTGATAAGTTTGTGACACTGTTTTGTTCATTATAGTTTAATTGGCATAGCTTCATTCAAACTAATGTTTCCGCTATTAACTCAGCGCATTGTCAATCGGTCAATTATAATAAGGCACCATGCACTCAGCAGGCTGTTGTGACTTATCGATCAGGATCACGCGCGTGCCCAGTACCTCTACCATGAGTTACACTAGTTTACAGTGACCGTACTCGCTAGCGACGGCGTAAATGATTTGTATGGAGAATTGTGTACAGCGCCTCTAGCGGTCACTTACGGAAGTACAATTCTCCATACAAATCATTTACGCCGTCGCTAGCGAGTACGGTCACTGTAAACTAGTGTAACTCATGGTAGAGGTACTGGCCCTAATTGTATGGATTACCGCGCGACCGTCGCCGCTGCGGCCGTTCGTCCAATCATGCCGAGCATTATACACCTGTCTGTGTTGGTCACCTATTGTTAGACTGGATATCACTATAGTAAAAGAAGAATAGTAATAACCTCTCGAATGCATATCGTATGAAGTATTAAATAAATTCTCGGCGCTTAATAACTAATTAAAATTTAATAAAGCTCAACGCTAGTCGTAGAACCTACTCGTGACGAACCTTGTGGCTCGGTTGAGAGGAGATAGTTATCTAATCTAGTAACAGTTTCCTTGAGATAGAAATTACTGATAAAGGAACAGTATGATCAAAAAATCAGTGCCTAACTATCTATCTGGTTTCTGGTTTATATTATATTTTACTATACATATTTAGGTACTATACGAGGGGCGTTCAATATAAAGTGAGAATGAGATGCAAACTCTTTTAATATTACGAAATTAAATACTGGCCGGTAAAGCTAATCTATCTAGCTGATTGCTATGAAAAAAAAAACTAACTGTGTTTTGTTTAAAAAAATATACGGAAATTTCTTTGCAATGCTATTGAGTACGTTAGCGAAAATGGAGAAAATAGAACTGCGCGCCGTTATCAAATACTTGTATTTGAAAAATTTTTCTACGGACCAAGTCAATATGGATTTGCGGGACACTTTAGGGTCTAATGCTCCTCCGTATTCGACAATCGCACGTTGGTGCGCCGAATTTAGACGTGGAAGAACATCGACAATGGACGACCCCCGCTCCGGACGCCCTATTACAGCAGTAACTGAAGAAATTGTGAAAAAAGTCGAAAACTCAGTTTTGGCGGATCGTCGTGTCACAGTTCGTTTTATTACTGAAAATGTAAAGATTTCAACGGGGAGCGTGCATAATATTTTACATTAACGCTTGGGTATGAAAAAGGTATCTGCGCGTTGGGTACCAAGAATGCTTACTGACACGCAAAAACAAACTAGACTAGAGATTTGTCAAGAAGCTTTGAACCTGATGCAGCAAGACCGGGAACTTTTTTTGGCGCGATTTATAACAATGGACCAAACATGGCTCCACCATTACGACCCTGAAACGAAACTGCAGTCTATGACATGGAAAAGGCCATCATCTCCAACTCCGAAGAAATTCAAGGTGAGCCCATCTGCCGGTAAGGTCATGGGCTCTGTTTTTTGGGATGGTAAAGGGGTATTAATGATTGAGTATCTCGAGCATGGAGCCACTATTATGGGCACTTTATACGCCAAACAAATAGCAACATTGCGCAATGAGATCCGCGAAAAACGGCGAGGTAAACTCTCGAAAGTTGTGCTGTTCCACCAGGACAATGCCCCGGCACACAAGTCCGCCGTTGCAATGGCTGCAATTCGTGATGCTGGGTTCGATATCCTTAAGCATCCTCCGTATTCACCAAATCTCGCTCCCAGTGATTTCTACCTATTTCCGAGATTGAAACAATACCTAAGAGGCCAGAAATTTGAAGACGACGACGCGATAGTAGCTGCAGTACAAGATTTTTTAAGTACTCAAGATGAGACCTTTTTTAAAAAAGGAATTTTAGTTTAGAAAAAAGATATACTAAGTGTATTATGCTAAAAGGTGACTATGTCGAAAAATAAAATGACATTTAGTAAAAGTTGTTTATAACATACTCATTCTCACTTTTTATTGAACACCCCTAGTACACCGTGAAATTTTAGTGGTTGTTTTCCCGAAACGAGGTGATTTAGTATCGATTGTACAATCGATTTATAATTACTATTTTGACCAGAGTCAAAAATCCAATTGTGAAAAACGAAAGTCGAAAATGACCGCAAACCAATAGTAACGCTTCGTTGGTACCTAACCTATCGTACGATCGTACGCTACTTGTACCAACGAAGCGTTACTATTGGTTTGTTTGTTTGTTTTTCACAATTGGTTTTTTGACTCTAGTCAAAATAGTAATTATAAATCGATTGTACAATCGAAACTAAATCACCTCGTTTCGGGAAAACAACCACTAAAATTTCACGGTGTATTGTAAGTATTTTTTTTTATGTTAGAGAGGCCAGACAGACGAACTAGTGGGTCACCTGATGTTAAATGAACACCACTGTCCATAGACACTCGCAGCGCCTTACGCGATACCAGTGCGTTGTCAGCCCTGCAGAAAATTGTACACTCGCCTTTTAAAGGCACCCAGGTCGTAACTCGATGGGAAGACCCCAGCGGGAAGTACGTTCCAGATTTTGCAAGTTCGTGGCAAAAAAGATCGCTTAAAACGCACCGTCGAAGACTGCCATTCATCAACATGATGACGATGAAATGAACGCTTACGACGGGTGGATCTGTAATGGAACCCCGCAGCTGGAATGAGGACAAAGAGTTCCTCAGAGCATTACCCGTTGTAGATCTTATAGAACACGCAAAGGGAGCTAACGTCTCTGCGGATAGCAAGAGGATCGAGTTTATCGGAGAGTGAGGGGTTGCCGACGACTCGGGACGCCCTGCGCTGTATGCGATCAAGTGAAAGCAGCTGATATTGGGGTGCGCCAGCCCAGTGATGAGAGCAATACTCCATCCTCGGCCGAACCTGAGCTTTATATATCTGAAGCCGCTGCTTCGGAGTGAAGTATCGCTTAGAGCGGCCAAGCACGCCCAACATTCTAGCAGCCGACTTGGTTTTACCTTCCAAGTGATCGCGAAATTGGACTGCGCTCGAAATATCGACACCGAGGATCCCAACACTCTCCGAAATGTTGAGGGGTGATCCTTGGAAGCATGGAGCAGCGACAAACGGGTGTTTTTTGGCAGTAAATACGCAAACTTGTGTTTTGGAGGGGTTAAACTGCACTAAGTTACGTGTGCCCCAATCAGAAACTTGAGCTAGTGTAATTTCTAGATCATACACAAGTTTAGATCGTCTCTCTACCAATTCTGCCCGAGGAAGGTTAGCTCTACCAGAGTACCGTGCGTTGCAAGTACTGTCATCCGCATAGCAATGAAAGCCGCTTACAAGCAGCATATCATTGATATGCAGGAGGAACAGAGTAGGCGAGAGCACACAGCCCTGGGGGACACCAGCATTCACAGACATTGAGTCGGAGTATGTTCCGTCGATAGCGACCCTAATACTCCGATCTTTAAGAAAACTGGCAATCCATGAGCACAACCCACCGGGCAGCCCGTAAGATGGCAATTAGGTAAGTATTGCAAGTGGAGTAGTGTTCTGGTTTTGCTGTGCTATTTACACTTGTTAGTAAAATTATTTCTTACCAAGAGCGTGTCAGATACGCCCAGGATAGGGTTCCGCGGAAGTTACGAAAAAATCCTTGCACATCTTATTAATTGTACTGTCCGTATAAACAAGCAATATTTTATGGGTCAGGCTGCTATTTACTCTTAAACTACTAATAATTCTCAAGCAAATTTAGCCGTTATAGTTTTCCTTGTTAATTTGACATATTTCCTCTCATTTTTTTTAATTATACCAACAATGTAGCTTTTAGAGGGCAGGGGGGGGGGGGGGGTCGCCGGTTTTTAACAAAAAATTGCATTTTAAAGTTGAATATTTCGCAAACGAATCACTATATCGAAAAATCGTCTTCACAATCTTGGAATAATTTTAAAATACCTTTCCAACGATACCCCACACTATAAGGTTAGACGAGTAAAAAAAAGATAGTGCGTGGAGTCCCTCCGCGCGGAAGAAGTGAAACTTCATAATAAAAAATAAAAAACCAGGCGGTCACCCATCCAAGTACTGACCGCGCCCGACGTTGCTTAACTTAGGTGATCGGACGAGAACCGGTGTTTTTGTCAAATATCTTGAAAACGGTGCATCCTACGGCAAAATCAATGAAATTTTCATCCCCCCTTTGAAATCCCCGTTATACGTGTGCGTTAAACGTTTAACGCAACGTTTTTTGGAAGTCGCATTAGAAGTTTCACTTCAAAAATAGCTTGTATTAGACAGGCAGAACAGCCCAAAGGGTTACCTCAAAATGTCAAAAAGAGAACATTTTAACGGATGACCCATAGTCAACTGTCAACCTCGATCAATTTGATCACGATTCCGAGATTATTTAGGATCCATTAGTCCAAACGTCAATTCAGTAATGTCGAAATTTCGATGGCGAAAATTTCGAGGCTTGTGTAACGAATCGATGCATTATATGGCATACTGTCTTTACTAACTAACAAGTATTGACTAATGTCATGCGCAAATCAAAGCTGTTAGTTTAGGCACGAATGCTCCCGGTGAATAACTGAGTTAGGTACTAATGTAACTACCTGTTATTATCGAAACCTTATAAAACAGCCTAATGAATAATTTATTTGTTTAATAACGGTATACGTGGGTGGGAACTAAGCCTGTCCAATTGAGTCCAGAAACAAAGAGCGCCAGGTTCCAAGCACACAAGGGACCAAATAGTTACATGTGAGTTTGGGATGGATTTAGAGAGATTGCGGTGGTCTCAGTCGTGTTATTAATAATCGTATAGTAGAATTGTAACAATACAATATATAAATGCCTGAGCTTAAATGAGAATGTGGGTCGGTAAATATCATCTAGTATCTATTATTTTATACATTCAGTATATACCTACAAATAATGGTTTTGTCAAGAGAAGGCTTGGGTATTTGGTATCTGCTAAGTCGCTATGCTCTTGGTAGAGTGGTCGTTGGCATCGGTTTAGTTGGTATTTAATTCTAAACTTTCAGGATGGTTTTCAGTGTTGGACCTCAGAGTTAGTAGTTTCCAATAAAGATCGCTGCTACCCACTCACACCCCGACCATTGCCTCGCTTTTACGGCACCTTCGGGAAGAGACAAAAACGTGGAAACTCCATCGAAGTTAAGTATTTTGTTCCAATGACTTTTATGCGAGATCTTATATTAAAGAGGCTAAGCGAATATGATATCTCTACGTATACAAAACAAAAGCACATCACTATGCGGAACTTGGTACAATGAACAAGGCGACGTGTCTGTAGAAAATGCTCGGGGATTTCCTATGTAAACTGAAGCTTGGAGCTTCTATGCGATTGTGCATTTAGTTGGTTTATCCTTGAATCGTAGACAATCTTTTCATCGATTATTTTATTATTTCATAGACAACGTTTCCCGTATTTTCATTTCATCGACTATTCATGTCATCGAACGGTTAAATCATGGTTTTTTAAATCGCCGATTATTAAATTGTAGAATAATTATTTCATGATTTGTTTATTCTCCAGAATTTTATATCGTTATTTTTATTCAAATCATATTAATAATGTTTTTTACATCTGTATTAATACACAACTAATTAGTTTAGTATGGTGAACTAAATTTATCATTATTTTACAAAAGATTCATAATTATTTTTTCTATTTTTCTGTTACGTACTTTTTGATCATTTCACTAATCAATGAAACACTAATACTTGTAGTTATATGTATAAAAATCAAGACTTCCAGAGTGGTCATTAAAAATACCTAACACCAAAGGCTAATAAAATTAGCCTTTGAACCTAACCTTTCCGAGTCGCTTCCGCTCCGACCCGTCTTGCTCGCTCGCTTCGCTCGCTCGCAGTTTGCGTTTTTCTTTTGTAAAGACGTCGATGAAATGAAATTCGATATTTAGATATTCTATCTTTTGAATAGTTTAGGAGGTGTATGTTCTAAAAAACAATAATCCTTGTGCAGTTATTCTAGAAATTAAGAAAATTTGTAATGTATAATCGATGAAACCAGATTATAGCTAAAGATGTTATAGGAAATGAATTATACATCATTTTCGATGAAATTAAATTCGATGAAAAATTTGTCTCAGATTCAACCGCATTAAGTTACTGTACCAAAGTGTGATTCTCCAACTATTGCGTATAAAGTTATTTACGATTATTCCTATAGTCAACATTTGATATACTTAATACCTTAATGACGTTAATAATATGATATGATGAGGTAGTTTATTTAACATTTACCTATAAATACAGTATTTTTCTGCAAGCTATGTGTTTTGCCTTTTGCATGCATACTATAAGCATCGTTATACTACAAGTAGCGGTACGACTATGGCAAGCGTTTGGTTAATATCGTTTCGTAATAGTAGTATGGGCACACATGATAAAATAAATGCTAAAACCACGACCGAGTGCTGCTGTTCAAGAAAAACCAGAAGCACTGGACATAAAAGTAAAATAACACGAATTCGATAATATATTGTATCATAATGGGTGGTGTCATCCTACTTTCTACTAACAAATACATTTAAATGGAAAATTTTGGATAATTGGATATTTGTTGCTCTATCGCACAAAAACGGTTTTACGGATTTTATGAAGATTAGCACAGAGTTTATGATCTGGATTAACAGATACTTAGGATACCTTTTCTCCTGAAAATTGTATAGGTCCCATGGGATAGCTATAAATGATTTTTTCGCAGACGAAGGCGCGATCAGCAGCTATCATAAGGCATTGTTGCAAATATTGATTACGCGCTGTTTTAACAACCACCGACCAAATGATGAACCCGAACAGTTACGGTTAATTTGATGAAACACTCAGGGAGTTATGGAAGTTGCCGCCTGTTAAATAACAATTACTTGCTATTAGTTTTCCTCTAACTGTGTAATATGAATTTTCTCTGCATCTGGAAAGTTTTATACGATATGAATAATAATATGTAAGCATATATTTGTAAGTATGTGTTTTGTTGAAGTAATTCTTCTTGCAATATCACATGAAATTATTATTATGAACAGATACCTATTCGTAAAATACGGACTGAGTTTTTTGATTGAAAATGTGTCGATTATCATAACTTTATGTTAGTTTAATCAAAGTTACATTTGCATTTTATTTAAAATATTTTAGTAAACAATTTATTAATTGAATAGGGATAAGTTCATTTTCTTTGAGTATCTTAATTTTTATCAATAAAATTGTTTTTATAATATTCTAATTATTTTAAAAATGTCTCCGTCAATTTCTATATAATATAGGTATAGACGTATCTGATTTTAAGTTAATCACCTCTGAAAGTGGGTTATAATCGACTTCCATTAGTAACTATGAGTATTACATACAAGTCGAGTTGAGTTATAAATTTAAGTATGGTTTCTTAATTAGATCAAAGAACAATTACTTGCACTGAAAATTACTTTACCTTTCGCAGTCGAAGATGAGATTTGTGGCACGGTGGGCCCTGCTACGAGAGCTACGCCGGGCCCTGCTACGGCCGCTACGCCGTAGATGCTACGACGCTACGAACGCTACGGAGGGTGATTTAAAATCCTAGACCAAAGTACAGGGTCATTCAATTTGGGGCGAGCAATCCTCGCATTAGTTAGCACGCCTATATATATATATATATATATAGCACTTAGACTAATGTCGAATAGCGGTACCTGTGGCGACATCGACAGCTGAGTAATGATGTCGCCGTAACGCGCGATCAGTCGCGGGTAAGCCTAGGTCTCACGATAATGAAATCTGAACAAATTCCGTCCATCATCCCTGTCAGTAATTGATTACCTCCTCGGTAAACTGATCGCTCATGCGATCCACCTCATGTTTAAGAATGTCTTTACAGGTTTAAAGAGGTAAACGGGCGAAAAAACCATGTTTCATGGAGGTTTTCTGCTTACTTTTTTCTCGTAGATGTTTACCTATATTCCCAAAGGCTCTTTGGATGTCTACGGGATACTAAATATGCTATGGTTGCCTTTGAGTGTCACACTCCATCTCAACCGAAACCAGGTGAATTAGATTCAGAAGTATTGCCCATGCACATTAAATATTATATGCAACATCATCATCATCGTTTTATTTCTACGAGCTATGTGCCCTGTCCACTGCCACTTGAGCCTGGCGATTCTTCGAGCTATATCTTTGACTTAAGTTCTTGCTTGCCAAAATTAAAAAAAAAAAGAACATTTCATCAGGATTTATAAATTGTGGCTGACAATTGTTTCATTGCATTGATCGATGGTCCAAATATACCACGTCAAAGGGATGACCAGGGCCCTGTACCACAAAAGTTACAAGTGCTACAATTCAGCAAAATTGTCAAGTTTCTCATAGTAAAATGTTACAATTTAGTCGAATTGTAGCATTTGTAACTTTTGTGGTACAGGGGGCTGGACTTTAAAGGAGTCTTCAGCCCAACTAACCCAACCATTTGCTGAAATATTTTTGGCATAATTTGAAGACACCTTGTATACGCGTGGTATTTATACTCATGGTTTTGTAGCTATACATAATATATTGCCTTGTTTATATCTATAACTTGAATGAAACTAACATACATTTACAACTGTAATTACAAAACTTTTTAACATCATACGATGTATTAAGTTTTGAATCGGCATTCGAGTCAGAAATAGCAAGCCGTCAGGGTGGAATGTATCGCTTTGATTGGAGACATTTACCTGACAAGAGATGACGTTGGTATATAGGTGAGAAGGATGCTGCGAAGTGAAGGAGCGGTATCGGTGCGCGGGCGGGGTGCGCGGGCGCGAGGCGGGTGGCGCGGGGCGAGGGCGCGGCGCGCAGGGTGGCACGGGCACGTAACAAGTGAAGTGGGCCCGGGAGCAACAGTCTGCCGGAGCCCGGCCACGCGGCCCCACGACCCCTCAGCCGCGCCGGCGGCCGCGCGAGCCCGCAGCTCTCCCGCGCGCCGCGCGCCGCTCCCGCCGCACCCGCCGCACCGACACCCGCACTAGGTACCTACCCACACACTCCACTGACTCCACTCCACACAATCGCTTACCTGTTGCACGTATGACGAGACAAATCGCAAATAATCTTTTAATCTTCGTGTTAGCTCTGCGAAAATGATTAGCAAATATTTGTATGTTGCCTTGTAATATGGATATTAACGTGTCGGGCTAATGGCGTGCCCTGTCGCGCTGTGCCCAATTATCCCGCGTGCTCGCGTCGCATTTGGGCTCAATAATATTTGTTCACACGCGGGTTTGTCTTAAACGATCGAGCCGTGGAGCCATCATCATACTATCGCGCAATGTAGCGAGCAACTCGTAACATGATAAGTTTGCTAATTAATTAGTAGTTTTTCATTAGTGCCTATTGATTATCTACACTACTTCTAAACAAAGCTTTTTAAAAGCTCAATAACGCAAAGAAGTTCTCTGCGTCATTGTATTTTTCAATTAGCGTCAAATTCAAAATATTCAGGGGATGATATCGATAAAATAAAATGGAACAATGTTTAGACCGATTTGCAGCATCCATGCTCGGGAAGGCAGCGGATGATATTGGAATCTCTAAAGTCTCTATAAAATGCAAAGCTAAGACCGTGACATCGAGAGTCGGAGGCATTTGAAACCCGAGCAGTGAAACGAAAAATTAAAAAGCTTTCGCAAATACGGGCTTAATTCTGTCTAATTGTTGTATTTCGATGTGCATGATCGGGTGGACGGTTTGTATTTGAGCTTTTAGTCTGTTGGCGTGGAAATGACCTACTCAATGATTTCACTCAGTTACAAATACAAATACAAATAATTTATTTCCAAAAAATAACAATAAAACACAGTTACATTTTTACTGTGTTATTTCATTAACACCGCTAAAGTTTTAATTTCAGAATGAACAAAAATAACAATTTGTTCAAGTAGAATGAAAATGTTCAATCAGGTGGATTAGTGCCTGAGCATAATATCAATACCTACAGTAATTAATTAATTATTGAAAAGTCCGTCGTGGATGGTAATTGAGAACCATTATATTAAATGTACCTTTTTATATAAAGCGCCCCTTATTTGAAATGATCGCTGAAGCTTAATATAGGAGCATTATAATACCAATTGGAACCGCGCGCAAACATATGAACGATGCCGTCGTGATTTTTGAACAGCGATGTCACAAAAGTAATTACTGTTCCCTTCTAGTTCTCCACATTGAGGCCGTAACTCGGCGAGCAACTGCTAATGCCAGCCGGGTCGACAGTAAAAAGGTAACGGCTAGCGATGAGCGCGATGACAGAGAAAATAAAATCTTCTTATCGTCCCTTTCTCAAGATGTCTTCAGAACATTCTTTGAGAACTCGGATTTGCATATTTTGAAACATACATCTGCTAGATGAGTAATTGACCCGAAATTTAAAGTAAGAAACTTTATTTGAGATCAGTGCTGATGAAGAGTCTTGTATTTTTAAAAAATAGGTAGTTTCTGTAAAACTAATTATAGAAGCGATTGGTTTGCGGTAATTGCTGAATTAAAATCAGTTGACGGTGTGTCTACGACGTCGATAAACCATAAAGCGGCCGGAACGAGTTGCCCCTTTAGTCCACATGGTCATTACTTCGTAATGTCCACTCATTTTAAGGGACTCGCCCCAAAAATGATGTTTAAGAGAAGGGAATGAGATTTTAACGATTCATTTGCTCCCAGCGCTTAAGTTATTTTATTATGAACTCAAAAGACTGACTTTTTATAGTCATAAAGCAAGAGATCGTTTCGCCTGGGAGTCACTACAAAATTTTATTACATACAAAAAGGGGCTGTAAATATAAACCCTTATGAAAAATTGTTTTTTTTTTCCTCTTAACCTAAATTCTTAACAGCGAGACACTTTTCAAGTTTAAAATAACCAGTCAGCTTAACGAAATTCACTATTGGTCAGCAATATTACGCTACAATGTATTTGTATCGGAACGATAAATAACTATTTATTGACCTTAAGCGGTTCGGTCACTATGGCCACACAAACTAAGCAGACCAGACGGATCAATATAAACAATATTGCGGTGTAATCACATTTGCAGAGAACATTTAGGGTAAAGCGGATTTTCAATTCGCTCGAGAACCGATAAGAATCGAAAAGTCGGACGCAAAAGTGATGATTCTGCAGAAAATAACTTCGCACCTATCGGTCGTAACTACTGTACGCCGGAGAATGATATTGCTTACGGAACACTATTTTCCAATTTTATGGATGGAGTGGAGAAGGATAAAATTGGTACCTATGTGTTCCTAATTTTGTGTCGCAGGTTTGTGATTTATCGCGGGTCGCAGAGAAGCGAGCAACTGTGACGCCTAGTTAGTGCTAGGGCGGTGACATGGCATGGCATGGCAGTGTTCTGTAGGGTTAGATTCAGTTTTTACGGGCGAGCGGGCACGCCTCGCCGCTCTCAGCTCGCGCTCCCTATCATTTTTGTCGCTGGTTCAAATGGGAACCCGCATATTTGTTAGCTTTTACTGTTATCGACTAGCTATGAGTAGTGTCGAATAGATTTCGAAGTGTACTTTATGTCGGGTTGTAAGTTACTTAACGATATGGAATAATTTACTTGCCTGCCTCATCTAATAATATATGTATATTCATCATGATGTAGTTACAGTCTATTAAGTTATGTTTACTGACATTGACCACTTGTAAACATATCTTTAACTGTACTATAATTTTAATTCATAATTTATTTATTTATTTAAAGAGAACCAACAGCTTTAATGAAATAATGAATCCCAGAATTTTCAAATTCATGTTGCTTTTGCAGTTATTTATTAGCTGTCATAGAGTATTGTAACTAAAAACTATATAAGGTTTTAAAGTCCGAAATAAAAGTTCATTTAAATTAATTTAATTTATACTCAAGTTCGAACATACAAAGAAGTTCTCGAATTTTTTTACAGGAATGGTTCAAGCTCAAGCTTGACGACTCCATAAATTTTGACACTACTAAATTGAGCTTGACAGTTCATCGACATTTATCTGGATTTATTTTTTCTTGTAAAACGGCCTAGATTACACAAAAAGGAACAAAATACTTTAAATTATATGGAGATATAGCAAATGTATAATAGTGAGATCCCGCACTTAAAATAAGGATACGAGATCATGTATGAGTTCAAAATTAATCTGCATTCAACTTAGTGCCACAATCATCATCATCAAATCTGCCCATATACTTATAGGTAAAATTTGCCTTTTAATTCTACGCCAAAATTATATTAAATTATATTTTAATGCTGAGATCAATTTATCATTATGAAACTAACTATACGATAGCTATTTTCTTTATCCTATCTTCAGCAAACATACTACAAATATTGAAACTAACTCTACAAATTGCATTCAGTACTTCATAAAGTCAGCGCTAAAATTGTTAAATTGAACATGAGTCACAACAATGAAGCTAAATCCACAATAAATTGAACACACAACAACGAGGTCTATCATATTTATGCAAGTATTATATTTTACGGAAATGATGTATGTGCCACTAACTAACAGTAGAGTCATCTATACTCGTACTTACAAAATAGTAGATTGTTCAACAAGGGAGGAAAATAACCAATATCAGACGAGGTTACTTGGCACCCGAGCACAGCGAGGGTGCCAATATTCCGAGGCTGATATTGGTGTTTTTCCCGAGTTAAACACTCTTCTTTTCATTTCGACTACAAGGAAAGTAAGAAAATATAAGTATAAATAAATAAAAATGTCTAAACTGGTCAATATGATCGTTGTAAAATACTTCAATGGAGTTTATTGTTAAGGAATAATTAATTTAACAAAATTTAGAATGTTCAATATAATAATCAATGAAAACAGTAGATAAAGTAAGTATTTTAGTAAATTTATTTATAAAATATGTAAGTAACCAATTTGAAACAAGGAGTTAAGCTGTATAGAGATAGGCTATGTGGACAATAACATTGTCGTTTAGGTACCGTTTTTTTTCGTAACATTTTTAAACTTTTCTGGTTTGAGTCACTAAATAAGAAACCAATGTTAAATTAATAATTTAATTTAATAATATTTCACTGGCATTGTAACATTTGTAATATGACCAATTAAGAAAGAAAAACTCAATACTTAATTATTCCATGTACTCGTATATGCCGTAATGCTTGGCTGAATGCGTATGTGTTCCATTGATAGCCAATGCCTTTATTTTTTTTAATTCATTTCTACCCTTGGGAAGAAAATAATAGTAATCCTCCCGTAGGTATGTCAGATATGATTTGCCTCACTTTCCGAGTATGAGAGATGAAAAGAAAATTTCTGACTAATCAACATCAACGCTCAGCCCAAACCAAGAGTTTTGAATACTCAAATGTTGCACAAATAGTCTATTTAATATTAACAAGGACTATGGATACATATTGCGGAATTTCCACGGAATAGTGAATAAAAGGGGGTAAAAGTTTGTACGGAACGACAGTTATTTTAAAGCCAGCAATACAAAACGGTGTAAGTAAACACTTTCTTCTCACATCTCGCAACAAGGTTACCTATCATACCCTCGAAAAATGTATTTCCTAATATTAAAATCCCAAAAACGAAACGCTATTTTTTCATTTTACAAATTATTATTTGTCCGAAGTTTTAATATTCCATATTTACTTTTACCAAATGTTTTAAAAATCTACCTTTTTATTTGACAACTGATTCAAATTCCAACTGCATGAAATTCCGTGGGATCATTTGCTAAATATATATTTATTTGGCAAAATCATTATCCGCGAAATCTACGCTTTGTATTTCATTATAGATGATTTGAAATGCAAAGGGCTACGAGACAAAGTCTACGGAGCTCCTATTCCGCGTAGTTTGGGCGCTTCGCGTCTTGACAACACTCTGACCTAAACTAACCTATTTGTATCATTTTTATAGAAAAGATGGCAAGTCACATGTTTAAAATAAGAGGGCAAACTACCGACATAAAACTTACTTAATATTTGTATATTTATACCTACGCAACCCTGACTAGCAATGTCAATTATATTTGATTTAACTTCGTAGAAATAGATTACTTTGTATAATTATTAATTAAAACGTAGGTACAGTCGAGGGCATAAACATATGAACGGCTCGGAGTCGGATATAATGTAAACACCAACCTTATGATTAGTGATAATGAGGTGTACAGATGTTTTTGACTTCTGGGTACTGTGCGTGTGTTTGTGACCTTGACTGTATACACAAAAAGACTTCTTAACTCAATAATCTTTTTAAGTTAAGATTAAGTAGTTAAGATAATGCATGCAATATTGTATTTTTTTTAATGAAATAAACAGTCTAAATTTTTTTTTTTAAAGTTACTGAGTTGTCAAATAAAAAAATGGATATTATTATTCGGGATTTCGAATTTGTTGGAAAATAAAATGGTGGTTAAATGAATCTGTGAAATTATTGTAAAGTTATGGAAAACAAAATACATATATGGATTTTAAAACTTCGGTGAACCGTTTTCGGATAAATGAAATTCGAGTAAAAAAGTTGTTTCGAAGCATTACCGTTACCAGACATTACAATACTCGTAGTGTTAGTATGTAGTTACTAACACTATTTTATCCCGTATATTTCCTAGACTGTTCCCTTATAAGGTAGGTATATAAAGTTAGTTCAATGGAAATATTTAGTATGCAGATCACTTTCACAACTTTGATATAGGATATAAAGCTTTTGAATTTATTTTTCGTACAGAAAGTTTAGTAACAAAAGGGACTGGCATTAAGCAAATTTTATTACGTTTATACAAAACTTAGCAGAATAAGAAGGGGGCACACTCTTTCGAATGTTTCGTAAGCCGGATTACAGGCAAACACTTGTGCCTACGCTACGTCAGCACCTAGTGAATATCAAGAAGATTAACAATACAATTCAGGTAAACTTTTTGGATAGTATAGTAGGCAAGACTTAACAAAATTGAAAGTATTCATCATCATCATACTCAGACGTCCACTGCTGAACATAGGCCTCCCCCAAGGCTCGCCAAACAGATCGGTCCCGTGCCATCCGCATCCAACTTATCTGGATGCGGATTGAAAGTATTAGTTTAAAAGAATTATGTTTATATTTTTGTTTTAAGTTCGTTCATAAATAGTTTTTTGATACAATGAATTTTATTATAGCAATCTGTTCCGTTCCTCCAGTTGGACAGTTCTTTTACCAAAGGACATCGAAAAAGGCTGAAAGAATTTGTGTGATGTAAACCGTAAATCCTTAGGAAATTCTATGTAAGAACCGATGCCAATTGACTACCTAACTACGGAGATAGTAAAGAATGCTTTGTTGAACCTCAGAAATCTTTTTTTACTGCTATAAAAAGGGTTTTATCGTCGTTGGGTCAGCAAAGTGTATGTAAATGAGAGCGCGCCGAGTTTTCACAGATAGAAATAAAGGGAAATTGGCGTTTTGGGTGATATAACTCTAAAGATTTAGAAGGTTCGCCCACATCGCAGTTCCAAACAAATCCAAGAACAATTACAGAGTTGTACAGCACCTATGATGTCAGTATAGCAGCCGCCAGCTGTCGAGCTGCCATATCTGTACGGACGGCTCGCCGAGAAAATCGATACGACTCGTTACTGAATCACAATAGGCTAAGTATTAATAGACGACGCTCGGAATGAGATGAACTTAATTAAACTAAAGAGTTACATCTAAAAGATTAGTAGCTACGGTCTCGTATTGTTAATTAACGAAACTTTATTATTAAGTTACTGGCTGTCAGGGTTGAGTGCTTGTTAGATATTTCTTTTTATATGAAACTTTCAACTACAATTGCGAGAAAGATTGCACAGCGTGTGTTACACTGAAATATCTCATGAAGGATAGTATCGATCGGTTTCAAATATTGTGTATTTTCGGATGCATTGGCCCAACTATAGAATTTCGTTTATATACGACCAAATGGCCTAGTGGTTAGAGAGCCTGACTATGAAGCTTGAGGTCCCGGGTTCGATTCCCGTGTCGGGGCAGATATTTGTATGAAAAATACGAATGTTTGTTCTCGGGTCTTGGGTGTTTAATATGTATTTAAGTATGTATCTATATACTTATATATATGTTTATCCGTTGCCTGGTACCCATAACACAAGCTTGCCTAGCTTACTTTGGGACTAGGCCAATTGGTGTGAATTGTCCCATGATATTTATTTATTTATTTTATTTTATTTATATTTTGTTTTGTAATCGACTAAGTAATTACATTTTGCGTTCAATTTTTGTAATAGGTACTTGAACGCTGTTTGTAACGCCTTTATGTCTCCAAACCATCGTCACCTTGACTGAGGTTTGTGCCGTGATTGCCCTGAGATTAACCTAAAAACATTAATCGCAGTCTCGAGAGACGTCACAGGGGATTAAAATTTACAGAGTGACAGATGCTGTGCTGAGACAACAGTGATTAAACTTGTCATTAACGGGCTAGAGAGCTTCTTTATCTATAAATTCTATAACATTACTAGAAATGAAAAAATTGCAACAGTCAAGTGAAAACAGAATAGAGCGCAAAGGAAAAAAAACTTTACAAATAAAGAGGCCTTCGCGTGGCATGTTACAGTAGGTTTTGCGTGTCAGGAACGGAGCTCGGAGATCAGTCACTGATACTGTTAGCAACTTGTTACGTGGCTGCTACCGGCAGTGTTGTCGTATAATTTAGTCTGAAGTAGGCAGACAGGTAAACTTGTTACAAATAAAGGTCTGGTTCAGTCCGGCTGTTTAATCTTCTTGGCATAGGTCCCAAGTGGGAACAGGCAGTGCGAGCATCGTACTTTATTCTATGTTCCATTCAAGCTTAAATATACTTTGTGTAAGTCATTAATGCTATATATTAGTCACTGATTACTAATTCAATGGAGAGCATTGTAAGTTAAACCTTGATACTAATGTTCGGTCGTTATAAGTACTAAGTTTGTCCAGAAATTTGATGATGAAATACTTTTTGATGTTTGAAAGGCTGAATGGCATTAGTAGTTATTAGTAGCAATATACGCATTTGTAGATCTACGCGAGTAGTTTTGTCAGGAGTAAGCTCAACTGTGCGCGTTATTTCTGATGACTACAGATTACGACTACAGCTAGACTAATTGCCCGATCGCCTCGTCGATCCAATAACAAATGTTTCCTCTCTCGCCCAACGGTTTATTTCATTAACTTCGACGCTTTTATTATTTCACGGAATGGCTTTGCAATCAAGTCAAGCCGTAATAAATGTAAATTTGTTCACCACTTCCAGTGTTTGTTTGTATATCTTTTTATAATTTTGTGGTCTCTTGAAAAAAAACAAACGGTGGAAAACAACAACGATATAAAATGTTTCGTTGACGGGAACAGCAATGCCGCCTGTAAATGTTAACCAGATCGGTGTAGGTCGTTGTATAAGCAGACCCTAGGCTTATACCCCTTAAAATAAAAAAAATACAAAAATTTCCGAACCTGTTACAAAAATAATATGTTTGGTCTGTGTATGGGACAGGCATATGTCAAGGTGACAGATAAAAACCAGCCAAGCGTGAGTCGGGCCACGCGTAGTGTAGGGTTCCGTACTAACATGCGACAAATGTTCAATATTTAGTTTTTGTCGACAATTACTCCTTAATCTGAAAAGTCTATTAGGCCACGATAGTCTTTATTTTAAACTAGTGACCGCCCGCGGCTCCGCCCGCGTAGAATAGGTATAGGTATTATGCAAGTTGGATATAAATTTGTAAAGGTCTGTCCAGATCTGGCGAATGCCCCCTTGCGCACTATTCGCTAAACACTCCTGCACTGGTGTATACAATAACTGTAGCGATCTGGCTGGACACACTTTTTGAAATATCTGGGAATAGCACTTGTCATGCCCATATTAATACGCTCAGCGAGTGAAGGCGAGCCTGAGGGTCGGAGCTATAAGTTAGAGTAAGATGAAAATATTTGCATCTCACTAACGTATAGCTCGACTTTCAGGCTCTCCTTCACTCGCCGAGCGTGAGGTAGGGGCATAAGTATTTATTTTTATTAGCAGTTACGTCTGCTCACCGAAACCAATAATATTTGAATAAATAGATGTGGTGCATTATTTAGAATAGAATAGAATAGAAAAACGTTTATTCAGACAACACATCACAACAAAAAATAATTTACAAAATGTGAAAGAATACAAAAACAAACAAATAAGGATGTGAAGCCGAAATGGTCTCCACTCAGCAATACCGTTGGCACGACTAGCGTTGTCAACGGCGCTGGTTTTCTGCAGAGCCAGCGAGGCTTACGCTTTTCCACGCTTTTCCAACTAATTTGGAACGTAGGAGTCGTAGCTTCTAATAGTTGTGATGGATGTTACCGCACGCCACTGTTGTTGGCGTATGTAAGCGATTAAGAATTTCGGGGAAGTCGGTTGGGAGCGACGTGGTTCAATTGGTAGAACACCTGTGTTGGGGCGCATACCCAGGAGACGTGGGTTCGAATCCCACCGGCGCACCGGAAAACTTTTTCGCCTCTAAATCTTAATGACGTTTTAATTATATTTTTACCCGTCTTAGGTAATGGACCGCATCTACCTTAAATATTGAATGTAGCAAATTGTATATAATGAAAACATACTTTTATTTTTGAAAATAATAAATACTGCATTTATGGATTAAAAAAAACACAAAATACTCTACCCTTACCTTTCCCACTTCTGCTTTCTAAACACGACACGTTTTAGTAAACACGACATTATTTTTTGTCTTAATTGATCTTTTCAATTCCTGGTTCAGGCAAACGATTTTTGAAAAACTCATAAATGCAGTATTTATTATAAAAAAAGTAAGTCCCCATTATGCACAATTTGCTATTTCCAATATTTAAGGTAGCTACGATCCATTTCCTGTGACGGGTGAAAACCAAATTAACAAAGTGATTGTTAATTTTGATTAAAATAAAAAAAATATAAAAAATATCACGGGACAATTCACACCAATTGACCTAGTCCCAAAGTAAGCTAGGCAAAGCCTTTGTTATGGGTACTAGGCAACGGATAAACATACATATATAGATAGATACATACTTAAATACATATTAAACACACAAGACCCGAGAACAAACATTCGTATTTTTCATACAAATATCTGCCCCGACACGGGAATCGAACCCAGGACCTCAAGCTTCATAGTCAGGCTCTCTAACCACTAGGCCATCTGGTCGTCAAAATGATTGTGTATGTTATTTAGAGGTAAATGAACCTCATCAATAACCCTTTCGATCTGCATCATAAAATTGGTTCGGCATGTTATTTTTTAATGAACTAAAACAATTACTTTGCTCACCCGCGACCTTACAATAGTTACGTTTATGCAAGAAATGTGCGTTCATGCAGTTCCTCCACCTCCACACTGTACGAACACACACAAATCACATAAACCCAACCATCACCACCACCAAGCTACACTGACGCGTTTCGAACTCAACCAGAGCTCATCTTCAGAGTTACCACAACCGTATGCTATGCTACCAAACGTTAAACTAACAAACCAAAACAAATGTTTTAACTTGTCACTGTAACTTCTCAAGTACCCACTTTATTTTTCTTATTCTCAAACTACCCCACAAAAATTAACTTTTATTGACATATTTAAAACTACCTTGAATTTTTTTTGTTTATTTATTTATAAGGCATATTTAATATTTGCATATTAGTTTAATATTTAATATTAGGCATATTTGTTATTTTTTGTCGGATTCGACCGGGTTCGAGTCCCGACTCAACATCATCATCCCAGCCTATATATATACGTCCCACTGCAGGGCACAGGCCTCCTCTCAGAATGAGAGGGGTTGGGCCATAGTCCCATGCGGGCCTAGTGCGGATTGGGAACTCCCAGTCCCGACTAAGATAAGCGATTTATTAAAAATCAATAAATGCAGTACTTTTTGTTTTTAGGGTTCCGTAGTCAACTAGGAACCCTTATAGTTTCGCCATGTCTGTCCGTCTGTGTCTGTCTGTCTGTCTGTCTGTCCGCGGCTAAGCTCAGAGACTGTTAGTACTAGAAAGCTGTAATTTGGTATGAATATATATATCAGTCACGCCGACAAAATGATTGAATAAAAAAAAATTAAAAAAAAATTTTTGGGTACCTCCCATAGACGTAGTGGGGGTGATTTTTTTTTTCTCGGCTAACCCTATAGTGTGGGATATCGTTGGATAGGTATTTTAAAACCATTGCGGGGTTGGTAACATGATTTTTCTATTCAGTGATCTGTTTGCGAAATATTCAACTTTAAAGTGAAAATTTTCATTAAAATCGGCCGTCCCCGCCCCTCTAAAATCTAAACTGTTGGGTGGAAAAATTTGAAAAAATTCAGAATGGTAGTAAATATATCAAATTTACTAGGAAAATTATAGCGGCTAAGATTGCTTGGAAATTATTTGTAGTTTAAGAGTAAATAGTAGCCTAAGGTATAAAACATACCTAAACTTGGATGATTCCGTACACATACGAAATCCTTAGAAAAATATTACTTGATTTTTTCGTAACGGCTACGGAACCCTACCTTGGGCGTGTCCGACACGCTCTTGGCCGGTTTTTTTGTTTTTAAAAATAAAGAAAGGTAGAATGTGCTATTACCAATATTTAAGGTAGTTGCCCTCCATGTGTGGAGTTCGTTTTTTCTACCCTGTATATATATATTTTAAAGCCAACGGTTTAGCTTGTACGAGTAGAGGGAGGGGGGGGGGGGCACATAATATTTATATTTTGCAACCAAATCCCTAAATCGAAAAATAGTTTTAGAAAATGTATAATGTTTTTGAAACCTATCCAACGAAACCACCACGCTATGGGTTTAGACCAGTACATACATTGTTCCCATTTTACGTGTAGTGGATTTTTATTTACCTCTTTCTCCGTTTGGTTAATACATAATGCTCATGCAAAATTAAAGCTTCCTGGCACAGTCTCTATTTTAAGCTAAACCGCGGACGCCCAGAATGACAGACAGACGGTCATGGCGAAACTATAAAGGATTTCTTGTAGGACTACGGAACCCTAAAAACAAACGAATGTTTAAATAAAATAAGCATAACAAGAGTTTATGAAAAAGAGCGTTAAACAATATCTATGGCCACCGACGCCTGAGCACACGAGCCGAAATCACGCTCCACAAACAGAATTGGGATTGATCATTTTTTCTAACCCCCCTTTTTATTTTTTTTATCGAAAATATAGAGCATTTTAAGAAACTAATTTGAATATTTCAGCAACTCATCACTCCAATATTTTTTTATAATTTATTGAAAATTTGAGATACGACTTCTCGTAAATTACATGCCGCGGTTGGATCTGTGTATAAATCACAGACATAATGACAAAAAAAATGTGTCACAATCGATGGTTAGTTGTCATCTGACAATGTCACTTTACATTACAATAACAATAACACTAAAGTTGCCGATTCTTACAAGAGAATAGGTAAAAAAAACGATTTACGGCTATAGTATTTTTTGTATGTATAAAATAAAATGGTCAGAAGTGTTCCCTTGAAAGTTCTTTGGCGGATTTAATCCATACTTACATTAAAATGATCCTCAAAATAATAAGTACATCTTGTAAACTTTGAATTAACTTTGCGTTACCACTTCTCTTGTAAATTTTCTCTAATGCAAACAATTAATTTGTTTGGGCTATTGACAGAATCATTTCCACAAGTAGGAATGAAACACTTCCTGTATAAATCCATTATTAAAATATGAAAAACGCGAAGAATGTTTTTCAAAATAGTATCCTTAAACTGACAGATGATAACTACGTCGAAGTGACAGAGAATAGTATAGAGAAACTAGACGGACGGCTTTTTTTTTTCTTGTTGCAAAGAATTTCAAAGTTAATGCCCACAGAAAGGTCAAACAAAGGTCAAACATTATTTTGCAAAAATACACATGATCGTTTAATATTTTTTTACTACAATGTTATAAAATGATTTAATAAACCTATTCCTCGAAATGGTTTTGGAATTAGACCACATTGTAAAAACCGGCCAAGAGCGTGTCGGACACGCACAAGGTAGGGTTCCGTAGCCATTACAAAAAAATCAAGTAATATTTTTCTAAGGATTTCGTATGTGTACGGAATCATCCAAGTTTAGGTATGTTTTATACCTTAGGCTACTATTTACTCTTAAACTACAAATAATTTCCAAGCAATCTTAGCCCCTATAATTTTCCTAGTAAATTTGATATATTTACTACCATTCTGAATTTTTTCAAATTTTTCCACCTAACAGTTTAGATTTTAGAGGGGGGGGGACGCTCGATTTTAATGTAAATTTTCACTTTAAAGTTGAATATTTCGCAAACAGATCACTGAATAGAAAAATCATGCTGGCAACCCCGCAATGGTTTTAAAAGACCTATCCAACGATACCCCACACTATAGGATTAGTCGAGAAAAAAAAAATCACCCACCCTTTACATCTATGGGAGGTACCCTAAAAAAAATTATTTTTTTATTTTTTATTTTACCACTTTGTTGGCGTGACTGATATCTATATTCATGCCAAATTACAGCTTTCTAGTACTAACGATCTCTGAGCTTAGCCGCGGACAGACAGACAGACAGACAGACAGACAGACATGGCGAAACTATAAGGGTTCCTAGTTGACTACGGAACCCTAAAAAGTGATCAATGCCAATTTTCACCAAATAAAATTGTATAGTAGGTAGGTCTACCTACCTACAAAATTCTATAAATATATATTTATATAAATGTTACAAAATTCTTAACTTTGTATGACATAATTAGTATATTTTTATACTTCGCAGAATAACACCAATTTAAATAATCATAACGATGTCGTTAAATAGAAATAATAATGAGGACATCCATCCCTTATACATTGTTAAAAATAAAGTTCTTTCTCCGTAATGACCTCTTCTTTCAAATTCTGTTTGTGAGCGAGTGTTTCTCTAAAAGGATAAATTTAATTTTTGTAGCGTCAACGGCGCGCTGGTGAATCAAGGGTCTGAGTGGAGGGTAGGTAAATAAGAGTGGGGAGTAAAGGCCGTAATTGAGGCGCCGAGACCGCACGAGGCCAAAGCCTGCTGACGTGTCACGCCGGCAAACTTAATTACTTACCGACATACTCAACACTCACATGATTTTTACGTCGCGAAAGAGAATTGATGTTCTCGAATGCGTATACTTCCACATTATTCCCATTAGAAGTTTACCGAAAACTACGTATTTTGCCTCGTCATAACTACGTCTTACTAATAATAAGTAATAATAGAAAAAATGCGTCGAGATTAAACGTATCTAAGCAGCTTGTACTTAATGTAATACATAGTCAGAGATTCGAGCTCTTTAGAGTCTTAACGGCTGGTGGTGGGAGAATATACTTATTCTTGGGAATTTTCATTTTACAGTGCGCCATTTACTATTTTTAATGCGGAAGTTTTAGGCTTTTCAGAATTGAGAGTGCTATTGATTTTGATGATAAAGAAATGTCCTTAATTTTCTATTCCATTTTTTTGTGTCCATTTCGTGACGAACCACATAAACTATGTATATAAAAAGACTGATAAAAAGTCACAAAATTTACTCAAAAACAAGGACACTTACACTTTTTTCTTTATGAAAATGAATAGTGCTCGTGATTTTGAGTAATCTTATTTAAAAAAAGAAGTAAAGGGCACACTTTAAAATGAAAATGCCATCTTGGTAAACATGATAACGTACCTATCCTCTTTCTGACCACGAAACCTTCATTGCGACTGGGCAAAGAGTAAAATGGATATCAAAGTGAAGCTGACTGCGTGCCCTTGTTATCATCTTTGAAAACATAGTAAAATTGCAATAATGTTTTATTTTCCAATGCATTTTTTACACGTGGTAAATGGTTTAACTTCAGCTAATAGTTGTTGCCCGCTTATTGCTTGTCTGATTTGAATTTGTTTGTGGAAATTCCGTGGGGATTGTGAATTTATGGGGATAATATAACTTGTCGTGGTACCTACTGATGTGCAATGTATGTATGTATCCTGTTCAACTTTCTAATATATAAAAATCTCGTATCATGGTGTTTGTTATGGAACCCCTCCGAAACGGCTTGACCGATTTTTATCACATTTTTCCTTAAATTTGTTAGGTCTGAGAATAGATCGTAGGTTTTAATTTATACCCGTATTCTTCGCCGAGACGGAGTCGCGGGCAACAGCTAGTCTATACTAATATTATAAAGCTGAAGAGTTTGTTTGTTTGTTTGTTTGTATGTTTGAACGCGCTAATCTCAGGAACTACTGCTCCGATTTTTTCTTTCAGTGTTAGATAGCCCATTTATCGAGGAAGGCTATAGGTTATATATCATCACGCTAACACCAATAGGAGCGGAGCGGAAGAATGTTTCAAAATCGGGGGTTTTTGAAGTAAAACTTCTTTCTATAGGCACGCTTGACTTGGGAGTACGGTGGTGAATGTGAACGCGGGTGTGCGGCGGGGGGTTGGGAGGGGGGTGCGCGGGGGGGGGGGGGGTAATTTTTTTTTATATCGAGGAACTAAGAAGAGCCATAATTGATGAAAAAGCAAATTGGATAAAAAAAATAAGCTGCTCAAATTACTAATTCTACGCGGACGGAGTCGCGGGCAAAAGCTAGTAATATTATAAATGAGAAAGTTTGTGAAGATGTTTGGATGTTTGTTAATCAATCACGCGATAACAGCTAAACGGATATGGATGAAACTTGGCGTGCAGATATACAAATATCTAGATAGAGACATAAGATTATTAATATCTCGGCAATGCGTTCGGGGGACAATATTTTAACGTTAAAACAAGAATAAAGGCTGTCGGCCGCGACTCCATCTGCAAAGAATTTGTTTATCGCTATTTTGCGGGAACTATGCAATTTTCCGGGATTAAAACTACCCTATGTTCTTCCCATGATCTCAAATTATCTCCATACCAAATTTCGTCGAAATTGTTTCAGTGGTTCAGCGGACAGCAGACAGACACATTTACGCATTTATAATATTAAGTATGGATATGGAAAGTATATGGATTTTGATGAGCTTAAAACCTTGCGCTCCAGTGTTGTGGTGGACGCACAGTTGGCAGATATTGACGTGGCCGTTCGACGAGTCAGACGAGTTTCGCTTACCAACTTCAAAGCTAAGAAGGAAATTAAATTTTATTTTCAGCTGCCTACTTTTTACACAAATCTACGTCTTCAAACTTTTGCACCAACTCTAATTGACATATTTCGTTTGCTTTGATTTTATGTTTGACTTGATAAGAAATATAAATGGAAGACGCTTCCGCGCGCAAAGACAAAAAACCGGCCAACGTTTGTAGTATCGGAGCCCCCCCCCAAATATTTGTTTTATTTTAATTTAATTATTTATTTTTAAAGTGAACATATAACTAAATATTCTGTGAATATTTCAAGCGTCTACCTGTTGCCGTTATCAATTTCGAGCAAAAACGAGCAAAATATCACGTTTGTTGTATGGGAGCCCCCTTAAATATTTATTTTATTCTGTTTTTTAGTATTTGTTGTTATAGCGGCAACCGAAATACATCATCTGTGAAAATTTCAACTGTCTAGCTATCACGTTTCGTGAGGTACAAGCCTGATGACAGAGGGACAGACGGACAGACGGACGGCCAGCGAAGTCTCAGTAAAGGGTCCCGTTTTTACCCTTTGGGTACGGAACCCTAAAAAATACAAAAAATACAGAAATAATCTAGTTTGAATTGTATTACCAATTGTGGATTACACGTGCAAGTGCGCGAAAAGTCTGGATGTGAATTCCCTACCAATAGACCTACGGCGTGCTAAATCTTTGCACATTTTTAAATCTATGCTTAAGCAACACTATCTTTTATCCTGTGCTTAAGAATTGTATTATGGTCCATTTATTTACAAGTATATTGTGTATCACTTATCTATGTATGTTTTATGATGTGTATTATTGGATGTTTTTAGTTGTTTTAATAAAATGTCTGTTTTTATTATTATTTATTAAATTTTATATTGCACCACCTGCTGAAATGCATTCCTTGCTTTCTTTCTTTTTTTAAAGGTTGCCTGGAAGAGATCGCTTCGAAGCGATAAGGCCGCCCATTGCTTACCTTATTTTTTTCATGTACTTGTTTTTCTGTCTTGTATTATTTGTGGTGTACAATGAAGAGTCATTGTATTGTGAATAGTTTTAGTTATTTTGGAGTAATCTAGGTACAGTCGCTATCATAAATATAAGAGCAGTCAAGGTGCTCAAAATATCGGAACGTGTACGTGAACGCGTACGCGATTGACAATACGGTCGTGTTCAGATATTTTTTAACATCTTGACTGCGCCGACGTTTATGATGGCGACTGTACATATGTACAAATTACATACAAGGAGAACGTCGTGAGTTCGAGTCTGGGGTCGCACCTCTGAGTCTTTTGGAGCTTACGTGCGAAATTACACTTGAACATAAGCTTTACGGTGAAGAAAAACATTGTGAAGAAACCTGCACACACCTGCGATCAAATTAAACGGTTTGTGTGAAGTCCCCATCCGCCTGGGCCCGCGTGCGGACTACGGTCCAAGCGTTGATCGTTCTGAGAGTTGGGCTGTGCCCTGCAGTGGGACGTTTATAGGTTGGGATGATGATGATGATGAGTATTATGCCTTTGGCAAACTAGTTCCCTAAGTCTCTAGTTGTCTTATATTTGAATTTATTTGTATTCAGAAAGGCAAGTAGGTTTAAGTATACAATTTTCACGTGTTAACTCCAAGGACATACCGCTGTGGACATAATTTCAACTCCGAGTTCTAACTAAACGAGTATCACACTATTTATATTATTGTTATGCTTGACTACCTGTTGTTTTTTGACAAATAGGTAGTTAGTTTTTAAGGGGACGAGCGGAAGGATATGGCGAAACTGTTTTTCGATTTCAACTCGACTGCAGAACCCTAAAAATAGAGTTATTATTACACGTTTCTGACACGTTTGCAAAGCATGAACTTCATTTCAATATAAAATTTTGACAACGACCCTTACGTGTGCTGAAGTTGGGGGAGGAATTTATGAACACATCGGAATCACGTCGCTTCAATAAAAGTTTAGAAAGCAATTGTTGTCGAGTCCTTCAAGCGGACTTCCAAATATTAATGTTTTTCGACAAAATGGGGGCTATGGAAGTTGGGAGTGAGCACGTCTTGATTAAATCTCCGTGGCAAGAAAGCGGTCATAATTCGAGTTTGACGAGGCTTTGTAGTCGGTACCTGTGATACTTGTAATGAGATGTCTCGGGATGTATTTGGCGCAGACGAGGCCGTCGTAGGGTTACAACGGTAGCATGCCCGCTGACTCGTTTACAAATACACAATGATTTTCAATCGGTGATCAGGAACCAATTTTTTTGATCAGTATTCGGTGGTGATCACGTTTAAGTCGCAGTTACATGAAATGAAGACTTTTAAAAAAAATAATGATTACGTAGAAAAACAATTTTTAATTAACATCATTGTCACCTTACGTATGATTTAGTCTATGAGCTTAAAGCCTCTTTGTCAAGTCAGATTCTTAACAAACTTTGACGCGATACCTGTCAAATTCCCCGCCAAAGCGACGGCACTTGACGAAACTACTTAACTTCAACAAATTTAGGATGACCATGCATTCGGTGGATAGAGGTAGTTTTAAAAATAAAGTAATTTTTTAAATGAAACAGAGAAGTGTAAACTCCTGACCAGTGGTGGTGTAGGGGTAAGCACGCGGCACGGAATGCCGAGGACCTGGGTTCGATTCCCAGCATTGGTCTTTTTTCTGGGTTTTTTTCTGTGCATCTATGTTTCAGTTTGTATTTAGTAGGTATGAAATATATGGATTTCACGGGATGACCATAAAAGTAAAAAAATTAAGTTGAAAAAATAAAAAATACGAAACGATACTTCAAACCAAACTTGTTGAAACAGAGACTTCATTGTTTTTAGAGTTTTATTGCACTTGGTCTATTTTAACTAGTACATCATCCCAGCCTATATACATACCACTGCAGGACACAGGTTTCCTCTCAGAATGAAAAGGCTTGGGTCGTAGTTCCCACGCGGGCCCAGTGTGGATTGGGAACTTCTCACACACCACTGAATTTCTTCTCAGGTGTACCTCTAGGTTTTCTTCACAGTAAAGCTCATGGTTATGCATATGGCATATTAATTTAATATATTTTTATTTATTTATTCCGAAAAACTCAGAGGTGTGAGCTTGGGCTCGAACTCACGACCCTGCTTGAGAGGCCATAGTCTTTAAACTAGTGGTTTACTATTAGGCCACTTTAAGTACAAATTAAAAGCAAAAACGTAGGTAAAAAAAAATAGTAACGAATGTTTTCTTTTTCAGGTTGAATCTTCGTGCTCCAACTATTAACAACTTTTAAATTCAGGTATGTTTCTGAAGTATAAAAATAGTATAAAATGTAATTATTTTACTTGTGTATGTTGTGGACACTCCATAAAATTAGCAGTCTAAACACAAAACCGATGATAATTATGATTTTGAATCATTGAGCTTAAAGCCTTAGCACCTTTAATGTTTCAATGGAATTTTATACTTATATTGTTAGATGTCATTTGACCTATTGTTAATCACTGTCACGTACAAAAAAGAAGCTACCCTCGTGCTTTCCTTTAAATTTGACTCTACTGTGACTAGTATAGCGAAATATAAGATGTCAAATGCAATCAGTTTCAAAGGCTTCTAACCATTAGTCGGAATGTTTCTGTACAGATTACTAAGGGCTATTAGTTGGAGTTCGGAGAATTACCAGCGGTAAATAGTTTTAATGGTTCACCCTAATACGATACGGTCTAGGACAAACCTCAGCACTCAGTAGTCTAAATGGTAGTGTTTGTCATTCTACGTAGAACGGTTCTTGAATTCAAAAAAATACCATTTGACGTTAATTTTTAAAACTTTTCAGTGTTTATGGACCTCGTGGCACCGAGCAGTTATGCAAGGTTTGAGTAAATAATAACAAAGACCCTTTAGACTGGGAACGCCGAATAACTTATAACTCCTTATAACTCCGATGTAGCGTCGAATTTCCTCTTTTAAAGCATGAATGGTAGTGGGCATATTGGCATAGACTTTAGACTTTAAATAACCCCATAAACAGAAGTCTAAAGGCGTTAAATCGCAAGATCTAGGGGGCCAATTCTGATCACCGAATCGAGAGATCACACGACTAGGAAATGTTTCATGCAGTAATTGCATCGTTTCTCCGGCTGTGTGGCAAGTGGCCCCGTCTTGTTGAAACCACATTGCTTCCACATCAATATCCTCTAATTCAGCTAGAAAAAACCTGGTTATCATGACGCGATAACGAGCTCCATTAACAGTAACTGCTTGAGCGGCCTCATTTTGAAAAAAATATGGTCCAATAATGCCTCCAGCCCAAAATCCGCACAAAACAGTGACCCGTTGTGGATGCATTTGTTTTTGAACAATCACATGTGGATTCTCTGAGCCCCAAAGGCGGCAATTCTGACGATTAACAAAGCCATCGAGTTGAAAATGTGCTGCGTCGCTAAAGATGATTTTGTTTGAAAAATTTTCATCCCTGTTTTGGCGGTCGATAATCCATTCAACGAACTCTCTTCGCTGTCCATGATCATGAGGCTTCAGTTCTTATGTTATTTGAACTTTGTAAGCATGGAGATGCAGATCTTTAGTGAGTATACGCTGGAGAGAGCTTTTTGAAATTTGCAATTCTTGTCCACGATGTTCCTGGATGTTCACGGACATTCTGACGCACTGATTCGATATTGCCATTTGAACGGCTAGTTTTTGGACGACCAGTGGAATGAAATGAACATCATGAATTGATCCACTCTCCCTGAATTTTGCAACCACTCTGCTCACAGTTGATGAAGTCAAGTCAATATTCCGACCATATTTTGCACGGAATTTCCGAACCGTACCCGCCAAACTTTCATTACTTTTGAAATATTGTTCAATAATAAAAACGCGTTGATCTTTCGTATAACCCGCCATTTTTACAAACCCTAAACATTCAGCTGTCAAATAGTTTTTTTTTTAGGGTTGCCAGCAATAAAATACAAAAATGGCGGCAAATCGAAATCTTGCGTCCTTTTTGGAACACCCGATATTATAGGTCACCATGTTTTTCCTGCATAGGATCATAAAGCTATTTATCTATAAATACAATTTCGATATAAGTATTATTTTTAACTTCTCGATTATTTAAGGATTTAGGTACTGATATAAAAAAAGAAAACAACTTTTCACCATGTATTACGCACGGAAAAAGAGATTCCACACTTCAATAAGACGTATCGTTTCTGTTTGGGACCATCGTTACTTTGCGTTTGTATTAACGGAGGTAGAAAGTGTTTTCGTAAGGTCAAAAAAGGGACTCGTTATCTTCGATCGGCGCGTTTCCCTGAGAGACG
This sequence comes from Archips crataeganus, assembly GCA_947859365.1. NCBI lineage: Eukaryota > Metazoa > Arthropoda > Insecta > Lepidoptera > Tortricidae > Archips > Archips crataeganus. Next base: position 11,300,984 of record OX402058.1, read on the forward strand.
CTTAATCCGTTCAATCTGGCATTAGAGTCGCAACTTCGGCCATTCTTTTCTAATTTATGTCCGTATGGCTCTCTGGGCCGTAGGCAGCGACTTGTCTGCGATCGGTATACGACCACTGTTCCACCTTTATTGCCCTCTTAGTATTATAAACACGTTCGTGAAAAATTTTACTTCCCCTCCTTAAAGATACTGGATGGAATTTATGTATGGAGTACCTTTTGAATCGAGATTCCCATCTTTGTAAAATATGTGAACCTATTATCATATTATCTTTGTATTGCCCTACACATTTTGTAGATACCGGAAGTACTATATTTAGTAGATGTGTATTTCACGAATGGTACTTACTGGAAATATATCTTTTAGATATTGTCAACTTGTATTTGTTTACAGGCGTATAATTGAAGGTTTGATAACTAAAACGGCATTTCATTTCCGATCAATGCATAATCTCGTTACTGTGCACCGAGTCGTCTTCTAAAGAAATCGCGAAGCATTCGCTGCAAAGAGGCCCGTAACACAGATAATTGCTTTTAAGAAATTTGTAATAAGAACGACTTTTGAATCGTTTCGTTCATCAAATTCGATTAAAACTTTTTCCATTAAACATCTTACTTAGTAAAAATGCTTTCATCTAACATTAAAGTAAATAATGGTATACGATTTCAACTTAATTACAAAATAGGAAACCTTGATACTTTTAATAGATTTCCTTAATGTTGGTCTTAGAGACTTAATTAATTCTATAGACGTTTGTTTATTTACGTAACGTAACCGAGTGATGGCGCGGCTGTGGCGAGGGTTAATTACGTTTTGAGAACAAACAAGAACATTTTTATATCAGTTTATCGTCTCTCGTGATCACGCATGTCACGTATAAGCAAAATTGGTACTCTTTTTACTATGTACATTAAGTACAAACACTTATTGTAAAGGGCCTTCGCTGGAAGCATTAAAACGTCCATTTAAATTACAGACAGTTGTTAACGCCAGAGTGGGTTTCGCCCGTTCACTGTGGATCGGTACTTGGTTTCAGGTTTATCCAATGAAAATAAGAATTTACCAAATATTTAAACTGGTTATTCTCCATTTTAAATTACGAATTCGTAGTAATGAAATACAAACTTCAATGAAAGAACCTACAATGTATGATGTAAACTTAACATTAACCCGGTTTAGTAGTCGTGCCATAAAAATATCCCAATTATTTTTTAAGGTAGCCCCTGCCCTAAGTACCGGAGTGGCCCGGTGGGTCGGAAACCCTGTTGATTTTTTAACGCGTTATAAGCTGGCAATATAACATTCATTTAACCTCCCTTAGCGGCAGGTGCGAGCTATATCTCCATTTACTTGGATGTAGAGGATACCATCTAGATTAAGGGAAACGGTTTGTAATTATGGCTCAGGCAACAATGAACCGTAAGGGATATCATCAAAGTTAATCGCATTTTTGCTGTAAACCGTTTACATAAAATACAGCGTTTACGATTTTTTAAATGTTTTAAACTAAAAAATTATTTCGGGAAGCCGATTGAAACCCATACCGATAGTTGATGAAGAGATTGCTATAATTTGATAATTCAGGACATTTAAGCTGAACGTGACTAAATGAAGTATAACTTTTGACAATAATGACGGACATAATACATTTTATTTATTGGATAGGTAAGTATAGTCGGGGTAAGAAAAGTTTCGTCACTTTTCGACTCTATGTCAACGAATTAAGGTCGAAAAGTGACGAACCTTTTTTTTTACCGACTATACAACATAATTTTCAGTGAAACTATTAACGATATAGACTTTATTGATTGTGTATTCCACAGATTGGTTTAGGGTAGGTTAAGTTTATTTTATCTACTCCCATATAGTAAATCCTCTATTATGCGTTCAAAAACCATAGATAATGACCAGCATTACGACTTTGGATTCTATTATGAACACGGTAGTATCGTAATGGTCATTACGATACAGAAAAATGTAACATAATGAGATTTCACACATCATTATATTACAGTACCGGTGCAGGAGGAGCGCGCAAATACGTCGCGCAGGTCCTTGGGCGCGCACCGGGCGCAGGTCGTAGGGCAGACATGTACCTAGTTCTCGTTAATGCAGGTCATTTCTCAATGGTTCTTGAACGCACGATAGAGGATTTAATATATGGATGTAGATAAAATATTGTATGCAACTGTACGTAATTAGGCCATAAAACACTCATGTGACCCTTTATGAAACTCGGCTACGCCTCGTTTCATGAAACCACATTCGTGTTTTAAGGACCATTACTACCATTATTTTTAGGTACCATTAGAGCAATCCTGTAAAGCTGCCTATTTGATTATGTCTTCATGACCATTATGTGTTTTGTGTATCATTTCAAACTCCTACTATTAGCCATAAATACTCGCATTGGCAGTTACAATAGCGAGAATGATCGCTCACTCACTCCATTCTTTAGCAGCTCTAAGCACTCATGCGTCCTAAGCAGAGAGGTATACAGGTATTGAAATGCCGTCGGCGCGACTATAACGTTTACTTAATCAGCCGTGATCGAATACTTAATGTGAACTGAACGGCTTTGACAACGCCTAACGTTTCGTTGAATAATAGAAATTCCCTGGAGCGCCGCTCCGCTATCGGCAGCGGACCTCGACCGCCTCTAACAATGTTAGCTGAAAATATTTTTATTTGCACATTGAATTGCTCCTCGGAATCCTATTTAACTTTTCCCATTAACGGTTTTATTTAAATAAAGAAGTCGTCAAGCGCGAGCTTGCTATAAGCGCAGAGGGTGTTGTCGCTATATAGGTGATTCGACTGGTGCTAATTGTATAGTAGTAATAACTGCTTTACCATTTTTTATGACAGTTCCAAGTGACTTGCAAGTGAGTGCAAGTGAAAATAGCTTTTGTTGCTTATGCTGTACAACTGATATTGAACCTTAAGGTGGTAAAGGAATTTCTTGGTCAACTATAGTTTCATACAGCAAATCTACTCTAACGGATCGGCCATGACTTCGCGCGTTTTACCTATCAGTTCATTGCGTGTGCCGCCACGTAACCACTGCACTGTACGGCGAGCGTCTCGACGCGCAATGAACACAGGAAACCCTCGCCGCGCCGCTAAGCGCGCGAAGTCGTGGCCGAGCCGAAACTGTTACAATTTTAAGAAAATAACTATTGTCACTTTATACACATATGTTTTGATCATTTTAGATTCATAATCGATATTACTCGTGCTCTTGCTACGTAGTACTAACTTCTTACCAAATCATACAAAACAATTTTAATTAATCTTCTCGAAAGAGGGATCCTTTGAAACGCACATAGTTTTATTTGACTTTAATACGAAGTTAAGAGTTTTCTTCGTAGAAATGGAAGAAAAAATGCTAAAAGGGAAATTTATCTTTCATGAAATATGTACCTAAATCCCTACTTTGAGTTTGAAAAAAAACAATTAAAAGCTCAGTGTTCTTTTAAATTAAGTAGCAAATTAAGCGACAACTTTAAAACTGTAATATTACACTGAGTTTGCGCCTGAAGTATGACCATCATTAAGTGGCCAATATTGACTGATTTAAATAAAATTACTAGGTGCGTATCGGATTAGTAACGGTGGAAGTAAAGTTTGATCAGGGATACTTACTTACCTATTAGTATTAAAACCAACAACTTTCTTACCCGAAAAATCACGTTTGAAATTGTTAACAGACCCAATAGGGGATTTAATTAGTCCCTCTGACCTCCAACACTAGTGCAGCAAAGTGGCGTGATGTGAGTGGGAAACATTAAGTTACACGGTTTAATCTCTGATTTGCCGGGTCAGGGCTCCACGGGTAAATACATTAAGCCCCAGGCCTATGCTCAGACTTCCTGCGAGTGATTCATGTTCAACCTACAACTTTCTAGAGCTTTGATCGTTCTCTTTGCAGAATTAATGTGAATGTTGCGCAGGTAATTCAGTGGTATCTGATGCTCGTTGCAAGTAGTTTCGATTACTAGAAATTATTTCATGTTCAAAAGTTTTAGGGCGTCGTATCTCAAAAGGAAATAAATAACTATAATAATAATAATAAATAACCTGTCCATTTGCCTGTCTGTGTTTAGTTTTAATACTTTGATATTTAAAATATCGTCGGGAATAGCGCAAATTAGCTTCTTTACCATATGTAAATACCGCGTATACTTTAGTAACATCATAACATGTACTTTTACACAGTGTGGTTTAACATCATATTTGTTTTATTTTAACAAATTTGGAGTCAAAAATGTACGTTGAATTATTCCTACCCCTTAATCGGCCGTTTTTGTCATTTATAAATACATCCGCGTCAAGCACATTGGTATTATTTAAGTATGCATTTTGTTTAAGTTTTTGTTTTACACTCCAGAGCATTGCAAAAAAAAATCATACCAATAATGTTACCAATGCGTAGGTTCTTACACTGAATAACGACCGTAGATACTTTGAAGTTTATTATAGGTTTACAAATACTGATTGACCAAATACTAATTCACTAATACCTACACCAATACAACTTCATGTCACGTATGTTGGTACAATTGAAAAAAAAGTGTCAAATTACTCTGTCAATTACGATTATAATCCACTTCAATTTCGTTATCACGACGACACATGGAAGCGGCCGCGATTGGCGGCTATAATCCTAATTAAGCTAATTGCTGTGAATATTTGTCGATATACCCTTAGCCATGCTGTTTGGTGAAAGGAATAATGTTTGATGAATTTGTAATCATATGCAGGAACTACATTTTCGTTTTATACTTAGAAGTAATGAAAGTTAACCACGACTCACGGGCTATTAATTATATAAGATGGATCCTTCAATTTTGACATCTGATTGCTTTCCTTTGATTAGTTATACGTCAAAAATTGCATGTAATTTGTATATATTTATTTAGAAGGAATTTACCAAGAATTCGCTAAACCAGGCTCAGTCAGGGTAACAGCACGTATCGTATAGTAATTTTGGTTAAAAATAATTTTTAAAACTTATTTATTATTTTGTATTGTTTCCTAGACAAATTGTATGACATAATATTAAACAAAAATATGATATTAAATAGGTATCTTGATGACTTACGACACTCCAACTAAAATGTAATTGCCATCGATTTTGATGTAAGAAAAGTTGTGTCATATACCAAATTAAATAACATATTTCATATTGTAGGTATAGTCGTTCCGTCAACACATGAATAGAACGACTCAAGGGGCTCAGAATCATAGATACTGTTATGGTATTGAATTTAGATATCCAACGACCGACCGCCTTGTCGTGCCATTAGGCTTTGCATTTAGGTCAAACCTAGAACTGTATAATTCCATAACTATTAAAACACCTTTTGATGAAATTGATACAGTTTATAAATTAAGCCCAAATATCCTTCGTTGGAGTTAAAAAAAAAGAATGTTTATACACAAACTTGAAACAAAAAACAATGAAAAATGACAAATACAATTTTGTGAAAAGGTGAGGACTCAGCAAAGTTGCTGGTTTTCAGTCCTTACCCAATACGAGGAAGGTTAAATAACTATTTGAGCCATGTAATTTGAATTTATAAATAAAATATCAGTAAGCTTGAGATTTTGTGAATATTTATTGTAAATAAAGTAAACAAGACTTTAAGAAGTCCGTGGGCGGTGCGGAGGCAGCCTTCGCCTGGAAACCTATTAAAGTATATTCACAAGATCTATTTTGTGAAATTTTGTGTCTATTTTTGTTTCACAAAGTTTATTTTGGTGGTAGCATGGGCGGCAAAAGGCAGATGTCTTAATTAGGAGACTCAAGAAATTATGCAAATGTAGCTACTACAGGACACACGCCGTGGCATTAAAATCAGCCGCCTCGCTGACCCGGCGCTCATGCAGATTTTCCTCCATTATGTTTACGTTTTACTTTTCTAGTATAATGATTTACTATCCAGCTACAGCACCAGCAAAGGGTTACGATTTCCCAAGAAATTCGCCATCAAAATCAAAATGTGTCTACATTGATATTTATGTTAAATATATTAAGGGAAATATCATCGAACAATGTTACCTCACTCTGTCTTCTGAGATCATGTAACGCGCCTTTGCTTGAGCCTCGGAATATCGGGATTATAAACCACTTATGTGTTGATACTACAAAGCCTACAAGTCGTAAAATCATTAGAAGTTAACAAACTTATTTCCAAGGAATATAAAATTTTATCGCTACCTACTTATAAGATTTAACAAATTGACAAATTTTCAGAGAGTGCGGAATGCAACATACTTCCACTTTATTTCTACGAGCTAAGTTATCCCTCTTCTGTTCTGTGAGCCCTGGAGGAAAAACAATAATGTAGGTAGGTATTGACTTCGAAATGCTCGAATATCTTATCAATGTTCAATGCGTGCTAATACATAATAAATTAGATACCTAATTCACACAATCTCTAATAAACGTATATGTACACGTTTTATAATCTTTTCCTACTCCTGTACTTTTATCTGTTTTTTACATGGTCGCGCACAAATATATAAGAACATAGATAATATGACTTCAGAAAGTCTATACTTAAACTATTCGCCATAACAGCACTTGTGTCGTAATGTCGTTATTACGATACACCTAGCTGCCACATAAAATTAAATGTAGGGTACACTCAATACTAAAGCCCAGTTTAGACCTGCTGAGTTGAGTAGAGTAGGGTACAGTCGGGTACAGTAGGGTAAAATAGGGTACAGTCGGGTACAGTCGGGTACAGTAGGGTAAAATAGGGTACAGTAGAGTACAGTCGGGTACAGTAGGGTAAAATAGGGTACAGTAGGGTACAGTCGGGTACAGTAGGGTAAAATAGGGTACAGTAGAGTACAGTCGGGTACAGTAGGGTAAAATAGGGTACAGTAGGGTACAGTCGGGTACAGTAGGGTAAAATAGGGTACAGTAGAGTACAGTCGGGTACAGTAGGGTAAAATAGGGTAGAGTAGGGTACAGTCGGGTACAGTAGGGTAAAATAGGGTACAGTCGGGTACAGTCGGGTACAGTAGGGTAACATAGGGTACAGTAGAGTACAGTCGGGTACAGTAGGGTAAAATAGGGTACAGTAGAGTACAGTCGGGTACAGTAGGGTAAAATAGGGTAGAGTAGGGTACAGTCGGGTACAGTAGGGTAAAATAGGGTACAGTCGGGTACAGTAGGGTAAAATAGGGTACAGTAAGGTAAAATAGGGTACAGTAGGGTACAGTCAGGTACAGTAGGGTCTAAAAGCGCGGCATGGGGTTCCCCCGTCACTGACTTGAAGGGAGCTGTGCTCCGGGACTGGGTGCTGGCAACGGGGCTGGTGGTCGTCAACCAGGGCAGCGCCAACACGTGCGTGCGCAGACAGGGGGGATCAGTAGTCGACGTCACGTTCGCCACCCCATCACTTGCAGCACGTGTTGAGGACTGGCGCGTCCTGGAGGAGGTGGAGACCCTCTCCGACCATTTATATATACGGATGAGGGTCACCGCCTCGTTGCGGCAGTCGCGACAACCGCGACCAGGGAGGGCTGGAGGTGGGTTCCCGCGGTGGGCGATAACCCACTTCGACCCCGCAATGGCCGAGGAAGCCGCCATTGCCGAGGCGTGGAGTCGTCCCCCCCCGCAGGGAACTGTTGACGAGAAGGCGGCCCGGTTTCGGGCCTCGCTGACGCGCATCTGCGACGCCGCGATGCCGCGAGTGAGGCAGGTGCCCAACAAGCGGGCTGTCTATTGGTGGACAGAGGAGATCGCGGCCCTCAGAGTGGCCAGCAACGCCGCCCGCCGGAACTACACCCGCTGTAGGAGGCGACGGACCCACACCAACGGGGAAGAGGAGCGGCTGTACGCGGCGCTTAGGAGCGCCAAGGAGGCGCTCCAAATCGCCATAGTCAGGGCAAAGGACGCCGCGCATGAGGAGTTCCTGGCGACCCTGAATAGGGATCCATGGGGGCGGCCTTATAAAATGGTCCGCAACAAAATGAAGCGCAGCCCCCCCTTGGACACCATGGAGCCGGAGCTCCTCGGCAGAGTGGTAGAGGCCCTGTTCCCGGCGGCGCCAAGTTTCGCTCCCCCGAGGATGTCGGCCCCCTCGGAGGAGCGAAATGAGCCGCTCCCTCCAGTCCCCAGGATCACCGAGGACGAGATGATGGGGATGGTGGACCGGATGCGGGCCAACAAGAAGGCACCTGGACCCGACGGTGTCCCGGCAAGGGTCGTCCCGTTAGCCCTGGAACACCTGGGGGAGCGACTCGAAGACCTCCTGAACGAGTGCCTGGAGACGGGACGCTTCCCCAAGGTGTGGAAGGAGGGACGGCTGGTCTTGCTGCGGAAGGAGGGTCGCCCGGCGGATTCCCCATCCGGCCACAGGCCGCTGGTCCTGCTTGACGTATCCGGGAAGATGTTTGAGAGGGTGGTTGCTTCCCGGATCGTCAAGCACCTGGGGGACGTGGGCCCGAACGTCTCGGACCGGCAGTTCGGATTCCGAGAGGGCAGGGGGACGCTGGACGCTATAAAGGAATTGAAAGCCTTTATAGACGTCGCAGCGGGCAGAGGGGAGGGAGTGGTGGCGGTGTCCTTGGACATCGCCAACGCATTCGGCACCCTCCCCTACTCCGTAATTTTGGAGGCGCTCAGGTACCACCAGGTACCAATGTACCTGCAGAAGATCGTGGGGCACTACCTTGAGGACAGGGTAGTGCTCTACGATCATGAAGGGGAGCGCAAGGCCAGGCCTATGGGCTGTGGGGTTCCGCAAGGGTCGGTCCTGGGGCCACTATTGTGGAACCTGGGATATGACTGGGCGATCAGGGGGATACAGCTTCCTCGCATGGCCACCATTTGTTATGCCGATGATACACTGGTGGTCGTGCGAGGAAGTGAAATGCGGGAGGCCTTCCGCAGGGCAGCGGTTGCAGCCGACCTCACGGTTCACCGAATCCGCATGCTGGGCCTTGAGGTGTCGGTCACCAAAACCGAAGCGATGGTCTTCGGCGGGCGGGGTTGGCGGATACCCGCGAACGCCACGCTTCCAATCGGGGGGGAATCTGTCCAGGTCAGGGCCAATATCAAATACCTTGGCCTTGTCCTGGACAGGAAGTGGGAATTTACGGAGCACTTCACCAGACTCGCTCCGAGACTGGTGGGTGCTGCGTCGGCGCTGGGGCAACTCCTGCCCAATATAGGGGGCCCGAGGGGAGCTGTGCGCAGGCTCTACACGGGTGTAGTGCGCAGCATGGCGCTATATGGGGCGCCGATCTGGGCGAGTCGGCTGTCGGAGCGTAATAAGGCCTTGCTCCGACGGCCGCAAAGGATGTGCGCCATCAGGGCGGTACGGGCGTACGTAACCGTCGCCCACATGGCCGCTTGCGCCCTAGCCGGGACACCGCCCTGGGACGTCGACGCCCAGACGGCCGCTGAGGTCTACGAAGAGCGCAAAGAGGCGCTGAGAAGGGGGGAAAGGCCTGCCCCCAGAGAGCTCGAGTTTGCCCGCCGCATGGTGGAGCGTCGGATGAGGGACCGCTGGAAGCGTGACCTGGAGGACAGCCGCTATGGAACGCGCACCATAGCGGCTCTCCTCCCTTCACTCGACCAGTGGGTCGAGAGGGGGTTTGGAGCCCTCACATTCCGGATGGTGCAAGTAATGACCGGGCACGGGTGCTTCGGTCATTATTTGCACCAAATAGGGCGGGAGAATGATCCGACGTGCCACCACTGCGGCGACCCGGACGACACGGCCCAGCACACTCTGGCAGAGTGTAGCAGCTGGGCCCCAGAGCGGCAAGCTCTCGAGGCGGAGCTAGGGACGAGCGACCTCTCGCTCTCCAGCGTAGTGCGAGCCATGCTGGGGAGCGAGGAGGCCTGGCAGGCGGCCGCCTCCTTTTGCGAGACAGTAATCTCGCAAAAGGAGGCCGCGGAACGGGAGCGCGAGGACGATGCCCTCGCGCCCCTGTTCCGGCGCAGACGGAGGGGGGTAAGGCGGAGGCGATTTGCCGCCCGTCATATCCCCCAGTAGGACCAGCGGGCGAGGGACGGGGATCCCTTGTCCGCATTGCACGGTCCTACGAGTCTGGGGGAAGGGTTGAAATGCTGCAACTCTTCCCCTCCTGGCGCGGGTAGCCCCGGCGAAAGCTGGGGCGGCCGGGAGATGTCATGGTGAAATCCACGGATCCCATGGCGCCTAACAACCTCGGCAAGAGGGTCAGCATCGGAGTGGTTTTAGTGGGTATGCTCTCCTGTCCCCTTCTCATTAGGAGAAGAGGACCGGAGAGAGAGCCCCACATAACCTAAACCGGGTCTCCCCGGGCCCGGGGGTACACGTAATGTGTTTCCACTCCGTGAACAAAAAAAAAAAAAAAAAAAAAAAAAGGTACAGTAGGGTAAAATAGGGTACAATTGGGTACAGTCGGGTACAGTCGGGTACAGTAGGGTAAAATAGGGTACAGTAGGGTAAAATAGAGTACAGTCGGGTACAGTAGGGTACAGTCGGGTACAGTCGGGTACAATCGGGTACAGTAGGGTAAAATAGGGTACAGTAGGGTACAGTCGGGTACAGTAGGGTAAAATAGGGTACAGTAGAGTAAGTACAGTCGGGTACAGTAGGGTAAAATAGGGTAGAGTAGGGTACAGTCGGGTATAGTAGGGTAAAATAGGGTACAGTCGGGTACAGTAGGGTAAAATAGGGTACAGTAAGGTAAAATAGGGTACAGTAGGGTACAGTCGGGTACAGTAGGGTAAAATAGGGTACAGTTGGGTACAGTCGGGTACAGTCGGGTACAGTAGGGTAAAATAGGGTACAGTAGGGTAAAATAGCGTACAGTCGGGTACAGTAGGGTACAGTCGGGTACAGTCGGGTACAATCGGGTACAGTAGGGTAAAATAGGGTACAGTAGGGTACAGTAGGGTACAGTCGGGTACAGTCGGGTACAGTACCCTACTGTGCCCTATTTTACCCTACTGTACCCGACTGTACCCTACCGTACCCTATTTTACCATACTGTACCCGACTGTACCCTAATGTACCCTATTTTACTCTACTGTACTGTACCCGACTGTACCCTACTGTACCCTATTTCACCCGACTGTACCCTACTGTACTCTATTTTACCCTACTGTACCCTACTATACCCGACTGTACCAGTAGAGTCGAGTCGTAGAAAAAATATTGTATGCAACGGTGTATAATTTGGTCTTAACGGCTCGTGCCGTCTTCCATTGCGATACTCGCATTCGCTCGTATCGCAACTCACGTCACTCGCCTTTTAAGACCTCACTTATACAACAGTTGCATAAAATACTATTATTGATATTTTGTTATAGTCACAAAGATAAATACAGACCAAAGTAGTTAGGTAGATATGTTTTTTTAGTAATTGTTGCATAAAAATCTGCCCCATGTTGTAATTATTAAAACTAAGTCAATATTGACTAATTTGTCAATGTAAAAATAAAATAAATAAAAATAAATAAATAAATAAATATCACGGGACAATTCACACCAATTGACCCAGTCCCAAAGTAAGCTAGGAAAGCTTGTGTTATGGGTACTAGGCAACGGATAAACATACTTATATAGATAGATACATACTTAAATACATATTAGACACCCAAGACCCGAGAACAAACATACGTATTTTTCATACAAATATCTGCCCCGACACGGGAATCGAACCCGGGACCTCAAGCTTCATAGTCAGGTTCTCTAACCACTAGGCCATCTGGTCGTCTACACACAAAAATTACACATAAAAATTACTACAGGAATCGAAAGAGTTTTGCCTCCTGAACACGGAATAATATTTATTATAATTTATTTCTCCATATTTAAAACAATACAAGAAATTAAAAAAATATATCTGAATTTACCAATACTAACACAGAATAGATATGTTTCCTTTGCCTTTTTCACCAGAAAAAACCGGCCAAGAGCGTGTCGGACACGCACAAGGTAGGGTTCCGTAGCCATTACAAAAAAATCAAGTAATATTTTTCTAAGGATTTCGTATGTGTACGGAATCATCCAAGTTTAGGTATGTTTTATACCTTAGGCTACTATTTACTCTTAAACTACAAATAATTTCCAAGCAATCTTAGCCGCTATAATGTTCCTAGTAAATTTGATATATTTACTACCATTCTGAATTTTTCAAATTTTTCCACCTAACAGTTTAGATTTTAGAGGGGGGGGGACGCTCGATTTTAATGAAAATTTTCACTTTAAAGTTGAATATTTCGCAAACAGATAACTGAATAGAAAAATCATGTTAGCAACCCCGCAATGGTTTTAAAATACCTATCCAACGATACCCCACACTATAGGGTTAGCCGAGAAAAAAAAAATCACCCAGACTTTACGTCTATGGGAGGTACCCTAAAAAAAATTTATTTTTTATTTTTTATTTTACCACTTTGTTGGCGTGACTGATATGTATATTCATGCCAAATTACAGCTTTCTAGTACTAATGATCTCTGAGCTTAGCCGCGGACAGACAGACAGACAGACAGACAGACGGACAGATATGGCGAAACTATAAGGGTTCCTAGTTGACTACGGAACCCTAAAAAGAGCTTTCATAATTTTAAATTTGGCATTGACATTGACACTTGACAGATACACAAATGATCTTTTCTCAAAAATGGTATGAAATGTTGCCATTACGTCATCAAAAACGTCGTAGAAAGTAACGCATCCTGGAGACTAGCTGCTAGCGACCAGGAAGTAATCTCGAGCTGCCAGGAAGTAAGTATGAAATTTCATTACATATCAAGTGTTTCAATTTGGAACCTGTGCTCTACTTTCGTACTGTCCAGGAAGTAAGTATGAAATTCCATTACATATCAAGTGTTCAAATTTGGAACCCGTGCCGTGCTTCTACGTCTGTGAAAAACTTAAACTATTAATAAAATAGTTCACACTTAAGAGGATGTATGCAAATTTGATAGTTCTCTGATTAAATAACTGGAACATTTTTCACTAATTTATGTTGTTGTAATTACAATTTTCGTGTTTCAAATGTTTAAAAATTAAGAAAATTCTTATTAAAATGATGACGTTTGTAATTTAAAGTTGGCAGATATCTTAGTGTTGCCGGGCAATTGTTGGTGAATCGATTAATCGTCGGTTATAATTGCGGCGCACAAATAATCTAAATATCGATTATCCAACCGATGTATCGATTAAATCGATTATATCGATATAATCGATACTAAGATTCATACAATTAATCGATTATAATCGATTATAATGGGTCAAGTACACGATATAATCGATAATCGATTATATCGATTGTTAATATTTTACAATTTAATCGATTTAATCGATTAAATCGATTATGTAGATAAAAACGATTTAATCGATTATATCGTGTACTAATATATATAATTGTATGAATCTTAGTATCGATTATATCGAGATAATCGATTTAATCGATACATCGATTGGATAATCGACATCTAGATTATTTAGGGGAAAAATAATCGATTATCCGGCAACACTGAGATATCTAAACATCGCCGCCCGGTACCTTTAAAAAAAACAATCATACCATAGACAGACATAGGTTAGCGAGTGAGTAGCTAATGGCGGGTCGTAGATTTTCTTTATTTTTTCAATGTGTACTTTTATTTTATTTTTATCAACTTGTTTCATTTTTGAGAAAAGCACTATACAAGCTTCGCCCAGTAATCGCCACCCTGGCCTCGTATCATTGCTGGCCTCACCTAGCGGTTCGGCCATCAAACTTCTACTCGTCCAAGATGGCTTACTTACTGGTCTCTGCAGTAATGTACTAATTAGGGTTCCGTAGTCAACTAGGAACCCTTATAGTTTCGCCATGTCTGTCCGCCTGTCTGTCTGTCCGCGGCTAAGCTCAGAGATCGTTAGTACTAGAAAGCTGTAATTTGGCATGAATATACATATCAGTCATGCCAACAAAGTGGTAAAATAAAAAATAAAAAAATATTTTTTTTTAGGGTACCTCCCATATACGTAAAGGGGGGGTGATTTTTTTTTCTCGACTAATCCTATAGTGTGGGGTATCGTTTGATAGGTCTTTTAAAACCATTGCGGGGTTGCTAACATGATTTTTCTATTCAGTGATCTGTTTGCGAAATATTCAACTTTAAAGTGAAAATTTTCATTAAAATCGAGCGTCCCCCCTCCTCATCTTCAGAGTTACCACAACCGTATGCTATGCTACCAAATGTTAAACTAACAAACCAAAACAAATAAGTTAAAACAAAAAAACTGCATGCATGGGAAATCATGATTTATATAATAAATTTACTATCTACTCGTATTGTATAATTAGGCTAATTACGCGTGAGCAACTCAGTCTTTCGCTAACCGAGGCCACGCAAAATCCTTAAAATTAGGATTAGGACTCGTTTTGCATGTTTTATGAAATGTTCTTTGCTTGAAATAAACAGCTTTAAAATTTTAATTTTTTTTTTAAAATGTTTTAACTTGTCACTGTAACTTCTCAAGTACCCACTTTATTTTTCTTATTCTCAAACTACCCCACAAAAATTAACTTTTATTGACATATTTAAAACTACCTTGAATTTTTTGTTTATTTATTTATAAGGCATATTTAATTAATACTAACTGTTCAAATTCGACCCAAGCCGCAGTAAAGGAGAAGATACTAAATTTACCTGTTCATTAATAATAGACCCCATAGTGTTGTACCTAATTATTTCCATGCATTCCAGAGCATCCAGACGCAACCCCTTGCCGCAATAATGTAACACTTCATAAGAATCTGAATCTAACAATGAATGATTTGATTCCAACAAATGTTTTGCAAAATTCGATCTATCTGGATGCTCATTCCTATATGCCGAAACATGCTCTTTAAATCTAGTATTAAAACTTCGGCCTGTCTGTCCTACGTATATCCCATTGCAGTCATTACAAGTAAGCTTGTATACCCCCGATCTAGTTCCCTTATCTACCTGTTCTTTGTGGTTACATAGCTTAGAGTACAAAGAGTTGTTAGTCTTAAAGGCAACATTAATATTGTTTGATTTTAAAATGCCATAAATCTTATCAGACAAACCCCCGACGTAAGAGATGCTAGATCTATATTTGTTAGTAGACTGAGAAGGTAACGCAGCGTAAAGCATGCTATTTACTAACCGTGCCTGCTTCTTTTGAACTAAACTATCTACCATTGATTTTGTATAACCATTTGAGATCGCTATCTGATAAATAGTACTCAACTCTAAATCAAAATGTTCCTTAGAAAGAGGCACAGTCAACAACCTATTAACATAACAATGGAAAGCAGCCAGTTTCAGCTGCCACGGATGATTAGAAGATGCTGGTGGTGATGCCATAGATAACCTAAATCCAGTACTCAAAACTGCCTATATATGTACATTTAACAGCGGACTCATTTATGGCGCGCAAACACGACAACAATGTTACACTAATCGAAAACAGGACGTATCAGTATATGTATTTCATAATACGATACGACTTTTTCAAAGATAATTACTAAATTACATTCCCGGCGTGCTGAAACGACCAATCAAAAGTAATCGTCTGCTGCATGTGATGGAAGGATGGATGGATGGACGGACGGACGGACGGACGGACGGACTGGATGGGATGAACGGGATGGACGGGATGGACGGATGGACGGATGGACGGGATGGACGGGCGGGATGGACGGGATGGACGGATGGACGGATGAACGGCATGGACGGGATGGACGGTATGGACGGATGGACGGATGGACGGATGGACGGGATGGACGGGATGGACGGATGGACGGATGGACGGGATGGACGGGATAGACGGGATGACGGATGGACGCGATGGACGGGATGGACGGGATGGACGGGATGGAAGGATGGACGGATGAACGGATGGGCGGGATGGACGGGATGGATGGATGGACGCGATGGACGGGATGGACGGGATGGACGGGATGGAAGGATGGACGGATGAACGCATGGACGGGATGGACGGGATGGACGGGATGGATGGATGAACGCGATGGACGGGATGGACGGGATGGACGGGATGGACGGGATGAACGGGATGGACGGGATGGACGGGATGGACGGGATGGACGGGATGGATGGATGAATGGATGGATGGATGATGATGATGATGATGATTTCCTCGCATTAGTCGTGAAAAGCACAATGCTTAGTCTCGGCCAAAAGTACAATAGATGGACTCGTACTATCGAGACTGGACTCAAACTAACTCGTCCATCTATTGCTTACTTTCTAGCCTCTACAACAATCTACTATTATTAAAGATAGAGAAAAAAAAATGCTCAGTGTACGAGTATTTTGGCTAAAAATTTTGCTTCAAATTAAACATGTTGGATATCTCATGTGTGTGTAGTATTGGCAGATCTTTCCATAGGCAGCAACTAGCGCCGTGCGCCGGATAGCTATCAATACTCGGCTAATAACGTTTCCAATTTTCATCTGATCCGATTTTCATCCGGTTTTAATGGATGACTCTACGGCAGCGTAGGTTTTGCTACAAAATAACATAAAAGAACACGTTGCATAGCATAATGTAACTTTGAACTCTGTAGCATTTTAGGTACATACAAAAGTTGTTTTGTGTTTGAATGAATGCGCTTTTAATAAGATAGAGGGAGGGATAGTAAATAGAGGGAGACCTTTGCCCAGCCGTGGGACACATCCCCGGGCTAATAGTACATTACTGCAGCGGCCGCGAAATAGGGGATTACCGGCCGAGTAGTTATAGATGGCCGAGTGTTAACGAGGCCATCTAGAGATACGAGCCCGGCAATCCATGTTCGTGGCCAAGGCTTGTATAGACTTTTTCTCAAACATGCATTATCATGTGTTTTGCTCCTATGAGCAATGTTGACCACTGAGCCACGGCCCTTTTGCACTACTGCAGCGCATACAGACAATATTAAATGTTTTACTTTTAAGTTTATACTGATATCTGTATTTTTGTTAATTTTGATTGTGTGTGCTTGCAGTACCAAATAAACGTCTTTATCTATCTATCTATCTATCATCATCATCATCATCATCATCATCATCATCATCACCATCACCATCATCATCATCGTCGTCGTCGTCATCATCATCACCATCAACATAATCATCATCATCATCACCATCACCATCATCATCGTCGTCGTCGTCGTCGTCATCATCACCATCACCACCACCACAACCTGCACCACCACCATCATCATCATCACCATCACCCACCATCACCATCATCATCACCACCAGCATCACCACCATCGTCATCATCATCATCATCATCACCATCACTACCACCATCATCATCATCACCATCACCATCACTCACCATCATCATCATCACCATCATCACCACCATCATCATCGCCTTCACCATCATCATCATCATCATCACCATAACCCACCATCACCATCATCACCACCACCATTACCATTATCATCATCATCATCATCATCATCATCATCATCATCATCATCATCATCATCATCATCATCATCATCATCATCATCATCATCATCATCATCATCATCATCATCATCATCATCATCATCATCATCATCATCATCATCATCATCATCATCATCATCATCATCATCATCATCATCATCATCATCATCACCATCACCATCATCATCACTACCATCAACATCACCATCACACCACCATCACCATCAACATCACCGCCATCATCATCACTATCACCACCATCAACATCACCATCATCATCACCATCACCATCATCATCATCATCTTACCTTACCTACAGAATGTCATAATGAACCAAAACGCAAATATTGCTTATAGTTTTTTTTTTAATGGCTGAAATGCTATGATGCCATAGTCCTATAAACGTCATGGTATGAAACAATAGACGATCACTTTGCTGGTCAAGGCCAGCAATGTTGTATGAAATTCCATTATTGACCTCTCGTCTAGCCGCACCTGCATTGTGACATTTCATGGCGTATTCTAAGGAACATAACGTCAATATTTCATAGCATGTTTGAGAAAATAATATTAATAAAGAAGTTTTGTTATTGACTCTATTTATCTTTTGTTTACTATTGTGCTTGCATTATCAATCAGTAACAATTTTATTTATGGATACCAAATTCATTCGACTTTCTAGATTTTGACTTGAGCAAACTATCAAACATTGCAAGGTAAGTAATAATAGTAATAGCTTTCAGGTTTGTAAAAATTAAACAAACCACATCGACACACAAAAATGAATAAGGTATGAACTTGTTTGGTAGAGCGTGATGGACAGAAATTAATTTCTTTGAGCCATTGTCATTTAACATTTTTGATTTCATTTGTTTGTACGAGTTACGTTCTGATGCGACATACGTGTGCTAAAATAAACTGGAATCAAGACTTGACACCACTCAAAGCAGCCAATTAGTGAGCACACAGTATTCATGGCACGCCAACACAAGACACCGCCGACAATTTAGAGTAAATAAGGGCTGCTATGAATATGTGTTCACCCACACGTAGGGGGCGTGTGGTGTGGGCGATTATTAACACACACTCACAATAATTTAGAGTTGCCAGTTAATAGTGAGAGAGTGCAAATTGTGTGGCGCAAAATTTAATTTAGACTTCCAGTCTATTTGTTTCATAATGCCACTATTAAACACATATTTACATAGTTTTCACCGATTTTTGTTTCGTCTAATTGTATAATACGTCAGTCAAATCTTATCAAAAAGATTTTAGTGTTCAATCTTATATTTTTCAAGTCCACTCGGTTCTACGGATCTATTTTATCCAGAAATACGAGATTATAAGAGCCATTAAACAAGAGTTTAAGGATGGGTATCAATTCCAGTTTATCGATGACTTTCCCTTCTCCGGAGTTTAGAAACGTGGTGGTGTAGGTAGAGGGAGCGGGAGCAGTGCAAGCCGCCTGCTGCTGATACTGCACGGTCACCCAAAACTCGGTCAGGGACGCGCATTCCTTTGGCACACATTTGAATATCCCCCGCCTACTGCCCGACAAATCTAGTTGTTGCATCGGTGCACTGCAAGGGCTCTCGTCGATATTGATAAAAACACGTGGAATGCCTGCGCTTAGCAACCTAACGTTCCAAAAGCCTTTTGTTCGTGACGCTGAAACAATACAGCGAAGTTATTTTCTTTTCACCTTTAAAACAAGATAATGTCTAAATAGCCTGTAAGGTTGCCGTATTAAATATTCAGCGCGAAGTTTAGCGAAGGCGCCATTGCTGCTCCGCCATTTGCCAGACGCCGCGCTATGGCCTTTTAGCGCGGTGTTTTAGGAAATATGGTCTTTTAAGATAGATCTGAACATCGAAAAGGGTAAATCCATTCTGTTCAACCTAATTTAGATATAATTATTCAGGAGTAAATCACTCGGATAATATCCGCCCTTGTGTTGTTCGGGCAAAGAACAAGCTATTTATCCACTGTATTTAAATTATGCTCGCTATTTTACATATTTTCATTAATTAGTTGTATTTATCAGGAAGTTTAAATATATTTATATAAGTACCTACCAGCCTCTGCACGCGGCTTCGCTCGCGTAAACCAATAGATCTGGCAGTCAAATCAAATGTAATATATTTTTTTTATTTGAAAGAAAATACTGTTAGTGTGATCTTATATAGGTACCTACTTAAAGAAAAAAAATGCTTGCAATGGCGTTAAATTACAATCTTAGTTTAGAAATATTTTTTACAAAAACTTAAAAACTGTTCAACTGATTAAGTTGAAAATAATTTTCCTAGAAAGTTTTTATTAAGTATAACTTACGTGTTTTTTTTCATATTTTTTAGACGTGCGGTTCATGAGTTAGAGGGGGGGGACACATTATTTTGAAGTTTCGGAGTGAATATCTCCGAAAATATTCACTTAATCAAAAAATGGTTTTAAAAAAGCCCCTATCCATTTTCAAATACCTATCCAATGATACCCCGCACTATAGGGTTAGTCGAGAAAAATAAATCACCCCCACTTTACGTCTATGGGAGGTACCCTAAAAAAATTTTGTTTAGTTTTTATTATTTAATCACTTTGTCGGCGTGACTGATATATATATTCATGCCAAATTACAGCTTTCTAGTACTAACAGTCTCTGAGCTTAGCCGCGGACGGACAGACAGACGGACAGACATGGCGAAACTATAAGGGTTCCTAGTTGACTACGGAACCCTAAAAAGGTAAAATCTTACGTGATTCACGATTGATTGCGTCCTTTCTGGTACGACTGACACCAAGCACTTTGCCGTAACGACGGCAATAACACGTCATTGTGCTCTCAAAATAACTGTTCCAGGAAGAGTATTGTAAATAATTCATTAGGTGCTACGGCCGCTTCCGGAAAGGCCGGCTTTTCCGAGTAAAGAGACAGCCTCTTTGAAAATTCAAGTATAGTTTTCGGTTAAGAGCAACTAAAGACTTTCACTAAGTAGTAATAATTTCATGCAGATATTTTGCCCTCTTTACTATAAAGCAACAATAAGTTTAACTGCGGACTTAGAAAATTAATGGGTATCAGTATCCGGTGAAGTTACCAGGTCCAATAAGAAATTCTAAGAAAGTTTCACAATATCTGTGAAGCTAGAACAATAAGCAATAGCTTCAAAGTTGCCCGTTACATGCAATCCGACTTGACTGTAAAGAAATACGATGCCGATACTTTTCAAACGTACCATTTAATTATAACGGTATTTGAATTCAAACCTTTTCGGCGCCTATTGTTTTAAGTACAATTGGTTTGACTTTATGCTTTAAATAGGTTAAACAAAAGAATGTCGGATCAAATTCAAATACTTGACGCTTGAAAAACGTCTCTTGTTCAGTTGAAACGAAAAATAATAAAACAGTGAGCAAAAACGGAGAGGCGTTGCCACTGGCCGGGCGGAGCAGGTCGGAGTCGCGGAGTTCCCTAGGGACGGTCATATGCAACAGTTGCCTTCTTTCCTCTTATTGGTATTAGGATGAGTCATGGAATGAAAAGTCTACTCCTCATTCATTCCATATAGCACTAGCAGATATATGTATTTTATATCAGCATGATAGAATTATATTCGACAGTTGGTTTCTTGTTGGCGGAGTTCAAGAGGGAAGCAGAAGGATGGAAGAATGGTTTGTAATTATCAAAGTCAAAGTCAAAGTCAAAGTGATTTAATTGTAAACATAGGTAAAACTGATTACAGTGGTGGAAAAGTTTGGCATGCAACACTATGTTTTGCCGATAGGCGTACAACAATCATAATAACTATATAAAATCAAAATTAAAATTAAAACGAGGATAAAATTAAAAATACAAAAAATAACAAAATAATAATTCTAGGAATGTCAGCAATCATAAAACTAATAATTTAATTGAATTTATCTGTCAAAACATCCGAAATAGAATAATAGCATTTACAAATTAAATATTTAGAGAGCTCAGTCTTAAATTCCCTTAGTGGCAGCAATCTTAAGGCAATAGGTATTTTGTTGTAGATTTTGCTTGCCAAGCAAATCACGCTTTTCCGCATTATTGATTACTATTACTCTGATTGGAATCATCATCGTATATTATTCGATCGTATAATACCTTGGACTAATAATTGATGATAAGCTATCTTTCAAACAACATATCTCGGCACTATCTAGTAGAGTCAGGAAATGCATTTACATAATAATGCAACTTCGCCGCTGCGCTTCGGAACAAGTTCTACGGGTTGTATACTGTGCGCTGTGCGAATCAATTCTACAATATGGTATATCAATTTGGGGTAGCGCTCCAAAAACCACTCTTTTACTGCTGGAGAGGGCACAGCGCGCAGTGATAAAGGTGATGCTCCGAAAACGAATCCGTTACCCAACGGACATTCTTTATCGGGAATCAAAGCTGTTAAGCGTAAGGCGACTATATGTTCTGAAAGCGGCAACTCGAGCGCATGCGGTGGTTTTAGGGTTACCTGTCTACGTGCAGCTCCTGGCCAAACGTGTGTTTAGAGTCCCCCTACCGAATTGCCGATCTACCCTTGCTAAGCGCTCGCCAGAGTATATGCACCGGCGTATATATAATAATATTTGCAAAATACATAGTATCCAACTTTGCACAATTAATAAAGTTAAGGTGACCGTGAAGTTGTGGTTACTTTCACTATCTTATCAGGATTCGGAGCCCCTACTTCTTGCCAGTTAATTAATTTCTCCTACTGGTATACATTCTTTCCCACGCGCACACGCACACATACACTCACGCACACACACACACACAAACACACACACACACTCACACACACACACACGCAAACCACCTGGCGCATGCGCTTGTCTTAGTTTTCTTTTACGTAATTTATGTTTCTCTGGTCTAAAATTTGTTTTTATTCTGTTTAATTTTTTTTTTTTTTTTTTGTATAATTTTTTTTTTAAAATTAATCCTACTGTTTCGCATCTTGCACTCCAGGGTCCCAAGTTACAGGCTCAACCTAGTTTGCCTAGCCTAGCCTGTACACTTGTGAATTATTAAGCAAATAAATATTTTTGTATTTTTTTGTATTTTTATTTGTATTAAAATCTAGTTTTAAACTTTTGAGATTTTCACATCTACTATAATAAGACCCGGGACTTATTAACTACGACAATTTATTGCTAAAACTACCTCAACGTTTCGACCACATTGTAGCGGCCCTGACAGTCCGCTCGTGACAATGTGGTTGAAACGTCGAGGTAATTTTATCAATAAATGATCGTGATAAATCCTTGTTGTAATAAAAATTACTGAAGTACTTCAAATATATTATGCTCGTGTTAAATCGATCTAGTACTAAAAACAAGGGGCTGGTATTAAAATTGGTTACCTATCATATCCTCGAAAAACTCAGTTCCGAATATTAAAATTCCGAAAACGAAACGCCTTTTTTTCATTTTCTAAATTATTATTTGTCCGAAGTTTTATTTACCATAATTTTCTTTTGCCAGAGATGTTTTAAAATCCGTTTTTTTTAATTGACAAATAATTCAAAATCCAACTGCATGAAATTCCGTAGGATCATTTGCCAAATATATTATTTATTCCACAAAATCATTATCCCGCAAAGGTCAGGGGTACAAAAGGCGACCATACAAATTATGTGTGGAGCGTAATATTCATTTTGTTGTTTATTGTTTCCCAAATATTTTATTGAATTTGCTATGGGGGTTTTCTTGGTGGTTATAAAAAAAATAACAAACGCTAGCATTAGCCTTTGAACCTAATCTATCCGAGTCGCTTCCGCTCGCTCGCTGAAAATTAAGCAATGTTGTCTTACTCTAATGTTAGATTAGGTAGGTAATAAAAACATACTTTCGGCTTTTCGTAACATTTAGATTATGAATTGATGGCAACTGATTAGGTTGGCAAATAGAAAAAATGGGTGTTGTTATTCGGGATTTTGAATTTGTTGGTTAAATAAATCTGTGGCATTTTGAAGTGATGGAAAAATAAAACATATTGATTTTAAAAAGGCGGTGAACCGTTTCAGATAAATGACATTCGACTATAGGAGTTTCTAAACATTGATAGGTTACCATTAAAATTATATAAGAAAGACAGAGTGATGGTAAAATACTAAGTATTTGAATAAGAAATTTAGAGAAAGTCTTTGTCATAGTTTAACCCAATTCTCTAGCTACAAAAGTTTGCTTGCCCTGAGGCGATATGAGGAATGCGGTATTTCATTATATTGTCTGGTTTAAGAAGACTAGGTAAGTACCTAGGAATATTCTTGAGTTTTTATTTAATTTTCATTTACCTAGTATGCAGCTTCTGCAGTCATAAGTTTACTATTGACGTTAATTCTAGAATTTACTTCTTCAGTTTACCGACAAACATGCAACTAAAGTCACGTCACGAATGCTTTTAAGTTTATGGCACTTTGAATGAAATGCCTGTGTTAAGTAATTTCAAAGCCACGATAGACCTAGTTTTACGGTTTAAATAATTTAACTAGTACACAAAGTTCTATTGTTTTATTTACGTTTGTTTTTGTGCTCTTTGCTATATACCTACCTAATAGTAAATTACGTTTCCATCATAAAAAGGCTTTCCAGTGATGATTTTATTATAGATTTTATTTCGCAAGGGTCTCATCTAAATTTTTAATCTTGACCTAGTTGTATAGAGTAACGATGAAAGTAGATATGGCTTTTTAATTTTAAAACCAGTGTAAACCACATTATAATTCATTTTACCTTTTTCGGTCCCAAACCCTTGACTTCATCTACGCTTTATTTTATGCTTTACTTGTGGGAACCACTTAAATATTACATTATTTATTTCAGGTAAAAAATTACAAATTACAAAAACTACCCAGATAATAATAAAACAAACTAAGTAAAACAAAAATCACATCCCACCACCATAACTTAAAATAGACTAAACCTACCCGCTACAAGGCAAACACGTACGCTTTTGATCAGGTGAGATAGTGGTTAATCTCGGGTCAGTTTTATGTAAAAAAAGTGATTTATGGTGCTGATTACTTAATATCATAGAATGGTATAGTTTTAATGCTGTAATTTTCTTCTTCTATCTAATCTTCTTCTTCTAATATACATATAAAAATGTCGTGTCTCAGTGTTTGTTATCGAACTCTTCCGAAACGGCTTGATCGATTTTATGTTTTTTTTCTCCTATATTTGGTAGGTCGGAGAATGGGTCTTAGGCTACTTTTTATACCCCTATTCTTAGGTCGCGGGCAACAGCTAATAATATAAATATGGGCACAACTTCATAGTAGCTACATAGTTAGACTTTCATAAGTCTACCCCCTAATACGCTACGAGGATGATCTAGCGGATGTTTCTCCAGTTTGCACACCTTTGCCAGGCAGGAAGCGACATTTCATGGGCTATGGGGTTAAGTTGCCGAAAGTGGCCACCTATCGTTTTAATAAGTCAAAAAATTTTAGTAATCGGTCCACTTCCTCATCCTCACATAATGGGCCCTTCAAGCTGTAGTCCAATCGGGGTAACGAGCTGGGAACGTAGCATTACACATTTATATGCACAGTAAGTTAGACAGGATTAATCTTAAATCGTGAACAGATTTTGTTTGTTTTGAATCGTTGTATAATATAATTCACTGACTCATTTGTTTTAATTAGTCTTACTAAATTTGAAGTGTCCATAATGAGTTTGTGATTTAATTTCAACAAAGTATGAATATCCCAAATTTTATCAGCCTATTTTTAACAATTGATTTAATGCATTATGTTACCCAGCATTGACTGAGTTAGAAACAATAATTATTACTGTTCACGACTATTCTAACCTATTGTAGGCATGGAATCTTATTTGCATAAAATAAAGTTAGCCTGCTATTGATATGATCACAATGTTTCTAGCTAGCGGTTATGAAATATGCATGTAACGGCGCGCGGCCGCGCGTGTTGTGTAACGTTACACAGGCGTTACACAGCGTTACACAGATGACGCGCGCGAGCCTCATCTTTATGCTCCGTGCACACATGAGATAAATTGTCTCCAAATTCGTCACGTGATACACTTGGCGTGAAGACAATTTATGTCGTCGTCACACTGCACACTCGAGATTTAGAAATATGACTGTATTATATTCTGTAGTGACGGCTTTAATAATAAACGCTGGCTCGACGGAGCTGTTTAGGTAATGTCTCGAACAGACGTGACACGATAACAAACACAAGTTGTGATCCTGTCGTAGCCAATTTTGAAACTTAGCTTCTAATTTGTACTTGATAACTTATGTTGTGTTTGAAATGTGCAATAAGTGTTTACAATTTGTACCTACCGTACACGACAAGTGGTACAAAATTAGTAATATTTTTAGCTTAAGCAATTGGCTTGGTCCATAGTTTTGACTTGATGCTAAATGTTTGGGAAGATCCACTAATAAAAGAGAATATAAGCTACTATGGAGCTGCTTAGAAGACAACTAGGTAACGCACGTCTACATATATACGAGTATAGTGCACAATATTAATAAAATCATGACCTTCGATCCCCGATACGACTAAGTTCAAAGTAGCGGGTTAAAATTGTTGGTTAAAATAATTCTATCATTGAATATTAATTATTAATTTAAAACATACATTCGAGGAACATTGCGTTAAATTCCTAAGCAATGCGCTTTAGAAACAAGCCCCACGAAAGCAATAAAGGACGCTTCTGCACGCTCGTTCACGAATGACACAGTTGTTGCGCGTCCGTTTATTTGCAATTAATAAAAGAATGTTGGTGTTTCATATAAAGTATTAAAGTTTCACTTAAGACAGAAATGATATTTTGTAGCAGCACAGATAAGCTTATCCATGGCAGTAAGGATTTTGACGTAATTTGTAGGGTTTTAAGTACATTCTACCGCCATAGAGCGCTGCTTCATATTCAAGTTTGAAGCATGTTAAGCATGGCACGGCACCCTCATAGGCTATAAATGGCACATTGTATCGTAGAGGCGCGGCCTCGTAGCTCGTAGCACTCGTAGCGCTTGCGTAGCACCTGGGCGCACTTACCGCAGATTACGGCGCTTCGCCTTCTTTGCATAAAGAGTGCGGCGTCTCAGCCACGACAGTTTTTATTTTCTTTGTCAGCGCCCTTCACTTTGAAATGTCTCAAATCGCAGGGAAAATGTGAAAAACTCGTAGTATTACGCGGTTAAGTCGCGAAACTTTTCTAAAAAAATTCCATGGTACGGTTTGCTGGTAAATATCGCATTGATTGCCTGACGTTTGTTATTTGAAAGTTCCGTAGCCAGTATCAATAGCATGTTAGTACAACTTCGACAAGTTAACAAGAACTTCCTTTGAGGTTATTTCGTGGTCTTTGCTGAAGTAACGTACAGATTTAATTTCGCTCCATTGAGCAATCGGTTTGTTTGGTTTCTTAACTCCACATTTACCAGGAAATTCATGTAAAACTTCTTTGACGTGCGTGAAATTAAATGCGGGATATTCAATATTTTTCATTATTGGTGCGTCGTTTTATATAATGTCAATTTTACGGTCGAGCAGAGTTTTTGAAAGGGCTTTATGTTGGAGTATGCACAATGAGGGAAGGAATGAAGCAATCGTATTGAGTGAGTGTCCAATCGGAGTGATTCGGGTGGCGGCGTGGGTGGCGGCTAAAACGGTTGGAGGAGGCACGGTACGTGTCCGCGAAATATATGGAATAACAAACGCATATATTTAACTTAATTTCCAATAATTGTCTTATAATCTTAAATTACTCTTGAAAGTTTTGTGCAGAGCTCGGTCGGTGCTAATTAGGCTCGTAAGCCCAAACTCGAAAACTTTGTGCCGTGTAACCGTTTATTTCTTCCTTGAGGTGCTTTACGCCAGCCGTAACGGAACTTTGTGCGCCGCGCCCTTGATTTTAGATACTCACACGCTAAAATCATTACCAGATAATATGGCGGTGTGGCAGAAAAGCAGAATAAGGATTTATATACGGAAGGAAGTAAATACAGCTAAATTAAAGTTAAATTTAACCACACCTAAAACATTATTGTAACACTCAAATCAATATTTTCGCCAAATATTGCATTGCGATGAACATTCGCATTCGCATAGAACATCACAAAGATGAAATTAAGATATTGTTTTCTGTGCATATACGTATGTATGATTTATTTTCTTTACGTGATGACTGTGATGAGCCACATGTACTTAACCACACGAAGTACGTACTATGTAGTGTTCGACATAA
The DNA here is from genome assembly GCA_947859365.1 of Archips crataeganus. Classification (NCBI taxonomy): domain Eukaryota; kingdom Metazoa; phylum Arthropoda; class Insecta; order Lepidoptera; family Tortricidae; genus Archips; species Archips crataeganus. Next base: position 11,328,677 of record OX402058.1, read on the forward strand.
CTTATAAATAGGTAAATATTATTTTACTTATTCTTTGAAATCAAAAACCTATTTTTGCAAAAATAGGTTTTAGGAGCAGTTGCCCGCGACTTTGTCTGCGAAGATTTCGTTTATCACTCTGTCCCGCAGGAACTATGCAATTTATCACGATAAAAACGATTTTATGTTGTTTTCCGGAACTTCACGCAAAATTACATCAAAATCTGTTCGACATTATTGCATGATTTAGTAACAAAAATCTTCACAATCTTTCTAATTTTATGTGTCAAAGTAAATTTGTAAAGAGTAAAATATTTTATGAAAGGGGTACTGATTATAGTTTTACTACAAGCTGCACCGTAATTTTTGCCACGTATAAAAACAAAATCCTTTGTAGCTGACTTAAACAACCTTCAAAGCTTAAAGATGCATTTTAATGCATTTAACTTTTAAACTAACAATAAGTTTCAACGCAAGCAGCCATTACCAGAAGCCGCTTGCCGGTAATAGAAACTGTCATTCTTAGTACGCAAAGCTAAACTTGTAATGTTCTTACTGAGCATACTTTAAGTTTTGCAAACTGTACCTAAGTTTTGTTGGCTGCGAGACGAATTAGAGCGAGTGCTGTTGAACCGGCTGAACTTATTGCACTTAAGGACTCACCAATGCCGTTCAATGCTATTTTTAAAAAGACTTTGTATAAAATCGGTATATTTTACGGAAGTAAAATAATACTGGGATAATCTTGATCGTATTATTTAATTTGTGTTTACTTCTAAAACACGATTAAACAAATTTGGCTCGATAGATTTTAATGCCAAAGTACAATCAGCTATATCGTGTTATTTTATTTTATAATTTCATACCCAATCTAGTTACTTAGAAAATAATAATAAAAACAGGAACAGAATCGCTTTTTATTGATTGTGACTTTAGATCATACATTAAAGAATGGATGTGGTTGTAGGTACGAGTATATCGGAAAATTAAACTGGATTAATTACCGTGTAGTGTTATAGATCTCGTGATTTACACTTCCACACTATCAAATTGTTATAACTCGAAGGGCAGTATGATTTATTAACACACGCGTTCCAATAATGTTTTAAACGTATTTATTAAATAAAAAACAATTTAATTAAACCAAGCACATAACACGCTCTAGCGAAGTCCATATGACAAGAGGGGGAAGAGGAAATAGTGTTGCCACTCATTAAATACAGGCTCTAACACTCTTCCCTCCTTTACACTTTGAATGAACTTGCACTACTCAACTATGACTATATATAACAAATTTTATTCTAAAGTTTGACTACAGTTTTGCATTTGGTTTGTATGTCGTTTCCATTTCAAACCACCCACATCTATAAAATAGGTAACACCAGGAATAGACTCTCCCACTATAGTTCCTAAGATCCACGGCTTAGATCCCCTCCTATAGTCTCTCACTACCACCTTTTGACCAACTGTGAATGAGATTTATTTTTTTCCTTTGTGATATTTTGTCGTTGTTTCTTGTAATTTTGTAATATCCTCTGATATAGGAGAAGGCCTAAATAGGGAGAATCTAGTCCTAAGTTCTCTGCCAAACATAAGCCGTGCCGGTGTGACACCTGTACTCTTATGGGCAGTAGTACGATAATCAAATAAGAATAAATTTAATGCATACTTAAAAGTGTGACCACTTTCCATAATTTTTTTTATGTGTGTTTTGAAAGTGTCCACAAAACGCTCTGCGGCCCCGTTAGTGGCCGGGCTATATGCTGGGGTGAGGGTATGCGCCACCCCAGTCGACAAACAAAAAGTCTCAAATTCCTTGCTAGTAAATGAGGTGCCATTGTCAGTCACTAAATGAACTGGAAATCCAAAACGTACATATAATTCTTTAAATTTCTGTATAGTCAAGTTAGATCCTATATTAGCCATTTCAAAAGCCTCTGGCCATTTGCTGAGACTATCCATGATGATTAATACCATTTTACCTTGAAAAGGTCCTAGAAAATCCGCATGAATCCTGTACCACGGTGATGGTGGTACCGGCCAGCAATGTAATTTAGTTTTTTCCGAATTTTTCCTATTAGACAAGCATATCATGCATGATTTTATCAAATTGTCAATTGCTTCATTTAGTTTAGGCCACCAAAAATATGACTGTGCCATTGATTTCATTCTATTGCTGCCAAAATGGCTAACATGTAGTTCCGATAAAACCAATTCATACAATGCTTTAGGAATTATTATCCTATGTCCCCAGAACAGACAGTCTCGATCAACACTAATCTCATTTTTTCTTAGGTAAAATGGTTTCAGATCATCATTTAAGTTACTGTCCTCTGGCCAACCATCTTGGCAGTGTCTAAGCACTGTACTTAAAATACTGTCCTTTTTTGTTTCTCTTTTAATGATTGCAAAATTCAATGATTTTAAATTTGATTCAGTTATATTTTCAATTTGATATTCAAATGTGTTACAGAAAATCGGTAAATCTATTTCAGGCTCTTCTTTACCTGGTGACCGTGACAAGAAATCGGCTGGATTTTTACTTGTTTTAATGTAGCTTATTTTATATTTAAAACCTGACAAAAAAATTGCATAGTGCTGAAGTCTTTTGACAGCCATTTTTGGGATTGATTTGTAAGGCCCAAATATTCTCACAAGTGCTGCATTATCTGTTTCCAGTTCAAACTGACGACCATAGGTATAATTATAAAATTTAGATATGCCAAAAATGATTGCCATGGCCTCTTTATCTAGAGTACAATATTTTTGTTCCCGTTCACTTAATTTTTTACTTGCGTAAGCTATAGGTCTTACCATGCCATCTGGATATTTGTTTGAAATTATAGCCGCCAGTCTCAGAGGCATCACAAGTAAGTATTAGCGGTAAGTTTGGATTATAATTATGTAGGTTTTGTGCTGAAATTAATTTCTCTTTTATAATTTCAAATGCTTCTTGACATTCTTTAGTCCATTCAAATTTACCTTTTTGCGTACATTCATATAAAGGATACAATATTTTTGCCATGTCTTTCAGAAATCTTGAGTAGTAATTTACCTTGCCTAAAAATGATTTGAGCAAAGTCAAATTGTTTGGAGGTGGGATGTCAAGGAGCGAAGTTATTTTATCCTTCACAATGTTTATTTTATCTTTAGAAATTTCAAAACCAAATATCTCTAAACTCTTTCTAAAAAAATTACATTTATTCACTTTTAATTTAAATCCAGAATCTTTTAACACTTGCAGAACGGATTCCAATGTTTTTTGCATATCATGGAAATCAGTGCCACACATGTAAATATTATCTATGAACACAATTACATTTTTTATATTGCTCAGCTTTTTGTGCATTAGTCTTTGAAAAGATCCAGGTCCAGTGTTTACTCCATATGGGAGAAATAAATATTTGTAAGTTCCAAACTCAGTTACAATAGTTGTTAGTTCTTGTGATTTCTCATCTAACGGAGCCTGCAGGTAGGCTTCCTTTAGGTCTAATTCGCAGAAATATTCCCCGTCCCGTAAAGTATGAAATATATCTTCAATGTGCGGCAGTGGGAAATGGTCAATCTCTAATACAGGATTCAATGTCACTTTGTAGTCTCCACACAAACGTACAGACCCATCAGGTTTAAGTACTGGTACAATAGGTGTACCCCAATCACTATATTTAATGTGTTCAATCCTTTTATTTTCCAAAAGCCTATTAATTTCATTCTTTACTTTGTCTCTTAATGAATAGGGTGTTTGTCTTACCGGTAAAAATTTTGGTTTTGCCCCCAACTTTAATTTTAATGTTATTTTCTCTCCTTTAAAATTTCCCCAACCAGGGGTGAATACTTCTGCAAATTTTCCCTTTATTATGCTCACCGGATCTGAAATTGTATTTACATTAATTGATTTTTTGCACAATGTTAGTGGCCAATATCCAAATACTTTTAAAAGATCTCTACCTAATATTCTGGGTTTTTCATTGTTGACCACAAAAATATCCATATTTTTTGTAATATTCCTGAAAGTTATAGGGATATTTTTTAAAATGCCTAATGGTTTTGACACACTTTGATCATAATTTTTGAATACAATGTTTGTTTCCGACATATCTATATTGGGGAACAGGAAATTTTTATCTCTAATGGTAATAACGGTAGCTTCCGACCCAGTATCTAATTCAAACTTAAGTTTTTTTTCCTGAAAATTTAATTCTAAAAAATGAGGGGGTACCTTTGATGTTCCCGTGTTTTCATGCATGTATAAATTGTAATTGTCTTCATCATCTAAGAATAATTTTTGCAATGACCTTTCAACATCTGGGGAACTAGGCTCTTCCCCTGGTACCAGGTCACCATCTTCCTCTACCACTTCAACCTGTCGAGTACTCCTCCTATTACACATCCGGAATATATGCCCCTGTTTTCCACACTCAGAGCAGAATTTGTAGCGAAGAGAACATTTAGCTTGCAAGTGGTTGGACTTTCCGCAGCAAAAACATTTTGTAGGAGGGCTTTCTTTGCCTTTTGTGTAGTTTTTAAAATTTGCACCCCTTCTAGGCCCTGGATTCTGATATCTATTGACTTTAAACATTTCACCAGTAAAGTTTTTGTTTGTATCTGCCATTTGATTTGTATGTTTCAAAACTTCTTCCATCGATTTAGCTATAGTCAATAATTCTTGTAAATTTTTATGTGAACTTTTGAGTAATTCAAATTTAATTTGTTTGGCCGTCTATAAATTTTTCTTTAATTTGGTCTTCGGGATCTTTAAATTCGCATTTCCTGGCCAGTTTTTTTAACTCCAAGGCATAGTCTCCAATTTTTTCATCAATTTTCTGATTTCTTTTTCTAAATTCTGCCCGTATAATTGAATTGTTAGTTACTTTCACATAATGATTTCTAAGTAATTTAGTTAGTTCTTCGTAAGTTTTATTTGCAGGTTTTTCCGGCGCACATAGATAGATTAAATCTTCGAGTACTGAGGGACTCAACTTGGTAATTAGTAAAGATACCTTTTTCTCTTTAGTAACTTCATTGAGATTTATTAATGATTCCAATTGCTGTTCGAATATGTCGTAATTTCCCCCGGAAAAAACCTGGACATCGTTGTATGCCATTGTTATTTTGGTCTTATTTCCGTTCTCGATTTTTTGTATATTGCTTGATAAATTTGAAACAAAGGTTTTGTAGAATTCCCCTGATGCTACTATTTGCACTAGTGTTTTGCGTAAATCATCCACTCTGTCGCCCACTGTCGGTATGTTTAATGACAGAATTATTTCCAGTAATTGTTCCTTGTTAAGGTGATAAATCCAAGATGTCTCTTTATTTTGAATGTTTTGTAAACTGTTCTTCACGTTTTCCATGCTTCGTGTAATGAAAGTAATTCCATGTTTTTTTTTTTTTTTTTTAGTGGCTGTTCCAGACACTGTTAAATCTGTTCCAAGTTATTGTTAGCTGGTGGCTGTTTGTACTAATGTACCTTATTCTCTTAGCCTTGTAGGTTCACCTTACAATTAATAAATTTGAACATTGCAGGTATTCTTTAAAATTAATTAATTTAAGAATAACTTTTTTATATTTACTTGTAAGTTTCCGTTGCCTCGTCGCCAAAAACTGTTATAACTCGAAGGGCAGTATGATTTATTAACACACGCGTTCCAATAATGTTTTAAACGTATTTATTAAATAAAAAACAATTTAATTAAACCAAGCACATAACACGCTCTAGCGAAGTCCATATGACAAGAGGGGGAAGAGGAAATAGTGTTGCCACTCATTAAATACAGGCTCTAACACAAATACTTTTCGCACGGATAGGATACCGCTTAGGTAGGTATAAGGAGTTAGCAATTTTAAAAGTTATTGCTGTGAGCGCGTGTATTGAATTATTTATAGCGGATTTGTGAGATGTGCGAGGTGCAGGGTTGACAACTTTTGAAGTCAAAATTTATTCCATGATTTTAGGTCTAATTTTAATCCATTTTGTTGAAGATTTTTAACATTCTATAAATATTTTTAACATCGGTACAATGGTTACTCAACTATTTTAGCTCTTAATTCTGTAAATCTATTTAATTCGCATTTCTGAACCATTTTTTTCATCAGGTGTAAATACCTACTTGCACGTCAGCGGAGACAACTATCATCATCATCCCAGCCCAGGGTATATGTGTCCCACTGCAGGGTACAGACCTCCTCTCAGGATGAGAGGGCTTGGGCCAAGGGGTTAGATCAAGTTGCCAAAATCGTTATTTCCTAGTAGCAAAATTTCTATTCGCATTTTTTGCCAAATTGTTTTTTTTCCTCACTATGGTTTTTTACTGAAGCTTATTTTCACAATCGCGTTTTTTCCCAACTTTAATCGACACGGAAACATAGGTAGGTTTTGGTTTGTATCGGCCCGAAGGGCCAAAAGCACGCAGAAGAAGGAGATTCGCGTCAGCGGAGCTCCGTCGACACTGTTTCTGTGTTAATTCTAATTGGGAAAAAAACACTACTGTGAAAATAAACTTCAGTAAAAAACTATACTGAGAAAAAAAGCTTTTGGGAAAACATGCGAATGGAAATGTTGCTACTAGGAAATAACGATTTTGGTAAATTTATATAACTAGCCCTTGGGCTGTAGTTCCAACACGGCCTCAGTGCGAATTGGGAACTTCACTCACACCATTGAATGTGTAAAGATTTTCCCCACAATGTTTTCCTTCACCGTAAATCGCATGGTTAAAGTTTCAAATCTAATTTCGCATTTCGACTGTAACAATAAACAGTACCTACCGAAACTACAAAATCCAACTTTAGCAGATTCTACACTGTATGCACAGTACCTAAACTTCAAAATACAAATTTCGCAGATTCAATATTGGGTAAGCGTACCAGTGAATGAACAAAACGAACATTTTTTGAAATAATAAGAATTTGGTACGTTTCTATCACGCCTCGTATTTTTTTTTCGACTAGCACCTTTACTTGTTAGGTTCTGGTAAATTTGCTTTGAGTCCTAAGCATTAGTTTTGAAATGGCGACGATGTAAAGTGGACGTACGGATGTTGTACATTTTTTCTATGGAGCAGTATTAAAGGAAGAAGGAAAGCTACTATACTTCTGATGTGTTACTGCATTTGTCCCCGCCATCTATCATTCATTGGGTATGTTTTTTTAAGCTTTAAAGATCTGTTAGTGCTATTCATATATAGTTTAATGTAATTTATTTATAAACAATACCTTTTAATCCAGTATTTTTTACTGGAACCCAAAATCGCCTAAATCCAGTGAATGAACGGGGGGTGAGGGGGGGGGGGGTTGTTCATTCACTGGGACTGCAGGATTTTCTATTTGTGCAATATGCAATATCTTTTCTTCTAGTAGTCATATTAAGATTTCGTTTTCAGTGACATTGATCCAAATATATTATCTACCGAAAGGCTAGTATTGGAACAAACGTAAAATATAGGTTCATTAACTGGTTCAAGTTTTCCAGTGAATGAACTATGTCACTTATAGCTAGTTCATTTACTGGTTTCCAAGATCTAGTGAATGAACAATAATCTTATTTTTGTATTTTAATTGTTTTAGAACATGGAATCGACTAAATAAGTATATTGAATGTAGTTGTGTTAATATAACTTCGCTTTTGTATTTTTATAGTATAACAAAACATCATTTTCAAAGTTGTTCATTCACTGGTTTCATTTGTTCATTCACTAGAATTTTGCGTTCATTTACTGGTGATTGTCCATTTTTTCCCTTAAATAGTGATATATCTTCAAATTGTCCAGTAATACTGTTGAATAATGATGATTTTAGGCAACTAGAGTAGTTGGTTGTGCTAAAAAAAAGTAATATATTAAATAAACTGTGCCCAACTGCCTAAAATTAATTTTCAAAGTCGAAAATTTCCTTAAGTGTTCATTCACTGGTACACTTACCCTTGTATGTATGTTGCGGCAGTCGATATGCATTCCGAAAAACTCAGAGGTGCCATAAGTCAAGCCGTTAGGCTACCACAACTTCAACAACTATGGACACTAGTATATGGAGACAACTAATCTATGATTAACTTATTTTATTTGAATCGATTTTAATAACCTGACTCTGTTTACATAATTGTCACTGTTTAGCGTAGGCAACCATAACAGGGTACGCCGAAAGGTAAGGTGTAATCGGAAGAGCCTGTGGCCGCCCCGCATCGGTAATGAACTGTGAACACCCGTCGGTTAAAGATTCCGATCGATAGCTTACTCCGGCCGGATACACTGTTAATTAAATGTGGAGGAGATTGTAGTTAACCAGGAAAATTATTCTTAAACGGCCAAAACGGCTGTAACTAAGTACAACTTACTTCGTTGCTAAATATGTCTCGTTCTAACTACGCCAGTTCGTATAAGATAAAAGTCAAAACGTCGCAGGGCTTTTATTTTTTTTACTATTTGCGTGCGGAAATCTTCGTGCTTTCATTTGGTACAGTTTTGGTTTTACTTGGTTAGTGGCATAGAAGTGTATAGGTTAGAAAGTGTTAGGGCATAGTGTGATAGATATGTTTGACGTCTTGGTAACTTATATAATATTTATGACCTCGACTGTACCATCACTCATAAATAAATTCAGAGGGCAGTAGATTGAAATACGACAGCAGCTAACGCAAGAGAAGTGCAAAACGGCGAACGCTATTGATAAAGTATAAGTACTGTATCATGTACTCAAGTATTAGGTACAATATCAAAGTAATCAAGTAGGTACCGCGTGACTTGACAAAATTACGTCAAGGTGTTGGTGTGGCAGAGAGAGCTATTAAAGCCTTTTAGGTGGTCGTTGAAGTCCAGTGAGTTTTAGGGTTTTCTACACTATTTCACAGCCTTATCTCCTGGCTTGATAGTCTCGTCGGTCTGTAGTTAATGGCTCAATCGTTTTAATTCCAACCCTAAAGTTCTGAACAAAACATTGTGGTCTAGATAATACATGATTTTGAATGAATTGGATATGATAGATAAGGTTAATCAGTCCGTAGTTAATTCTTCAACAGCGTCATGTCGTTGTTGGCGAAATAGCGACAGAATAGTTGGTTTCGTAATTTTAATAATCGGTTTCTAATTATACCTATTAGTAGTTCTTATTTCTTAACATAATGCTTGAAAGTGTTTAAATATCAAAAACCAAGTAAAATCTCATAACCAGGGTGTTCTTGATATGTGGATATGTTTCAGTAATTCAGTCATTTTCTAAGCTAAAGTACCAATACGCGTACCGCACTTGTATGCATATTGTTGCATTATAAATATTATAATTAACAGATAGACAGGTACTTACTCTTTATTGTCTTTTCATCTGTGCTGTTTTAAACTTTCGTGATTTTCACTCATAATTATTATACTAAACGGGACTTATCACGCTAACTATATTTACCTCGACGTTTCGGTCACATTGCAGCAACCGTTAACTCGTGACCACGGCTGCTGCAATGTGGCCGAAACGTCGAGGTAAATATTGTTTGCGTGATAAGTCCCGTTTAGTATAATAATTTTTCATCTGTAGTTAATACAACCAGATGCAATACTGTAACTACGCTACGACCTACCCAGTAAAGTTATTTTAGTATGTATATGTAAATAGCGATCCTTTACAAATACATTTCCTGTAATCATAGTTCGCAGTTAACAATTTCTTGCCTGGCTGAGGGGCAAGTTTAAACTTTGTATACAGGTTTAATCGATATAAGCGTAGCTCCTGCTTATTAATTTTCTGCTATCTTCTAGTCAAGAACAGATAATAAACTAGCTACTTTAATCTCAGTGCTTTATATTATCATTTAAAAAATAACTTTTTTATAATAAGCTTGCAAGGCATACAAATATTGTTCAAAGCGTTTATTATTAGGTAAATCGAACTAAAATAGTACTTATGAGTAGCCTCACATACCAAAATAGTTTCTTGAAATGTATAAACAACGCATTGGCAAAAATATTTGCTAAAGTGAGCGGAAAATTTGGCGGAGCGTCGCTTGAAAAAAAATTATAAAATACAATACAATTGATTAGCTATTAAAACAAAAGAAATTTACTGAAATCAAGGTCATTTAGACCGCAAGTAAAACTTGGTATTATTCTCATAAAATGTAATCACTGGATTTATTGCCTTATCACCCTAAGGTTCAATGTTATTTGCATATCATTAAACGTCTCGGCCTATTTTCGTTTGCAAATCAATATGGCAATCAGTTTTAGTAAAGTATTGTAGGAAGAACGTGGTTAAACATTTGTGCAAATCGAATATATTTGAATTGAATTCTGCTGTTAGCCCCTTTTATAAAAAGTAATATAAAGTTACTAAAAGTGTTGCTAAAACACTGTCTTGGCCGACAGCACGTCGTTTAATAGTTTTATGACTGAGCTTTGATGTTGCCATTGCCACCCCCAATTTATTCTTATGCATGTCAAAGACTTTACAGCTTTGCCTTGCTATGTTGTGTGTATCTACAAAGAAGAAATCCGTTAACGTAATTTGACAGCATTTTGTCTTTGAGCATAGGTATACAGCGGCCGGCGAAAATTGGAATGAATGATACCACAGGATTTATCTCCATTGAGGGAGTTCACCGTTTGATGCTGATAAATCACACCGCCATCGCTCCCCGGAGATATTTTTGACAATAAAATTCATAATCCTCAACTTTTTCCTCATTTTAGCTTATTCAAAATATCTAGAGCAAATATATTTTTCATCGTTATTTCGGTCTGGGAGAGTCATTAAAAGGTTGTGAATAGCGAAATATTTTCGTACGCCAATATAATAAAAGTAAAATTTTTATACTTTTGACATATTGACAAGTACGACAGGTTGCACGCACGGCGCTAGTTCAAACGGAGACACATCCAACAAAGTCTGATCATTAAAATGTATTTACAATTTATCCTACCTTGGTTGATAGGGGTTTTTACTCTTATACAAAAGATTTGTATTAAAGATTTTGTACATAGGCACATTAAAATTTCATTTCAGCTCTTTATGGTTAGTGCAAAAACAAAGATAGATAAGTACTATAAGTTAGGTACTTTTCGAAAATGGTTTAAAAAATAACGACTCCAAAATTAATTTAGCCCTCGGGTTCCGGAGATAATGAAGAGTAAAAAAATATTGTTTTATACGAAACCCTTTATTCCGGTTTTTTCTTTTGTATTAAAATTTAAATATTTTTTCTTAATTTCAACAGTAAAAACAAGTTTCTAACGTTGTTTTTGGGATGAACTTGCATATCTATGTTAGATGAATTCTCAGCGAGATAGCTTGGCGCTAAGGGACCCTAAAAACAAAATGTCACGGCGTACAAACCAAAGGCAATTCAAAGCAGCTTTTCTTTTCAATAGGCTACGATTTTAACAGAAACGCTTGGAATAACAAGATAATAATATGCGGATGCTCCGATTTGGTGCGGCAGGAGCGCCCAGGGACGGGAATACCTAACGCCCATAAAGAGGGTCGTCTAGCACCAAACTCCAGACCTTACGTACCTTTGCATCTTCTGAGTGTTGTTAAAATTTAACAACTCCCCAAATTCCTCTTTCTATGCTTGAGTGCGTTTCTGATTAACATTTTTTTTATGTACGTGATAAAATATGCCTTTGGTATTTAGATAGTTCTATTTAATGAGGTCAGACTCGAACGAGAGAGATGTCTTTCGGGTGGCATGCGATCAACATATTTCAATGTTTTGTATGTTTGGATGAACATTTAGGTACTAGGCAAGCGTGCTCCACCGTAGGCCTCACTTCGCTTTCCATCAGGCGTGATTGTGGTTAAACGCAAGTCTATAGTGTATAAAAAAATATGAAAACGTTACTGAGCCTTTTGTGCTTATTTTACTTTAAGGATCAATCTTTTTTGCAAAGGTAGTTATTTTGTACGCGAGTAAATTTTTATCAAAAAAGTTATATCTATACAGGATTATTTGTAATTCACTAGCATCCTTTTAACCCTAAACTCCTACCACTTAAACAAATGTTTTTTGTTTTACGGCTTTTGTCATAACTTAATATTTTTGGTGTAATTACGTTTTGAAAATTTGAGATTACCTCTTATTTTTACGATACTCTGTGTATTTGTATGGGAAAAAAGTGCTTCATTTTAAAAAGTTGTAGAACAAAAAACATTTGGTTTAAAAAACGTTTAACATTTGGTAGCATAGCATACGGTTGTGGTAACTCTGAAGATGAGCTCTGGTTGAGTTCGAAACGCGTCAGTGTAGCTTGGTGGTGGTGATGGTTGGGTTTATGTGATTTGTGTGTGTTCGTACAGTGTGGAGGTGGAGGAACTGCATGAACGCACATTTCTTGCATAAACGTAACTATTGTAAGGTCGCGGGTGAGCAAAGTAATTGTTTTAGTTCATTAATATGGACCTCCGCAAAGTAACGCCTGATTCAATAAATTAAAAAACATTTGTTTGAGTGATAGGAATTCAGGGTTAAGAGGATGTCAGTGAATTAAAAATAACCCTGTATACAAGATGTCATCCAAATCCGTCCAACCGTTTAAGCGTGAAGGAGTTGCTGAAAGAATAAGTTTTTGCTTTACAGGCCGTTTTAATTACGAAATTTTATTGTTTTGTACTTATACTTCCTTTGTGTGCTTACACCACATGTCAATCCGACCACGGGATGTTTTTAAAAATAGGTTTGCAAGATTTCACTAGATAAAATCTCGTAAATGACTGAATTGTCACTATCACACTTACCTACTGTGATTTTATGTCAACGTCCAATGTGACGCGTCCAATTATTGCAAGATATAGAGCTGTTACTATAATTGGTAATTTATTGTCGAAGATTCCCGCCAGGCGAGGCAGTTAATGAAAATTAATGACGTCTCAAGATGAATTTTGATTAAAATGAGTTCATCCAGCGACTGCGGCCAGCCAGGTGTAAAACATCGGAATAAATTAAACACCAATAAATTAGCATTAAGAGTTGCAATAGACAAGTGATCTCTCTTATTGTCTGATGACAAAGACTAATTTACTAAAAGTACCTACTACTTTTATTATACAGAAAATTTAAAACCTACAGCAAAAAACACAGGAGCCGCAGTTTTGATAAAAGTATATTAAAAAATGTAAAGTTTTCGATTTTATAAATTTCATCTTTACTTCACGTTTTATAACTAAAAATTATTTGAACGTGTAAAATATAAATATATTTCTGTGCACAAAAAAACACATATGTATTTCCAAGGTATTTCTAATAGGTAATCTCGGTCACCTGAAAAAGTTTTAATCTATTTCATTTATTAGGCATATCCTTCGCCTACTAAAAGTTGAGAAATTTGATTTCCAGTTACATTGTCAATCCCCATATAGACTAAATATACTTTTTTTTAGATTAGATATTTAACGATTAAACTCGCGCTCGTTTTCAATATTAAAATCCCAGAATTACTTAGTAAATATGACAGCAATAACTCTCTTTATACACATGTATATAAATTATCTTTATTTAAATTATGTTATTAACATGAAATAGCCGGATCGCCCCCGGAGATTCTTAGCACCCCCTGCCCCGCTATTACCTAGGCCGCTACCATGGCCTGGAACAGCGGGGCCACCGGGGACTAGGGACCGTTTTGTTGTTGGACTAGCCATACGGTGTTATTGCCATAGTCACCACGTTTGGCCAGACTCAAGTGGCAGTGGGCAGGGCACATCGTTCGTAGAACTGATGGCCGATGGGGCAAAAAGGTTCTCGAGTGGCGTCCACGGTCCGGAAGACGCAGTGTGGGTAGGCCTCCAACAAGATGGAGCGACGACCTGGTTAAGGTTGCGGGATCACGTTGGATGCGGATGGCACGGGACCGATCTGTTTGGCGAGCCTTGGGGGAGGCCTATATTCAGCAGTGGATGTCTTTCGGCTGAAATGATGATGATGATGATGATTCACACGAAATATAAATTCATCTTAAAGTATTTACATCAACTATCCTAAATTAAACTTAGGTAACATTAAGAAAAAGAAAAAAAATGAACCATTATGAAAAGGAGGTTTCTTAAGCAAGATCCGATGATACTGGCAGGCGGCAGCGTGCCCTCTAATGTCGTTTTCATTAGTAAAATGTTTAATTTCGCTTATAGTTTACGGTTTTTCAACAGGTATTGTAATATTTGTAATTAGGTAAGTACCTTTAATCCGGAAATGCTCAAACCCCGCAAAGAAACTGGTACTTATCATCTCGTTGTACGGTCGGCTAAGAAACTGGTCTACGATTTTTGGGAAAAGTTTATGCGAGATCTAAATATCGCTGAAGTCTTTAGTCACTGTCATCAACATTATAATATTGTAAGGGAAATCGACCTCGTTGTATCATGACGTGCAAATGAACTTCAACCGTAGGGTGGTAGACCATATTTTTGGCCGACTGTACCTTTCTGTTTTTTTTACTATCTGAAGTTTTGAAACGACCTTTGAGTATTTTTAACTTTTCTATCAGACTGCTTTTCAGCTTAGGACTTTTTAAATTCAAGATACTAACCTGATTTACACAGTAATTACTAGAAACTACATAAGATAAACTTACGATTTGTCATATGTTATTAAACTGGATTTTGTGTGTAATCGCAGATGATCTTTTCCTTTTGTTTATTGTTTTCATCCATTTTAAGGCTTTTTGTTATTGCTTCTTCCAGGTTATCGCAGAAGGATTGTACAGTCTTATTTACTTCTAGAAATTCTTGTAGTATTGGTAAGTTCTTTTTCAGGTTTTGTAAGTAGTTATCTTTCTCATGTGTAGACTTCAATTTGCTGGGCATGGTTTTGAATTTTCCTCTGTTCACTTTAGGTTTTTGATTTATTAAAGAGCATCTTAGCATCCTATGGTCTGACGGGAAGCTCATTTTGTTTAGGACTTCTACATTTGTTACAGATTTTGGGTTAGGACTCAATATAAAGTCGATTTCATTTTTAGTTTTATGGTCTGGTGATAACCATGTCCATTTTCTGGAACTTTTCTTCTTGAAATATGTGTTCATCACTGCCAGCTTGTTCTCCTGCGCGTATTGTATTAGACGTTCACCTCTGTCGTTCCGTATACCGTAACCATATTTGCCCATTATAAAATTTTCGTGAGGCTTAGGTTGTCCAATTTTAGCATTGAAATCTCCGATTTTATCAGCTAGTTCTTGCGCTCTTGTTAAGTCGTTGTAGAATTTTGTGATTTCTTGTTCACTTGAACTCTCAGTGGGAGAATATGCTTGAATCAGCGATAGTGGTCCTTCCTTGAAGTTCAGTTTTAGCAGAGCCACTCTCTCCGATATTCCCAAAAAGCTCAATATGTTGATCTTTAGTGATTTTTTTATTAGGAAGCCTACGCCATGAAGTCCCTGTGTCTCTCCTATATAAAAAAATATGTATTCTTTATGTTCTTCAATAGCATATCCTACCTTTTTAACTTCTGCGAGTCCTATGATATCCCATTTTATTTTATCTATTGCATTATTTAGTTCTAAAGTTCTTTCTTTTGTTGATAAGGATCTCACATTAAATGTGCATATCATAAGGCCTTGTTCTCTTCTTGACTTTAAACTATTGCTAAGGTTGTGTTTATTTAAATCATTCTGTTTATTTTTATTTAATGGAGGGTAGTGGTCATCTTGCCCCACGGTGACCAGCCGGCTTGGGGTGCTTTTTTTGGAAGTTGTTTTAGATAATGTTGTAGTATTCGTCTTGGTTATGTTCTGGGTGCCGGTGGTCGTTGCTAGTTTTTTGAGGCTTCAGATAGTGAGACTGTTCTTCCCCGTTCAATATAGTTAAGAATATTAGGTTTTATAATTTATTTTGAGAAACTCTTGGCAAATAATGTTTTTGAGTTTTCTTTTGAGTCTATTTTCTTTTGGGTTGATGAATTGGGTGAGCCTGAATCATCTCTCTTTCTTTTATCTCTGGTTTTTTCAGTTGGTTTCTTCACTATCAGTTTGTCGTATTTGAGAAAAGCAATATTTCCTTTCTCCCTTTCCTCCTCTAGTTGTGGTTGTAGCTGCTTCCGCTTTTCGAGTACTTCTTTAGTGTAATCCTCTTTGACGTATATACCTGGTGGGAGATTGGTCTTATTTCTCAATATATTATGTTTTTTCCATATAGACGCTATGGTAACTACGACGGGGCGACTTTTGTTGTTGTTTTTGCCGTTTCTGTATATGTTTTTGATTTCATGACTATCAATGTGTGTTCCTGTTTCTAATATTATGTCCTTTATGTAGTCTACCAACTCTGCTTCTGGTTTTCCAGATTCCTCAACTCCAAAAAAGATCAGGTTATATTTTCTTTTTTCTAGTTCTATTATGTTTACTTTTTGCTCCAGTGTAGAAATTTTGGCTTAGACTTTAGTGTTCTCCCCCGTTATTGTTTAGAAGAACTCAACGTATGTCCACAAAAATAAGTCCAAAGAAATGAGAGAGGAACTAAAGAAATTGTTCAAACAAACCAACAGAGCAATCAAAACAGATTATGCTAACCACAGAAGAACAATAATAGAAAAAAATATGTTCACTTTCCGAAGTTCCAAAAGAGCCTTTAAAGAACTATCCACTCACAAAAATTGGATACAAAGTTTGAACTGTGGAAAGAGCGAAACCAAAGATAGAGAAGGTATAATAGAGTGTGCAACGGCTTTCTATACTTCTCTTTATGAAAAACCACCACATGATAAGACACAAGATGATGGAAAAGATAATAGTATTATAACTGAAGATATAGCAAAAACACCCATAGACCCAATAACAGAAAGTGAAATAATGACTCAAATCAAACAACTAAAACCCGAGAAGAGCCCAGGTGAGGATAACATCTCAAACGAAGCCCTGAAAATTGGAGCACTAATCCTAGTTCCATATCTAGCAGAATTATTCAACTTAGTACTGGAAAAAGAGCAAGTACCATCGCAATGGAGTAAATCAAATATAATACTATTGTATAAAAAAGGGAACCCGCTCGACATCAGCAACTACAGGCCTATCAGCTTACTGTTTATAATATATAAACTCTTCTCGTCAATCATCCTAAGAAGGATAGCATCAGATATTGACAAGAATCAGCCAATAGAACAAGCGGGCTTCCGGCCGCATTACTCACATTAGAACAAATTATAGAGAAATTTAAGGAATTCAATAAACCATTTTACATAGCCTTTGTGGACTATTCCAAAGCGTTCGACAGCATAGTACACCCATCAATATGGACCGCTCTAAGAAATAATGATGTAAACAAAACATATGTAAATATCATAAAAAACATCTATGCAAATAGTGTAAGCCGGGTAAAGCTGGAAAGACAAGGGAAGGAGTTCACAATTGGAAGAGGAGTGCGCCAGGGCGACCCGCTATCTCCAAAACTATTTATAGCTGTGCTTGAAGATATTTTCAAAAACATTAATTGGGAAAAGAATGGCATATGGATATTTAATAAAAAACTAACACACCTAAGGTTTGCAGACGATATTGTTCTTTTTAGTGAATCCGCGACAGGGTTAGAATCAATGCTACAAAAACTAAATTCTGTAAGCATAAAAGTCGGCATGCACATGAACGCATCCAAAACTAAAATTATGTCAAACAGTCGAAGGAAAACAATTAATCTAGAGGATAAACCGATGGACTATGTAAATGGATATGTGTATCTGGGTAAGTTGGTATCGTTTGATGCAAATAACAACGAAAACGAAATAGATAGAAGAATAAGTTCATCTTGGAAAAAATACTGGGCCCAAAAAGAAATTCTTAAAGGGAACTAATAGCCTTAATATAAAAAAGACCATAATGGATTCCTGCATTCTCCCAAGCTTAACTTACGCCAGCCAGACATGAGTCTTTACAGAAAAAGTAAAGAATAAAATTTCATCATGCCAACATGCAATGGAACGAAGTATACTTAAACTGAGAAAAATACAGAGAACGAGAAATGCAGACATCCGCATGAAAACTAAACTAACAGATGCACTTCTTTTTAGCTTAAAACAGAAGTGGAAATGGGCAGGGCACCTGTCAAGATACAAAGATAATAGATGAACTTACCAAATAACTAAATGGCAGGGCCCAAAAGGCAAAAGGAAAGTGGGAAGACAGAAGAAAAGATGGGCAGATGATATAATGTACATAGCTGGAAGAAGTTGGATGCAAATGGCCAAAGACAGGGAAAGATGGAAAAGAATGGAGGAGGCTTTTACCCATAGGGGGCCACATAACATTGAAATTATAATTGCATGTATATTTGTAAAGTGTTAAGTGGAAATAAAGCTATAATAATAATAATAATTAAACTGGATTTTATTTAAAACGAAGTTATGCTTTTACTTCGAATTCGTATATTTAACTGTACTATGACTGTGACAAAGTAGGTAAGGTTCTTTCAAACTTTCTGCATACAAAATGATTTAAAAGAGCTCGGATTATAACTTTTCTCTGTAGCTGAATAGCTTGGTCGGAGAGATAAATAAGTAAAACAACAAAGCATGGTTGTAAAAGAAAAGTATTATTATAATAGAAAATAGAAAGTAGACATATTATTATAATACAAATTGT
This sequence comes from Archips crataeganus, assembly GCA_947859365.1. Taxonomy (NCBI): domain Eukaryota; kingdom Metazoa; phylum Arthropoda; class Insecta; order Lepidoptera; family Tortricidae; genus Archips; species Archips crataeganus. The sequence goes on from OX402058.1 coordinate 11,347,199, forward strand.
TCCCATTACTGCACTTGAAAGGTTTAAACAAGGATTTTAGAACTGCTGGGCACATGGGAAGATGGAGGTAGCCTCGAACATCCAGTGGAGGTTCACACTTTATCGGTGGATTGTTTCAAGGCAGTAGAGTGATGGCACACAAAACGGAAGAAGAGTGGCAAGATGTACCTAAAAATGATGATCTGCGCCAGTGGCACTTTATACTTGTGCAATAACTCGACGAAGTAGCAAAATGGCATCAATTAATAAATTATTTAAATATCAAAGTAAATCCAAATGCGACATGCGGTTTTTCCACTAGGGATGCCAAAATTGTACAAGTGATAGGTTAAACACAAAAGTATGTTTCAAAATCAATCTTCTAATTTGAAAATTTGATCTTTATTCTCTTTCTAAAAGACCAGTTGCATGCTAAGGAAGTTCAAAATATTAAATCTCATCGCAATTCATTTATTGTGTGGATATTTCATAGAAATAAGTCAGTTCATAATAGGCCAAATGCATGTCGGCCCACACGCAGGCATGCGTACAAATAAGCAGCAAATATTTAATATTAGGCAAGTTCTGGTCGTCTACTTCCCATTAATTGTGAAGCCAACTAATCTGGAATAAATTTATTTTTAAAATCGTTTTATAAATTACCATTACGATTTTTTCGGATTTTTCACGCCAACAGTTTTGCTAGTAGAGGGAGGGGGACGACGACGACGACGACGGCGACACTTGACTCTAACAAAAATGTAGAGCTGGATTTTGCAAACTGATATCTAAATCGAACAGCCTTAAAAACCTTTTTGAAATACCTATCCAACAATATCCCATACTATAGATAACACGAGAAAAAAGGCATCCCCACTTTAAGTGCAGCATTGGAATCCTAAAAAAATTCATTTTTCTAAATGTTATTTTTCCATTTTGTCCGTGTGATTAATATTCAAATTTACAGCTTTCTAGCACTAACTATCTCCGAGCTAAGCTGCGGACGGACGGACGGACATGATAAAACTATAAGGGTTCCTTGTGAGGAATACGGTACCCTAAAAATGGATTAATGTGGGTGTAAGGTATACTCAGAAATGCCTGTTGACATAAAGTCTATTAGTAAACTTTCGTATTGACACCGAAAAATCACCCTAATTAATATGGTAACGCCCCCCCCCTAAAAGTTTGTTTCTCGTTGATGTATTTGACATGTTATTAATAAATAGGCTGCCTACATCCGCTGGTCGAAGGTCGAATTACATTATCGCCGGCTCGATTCAAGGCAGCGTAATCTATACATATAAAATCCTTTGTCCTGACTGACGGATCAACGCACAGCCTAAACCGCTGATCGTAGAGACCTACAACTTGGAGGGTGTGTTCTTTGTATGACGTAGGCATCCGATAAGAAAGGATTTTTCGTAGTTCTACTCCTAAGGGGGTAAAAAAGGGGGGCAAAGTTTGTATGGGACAACGTGATTCCTTGGTCCAATCTACTTCAAATTTTGCATAAACATTCTTTAACAGAATTGATGGAAGACGTGTTTCGTATTTTATTGAAATTCATCCCTTGACGGGGTTAAAAAGGAGTAGAAAGTTATTTTGGGGGTGATTTGCTTCTAAGTTGATATCAATACTCCTTAGTGCTTTTGATATAAAATTACTTTTTATTTTGACACAAAACGAAACTTCAAATTTTGCAAACCATTTGTCTACGTTTGTCAACCACTTCCTGATCTGATCTCTGATAATAACTAATTATAATAAGTAGTATTTGCATTTCACCAAGCTTTTGCTTTTACAAGTGCAGCGTGGGACGTCCACCAACAAGATGGACGGACGTTTTGTTGAAGGCCGCAGGTTCAGGGTGGATGCAAGTCGCTTCCAACCGTAATGATTGGGCGTCAATGAGGGAGGCCTATGTCCAGCAGTGGACGTCCTACGGCTGAAATGTTGATGATGATGATGAAGCTTTTATGTGAGTTCAACCTTTTTCGAATAAAATCGAATTGAGTATTCAAACATCATTGTTGAACTCGCATAAAAGCTTGGTGCAATGCAAATACATATAAAATGCTTTGTCCTGAAGTCCTAAATGACTGACTGGCGGATTAACGCACAGCCTAAACCACTGTATGTAGAGACCTGAAACTTGGAGGATGTGTCCTTTGTATGACGTAGGCATCCGATAAGAAAGAATTTTCCGGAATTCCCACGGGATAAGGAATATACGGGATGTATATATTTCATCAATCGAGAGTGACCCTATCCCCATAACGAAGATTACTAGCGAAGATTACTAGGGCATGCAGTAGACTATTAGAACATAAACCTAATTTCAATACTTTTGAAAATATCCACGGGATAAGGATAAATCAGGATTTATATACTCAAATCAACTGGATCCTATCTCCGTAACTACAATTAAGTACTAAACTTTTCAAATTCAGTATAAACGTAAATGGTCATACATAACAGCAAAAAAACATATTGCAGGATTTTTGGAAATTCCTGTGGGATAGATACTTAGTCTCTGAAACTTCCGAGCCGATTTAAAAATTCAACTTCGGAGCTCATTTTAAAATGTCTTTCACCAATAGAAAAGATACACTGTCCTTGATTAACATAGGATGCTATTTTCCGGATAAATGCAAAATTCCCGCGGTATAGAAAATAGTAAATATAACTTCGGGGCTGAGTTTAAAAAAAAATTACCAGTAGAAAGCTACACTATCCTGTGTTGGTATAGGCTAGACTACCTACTATTTATTCGGTAAAATGAAAAATTCCCGTGGGATAGAAAGAAGTGAACATCACTTGAGGGCAGATTTGAAAATTTCTTTCACCAATAGGAAGTTACACCAACCATTATTTACATAGACTACTTTTCTCCGTGAAAAAGCAAAATTCACACGGAAAAAAAATAAGTGAATTCAACTACGGGGCTGACTTTAAAACTTCTTTTACCGGTAGAAAGCTACACCTTTAAGGATATAGACTACTTTTTCTCGGGGAAAATGCAAAATTCCCGCGGGATAAATATAAGGGAAAATTTGCATAGAATAAGGACAAACTTGTTGAAATTTCCACGGGATAGTGAATAAACGGGATTTATAATATTCACTAACTGATACTGATGATGATAAAAGGATAATAATAATGGATGTTGCCGTTGCCGGTTTTTTGTTTTATACAATGAAAGAGATGAAGAAGCTTTACCACAAATTGGAATTCTACGCGGACGAAGTCGCGGGCAAAAGCTAGTCTATACATATAAAATCCTTTGTCCTGACTGACGGATCAACGCACAGCCTAAACCGCTGATCGTAGAAACCTGAAACTTGGAGGGTGTGTTCTTTGTATGACGTAGGCATCCGATAAGAAAGGAATTTTCGTAGTTCTACTCCTAAGGGGGTAAAAAAGGGGGCAAAGTTTGTATGGGACAACGTGATTCCTTGGTCCAATCTACTTCAAATTTTGCATAAACATTCTATAACAGAATTGATGGAAGACGTGTTTCGTATTTTATTGAAATTCATCCCTTGACGGGGTTAAAAAGGAGTAGAAAGTTATTTTGGGGGTGATTTGCTTCGAAGTTGATATCAATACTCCTTAGTGCTTTTGATTTAAATTACATTTTATTTTGACACAAACGAAACTTCAAATTTTGCAAACTATTTGTCTACGTTTGTCAACCACTTCCTGATCTGATCTCTGATAATAACTAATTATAATAAGTATTTGCATTTCACCAAGCTTTTGCTTTTACAAGCGCAGCGTGGGACGTCCACCAACGAGATGGACGGACGTTTTGGTGAAGGCCGCAGGTTCAGGGTGGATGCAAGTCGCTTCCAACCGTAATGATTGGGCGTCAATGAGGGAGGCCTATGTCCAGCAGTGGACGTCCTACGGCTGAAATGATGATGATGATGATGAAGCTTTTATGTGAGTTCAACCTTTTTCGAATAAAATCGAATTGAGTATTCAAACATCATTGTTGAACTCGCATAAAAGCTTGGTGCAATGCAAATAAATATTAAATGCTTTGTCCTGAAGTCTTAAATGACTGACTGGCGGATTAACGCACAGCCTAAACCGCTGTATGTAGAGACCTGAAACTTGGAGGCTTATGACGTAGGCATCCGATAAGAAAGAATTTTCCGGAATTCCCACGGGATAAGGAATATACGGGATGTATATATGTATTTCATCAATCGAGAGTGACCCTATCCCCATAACGAAGATTACTAAACTGTTCCAATTGGGCATGCAAGTAGACTATTAGAACAGGTATAAAGCTAATTTCAATAATTTTGAAAATATACACGGGATAAGGATAAATCAGGATTTATATACTCAAATCAACTGGATCCTATCTCCGTAACTACAATTAAGTACTAAACTTTTCAAATTCAGTATAAACGTAAATGGTCATACACAACAGCAAAAAAACTTATTGCAGGATTTTTGGAAATTCCTGTGGGATAGATAATCTCTGAAACTTCCGAGCCGATTTAAAAAAATCTTTTACCAGTAAAAAGTTACACTATCCTTTATACTACTTTTTTTCCGGAAAAATGCAAAATTCCCAAGGGATAGAAATAAAAATTCAACTTCGGAGCTCATTTTAAAATGTCTTTCACCAATAGAAAAATACACTGTCCTTGATTAACATAGGATGCTATTTTCCGGATAAATGCAAAATAGGGATGTTTCCTAGGTAAAAAATAATAATTCTTATTAGTCCGTATTTTACATTATCAAAAAATATTAGACACGTAATTTTTCTTTTGACAATTAAATAAAAAATGACGAAGATATGGCGCGTTGAAGTTCCGCGTGACGAGGCGTGACGTCACTTGTTCCTAAAACGCTCATACAAAGTGTAGGAACAAGTGACGTCACGCGAAGCTTCAACGCGCCATATCTTCGTAATTTTTTGTTTAATTGACAAAATAAAAAATACGTGTCCAATATTTTTTGATAATCTAAAAGACTGACTAGTTAGGAAAGTAGCCTATTCCCGCGGTATAGAAAATAATAAATTTAACTTCGGGGCTGAGTTTAAAAAAAATGACCAATAGAAAGCTACACTATCCTTTATTGGTATAGGCTAGGCTGCCTACTATTTATTCGGTAAAATGCAAAATTCCCGTGGGATAGAAAGAAGTGAGGGCTGTCACTTGAGGGCTGATTTGAAAATTTCTTTTACCAATAGGAAGCTACACCAACCATTATTTACATAGACTACTTTTCTCCGTGAAAAAGCAAAATTCCCACGGGATAAAAATAAGTGAATTCAACTGCGGGGCTGATTTTAAAACTTCTTTTACCGGTAGAAAAAGCTACACCTTTAAGGACATAGCCTATTTTTTCTCGGGGAAAATGCAAAATTCCCGCGGGATAAAAACAAGCGAAAATTTGCATAGAATAAGGACAAATGTGTTGAAATTCCCACGAGATAGAGAATAAACGGGATTTATAATATTCACTAACTGATACTGATGATGATGAAATGATGAAATGATAATAATGATGGATGTTGCCGTTGCCGGATTTTTGTTTTATGCAATGAAAGAGATGAAGAAACTTTCCCACGAATTGGAATTCTACGCGGACGAAGTCGCGGGCAAAAGCTAGTGAATCCCTATTCTAAACTTTGTAGTTGACAACTCACATACGTTTCCTTATAGTCGACTTACCCACTCAGGGAATTAATTTAAAATTGAAAGTTTCATCCTCGTTCTCTGTTATTTTCATTAATTATTGAGAACGCGCGAACGTCGTGAGTGGCGAATATTGCCTCGTATAATTCGTCACACGAAACAGTGTACAAGGAGCGGTTAAATAAACTATATTTTTTGTTCGCAGCTACAAAAAGCTATTAATAAATAAAAAGGGGTTCCCGCCTAATGCGTGGGCTACATTCCTCTCACAGTTGAGGTAAAGTTGACTATACTATACTAGTGGATTCCATCAGGGATCCGTACGAGAAAGTAATTTCGGTTAATGATTTGACACTTTTACGCGCTCCCGGCTGTAACACGAGCAACGGTTCCTCGTCGCACTTAGTTAGCACGATAAGCCCCTTTATTACTAATGGCCTCCAAATTTACTTCAGTAGGTCCCTTCTATCTAGACCTAGAAACAATAACACACTCAAGAATATGTCACTTATTTGAAATAGATGAAACGTAAGATAAACGTTATAATATAAGTTATTACACGGCCCCCGCCGTATTCTAAAATAAATAACTAGTTGTTGCCCGCGACTCCGTCTGCAAAGAATTCGTTTATTGCTATCCCGCGGGAATTATAAAAATTTTCGGGATTATAAGTATCTTATATGTTAATCCAGGTTACAAACTATCTGTGAGTCAAATTTCATCAGAATCCATCAAACAGTTTTAGCGTAAAAGAGTAATAAACATCCATACAAAATTTCGCGTTTATTTATAATACTACTAGTAAGAGTAGTAAGAAGCAAAATAAGATCACAGACTAATAAGATGTTCACGGTGAAGTTTTCCCTCAACCCCGTCATTGTTAATATTCTACTAAAAACCTTTTCACTGACGAGATACTTACTAAAAATAAAGTAAAAGCACGTAATGTAGCACGGAGTCAGAATCAGAGGCTGCGAAGCGAGGACTCTACCGCATTTGTCAGCGCCGACGTCAACAGTCGTTCACAACCTGCCAGATTCCAAGTTTACATATTTCGTCACTGTCGCGGCACTTTTTGCCAGCTGTGCTCTCTAAAACATGAATTTATTCGCAAATGCTCGCTCCGAGTGGCACCCTGCTGACAGTTTTAAAACAAGCTAGCTACATTATTTTAAAAGGACGCTTTTAAATTAGCAAAAATACGAAAGCGTAAGTAATATAACAAGATACTAAGCTACTGCACAATTTTACGTACGTATATTTAATTATTATTGGGGTTCTTTTTATTTCTCAATAATAACTAACCAAACTAACTAAATAATAACCAACAAAATTAACTAACTAATAACTAAATAAATAATATTAACTAACTAACTAATAACTAGCCGTGGTGGCCTACTGGTTTGACCTATATATGGTCTCTCAAGCAGAGGGTCGTGGGTTCGAGTCCGGGCTCGCACCTCTGAGTTTTTCGGAATTTATATGCGAAATTACATTTGTAATTTGTAATTTACGGTGAAGGAAAACATCGTGAGGAAACCTGCATATACCTGAGAAGAAATTCAATGGTGTATGTGAAGTTCCCAATCTACGCCCCAAGCCCTCTCATTCTGAGAGGAGGCCTGTGCCCTGCAGTGGGAACTAACCAAAATTTATGATCAATCACAGACGTAGGACCAAAGTTCGAAATCCTAGGTTTACGTAATATTTGAAAGTGGTGAAAAATGGTCTTGAATTTGACATGCGAGTTGAGTAGAAGAAAATTACTGCCTTAGGTCATTTTCACAACCAGCCAAAAAATTTAACTAGGTTTAATATATAAGCGATTTTTTAAATTTAGCCATTTTAACATTAGTGCTACAAAATGTACTGCTATAACTATCTTAATTCCTTAAAACATACAATCAGTAGGCTTTCACCACTCTCTTTGATATTTTATTTATTTTTTTGAGGCTTATCACGAATTAAGTATTAAGTACACACCCTGAGTAAGGGAACCTAAATATAACGTCGACGCGCGGTGAGCCGGACTTAATAAGCTAAGCACGAAACGCATGAATTAGTAATAAGAAGTGGAATGAATTCCCATGTTACGGAGGCAGTCATTAGGCATTTCATTTTAAAAGAGAAACGTGCTAGATGTTTCCATTAAATCTTTTCTGAGTAGCTATACCTACGTTATCGGAATTGGTACGTAAGTACACCTAGTGACGTGCATACAATCTCTGTTACGACAAAATACTCAACGCAACTCTATTCGTATGTCTTTAGAGGTTATCAGATGTTTTGAATGCTTTGTTCTATCAGATACAATTGCAGGTGATAGCGTAGGATCCGCGTATACAACGACCTACACTGATCTGGTTAATGGATGAAAAGTATTTTATATTAAATTAAATATGTTAACAAATATATTGCAAGTGGGTTGACTAAAAAATTTCAGTCAAATCTATCCTTTTTTTGTTCGATATTGATAACGGCAACAGATAGACGCTTGAAATACTTATTCACAGAATATTTAGTTATACACATTCACTTTAAAAATAATTTATTAAATTAAAACAAAACAAATACTTAAGGGGCCTCCCATACAAAAACACGATTTTTTGCCGTTTTTATAGATAATGGTACGGAAACCCTTCGTGCGCGAGTTCGACTCGCCCTTGGCCGGTTTCTTCAACATTTTGGCAAAAAAAATCTAAATCTTTTACATACCCCACGCAAACTGCGGTTTGCCGATGCCTGCTTTAGTATAGCATTTATAATTATGGTTTTGTATGACTCGTAAGTTTTATGTCTTACTATATTAGTACAAAATATGTTAGGTATGTGGAGCATTAGGTAATGTAATAATTATTTGTGAAATAATTTGTAAAATCAAGCCCGAAGTTCAATTCATTTATTTCTACCCCACGGACAAAAAAACCAACAAAGTTTAGACTATATTTTCCTATCCTACGGGAACTTCGAAAAATAATTTACTTAGTAATATCAAGTCTGTAGCACCAGTTGTTAAGACTGTGCGTTGTCTGTCAACCAGTTAGTCACGGTGCTGTTTTATAAGTATAATATGTTCGTGTAAAGAACCCTTCGATAGCTGGAGATCACTGGTCCTAGGTTTCTATAGGATAGCCCCAGGGCCTTAGGCATTGTACTCTCTCAATATACTTACTCTCTCAATAACAAACTTTTAAACATATATCATTGCTCAAGAAGAGAATGTAAAATTAAGGTTACTAATTGGCTTTTATGTCAAAATTATGAAAAGACGGAGGACATACTCACAGTAATTGCATGACACTATCTCTTGCTCGCACACACCCTACACATACACCCCCCCAACAAACACACACACACATGCACGTTTTTCTTTTTCTCTTTTTATTATTGTTTAGTTTTTGTTATATTTCTGTAAGCATTTTTTTTTTCACTTTAACATCATAGCAATTATGAACGGGAGGAGCACTGTTGTCCTAAAACACACGTCTACCTATTTAGGAAACAGAGTTTCTAGTTGCTAAGACGCATTTGTAAAGATGTTATTTTTGAAATAAATATTATCATTATTATTATTAATATAAGGAAAGCCACTCACCTTGGTCTGCTCTCAGGCTCTGCTGTTATATTTACACAGAGTCCACAATGTCACACACACAATAATTTTCAAATGTAGTATCCCGATGATCGAAATAATATTACCAAAAAACCAGTACTTTGGTTAAAAGAACAGTACACACCAATAGTATTTTATGCAACTGTATCATAATAAGGGCCATTAAGACACGAATGCGAGTTTATGACATGAGGCGAAGCCGAATGTCATAATAGATACGCATGAGTGTCTTAATGGCCGATTATGAATAGTTGCATACATTACTTTTTCTACGAGTACAAAATAAACAATTATTAAATAATTATTACCTACATAACGGACAATAAATGAATTTTTCGATTTTAAAAGTAGCAAATTATTGCTCACTTCAATTGCCGCCTGTTTTATTATTTCTAGCGGCGTCAACATTTCTGCATCACTTAATTCACCAAAGTCACAAATTCTCACAGATAAATAGTTATTTGTTATACAAGGGGGGAAAGTTGTATTTTACCTGCGAGTGTTCATTTGAAACACGAGCTATGGAAAGGACTGTATGATTGACCACGAGCGAAGCGAGTGGTTCAAAAATAGAATCCTTTCGATAGCGAGTGTTTCAACACACGAGACGTAAAATAACTTTTCACCCGTGTATAACACAAAACTTTTCACCTCACTACAGCGAGGAAAATAAGAAAAAGGGTTTGTACTATGAATTATTATTTATTTACCTCTTTGTCAATACTTTAATTTTGAAAGAAAGAAAGAAAGAAAATACATTTATTTACAACATCACAAGACACATCATCAATATTTTACAAAACAAAAGGCAACACTAAAGCTAAAGATAGAATGTGTCATTGCGGTTGCAAAAAGGGTTGGGGGCGGGTTGGTTTGAAGTATAGAAATATTGGTAAAATCAAAAATAATGCAAAATAGCCTAAGCATATTCAGTCTTTATGGAACTACTCCAATACCGACATTCCGCAAGCTCAATTCCGCATTTTGCACGGTTTCCCGTAATTCCACAGGTGTTAAAATACGTCTTCTTCACTCGAATCACTCATTTTTAATAACAAAATAACTAGAAAAACATGCGAATATTTAACGTTGACGGCTTAATCAATTCAAAAGTTTTGATTGACTTAAGTTTTTTTTTATTATTTCGGATTCGTTTTGTTCGCACATCGACTTACTTGGACTGTCGGAACATTTTATCTGTTTTTATAACAAGAATGAAGGTTAATGTTGAATGCTGATATTTATGAATTAAAATAAAGTTGTAAGACTGTACTAAGTGTTTTTTACTCGATGAAATTCATTAATTGTGATGTTCAAAATTCAGCACTTTTAACTTTTAACGTTTTGCGTTTTGTTAGCTGTCAAATATCACTTAAGCTACCTTCAAATGTCAAAACTCTTTCTTCACAAGTGGATAAAAAGCGATTTTCTCAATAGATGTCAAACAAACAAAAAGGGCTTTCCGAGCTAGTGTGGTGAAAAAGTCATTTAAATAGTGATTAACTCTTTTATTTCTTTCAACTTGAATTGAAAGAACTCCATGCAAAGCAAAACAAATTCCCGCTATTTTGAAACTTTTTTTTTCACTACTCGCAACCTTAGAATGGACCCGGGAACTTTAGGTCATACAGCCAAATTGAATGATGTTAAAATATTCATATTTAATAATGACTTTAAAATTCATTTATTGCCCGTTACTTAAGTATTCATTATTTAATAATTGTTAATGTAAACATATTTTAATTAATGTATAATGACTTTATATTAATTTCCCGGTTTATTTTTTTTTAATTTGCGACCTTACTCTTACCATAGAGCTTGATAAGCGTGTTCTCAATTACGAAATTTCGCTTGAAAAAATAAACCTTGATTGTGATTGGTCCTACCTGTTCTTACTCAATTTTAAGCAACCAATCACGTGGCACACGCATATTTAAAGAAACTCGATTGTCAAAATTGATTTTAGTATTCTTTTTTTGAATGTTATGATATTACTCTGTCCCGTAACATAATGAAATTACTATGGGTTATTATGTTACTGAATTTGCACCATAGAGTATAGAACTTGGAACAGACTTATAACGTTAGTTATTATTGCATAGTTTTTGACCATATAAAGATTATAAAGACTGACATTGGCCCAAGCCTTAAGGCCGCCATTAAGGGGAAATAAATAAATAAAATAAGATTATAAAGATTATACTACAGGAGTAGAAAAAACACATTATGTGATCCGTACCTTTGTTTATCTCGAACTGTCAAAGCTCTTTTGCCGCCAACCGACCGTATTATTGTGACTTACCCTCATATTAAAAGATTACAATGCCCGAACAGTATAGATTAACGAGAACTTTATTCTTTGTGACCCAATTTTAATGAAACAAAAGCCTATATGTTGCTCCAATTTAAGCTTCAACTATCTGCGTAAACCGCAAGAAAATTCGTTCAGTAGTTTTGGAGATTAGCGATTACATACAGACAGACAGAGCTCTACTTTTACTGTTTTATTATAGTACTAGCTTTTGCCCGCGGCTTCGCTCGCGTGTACCATGAGTATTCCAAAGAACCAAGATATCAAGCAAGCAAGCATACAGGCAAGCAAGCAAGCAGGTCGACAATTGACCGAGAAATCGGTGAACATACCTACATAAAAAAATACATAAAGTGGAATGCATAACCTCCTCCTTTTTTAGTAGTCGGTTAAAGAGCGCTTTGCGGCCTACTTACAGTATTAACTTATGCATTTTGAAATTTTAGCTTTTTACAACCAGTAAAACGCAAAATCCCGTTTTTTCCCGTTCCCGTAAGAATTTCGGGAAATGTTTTATTAATGCTCCCCTACACTCCCTAAGGAACCCACATGCCAAATTTCAGCTTTCTATGACCAGTAAAACGAAAGATCCCGTTTTTCCCGTTCCCGTGGGAATTTTGGAAAGTCCTCTCTCAATGCTCCTCTACACTCCCCAAACAACCTACATGCCGAATTTTAGCTTTCTACGACCAGTAAAACGAAAAATCCTGTTTTTCCCGTTCACGTGGGAATTTTGGAAAGTCCTCTCTCAATCCTGCTCTACACTCCCCAAGCAACCTACATGCCGAATTACAGCTTTCTACGACCAGTAAAACGAAAAATTCCGTTTTTTCCTTATCCCGTGGGAATTTCCGAAAATCCTTAAAACTGTTTTTTACTTTTATAATTACCTACATCTATGCCAAATTTGAAGAGTCTAGTAATTATAGTTCATAGGATCCCGTTGAACTGAATATATAAATCTCGTTTTTTCCTTATCCTGTGCGAATTTTGAAAAATCCTGAAATTAATGTTTTAACTAATGTAATACCTACTTGTGTATCAAATTTGAAGAGTCTAGTTAATATAGTTACTGAGATAGGGTCACTCGGAATCGAATATATAAATCCCGTTTTTTCCCGTTCCCGTGGGAATTCCCAAAAATCCTTCCTTAATGGATGCCTACATTGCATAAGGTATCTTTGTGCAAAATTTCAAGTCTCTAGGTCCAGTGGTTTGGGCTGTGCGTTGATATATCAACAGTCATATAGTTTATTTAGACATTTCAACCCCATCGCACCCCATCCAGGGAGATGGTATTTTACGTCTGCCACGTCGGATTTTAAAACCGTTGTTGTTTTCATAACCAGCGACCTGATAAACCATAGAAACAACACCCATGTTGATTTTCAGACTTTGTTACCCCTTTGGGTTGAATTCTCAAAAAACCTGAAACACGTGTTTACTCATTTATTATTAGGAGTACTTCTGTGAAGTTTCGAATAAAATAGTCGAACTAATCTTGTTTCCCCATACAAACTTTGGACCCCCGTTTCACCCCCTTAGGGAGTGAATTTTGAAAAATCCTTTCTTAGTGCACCCCTGGACCTTATAAGGAACCTACATGCCAAATTTGGAATCTCTAGGCCCAGTGGTTTGGGCTGTGCGTTGATATGTCAGTCAGTCAGTCAGTCAGTCAGTCAGTCAGTTTCTTCTTTTATATATATAGATAGATAGATAGATTTGCGTTAGTTAGACTGTAATTGTATACAATAAGGCGAAGATTTGTGAACGTAATAGAGAAAAATATCGGTGCCCCTTTTCTCCCATAAAATTTTAAGTCATAATGTATCATTAGTTAGTCATAATCAACGTGAGTCATACAGTGATTTATTTCAGAAACGGTATTTTTTTCAGGACTTTTTTAAATGCCATCTTATAGAATGCTGTAGGTTAGGTTAGGTTTGTTTTATAACAATTCCGAAAAATAAATTGTTTCAGAAATAAATCACTGTATGACTAACGTTGATTATGATAAATGATACATGACTTAAAATTTTATGGGAGTCATTTCATTATACATAAGTAGACCCGAAAAATATACTTCTGGATATAAAGTGCGTGTTTAAATACGTAATGATAGCAACTATAAAGTAATATTACGAGTTTATTGGGTGTATCTAAAATAGTATACCTAGGCATTATGCTCTTATTAACACTTGTTATAATGCGGACAACTAATTGGTTTGGTTTAATTAACGAGAAACACAAGAGAGGCTCCAGCTACTTGATATGGATACCTAGCTCACGCATAGCCCACGGGGCAAAAATGATATTAAAATTATTTGCTCGGTACTAATTAGCGTAATTAAAATATAAGCCTCTTAAATATGAAAATGTTTTGTGCTTCTTCTTATAAAGATGTGAGAGAAATATAATATAAATACTTACCTGTTTTTCTCAATGAATCTCTGTGTGGCGAGTTTCAAGCGACACTTGCTCGTCTTTAGCGTTTATTTACAGAAATGTGTCACGAAACGCGGTCGACTCCTCACTACCTAAAGCGCATTTCAGATTGGCTAAGAATACGGCGAGTTTTTAAACTAAGTACGAACTACTGTGCCACCCAAGTCATTAGCTAACCTATCTTTATAGCCGTCTTTGAAGACTCTGCTCAATGGTTCGAAGTTTACAAATAATTTTGATACGATTGAGCTGCCGGTGGTGGATTGTACAATGTACAATCAATTGTTTAGCCTTTAACCAGTGATTTGAGAAAACGTTTTACGCGTGAACTGGTGGATATACAATTTGCGGTCAAATAGCGGTCGCTTTCAGTCGACTTGGTTTCCACACAACGGTTATTCAGTATGTTCAAATATTATTTATTTTATTAGCAGTACGGCTGCTCACCGAATCTAAGATTATTTAAAAGCGAAAAAGTTTTTCGGGTGCGCCGGTGGGATTACGTGGGTTCGAATCCCAGCGGCGCACCCGAAAAACTTTTTCGCTTTTAAATATTCAGTATGTTCTTTTCAAACTACGGTACAAAGTTGAGAGTGCAAATAAATTCTGTGCAGTCGAACCATTTGATCCCTGATTCACCTTTGAACGTTCTCATGTAAGACAGGCTTGCGTGGTTTAGAGTTAACTGCTAACTCGTAGTTCAGTAGTGTTACTGTCGTCCCTAACCCAGTTTTATCAATTTACCCTTGTTTCACAACTATCTGTTAAGTTCTTGTTAAATATAACAGAGACGACGCCAACTCTATTCATTTTGTTCAGACGTCATTTCAGATTTCTGTCACACAAAGTACCAGGACTTGAATGATTTAATCCTGGACCGAGCAAGCGGTTTTAAGTGCCATAATGATTTACCTCGTCAGGCAATGCGATGTCACTATCATATTTTCTGGAAAAAGGTTTCACAGAGGGTGGAATTCAGTTGGTTCGATAGTTCGTCTAGCTATTGAACTTCGTAATTTTCTTCCATAAAAGCACTTTTTAAACTTTAGTTAGACAGTGAAATAGAAGTCTTAAGAAGTCAGTTAAGATAAACGAATTTGGTGCCGTGGAATGTCTACTCTTCCACTCGGCGTTATTTGGCTTTCTCTTAGTTACCAGCAGTGGCGTACAAAAAGATATCTGACATAATAAAACCTTTAAACACTGAGTCGGAGAGTGATAGTTATGTACTATCTATCTTTCTGGTTTATTTAAATGGAGAAAATGTATTTTTAATGTTACGACGCTCCATTACGGTACTCTTTGTAGAAGGTCATTGAAACAAAATTGTTTTTGTAGTTAGTGGCAATGAGGTATTTAATGACTTTTGCCCTTTTATTTTCGGTGATGTTATGTTGATACCTAACTATCACATATAAAACTAAAGCCTTTTGAGTTATTGAATTAAAATGAATAACCGATGTCTGATAAGCGGTGCTAATGCCGATAGATTGAAAATACAGAGCTTAATACTTTTGTAACTGCAACTTGTCGTCTTGAATACGTCATGCATTACAACACGTGTATTTTAGAATTATTTTAGGTTTAGATACAGTGTGAGTGGAACGGCCGTGGTGAGCGCCGCCTCGCATCGCTTCTGGAGTTAGGGGCGGAGGAGGCCTCGCTTCCAGTTCACAGCGCACTTCACTTATATCCGCCGACCACGCCCGCCCGCTCTCGCCAACTAAAACTATAATTTACTAACTTATGCGGCTCTGAGGGCACTCTAATATAAGTACCCACTGTGTGTAATTTCAATGCGTTGTTAGGCTTAGTCGGCCATCTTGTGTGGTCGTTTCAGTAAATGCAAGTATATAGGACACGACGATATGGCTGCCTTAATGCAGTTAAGTGTTTACGACGGCGATATTAGCGGTACGTAGGGAAAATGATCACCGGCGGATGCCTTCAGTAAAGCCGTCTTCAGATAATAGGGTATATGATGTTGCTATAACATTGATTAGGTGCGTGGGCAGCTCGGTGCTTTCCATTATAATAGAGGACTAAAGCTGGGATATATGAGCGCTACGCAGCGCTCGTTCCGGCCGCTTGACTTATACGCCCTCGCCTGCTTTATGAGCTTCTATATTGAAGTTTCTGGTTCTGTGTACTTTTTTCATGATTATTAATAGAAGAACAAATATTTTAGTAAATAGGTTTAGGAACATGTCGAAGTCGGCAATCATTTGTTTTTTTTACCCGACTGCGAAGAAGGAAAGGTTATGTGTTTGACCCGTATGTCTGTATGTATGTCCATTCCTATGTCCTCTCGTAATTTTTCATTATTATTACATGGCTCAGTATGTTATATGGTTGAAGCCATGATATATGTAGTTATATCCTGAGGGTTATAGCTATGTACCGTATCCTAACATAGGTATATGAAAGTTGTTCTTAACTAGCGTACCACGAATTTGACTGTGATATGAGTAGTATAACCATTTAACTAGACTAATCTAGGGAAACAGTTATATATAAAAACCTAACGAAGCCTGACTTAACCTGAAAGCTTAACATCCGCTTCATCTCATCGATCTCATAATAACTATTTTGCCACAATGCTCTAGAAACATAGTTATTTAACTACATCATAACTATATTATAGTACATAGCTTTACCCATCGGGATATAATCATATCACGGCTTCAACCACTTTTTTTTTGAACTTTTGTTTATTTTTTTTACCCCGGCACCACACATAGCTCAAATGTTTGAACACATTTATTTAATCACATGTGTAGCACCGGTATTTGCTTATTTGTTCAATAGAACAACCATACAATCAACCATAGATCAAATATGTGTTCAAATATGTGTTGAAACATTTGTCTATGTGTGGCGCCGGGGTTATACCATTTATCAAAGTGGCGGAGAGGTTAATTGTCGTAATTTTCTTTAACGATTTTGTTAAACGGATATCTTTTTAAGATATCTACTTACACTTATTCAAAAGTGTCACGCTACGCACGCAACCGCCACACGACTAATTGTGTGCTATCTAGCCTTTAAGGTATGACGTCTTAGTCAGCGTAGATACATTCATGCACACCTTCGTGTCTGACGTGCTTACCAGACAATCAGTGTCACCGTAACAAAACACGATATACAAATATACCTACATATGCCAGAATACCTCGGACTGAATGAACACAATGCCAGCACCCTAGTCATCATACGACGTTAGTAAATAAATCACCCACCGTACCTAAGGGTTAACGGCTCTATCTACCTAACTCATGCAAACATAATTTTAACGAGACTCGAGGTAATCGACCGTTCGCTAATGGTATTTTTAACACATATTAATATTAAAGCCATAATTTTGAATTAACGTTAATTTCGCGAAAGTTCTCCGCAAGATCTACAATGTACCTACTTTATGAGCCGTAAACAAATTCCAGTAAATCAAGGCAACCCATTCATAAAATGTAATTCGGTCCTCACGCGCCGGGCTACTTTGCACAGATTTTCTCGCCCAACCCAGGAAGGCACATTATTTACCTCACAGCCGAGGACTTTTCGGCCTCTGGAGGGTTAAAAATAAACGTTTTAAAATAGGTAAGAATGGGTCGCAAGTTTGAGTGCGGGTGTGAAGGCTGTCACAGGAGCTAATGCGTCGTCGCGACCGCGCCGCCCGCGCACTGCCGCGCGGATTACTACATGACAGATCCTCTTTAATTAACTTGCTAGCCTGCTGTCACTTCAAGTTGCCGACTGATCCATCCCCGATACACACCGTCGGGTTTCCTGACAATCTGCGAAGCGAAATTAATTTAAGTTTAAGATTTGTTGCCTTGTTAAGCCGTTGGTCATTCCCTCCATCTACATATTTCAACATTGCTATCATGCAGCAATGCATACAAATAACACCGCGGTAAATACTTACCGCCAACAAATTTTCAAAGTAGGCCCTCGAGCTGCATAATATTAATAAATTGAAAGATGCTAAACTTTTATTGGTAGAGGTACTTTTAGGTACCGTAAAGGCAGGATGTTACTATGAACTAATTTAAGTTGCAAAAAAAGACAACAGGTAAACACATTTTCGTTTCGTCAATAGAAAATTCAATTTCAACAAATAAAGTGCCATTTTAAGTAATAGAACTATAAACAGAATGAAATCGGCTCCGATTCGATTCTTGAATGTTTATAGTTAATTTAATAGAACGAGATCGTGTTCAATTTTCTTCTCACCTTTGTATGTTGATGACCTTTTCTCGTAGGTAAAATTGAAAAGCACTTGCGCAGCGAGTAAAACTTCAAACGAATACTTTTGTTTACATAAAAATCAATAACTTTGTTTGTTCAGTTACTTTATTGATTCCTGTGATGCAGTTTGGTCTGCAAAATTGGTTCACTTTATAAAAAGATTAGGCAGGTACAAAAAAAGTGTCAATCTTTTGATCGCGGTATGTAATGGTATTTGAAGAATATGAATAATGGAATAGGTGTCGTCTACAAGTTTGAGGCTTTCGTATATTGGGTAAACACGTAACGTTGAGCTGTTTAGGGTAAACAAATATTTTTAAAGCAGGTGTGTACCGGCGCGCGGTGCCGGTCGATACGCGCGGGCGAGGCGCCGGCCGCCGGCCGCCGGCCGCTGGATACGGCCGCATGTGGAAAAACATACCTGATTTCCCTTTTAACCAATATAATGTATGTATTTAGCGACGAGTGGCAAGCAACAATGCAATGTAAGGAGTCAAAATTGAAGTACGGTAGAAAAAAACTAAATGTCTTAGTTCAGTATCTGTGGTTTAATCAAATAAAAAACGCGGATAAAGAAAATGAGTATGAAATAATATTTTCCTTATGTTTAAGAAATTACTACGTTACTACGCTTTAGCGCCTCGAATTTGTTTTTAACATTAAGTACTTTAAAATTATAGCGAGTGATTGTTATTTCACCCCAATTTTGGTTTTTCCTTGTTTCTTGTTGTTGTTCGAAAATCTGACTGCAAAACATTGGTTTATCGTTAAATTGTTACGGGGAAACTACGTTATTTTCGGTGAAATAAGTATTTAACATTTTTATTTCCTTGGCGGTTCAATCAGTGAAATGTGATCGAGGGATAAACTCTAAACATGCATAAGTACCTACATCTCACATTCTTTAGCATTTAAGAAATTAATTATTGTTGAACAGTGCTCGTAACAGGATAATATTAACTCATAGCTAAATATGAAATGATTATGATCATATCGTTTTACCCGCAACGGCTTCCACGTCATAAGTAAGGATTTTTTTTATTAAACTGGTATAAAGTAAGTCCTCATAATTTGCGCCGCCGCCGGCTGCGCCTGATCCCGGAAATTATTTCTATCGCATATTAGCCACAGCCCTCTTGCACTTTTGAACTAGAAATTTAATTTATTTTTCTTTATGTACAGTCGAGGAAACTGAATTGTGACATTTCCTGCATCATCCTAAGAAATCATCGGGAAATTGAATGTGACGAGGTTCAACCCTAGTACGCGATTCAGTTGGAACCTTTTCACAACCAATTTCACGATGATTTCTTTGGCAGATGTATGGAATTTCGACATGGCATTTACAATGAAAAGGGTTCACCCTGGTACGTGATTAAATTTCTTCGACTGTACTTACACATAATAATCGTACAAAACTATTATGACGATTTACGCTGAAGTGATCAAGTCAAGACATTGTATAGGTAGTACCTTTCATCCTACAGAAACCTTTATGATCCTTAGCGGTCTCTTGAACCAATACAAGAAAAAGGATCGTTTAATTAGGGTCAGTGGAAAACAAATAAACTTCCATCACAATTAGGACCCGCACACTATCCGATACAATGTACAGAATACGAGATTACTTAGAGTCGGGCGTGTTGCTCATTCTGGCCAGCGGACGCGGACGCGCCGCCACCGCGACAAGAGGGCTCGTAAAGAGGTTTTAATTAGCCTCCCCGAACTCCGCCGTTTCATCAACTCGCTTTAAATGGGAACACTCTGACATGCAAGATTTTGTGTTTTGCTATTTGTCCGCTCCCGAATACCTAAATTTTACAGATAGGTACCTAGGATTAATTAAGTTTTGTTATTGTTTTACCCAAACACATTCTTTCTCTTTGTTGCAAGATTATAACATAGAAGTATATTTTAAATTGATATTACTAAGGATAAAAAAACTGGCCTGTGCGAGTCGGACTCGCGCACGATGGGTTCCGTACCATTAAAACGGCAAAAAAATCACGTTTGTTGTATGGGAACCCCCTTAAATATTCGTTTTTTTTTTAATTTAAAGGGAATATATAACTAAATATTCTGTGAATATTTCAAGCGTCTATCTGTTGCCGTTATCAAGATCGAGCAAAAACGAGCAAAAAAAATCACGTTTGTTGTATGGAGCCCCCTTAAATATTTATTTTATTCCATTTTTTAGTATTTTTTGTTATAGCGGCAACCGAAATACATCATCTGTGAAAATTTCAACTCTCTAGCTATCACGGTTCCCGAGATACAGCCTGGTGACAGACGGACAGACGGACAGCGGAGCCTCAATAATCCCGTTTTTACCCTTTGGGTACGGAACCCTAAAAAACTACGCAGTTAAATTTTTTTACAAAAAAATGGATTACGGACTGCGTGGAGCGTCCATCACCCAGCAACAACAACTTGACAAATAGGGGTTATTTATTTGTAAGAGCGTTTTCGATGCTAATGCAGCGCGCGGCCCGCCTCGCTCGGCGAGGCTGCTTGCTTTAATTACAACTTTGCGCTCAAAACTGCTTCGCTAACTACCCACATACATTATTTTAATAGAATAGTTAGGACTCGTTATAAATGTGAGCGCTTGTTTCTATCTTATTAGTAACTCACTGTGCAAAATGTTTTTTTGTACAGCTGAGGCAAGCATTTGTCTTAAACAAATTTCCTAAAAGTTTGTTTTATTATTTTTATTTGAAAGGTTTCATTCAAGATAACCAACAAATGTTTCGTAGCGGGGTTGCGTAAAAGTTTTCAACTTCAGCCTGAAAAAGAAAATTTTACGCAAGTTCTGTATTTAAAATTTAAAATAATATTGAAATTCAGAAGGTTTCTCGCAAAGACTTTATGTTCGTATTACGAGTGAACACATTAAATCTGTACTAATATTATAAATGTAAAAGTGTTTTGTTTGTTTGTTTATTTGTCCTTCTTTCACGTCGAATCTGAGTGACGGATTGCCGTGATTTTTTTGTATGGACATAGTTGAAGGGCTGAATATCTCATTCATAAACATGTTTTAATCTAGTTCAGTGGGGGCGAAGCCGCGGCCATCAGCTAGTTACTTATTTAAGTAAAAAAGATAATCGCCAGTAAGCTTGCATACCTCAGTACCTCTGATTCGTCATGTAAAGTGTCGTATCACATAGTCGAGTCTACACTAAAACTGTCTTACTAAGTGTCTCCAGTTTGATTTTTAAAACTTACAAGTTAAGTATGAAGTATCTTTTTCTATTTATTTCTTTATTTTCTTCAACTTCATTTTTTTTTATTACTTTTACGGTCATCCCGTGAAACCATATATTTCAAACTAAATACAAACTGAAATATAGATGCACAGAAAAAACCCCAGAAAAAAGACCAATGCTGGGAATCGAACCCAGGTCCTCAGCGTTCCGTGCTGCGTGCTTACCCCTACACCATCACTGGTCTAGAAGTTAGCGACGAATCTTTCCCATAAATCGTACACTTCAGTCTGTTATAATCACATCAGGCAGTGATAAAGCGCATCTATGTTATGCCCTCTACCGAGAGACTTCAACACTCCTTCGGAGCTACCCGCTCACCTGGACCAAGAGATGGCGCTACTAGGCCAACTTTTACAAAAAGTTCTTTTTTCTGGGGTTTTTTCTGTGCATCTATATTTCAGTTTGTATTTAGTTTGAAATTTTAAAACTTACTAAATACTTAATAAGTACTTACTTAAACGTGAATAATCACAGTATTGTGCGTAAAACAGCACCGCTTCGTAATAAAACTGTTGCTCATTGCAGTGCGCGAAACGATATGAATTATTCTGAAATTAATTACATGGGACGTACCGCAAACTTTTTATATTCTGAATGGCCCTAATTGACAAAATTAAAAAAATATATGAAATGAAATAGGTAGTTTATTTTAAAATAAAAATAAATAAATATCACGGGACAATTCACACCAAATGACCTAGTCCCAAAGTAAGCTAGGCAAGCTTGTGCTATGGGTGGGTATACTAGGCAACGGATAAACATACTTATATAGATAGATACATACTTAAATACATATTAAACACCCAAGACCCAAGAACAAACATTCGTATTTTCGTACAAATATCTGCCCCGACACGGGAATCGAACCCGGGACCTCAAGCTTCATAGTCAGGTTTTCTAACCAATAGGCCATCTGGTCATCTATCATTCATTCATCTGGTCATTTAAATTTTGCTTTAGACATATGGTAAAATCGGACATAAAAAATAGTGATAATGAGCTGAATGAATGAATAAAGTTTTGTAATGTAAAATACCAAGTGATTCGTAAATCTTTATTAAGTTACCAGCTGTTGCCCGCGACTCCGTCTGCGAAGAAAAGGGGTAGGTATAAAAAATAGCCTACGACCTATTCTCAGACCTACCAAATATAGACAAAAAGTTTCATAAAAATCGTCAAGCCGTTTCGGAGGAGTTCGATAACAAACACCGTGACACGAGATTTTTATATGTATATTAAAATACTAGCTGTTGCCCGTGACTCCGTCTGCGAAGAATAGGAGTAGGTGCAAAAAAATAGCCTACGACATATTCTCAGACCTACCTAATAATAGAGAAAAAAGTTTCATAAGAATCGGTCAAGCCGTTTCGTAGGAGTTCGATAACAAACACCGTGACACGAGACTTTTATATATTAGAATGATTATAATGTTGTCCACAAATCATAATCATTATAAATATAACAGGCATTTTATAAATAACGAGCATAACTCCTGAATAGGACAAATAATAATCCTCGTTCCACCTTGTACCTACAAGATGGCGGGGTACACAGTCGAGAGCCGTTTGCCGCGCTGTAATACGCTTGTAATGGACCATAGCTAGATTATAGTGAGTCATTCAAGTCCGGCCATTCATTATTAAGTCCCGATATACCCGACGTTTTTTATTGAGTTATTGATACATCGTTTTCGAGAACTTTTTCAGACAAATTGACGGAAAAAACACTTGAGAGTCAAATGTTTCAGATGAGACGTTGTGTTTGAAAAGTACATGACTTTAATTACTATTATTAGGGGAGTTAGAAAGTGTTAAGATTATTTCAGAAGCATAGAAGCTTTCTTGCCTTTTTATTGCTGAAATAGCATACCTACTTGCTCAATGTAACAGGAGATTTTGAACAGAAGATAGCTACTTTGATTATTAAATCGATTAAATGGGATAAAAATAAAACAAAAGTAGGTATATTTACCAAAAACGGATATTTCGTTATGGGCCTATATTATTATTTTATTAAACAAGAATTTGTAAAATTGCATATTTTATTATCTTACCCGTTCAGCATAGTCAAATTATTAAACAGTCCAAGTGCTTCAAATAAAGTAATAAAACCTCAGAACCGAGCTGAAGTGAAAGTGATTGTTACAATTTAACAAACATTTCCTAGTATATTGAAGCTCAATTTCTTTCCATTTGTTTCCTATTAGAGAGCTCTAGCGGGAGGCGGTAAAATCTCAACCCGTGCTTTCCCAGCACTGATTTTCCCTTTTTTTCCACTTCAATTCTTATCTCTTTTAAGGTGGTTTTAATGAAAACATATAGGGAAATAAATGTTGAATGGATAGCTTTACGAGTAGGAAGTAAAGTGGAAAGCCTTTCCTCCTTCGTTCACGTTCTTTGTTACGCGATAGATTACTGTATATTGCGGGATCTGGAAAACATCGGCTTCATTGTTCGTTTTATTCTTGAGGACCAAATCTTTATAATGAATTTGATTGACTAACATAAGGATGTAGAATAATGTAGATGATCCAGCTAAATGTGTAGCTCAAGGCGCTTACGTAATAAAGATAACGGAGAGTCCCAACTCCAGCGGTAGATTAGCAAATTACTCGCAACCGATTGCTTGCAATTAACATGGCGTCGCGTTTTCATTTCCGTCGACTCCAGTACGATCTGCACGATTGCATCGGCATGCGGGCACAGGTGCTGGTGTAGGCGAAATACACTTTCAACTTTGAATCAACTTGTATTTAATATCCAATAAATACTTAGCACATGTTATACCACTTAAAGAAGTCAACTTTCAGCCGTGGCTCTTTTAATATTAACACTTTACGACTTTTTCCTTACATTTTCCCGTTCAAATTAGGCCCACAAATGGAAACGAGTCGTTTTGAGCAGCTTTTAGAATGTAAACATCTTTTTCCAAGCGCAATACTTCCCATGGCGAACAAAACAGCGTTACAACAGCGTGTTTATTTCCACGTTTTGCAGAGGGCTTTGTTAAACGGGACTATAAGAGAACGGTTTAAATTGGCTTGTGAACAAGCGCGTTCTACGTAACGCCCGCGCTATGCGATAAACAGCCAATTTGTGCGGCGAGCCCACACGCCTTCAGAGACGCAGGAAATAAAGGGTCGCGTTTAATGAAGTCATTTATTCTCTACGCCTAGCACGAACCGTTCGCACGGGAATCATCGCTTTGATCAAATGATATACACCCCTTTAAACGCACAAATCTGTCATTCGCGTCAAGGAATTTTAAGCAAATTAAAACCTGCGACACCATCCACGTTGTTGATGGTTTAATATTAATTTTACTTAGCTGAGGGTTTGTTTGTCAGCTAGCCGGCAGATGTCTTTATCGCGTTAATTGCGAATCGTCTCGGCTTTCGCGGCCCTCGTTGTAAATTGTCGAACAATGTTGCTCTTCTCGTAACAGACGCGCTCCTTCGCCGGTTATTTAAACAATGTCTGCGTTCAAGAACAATTTTCTTCGGCTTTCAAAACATTTTGAAATTCGAGCGATTAGATAAAGTTTTTAAATTATCTTAGTAAATACTAAATAAGCAGAGCTGATCAGAATACTAAAATAATACAATTTTAATGTAAGTACTTTTGTTTCTATCTTGTACTAGGTAAGTAGGTAACTAAGTTTTCCGCTTAGCAAGCGCAATTTTCATTATGTAGGTACTATGTTTAATGGGACGAGGTTGTTACTTTACATAGCTAAATGTTTGCAACTGCTTAACTTAAAGCCAAACTTAGGAGAGACTGACCAACGCAGTCTTAAAACCTGTGGAACGATTGCGAAACACTACCTACTGCCACGCTAAGTAAATCAATTATTAGTTATGTATACAACTACACGCACAACATTTGATATTGAAGTGATTGTTTAACAGTCATTTGGAAAAAATCTAGAATATGTAAGAAGAAAATCACAAAAAATGTTGGCATAAAGACCGTAAAGCCTTTTCTTGGGTAGAATCTGATTTTTAAAAATTCGGTCTCCAGAGAAGCTATTTTCGCCCGCCCCGTGAGGCAGGGCCCGGCCGGCCTGTCCGCAAACAATTTACTGATTTTATCTACCTACCTGACAGACGTTTCAACACTAGATTTATCTTAGTTTTTATTTTGTGACAATTTCGCGACAATTTTCTCGTTGATAAAAAAATAATCGTCCCTTAAATTCCGTTCAGTTTATCTGCTTGTTTTATTTTTCGTTCGTTCGTCCCTACCTGTTAATTAAAACACGAAAAAAGGAAGCCATCGATTTCATGCCAGTACGAAAACAAATGAGCTTTAATTCACTTGGATAGTTTGAGCGCGTGCTCGCTCTACGTTCCCGTTGCTGTCCTGAATAGCCTCTCTTAACAATATTCTTTGTATCGCGCGCCAACTGAATATCAACCTGAACGAACATGAACATTGCATCATTTCACTTTGTGTTGCTTCACGGCCCTTTCGCACAAAGGTATGGAAAAAGGTGATAATAATAAGAGGCTTTTATTTTCTACGCTTTAGCTGCCATTGAAAAAGGGTAAATGGGTTTGCGGTCATTTAGGTCATAAAACCATAGCCGCAGATGACAAATGGGATTTTTTGGTTGCCAAGTCTGATAAGGGGTCTTTTGCCTTTACGTGTCCTGAATTTTATTGCTTTCGAAAATATATTAAAAATCGAAAAGACTTCCTACAACCGGTTATTGTAGGAAGGATTACTAATTTACAACACTCTTTTATTCTTACAAGAATTGTTACAAGAATTTGAGACAGGTTTTGTGACAAATTTAAATACGGTGAAAGGCTTTTCATTATCATGTCTGCTACTTTGTTTTTTTTTGGCTTAAAGGAAGTAAATTAGAGAAAGCAAAAACTAAATTTATGACTAACATACTGTTCCTTGTTAACTTTTCTGGTCGTCTTCCCGTTGTTTCCGACTACACAGTACTATCAGTACTATGCTGAGCTGTGAATGGTGTACCCACTCTCGTTGCGCCTCGAAACTTTGCAAAATGAATTGCCGAGGAGCCAAACAAATCTTATCCGTCCGTTATTATTGCTAAAGGAAACCTTTCGTGATAAGATTTCCTGAAACGATTTAAAAAGAAAAGTTACCCCAAAGGAAGCCACTGGTTTTTCCCCGTGGATGATGCTTATACTTCTCCATTTATAGCCTACCTTTTTTAATACAAATAATTATGGCCTGTTATAAAGTACAAATTCTTATAATACTAGGGCAATGCATAGTGCGCTCGGGATAGTGACAAACAAATTGGGATCGATCATTTTTTCTAACCCCCCCTTTTTATTTTTTTTATCGAAAATATAGAGCATTTTAAGAAACTAATTTGAATATTTCAGCAATTCATCACTCCAATATTTTTTATAATTTATTGAAAATTTGAGATACGACTTCTCGTAAATTACATGCCGCGGCTGAATCTGTGTATAAACCACAGACATAATGACAAAAAAAATGTGTCACAATCGATGGTTAGTTGTCATCTGACAATGTCACTTTACATTACAATAACAATAACAATAAAGTTGCCGATTCTTCCAAGAGAATAGGTAAAAAAAACGATTTACGGCTATAGTATTTTTTGTATGTATAAAATAAAATGGTCAGAAGTGTTCCCTTGAAAGTTCTTTGGCGGATTTAATCCATACTTACATTAAAATGATCCTCAAAACAATAAGTACATCTTGTAAACTTTGAATTAACTTTGCGGCACCACTTCTCTTGTAAATCTTCTCTAATGCAAACAATTAATTTGTTTGGGCTATTGACAGAATCATTTCCACAAGTAGGAATGAAACACTTCCTGTATAAATCCATTATTAAAATATGAAAAACGCGAAGAATGTTTTTCAAAATAGTATCCTTAAACTGACAGATGATAACTACGTCGAAGTGACAGAGAATAGTATAGAGAAACTAGACGGACGGCTTTTTTTTTCTTGTTGCAAAGAATTTCAAAGTTAATGCCCACAGAAAGGTCAAACAAAGGTCAAACATTATTTTGCAAAAATACACACGATCGTTTAATATTTTTTTACTACAATGTTATAAAATGATTTAATAAACCTATTCCTCGAAATGGTTTTGGAATTAGACCACATTGTAAAAAAGTGATCAATGCCAATTCTTTGCAGATGGAGTCGCGGGCAGCAGCTAGTCTAATATGGTTCTTAAAGATATACCTAGCCCTGTGACTGTAAGCAGCACACTAGCCGATGGTGTAGCGAAGAGACACAAGGAGCTTACAAAATCAGCGAATACTTATGGGTAGAACAAGAACAATAAGTTCGCTTAGATCGCCTCTGGCCACCTGTAGCTTGAGCTTGTTAGTTGTTTCGGTTTTCAAAATGCTCAAGACATACTTCGAGCGGCGCCTTCGTGAAGGACTTAAATGGCTCCATTAGTAAGTTTACCCAAGTTTGACACCGAAACTAGCCGAGCTTATGAATCGATAATAGATTTGCATATTGGGGAGTTCAGGGTACTATTTTCTTGAGTGAAACTTAGGGTCCTTGCCTTGAGACTTCGAATAAGATCAACTTTGTTAATTTAAACATTGGATTGCTTGTATTGTATGGGCTTCAGCTTTCGTTTGTTGTGGAGTGGACGCTATTGATAACAGAGGGGAAATATTTTGACATACCTAAGCTAAGAAATATTATTCTAGTGCCCAGCGAGTGAGGCACATGAATGTCCGAGGGGCGTCGTGGGCGCCGCGCCCTCATTACCGCTTACATGCCCGCAATACCGATAGCAATGCTGAACCAGTACATGAAAGCCACTGAACCAAGTTTCCATTATAGATAATATTGGACTAGATCCTCTCGCAAGGTATTGCTATAAGGTTTTTGCTCGTTTCTTTTATAATCGCAAATAGTTTCTATAAGAGTGTTTAGGGTTTTAGCAATACAATTGAAATAGTTATACAGTTAGGTTTGATTAGCCCACTCAGTCCTTTCAGAATTTCCAAAACTTGCTCCGCTTACTCGGTGTAATTATAAGCATGGAAGTTGATAGTTTTATTTCGGTACCACGTTTTTAGTCGAAATGATAGTTGCGGCTAAACAGTGTAGATAATATAATAATTATACATACAATACAATACAATACAATACAAATATTCTTTATTGAACACCAAAACAGTACAGAAAAATTTTAAAAAAATAAAATTCAGGCAAACCACACACATACAGCATACGGTAACTTGTTTTTTTTTTTTCTATATTTTTCGAGGCTTTAGTGCACCTGTGTGACTATGCCAGCCTCATTGGGAGACTCAATGAATATACGGTAACTTAGTACAAGTTCGTTATACTAACCTTATTTTGATTTCGTCACATTTGTGAATGAACTTTCTTGTTTATTGTTACTGAGCATATTTTAATGCGTGTTGAGACGTTTTAAAGTGCGTCATTGATAGTTATCGCGTTGGTCCTTTGTTCCTTATCACAGTGTTGTGGTCATAAGTGTCGAAGCATATTGTTGACGTCCGCAGTGACATATTTATTACTAATATTATGCTGGAATCGAGATCAGCGACCACAACCACGAGATGCTTAAATCAGGAAATCCTTATCATCATCCTTATCCGTAGTTCAATTTAAATTAAGCCGGTTGAAATCAATTAAAGGTAAAAACAGTCGAAAACTATCGAATGAACCACAGTGTAACCTTTTCGCTGCAAATAAATACCATATTGGCGTACTTACCATATTATATCTATCTGCCTGAAAATCATTATGAAACGATTCCACAGAAATACTTACATGGGTTGGTATTAATTTAGGCAAAAAATAATTTATTCGTGAAGAATTTATTTAACATTCGTTCGGTAGGTATTTTTTCAATTGGGAAATTTGATCTTTTAAAGGTTAGTAAATTATTAAAAGCAATGGAGAATGTTTCATGTATATATATGATTTCGTTATGTTACGATTGATTGAATTTGTAACCTTTCTCGTAATGATAAGTAATACGTGTAAAATGAAAAGTAATATGTAGGTATGTTCTTGCCGGATGTATTAACTTTGACTTTATTTTATGTATGTATAAGGCGAGGCATGAAGATAAATGATCGCATGACGCTGTGTTGAGTAAATTCTGTTCCCCGAGGAAGGAAATAACATCTGGAATATTGTGAGGCGTTAAAAGCGAGTATTTAGATTTATATTTATTGTTTATCTAAGTTTATAAACTTATGTCGACGTTTATTGTAAAACATCGACACGTGGCTCTTTACACTTCATTATGCCTAAGAGGTAGGTACAGTCAAGCTAAAAGGTAGCGGCTTATTTTAGTACATTGACGTAGTAAACCACAATATGAGGAATCCATCCTATATACGTCCTACTGCAGGGCACAGGCCTCCTCTCAGAATGAGAGGTGCTTGGACAGCAGTTCCCATACAATATTGAATTTCTTGGCAGGCGCGTACAGGTTTCCTCACGATGTTTCCTTTATCGCAAAGTTCATGGTAAATATAATTTTGCACATAAATTCTGAAATACCCATAATGCTTGCTGGCTTGAGAGGTCATAGATCAAACCACTAGCCTACTTTTACCTTAATCAGAAACCTATGTCAAAATAATCTGAGGCACGAGATCATAAACAGGCATTTCTTATCTTAAGTAATAAAATCAGTACCTACTCGAAGTAGCTTTACAGCAAGAAATGTGTTGACGAACAGATACTTTGCTAATACGCCGAAGAGATGTGCAAGGATAATAATCAAACCTTTGTTTTTTCAACAAGGCACATGACTTTTTTCATAAATTGCCTTTCAGAGTACAACCGTGGCCGTCCACCAGTAAACTAAATATAAAGATTGCAGTGATCGTAAACTAAAGCGAATATAAAGTTTTGTATGAACCAGAGGTTTCCAAACGGTGCATGCGGTCGCAGTTTAAATAAAATTATTTTTAAATAAAAAATAAAACCACCTAAAATAAAAATTGAACCGACTACAAAAGCCATGAAAATATTAGGTATCTTTCTACTAATCTGTCTGAAAACGGTGCCTCAGCACGAACCAACAGGAGTGGTAGAGGCACAACAGATAAGTAGTATTGTACTTAGGTGAGGTAGATGATTAGATCTACTCCTGCTGGGTCGTGCTGAGTCACCTACCTACTTCAGACAGATTAGTTGAAAGATAACATTTTCATGGCTTTTGTAGTCGATTCAATTTTTTTTTGCATTTTGGTTCTTAAGTGTTTTTTGAAGGCGGTTTAATTTTTAATTTAAAAATCATTTTGTTTTTTGCTTTTTAGTGCTTTTATATAAAAAAAGTACGTAGAATAAACTAGGTGGTTCCTACTTGATGGGGAGGCCTTCTTTGTGTGCGATCATCAGTTCGACTTCGACAAATTGTGCTTTACGAAAGCAAATGTACAAGACAAGTGCATGTCGTGACAATTCCATTAAGCCCAAACACAGCATAGTTACATTGTGTTATATCAGAGTTCTGGTGCTTGCCTTCCGGATTTAGCATCAGACCAGCTCGAAAGAATCATTAACTTAAAGCTCCTTCTTAGTCGCTTATCTATATTAATCGAGATCAAATATAGCCGCGCGAGCATTAGGTACTTAGCTTCGACTAGTTCCGTTGGACATCTGCGGTCTTCTTCATCAGATCCGGTACACCATAATATGATAGGTACCTACTTTCTGAATGTAGATACTTAACTTGGTGCTAAAAATGTCAAAATTGCTATAGGTGTAGTATCTATGCCTATAAAATTTGAGGGTTGCCCTAGGTTTCCCTAGGATTCCATCATCAGATCCTGACTTGCTGACAATGGGACCACCTGTGAAGTAAACCCTTTCAAACAAAAAAGAAGAAACAATAGTATGTATTGTAGGAAGAGGTTGGTTGTCTGGAAGAGATCGCTTTTTAGCGATAAGACCGCCTATTGTCTACCTGAATTTTTATTTTTGTAATGTCACTGTACTGTTTTTGGTGATCAATAAAGAATATTTGTATTGTATTGTATTGTAGGATGTAGCAGTATGCATAATATGAATAAGTAAAGTATGTATCTATGTATATTATATATATACATATTCTATACATATGTATATGTATAAGATATGTATCTATTTATTTATTTGTTTATTTTGTTCTACACTTTTTTTTTACACCCAACTTATTTGTGCTGATTCCGGTCCAACAAGTTTGATGCAATGATATGAAGGGTTTGACTGAAAATCAGCGGTGCAGCAGGCACCTATTGCAGCTTAATGCTGAGTCAAGTTCCTTTTCGACATCTCAATTATGTTTTTTGTTTTAATTATTATTATCGTTTTCTTTTTTTATTATTTTTGTCCTGTATTAGTCAGTGTATTTTTCTTTTTTATTGATGTCGAATAAAGTTATGTCTATGTCTATGTCTATGTAAGGATGGCGTCAGGGAAACAACCGATAGGTCTAAGATATGATTTATTACTACTTACTTATGCTATGTTACATGATTATATAGGGGTTTGGGATGAAGGTGTGTGCCTACACTACAAGTACATTGTTGTAGAGGCTAGAAAGTAAGCAATAGATGAACGAGTTAGTTTGAGGGCCGACGCGTATTGGAGGCCCTCAAAAGTACGAGTCCATCTATTGCACTTTTGGCCGAGACTAAACATTGTGCTTTTCACGGCTAATGCGAGGAAATAACAATTAAACAATCGAAACACTGCGTTGCTCCCGCCGACGAATTTACTTTTTCTTTTGTGACATAATTATTTTTTTAAACGAGCGAGGCCATTCTTAGTGGCCAGTACCCAAAACCATATAATTGAAAAATAAAAACTTCATCCTCGTCATGTCCGACCTGCGGCAGCAAGTCGGGCAAGACGCGCTTAAAAAGTTAATGCGTGGCGTTTTTTAATACTTAAAAAAAATAAAGCATTTTGTGCATATTATGCGTTTAAGGAAAAAAAAAACACCTCATTAAAGTCATGAATGACGCATTCTCATTGGTCAATTTAATTTCACATACAGCAGACAATTACTTTTTAACCGACTTCAAAAAAAGGAGGAGGTTCTCAATTGGGGATGTCTATATTTTCGCAATGTATGAAAAATCGAAAACCATTTCGAGATAAATGCTTTTTAAATCGTTTTCTGTAGTTATTTAATTTTAATATTATGTAATGAATTTATTATATAACAAATAAGCAATGACATTTGACATTGGTGTAAATTGCGTGACCGGTTCAAGTCGTACTTTATTCTGTGTGGTTAGAATTCTTCACAATTTACGCGTGGATTATACTACGGAGTTTGATTTGGACCCGCTGTCTGACATCTAGCACTTTGTCAGTGCCAGTAAAGTGACACAGTGTATAGTGTACCACTACGCAAAAAATAATTAAAGGGGTTGCCTTATCGTACGCATTTAGATAGATTTAGAAATTTGGCACTGTGGGAGCCCTCAATTAAAATCTGACGTCATCAACTAAAATAGTTTCAATAATTAATTTTGAAAAAAGTAGAGAACTAAATGACAAAATATTGAAATTAGTTTCTTATAATTGACTTTTCTATACAAAAAAATATAAAAACCACTGGTAATTTTTTTTAGACATTCCCAATTCGGTTGTATGTTGTTTATGAACCGATTTGGAAAATTCTTTCGTTGTTTGGAAGCATATGCTTCAAGGCTGGTCCCGTTGTTACCAGAATCCAGTTTTGATGATGGTATCCATGAGGAATTGAAGGAACTCTTCAAAAGTTCAAGGGAAATGTAGTGATTTTAGTATTTTCGGTGACAAATCGAGCATTTGCATTCAGAAAGTGTCATTTGGTAAACTGGATCTGATGAAGAAGACCGCAGATGGCCAACGGAACTCCTCAACGGGTCAAATCTTGCAAGTCGAATTTGACTCACTTCCTGGTTTCTGATTGAGTTGATATTTTACATGCATGTGTAAATCAGGTGACAATGCAATATTATAGTGACATGGAGCTGATCTGATGATGGAGTTGGAAGGTGGCCATAAGAACTCTGTAATAAAACGACACAACCCCGTCGAATTTGGGCTCGTTTGATTCGTCTCAACGAGTACTTTGGTCCTAGATGGTAACCAGGGTCTGACAATGAAGTTGGATGGTGACCATAAGAACTCCGTAGTAAAACGCCATAACCCCATCCAGTTTGGTCTCGTTTGATTCGTCTTGATGAGTACTTTGGTAAGCAGAGGCAAAAAGTACAGTCAGTAAAGGGTGCCTGTCCAGGCCATTAGAAACAACTAAAAAGCAAACAAAAAAAAAAAAAAAAAAACCGCCTTCAAAAACACCCAAAAAAACTTAGAAATAAAAATTGAACCGACCACAATAAGCATGAAAATATTTTTCTACTAATCTGTTTGAAGACGGTGCCTCAGCACGAGCCAGCAGGAGTGGTAGAAGCCCTATAGATAAGTATATGTAGATAAGTTAAATTACTAGGTTCACTCCTGCTGGCTCGAGCTGAGGCACCGACTTCAGATTAGTAGAAAAATATTTTCATGCTTATTGTGGTCGGTTCAATTTTTATTTCGAAGTTTTTTTTGGGTGTTTTTGAAGGCGGTTTTTGATTGGTCGTTTCAGCACGCCGGGAATGAAATTCAGAAATTATCTTTGAAAAAGTCGTATCGTATTATGAAATACATATATTGATACGTCCTGTTTTCGTTTTGTGTTACATTGTTGTCGTGTTTTGCGCGCCACAAATAAGTCAGCTATTAAATGTACATATTATTATACAGGGTTATTTGTAATTCACTAGCATCATTTTAACCCTAAACTCCTACCACTTAAACAAATGTATTTTGTTTTACGGTTTTTGTCATATCTTAATATTTTTGGTGTAATAACGTTTTGAAAATTCGAGATTGCCTCTCATTTTTACGATACTCTGTGTATTTGTATGAGAAAAAAAGTGCTTCATTTTAAAAAGTCGTAAAACAAACAACATTTGTTTGAGTGATAGGAATTCAGGGTTAAGAGGATGTCAGTGAATTACAAATAACCCTGTATAGGCAGTTTTGGGTACTGAATTTAGGTTATCTATGGGCACATTTTCGAGCAGTGTCGTGAAAAATACCTAAGAGTAAAAACAATGACTGTGAAAAATAACAAATGTGATCAATTTAATTTGTTTGGAATCCATATTGTGCAGAATCGCGAATAGGAAGAAAGACGATAGTGTAAAAACTATTAGGTACCTACTGTGATGAATAACGAATGCTGTGGTCTATTGCGGTCGCGAGGAATCCACACCACATTGTGCAGAATCGCAAATAGGTAAAAATCATAAATACGAACTAATATTATAAATGCGAAAGTAACTCTGTCTGTCTGTCTGTCTGTCTGTCTGTTTGTCTCGCTTTCGCGCTAAAACTACTGAACCGATTTAAATGAAATTTGGTACATAGATAGTCTAGAGCCTGAGAAAGGACATAGGCTATATATCATCACGCTAACACTAACAGGAGCGGAGCGGAAGAATGTTTCAATATCGGGGGTTTTTGAAGTAAAACTTCTATGCAACGACCGCTTTAGCCTAGTTGGTAGTGACCCTGCCTACGAAGCAAGAGGTCCTGGGTTCAAATCCCGGTAAGGGCATTTATTTGTGTGATGAGCACGAATATTTGTTCCTGAGTTATGGATGTTTTCTATGTATTTAAGTATTTATTTATCTATATAAGTATGTTTATCGTCGTCTAGTACCCATAGTACAAGCTTTGCTTAGTTTGGGACTAGGTCGATTTGTGTAAGATTGTCCCCTAATATTTATTTATTTATATTTTATTTATTAGGCACGCTTGACTTGGGAGTACGGTGGTGAATGTGGACGCGGGTGTGCGGGGGGATTCGTGGGGGGGGGGGGGGGTTCGGAGAGGGGGGAATGCGGGGGGGGGGTAATTTTTTATTTCGAGGAACTAAGGAGAGCCATAATTGATGAAAAAGCAAATTGGATAAAAAAAATAAGCTGCCCAAATTACTAATTCCACGCGGATGGAGTCGCAGGCAAAAGCTATATAATAAAAACTGAACATTCCAAATAAAATACAGATCATTTCGGCGGGACCTGCCTGCCAATTAAAAAATTTAAGGTCAATAGCTGATTGCTCTCGGACATGAGTTTCAAAGTAGCTTTACGTTTGGCTAAGCTTGACGTTGAAAAGGTTAAAAAAAGCCACTAGAGAATTATAAGAGTAGATTATTATAGCTAGACCGTTTAAATTTGTCCTAGCCCGCGCGGTACAGGGGCTGGGGGTTATGATTAGAAAGGGGCCGAGAGAGGTGCGTTTCATAAAACCATTTCATAAAACTCGCGAGATCTACTACAGCTCACAGAGCCAGCAGTATATCCATACTAATTCCATACTAATGTTATAAATCCGAAAGTGTATCTGTCTGTCTGTATGTTTGTCTGTTTGTCTGACTGTCTGTTGCCTCTTCACGCTTAAACCGCTGAACCGATTTAGATGAAATTTAGTATACAGATAGTATGAGTCCCGGAAAAGGACATAAAATATTTTTTATCCCGGAAATCACCCTTTAAGGAGGTGAAAAGGGGGGTGAAACTTTGTATGGAGAATCAATAACCGCTTAACCGATTTAATAGACGAAATTTGGTAAGCTTCCATGCATCCTTGCTTACTTGCATCCTTGCTTGCTTCAATGCCTGCTTGCATGCCTGCTTCCATGCCTGCTAGCATGCCTGCCTGCATGCTCGCTTACATGCCTGCATGCCTGCTTGCATGCTCGCTAGCATGCCTGCTTGGATGCTCGCTTGCATGCTTGCTTGCTTGCATGCTTACTTGCTTGCTTGCATGCTTGCTTGCATGCTTGCTAGAATCCTGCTTGGATTCTCGCTTGCATACTGCTTGCATGCTTGCGTGCATGCTTGCGTGCATGCTTGCGTGCATGCTTGCTTCATGCTTGCTTGCATAATAGCTTGCTTGCTTAATTGCTTGCTTCTCTGAAATATTTATGGTTCACGCGAGCGCAGCCGCGGGTAAAAGCTAGTGTCATCATAAACGTAGAATAATCCATCAGGGATTGTGTATACAGATTTCATGAGCTCTCTCATGTTACATAAGATTAAGATTCACCTGATATTTAGCTATTAATTAATGACGGAACAGAGAAAATGGCCGCGATTCGCATCGCATCCGTGTAAACTCGTTTTCTGTAATGGTGTCATTGAGATAACTGGCAATGTTTTAATTCTATTATGCCTACAAGCGTCGGCGAAGTTTCAAGTACAATTTAAATATTCTCTTAACACCGACATCCCACAGATTACACTTAATAAGGACAGTCTCAAGGAAAATTCGAATGAAGTTAAGCTGAGACATGACGTCAAGTTTTAACTGAAATTTTCTCGGAGGCCTCACAAGTGGAAATTAACAAACATTTTGACGCCGGAAGTTTTTGTAAGAAGGTATAAGCGTAAAACGTATCTCAATCACTTAAAATAAATCTGCGCCATGAATTAAAACGAGTCCCCCTGCAATCAGTGTCCGTCACCCCACCAATTATCGTGACACGGATAAAGTTAGCTTAAAATCGCGACGAGATAAACGAAATCTAAAGTTGATTTTCGCCAGCTAGAGCGGTAGGTACCGGCCGGCAAGAGCTTCAGACGTTTGAAGAGGTAAATTTCGAAATTACGTCCCTCTGATATTTAATTATTTCTGTACCTAAACCTTTATCTTTTGTTACTGAAATTTAGACTCGTGTGATAGCTTTAGCTAGCTAATAATTATTTTATAACTATTTTTCCAGCTAATATGTATTGTAGAGATGGCACTGTTTTGCATTATAATAAGTGGGTAAACATCATTTAAAATCCTTAAAAACCAGCCAAGTGCGAGTCGGACTCGCGCACGAAGGGCTCTGTACCATTATCTACAAAAACAGCAAAAAAAATCACGTTTGTTGTATGGGAACCCCCTTAAATATTTATTTTATTGCTTTTTAGTATTTTTTATTATCCACTTGAGCGTCCGCGGTAACTATAGTACCCGAAACCAATATGGCCTACCGCGTCCGCGGTCACTCTAGTTACCACGGGGTCGAACTGAGACCCAGGCGAACAAAATGCCATCTAGTGAAATTTGCCGGCATTATTTGGAGATTTTAAGATGCCGAATCGTAGCGGACAAAATGGTTGTCCTAATAACAAATAGATGGCACTTTTTACCGATTTTTCATTGATGTGAGGAACATTCTGCTTCGTAGACTTCCAAACCACGTTAAATGTTGCGAGGAGTAGGGAGTTTGTTTAATATTTATCACACTACCTTATTGTCAACATTATGTAGATGTTTTGATATCATTGTAAAGCTAAGAATATGCAGCTTTTTTTTAAGTTATAAAAGCGTAGGGTTGTAGATCTATATTTTTAGTTGTGAGACACCAAATAAAATATATAGTAAAATTCTACCGACATCGTAAGTTCAACCTTGATTTTAAGTTTTACTATTATATTTATATATCTCATTTGTTTGATGTACGTCATTTGAATTTGTATTTATTCCATTACCTCTGAGAATTTTTTCATAGCTAAATATTTTGTACTTTAGAAGCCAAAGAGGTTTTTGTTAGAAAGCATCGGAGCCGGAGAGCGCGCCGCGTGCGGCTCGGCACCCCGGACGTTTGGGACGAAAACGGTCGCGCGGGCCGGATGCTCAAGTGGTTATAGCGGCAACCGAAATTCATCATCTGTGAAAATTTCATCTGTCTAGCTATCACGGTTCTTAAGATACAGCCTGGTGACAGACAGACATACGGACAGACGAATGGACGGACGGACAGCGAAGTCTCAGTAATAGGGTCCCGTTTTTACCTTTTGGGTACGGAACCCTAAAGAGAGGACTCATGTCCTAATGTTTGAGATACTTATAGGAGTAATACTGAATTGTAGCATAGGTGCTCTTTCTACGTATTAAGTATAGGTACACCTACTATCCATATTATACGTTAGCTTTTGTGGGTAACTAACTACATTAACATTACACAGAATAAGTAATACCAACTTAGTACAAAGAACACAATAAGAACGTATACAGTAAGAGACCTCCTTTGTCTCGGCGCAAAAGGCCGACAATCGTCTAGACATTGAAAATGTGTCGGGGTCGGGGTTGCCACAAAATAAATCAAATCAACAATATCAAAATGTGTCGGGGTTGGCACAAAATAAATCAAATAAACAATATCAAAATGTGTCGGGGTTGGCACAAAATAAATCAAATCAACAATATCAAAATGTGTCGGGGTTGGCACAAAATAAATCAAATCAACAATATCAAAATGTGTCGGGGTTGGCACAAAATAAATCAAATCAACAATATCAAAAGCGGGCTAGCACTTTTCCGGGATAATAAGTAGCCGGGCATTTTCAGAAAAAAGTGTACCCTGTACTTTTTAAAAACCTAATAAATTTTGGGTTATTTCTACTCAGAATCACAAGCACTATCGATTTATGCAATAAAAAAACCGCTCGCTCCCACCGCGCGCTAGGGTTAACAGCGCGATGTGCCTAGAATTTCAACGTCGGTGGTACAGCGCCATCTATCGGCTTAGCGTGAGCGGGACGGCACGAAACGAAGTTCGAATTATGCACTTCGTGGTAGGGCCTCAGGTATCTGGGGGGTTACTACGAAATTCGAAGTTCGAAGTTCGGATCGTGCGGTCCCTCTCACTCTCGTAATAAATACCATTAGCGTGAGCGGGACGGCACGAAACGAAGTTCGAATTATGCACTTCGTGGTAGGGCCTCAGGCTCGCGTCCGGAGCGAGACGACGAGGCGAGGCGTGAGGCGAGGTGACGAGGCGAGAGTGTAAATCAGGTATAAAATTAATTTATTGAATCAGGCGTTAACTTTGCGAAGGTCCATATATAGTATTAATGAACTGAAACAATTAGGTACTTTGCTCACCCGCGTTGCCAAATTTAACTTTTTCGCCAAAAATATCAAAAATACCTAATGTAAATTTATAGCTCTTGCAATTCACGAGAAGGTGAGTTTTGATTGCACTATTTCACATTATTTGTCAAAACCTTTGCCACAGTTTAATGTAAGTATGTATTTGATTTGTCTCTAATTCTATATTTCTCTTTATTTTTGCCTACCATACACCCGCCTTCTTTCTCACGCCATTTTGACACTTAGGTATGTATACTTACATACCTACGTGTCTTAATGGCATAGGTACGTGAGCCACAAGCCCACTCGCCTTTGTTAATTGCAAGAGCTGTTACAATACAACTATTAAACTTCGACAGACAGCAATTTGTATACTTCACACACACACACAATTAAGAGTTCAAATGACCGCTTCTGTATTGCAACAATTACTTATTAATTTTATGATGTGGAGACAGCGACATACTTCGGAGGACGTATCGCAACGTGCTGGAGGTCGGATAGCAAGGGTTTCTGTGGACTTTCAGAGCGGGGACGCCGCCCTACCCGCACCACGCCGTAGGTACAGTTTCTCTGTCTGTCTAGACGGCACAGATACTCAACTGTACGTGTAGTTCAACTGTGGTACAAGTCCCTACATAAGTATGCCTAACGCTACTAGTGTGGATGTAAATGAGTAGGATCAATAAAAAGTCAATGATTAAAAAATTATGAAGAAGGTATTAGTGAAAATGGGTTATCACTTCAAGTAACTTCTGAACATAGACAGGTCCTATATAAGTATATAGAAGGGAAGCGGTCAGGATTGACCCGTCAGGTGAGGCGGGCAGCATTCTGGAGCTTATCGATCGGGGCAAATAGTAGCTTCACCGCGAACTACCACCGCACGAGACATAATCTCATGCGTTTTGTACATTTAAGTCGTTGAACTATGCGTCTAATAAAATATTCGGCTAACGTAAGCATTTAATATGAATAATAAGGTACTTACCGTCGAGGTCAAAGACTTCTTTACGCTTTAGTACCTTGTCACTGTAACGCCTTCTGACAGTTTCATACAAAAGGTCACGTTAAATGAAATGACGGTGACAAAGATAGTAAAGTGTAGACATATCTTTGACCTCGACTGTGCAAGAAAAAATATGTTATATGTTTATTGTATTAAAATGAGGCAACAAAGTATGTTTGGTCGCACTAGCTGAGTGAGAGTCGAACCCTGTACCTACATCGTGCATACAAAGATGATATAACATAAAGGTTCGGTCATTTAGTGAAGGGGTACCAGCACCACTATTATTGAACATAATATATTCGCAATAATACTTGAATTCTACAATTCCCATGAAAATTGCAGCAACAAGTAGCATATGCAACTACCTAATACTGTTTCGAACGTTGGCACGACTACGTTCAAGGACCGACCAAACTTAATAATTTTTATACAGTCAGTCAGGTAAACATTCTGTCTAGTGTAACACGTAGTTTTTCTATTTCCCTTAAAGAAAAATCTGTTTTATGAAGTATTCATTAATTTACTTATAATATTTACGGGTTTAAAAATTTATATTGATGTTAGAGCTGGCAAGAGAGTCGTGGCCCTTGAAAAAGACGCCATTTTCAAAAATCTTATATATTTCAACACTAATAATACTGAAAATTATGATTGATACTAGAATTTATGTAGCAGTAAGTAGTTAAAAAGGCAGCTACATAAATACAAGTCTAAATCATAGTTTTCAAAGTGTTATTAGAGTTGATATATAAAAAAGATTTTTGAAAATGCCGCCTTTTTCAAGGGACACGTCTCGGTTAACAAACTCTAGTTACCTGACTCAACTTACTTTTTGTCTGTACACAAACGATCAACGAAAACAATATCCAAAGACAAAACATATTTTTACTTATTTACTGTATTTTCTTAAGTGGCAACACTAAGGTGAAATTACGTATATTTCATTTGATTCATACATCGTAGTTCCTTATTATTGTGGTATAATGGTTTTTGCGATTATTACTAGTTTTGTTACTAAAGTTAAAATAATGGCAAAAAGCTAAATAGAATTTTATAGAATGTGATAAATAAATTGATCGCGGTCGGTTCACTCAGCGTTCACCGAGGGCGCTGTCATCACGCATGCGCTGTCGACTCGACTCGACTCGTGCATTTTCAATGGCCTGCTATTATAGCGAGTAGCGACCAAAGACAATTTTCGTAATCTGGCATATTCTGCTTTGCTTTTCATTTGTAGGTTATGTTTAGTGATAAATTGTCAAATTTAGTGTTTAATATTTTCATCGAACCCTAATAAAATGGAGTGGACTTAAAGTAATCCAGTAATAGTGTTTGTGATTGTGAGAATTTAGCACTCGTTAGACTAGCAGTGGATTTGTATTCGTTCCGTCATAATGGCTGTGTAGATTGCCGTGTCGCTTGACATTGAGATGTGAATACGAAAGTTGATACGCACTTTTTGATAGCCTAGTCTTTTACTTGAACTATTTGCTTTCCATTTTCAAGGCTCCATATAATTGCATCGAAGTCGTTGATGAATATTGTTGCTGCGTAACAATCAAAAATTCAAGATGACGATGAGTCAAGGGTCTGTACAAAGACTTTACACTACCGTAGTGGACGACGTTATAGCCGGAGTGCGCGACTGCTTCTTGGATGATGGAGTGGATGAACAAGTATTACAGGAGTTGAAACAATTATGGAAAACCAAACTGAATGACAGCGGCGCTATGGACCCGCCAAAACCGGAGCCTGCGATGCCACCGCCACCTGTTTTGCAACACTTCCAAAAAACTAATGGTAATACCTCCATGCCCAAAAGAATTCCAGACGCACACATGCCACATCAGAGCTCAAGCCAACAGAGCACTGCAGCTGAGCATGGTCCCCCCGGACCCAACTTAGCTGGCACCCATCCCCACGTTCTAGACCCCAACAACAAAGTACCTGTCCAGCTGACTCTGCCTGCTCAGCCAGGTGTTCCTGGCTCGCAGCCACGGTCATTCACCATACAGATTCCAGCTTCAGCGCTTAATGGTAACAAGCTCCATCAAGTGCTCACAGGGCCCATTATAAATGCAACAATAAGTTTACCTCAACCACTAGCTGCTACACTGCTTCAACAACATATAAATTCAGCACTAGCTGGTCAACAAAATGAGTTTGATGGTGGAGGGGGAGGTCGTAGTGGTGCTGCCCCATTCTCTCTTGATGGTGCACTCGATTCATCTGATGATG
Source organism: Archips crataeganus (assembly GCA_947859365.1). Taxonomy (NCBI): domain Eukaryota; kingdom Metazoa; phylum Arthropoda; class Insecta; order Lepidoptera; family Tortricidae; genus Archips; species Archips crataeganus. Next base: position 11,389,930 of record OX402058.1, read on the forward strand.
AAGGATCTAATGTGGCAGAGGGATCTGAAGACGGAGGGGGTGATGATGATGATGACGAAGAGTCTGGGGAGGAACCTGCAGAGGAAGAAGAAGAGGAGCGTGATGATAGTGGAGGTGCTGAGGAGGAACCACTTAACTCTGGTGATGATGTGTCTGAAGAAGAACCTGGGGACATGTTTGATACTGATAATGTTGTTGTCTGCCAGTATGATAAAATCACCCGTAGTCGCAACAAGTGGAAGTTTTACCTAAAAGATGGGATTATGAACTTAGCAGGAAAAGATTATGTCTTTCAAAAAGCTAATGGCGATGCGGAATGGTGAAATGTTGCTGTACCAAAAAGACAAGCTGTGTGTATTTTAATATGGCATAAGATGTTGTATCTTGATTGTTAGTATAATTTTTACCAAAATATAATGTGGAATGGCATGTGGTGATCCCTGTATCCACTGACATTAATAGTGGACAGTTAACAATTTATCAGTGCAGCAGTTGAAGTAATGCTGACTTTATTATTTTGCATATTAATTTGATTAAAGTCTGAATTTACTTCAGCATGAAGGCACAGGGTTCATTAAGATTTTTTGTGCTTGGCACTGATGTTATGATATTTAATAAATCACTTTGGGATTTATTTTTATTTAGAGCTATCAAGTCTTGTCAGTTTGCACACACACTAAAATGGAGTAATAAATCATTACCTATTTGGAAAATAATTTGTCTTTTTATTATTGAGTTGAGTCAGTATGTTACAAAGTTAATTAAAAAAATAATCACTTAAGTCACTTCATACCATTAATTCCATCTATTGTTTGGTTTTAAATTTTACTCAGTGAACATGAAAAATAAATGACAAATTGTCTGCTTGCTTTGATTCTGCTCATTCTTATCAGTGAAAATTGACAAAACTTGCTTATTGTGATTTAAGTTAATTGTTTAAATTAAATTGTACTCCACCTACTCGATGCAAAATGAATTTATCAGTTTATTTCCAGCTTTCTAGTTCAGGATAATTGGTCTGTTGGTTAAGAGAAATTTTCTCAAAATTGTATGTCTTATTAACTTGCTCTTTTAGCTTCACTAATGTATGTGTAAACATGTAAAATAATATTTGCGGTCAATATTATTTGTGCTCTTAATCAGGTGAAAAGGTCACTATTGTGCCATACTTCAACATTATTTTATAACTTTTGAGTTTTAAAACATTCACTTTAATAATGATAAAATTATAATATATTAGCATTTTCTTCATCCTTGTATGTACTGTAGACTATAGGCTGCAAACTAACCAACTTTTAGGATAAGATTAATTATAGTAATATTACTTTACTGTCACAATTTAAGTTAGTGAAGCTGACTGGCATATAAAATGATTACAAAAAGACAAATGAAAATTTCATTAATCATGACATATTTTACAAACATGTGTATCTATAGCAGGCTAAAGACAAATGCATGTAGGTCTGAATTTTTGTGGCAAGTAGTTTGGGCAGGTATGATTGCTGTGCATTGTAGTAGCGATGCATGGGTGTACCTTGTTGTACACTTACCACAAGCATTCAGCATTGCAATGAGCTAATTCTGTTGACACTTTGAGTATTTTATTTTATGCAACCCTGGCATACTGCAGACCTAATTTTCATATATCTAAATTAGATAAGCTTTGATGTCTCTAATAGTGAAGCAAACTAATTAAACAATTGCAGTTGTATTATTCACCTGCAATTAGAAACAGTTGTCAGTAATTTTATATGCTTACGTCAAAATATGTATGAAATGACAGTTCTGACAGTCCCATTCTGATTGCGGTTTGATAATAACAATGCTCAGAATGGTTAACTGTGACACTAAAAAGAATAAATCCTCTCTTTCTACCAATCGGTAATAAGTAAGTTATCTTTAAAAAGTTTTTCTGTATATTTTTACATATGATTAAAAACAAACCTGAACTAGGAATTTCTGTTTCTCGGTTAAGGTTGTGAACGAAAACTTAAGTAGCCAAACCAATTACATGACTTACATCAAGCTTGCCCCACTGATTTGAAATTATTGTTGTTTTCTGCATTTTAACTATTAAAGATAGTTTATTTTAGTGTAAGTAATTACATTTTTGTGAACTCCACTTTTAAGTAATGCTTCAACTCTTTAATTTTTTCTTCTGTAAGATGCAAATACTGTTTAAGTAATTGTCATAACAAATTTTGTGCAAGTGACTATACTTCATTCCAGATAGCATGACATAGTTACACAAGAGCATGCTAGTTGGTATTGTATTTATGAATATGGCTTCTGTTAGTAAAGTTTAATTTTTTGTAGGAAGGAGTACAGGGTAGTCTCATTGATGCCTATTTTCGGATGTTTATGTAGACTTTGCCTGTATTAGGGCTGTATACTTACATAATATTGGAATGAAGAATAGACAAATGTTTTCAGGGATGATAAATATTCCATTGCTGGAGTGGGTCTGTTTTTGTTCCTCTAGACTAGTACATTTTTTCATAGAATATTTGGTTTGTTTTTGTAATGGGTTCAAATTGTAACACTTAAGCCGGCGCCACACATAGCACAAATGTTTCAACACATATTTGACCACATGTGAAGCACCGGTATTTGCTTATTTGTTCTGAACAAATAAGCAAATACCGGTGCTTCACATGTGATCAAGTATGTGTTCAAATATGTGTTGAAACATTTGTGCTATGTGTGGCGCCGGGGTTAAAACTAGAGAGTAACCTTTAGTTCCATAGTTGGTATGTATTGTGATATGATTATTAGTATGTAATATGTATCATTGTTAATATAAAAGCTGGGTAAGAGAATTCCAATTTCTGAATATCATTTCTAAACAGCAGAATATCTGTCGGACGCCCTTAATTATTAACATAAAATTATTTTAATGGCTGGATTCTAAACAAACAGATTTAGTGGATTTTCCCTTGAGTGAAATTTGTTTTGAATTGCTACCACTACTACTTCTGCGAGGCGTAATGCCTCGGACAATTAAACTGAAGTTAACTGCAAATTCTTCCATGTCATCCGATTATATGATAAGTTAGTAATGCATCAACTTCTAATTATTTCTCAATTAATTAAGTTTCTTGTGGTTTGTGATCATTGAAATTTTTTGACGAAATTGGTAATTATAATAAAAATATGTTACATTATGCTGTCTTTTAATTACCGTTTTACAACTTAATACTGTTTGTGGAACCAGAGTTGAGAAATATTATTAAAACCACTGTTTATTTTACTGTGAAAAGGTTCCACAATGGCAGGCAACTACTTAAGTTTCTTCTATGTATGTACAGTCGGGTTAAGAAAAGGTTCGTCACTTTTCGACTCTTATCAACAGGTTCAGGTCTAAAGGTGCCGAAACTTTTTTTACCCCGATTATATTCCTATATCTAAATAAAAAGCATATTAATGTCAAAGATTATTTAAATACCAAATTATTAGTTAATAACATGTTGCGGCCTATCTTGTTCCGCCGCAAGCACCACCACCACCACCTTTTTTTTAATTTTGTGTTCCTATTTAGTAGAGAAACTCCAGTTTATCCACAGTAATCCAGCGGAAGGCGGGCTGCTACCCAAGATAGCCGTCGGTAATCGACTTAATCCGTGATTTAATATCGCACTCAATGCCCGCCAAAATATTTGCCTCTGTAGAATTTAGAGGCAGCTAGCTAAACAAGTATATAGGTAGGTAGGTACGTTATAATTATAATGGTAAGTTTTAGGATTGATTTTGGCACAAATTAATAAGAAGTAAGTAAAATATGAGCTCGTGTTGTATGAGGAGAGCCAAATTACTATTAGTACTTGGGTATAGTCACGTGTAAAAATATGGGTGCATGCAACTTGTTCATAAATATGTTCCATAGCTCTGATGTCGTCGAATTAAGGTACCTAAATAAGTAGGTAGGCACTTTAAAAAAAGCACTATAGGTACAGTCAGCGTCAAATAGTTCGTGACACCCAAAGTGGCCAAAAAGTTAGTAACACGGCCTTATTCCAACTGTAATAAAGACGTGTTGCGAACTATTTGACCACTTTGGGTGTCACGAACTATTTGACGCTGACTGTACCTAACTAACCTACTGTGGTCTCCGTCAGTTCCACTTCATGAAATGGTGATTTCCAAGAGCAAATATTATGCACTGCAAAATATACCCAAATCACTATACCTACTTACATGTCTCTACAATAAGTATTTTGAAGGGTTCCCTCGATTTCTCTGGGATACCTACAATACCAGATTTGATCTGACTTGGTGACAACGGGACTTTCTAACAAAGAGGAATACCTAAATCGATTTAGAAATGATGGCTCAGGCCTGAAATGTCCGTAGGTATTCCTAAAATGTATCTTTCCCAAAATGTCTGTTTTTTCCATAATGTCACGTCTTTTTTTATACAAAAAGGGTCAATAAAAAATGCAATTAAATTGATAATTAACCTACTCACTACGTTTTTATTGAAGTCGGTTTTTATAAAAGAATAGGTGTTCGTTATTATCTTATACTTAGTACTTAGTGGGTATAACAAATACCTAAGTATACTTATTAATTATTAAAAAGTAGCTTTTGTAGAGTTGGCTGAATAGTGAAATTCTTTGCCTTTTTCATAGCTTGGTTAATATAGTATTGGTTTTTTGTTTCACTATTATTTTCAAATAAATGTTAGTAGGTAGGTATACCTACCTATTTAAAAAACGTCGTCTGAAACACGTGGGGAAATGTAATTTTCAGGAAAGGGAATATACCTACTGATATAAGTAGGTATGTATGGTTACCGCACGGGCATCAAAATTTCGCTCTCACTGCGCTTGCGGATTCACTGGTTGTAGGTAGGTATATGTGTGTGAAGAATTGAAGAACTCATTTATCCCAGCGGTTATCGGTTCCTGGACAGATATGGCCGGCTCACTGTTTGTGAGCAACACTCAAGGATTTGCCACACTGGATGCGTTCTGCGGTCGCGGTCAGGTCAAATTGAACGCAGCCCGCATTATGTATGAACAGCATTGTCGGTCTCTATATATTTTGTATAGATATGCGATCCGCACAGTCAGATCGCACGCACGCGCAGTCGCGCAATATATAGAGACCTCAGAGACCGACGAACAAGATGTTGTTCATACATAATGCGGGCTGCGTTCAATTTGACCTGACCGCGATCGCAGCTTCATACCAATTTCAAGTGAAACGAACCATTGGAAACAGCTAAAATCGATTTAGCGATTACGTAGGTAATTGATGGAAGTTCTCGTAGCTTTTAATTAATTATCTTTAAAGTACTAGGTACAATTAACATTGCATGTTCGTGCCTTTTTCGACAGGTATCTAACTAAAACAACGGCTATAAGCATAAAAACAATATGTAAATAAGTAGGTACCTTAGTTGGTAGGTAGAGTCGGGAGTTAAGCCTTGAATTCTGACGAAAGAAAGATTTTCAGCCTAATGAACTAAGTAGGACCTGTTGAATGCGACGCGGTTCCATTTTCACCCGCGTTGGGGCTAGCGCGGGACCGCGGCTGCGGATACGAATGGCTGTAATCTTCTTTCTTTATATAAAGGGCATAAACTAGTGAACCCCTACACACGTTTCCAGACAATTTATCATGTAGATAAGAAGGAATTTCTAAGAAAACATCGTAGTTATTTGAATAGCACTAATCCACTTTGATTTCACTGTAACGCCTCCTTTCTTTTGTTGCAGATTGACCTTGGGTGGTGCCAAAGAGTGTGTGATTCTAAGTGTTATGTAAAAGAATGTTGAATAGTTTTTTTAGCCTACATAATGTCGTGTTTTGGAGGCAGCGTGCTTATTCCCGATTGAAAGGGAGCAGAGCAGTGAGTGTCTATAGTGTCGTGCAGTGATGTAATTGTGTACCAGTCAGTGCCAGAGAGGAAGTCATCATGCTACCTACAAATGTTTATTCATTTATGAAAAAGGTAAGCTACATCGTAAAACATTAACTAATTCCGATCTGGCAAGCTTGGGCAATAACAATAATATATCGCTCAAGTAGAAGAACAATTTTGAGCTCATAGAAAAAGTAATGTATGCAACTACCTATTCATAATCGGCCATTGAGACACTCATGCGTACCTATCTATTATGATATTCGGCTTCGCCTCATGCTCGCGCTCGACTCACACTCGTGTCTTAATGGCCCTTATTATGATACCGTTGCATAAAATACTATTGTGAGTTCAAGAGAAATTTAATTAAAATGAAATCCGCGGTGAAACATGAAGCCACAAGAGCCACAACCATAGTAGGTACCTAAGCAATGTAGTATTCGTAACTAACGAATGATATTGGCGGTAGTAATTAAATGTAAAAGTTTAATCCTGCCTTTAAAAAACCGGCTAAGTGCGAATTGGCCTACCGCACTGAGGGTTCGGTATCCATCTATGCGGATCAGCTTATATTCGAAACTTCTCCTTAACTTGTACTACGAGTATGAGGTAAGTTCTTGGTAAGATTCATAACTTTTTTGTGTCAACAGGATGTACCCTATAGTTTTAAGGTGCTGATACACTTGAGTATTCACTTGTAACAGAACAGCGAGCATTCACCGTTTTTAGATGCTCGCTAAAACGCTTCTTATATTTTGTGAGCTTTTACCTGTAATGCAACATTGGCTAGAATGCTCATTACAAGTGAACGCTCAAGTGTATCAGCACCCTTAACACTTACGGTTTTAATATGAAAATACAGCTTCAAAATGTTGTCTCTTCTGATCATTGACTTTAGAAACTTAATTTTTTTTTACGGTTGCTTAAGCATAATGTCTGTTATATTAATAAGAACTTTATACCTTTACCCATTTCGGAGTAAAAATTGACAAAATGACGCACTGACGCACAGACAGATAACAAAGTGATCTTAAATATAATGGTTCCGTTATCGACTCTATAAACCAAACATTTAGAAGAAGTTGTTTGTTTATAAAAAATAAATCACGGAAAAAGCGATTTTTCCTATTTAGTGCGATCGAAAAGGCAAAATATCAAACTTCGTATTTACCATATTGTCCGTACAGAATCTGCGAACCTACTAATTTGCCTCCCTTCCATTGCAGTCATTTCTGTCTAATAGATATTAGACGACTTAATCTCTCATGAAAACTTAAGTGAGTTATTACCTACGTAATTCGAATCCTGCTGAGTCGCTGCCATCTCGTCAATCTGTTAAATAAATCAATCAACACCTGTTGGATTTGAAATCCGTCTCCAGCTATTTTAAGAAAATCTCCGTCACTCAAGTAAAATGGAGTAAGTCCCTGAAGCAGTTTATTCGAGCGAGTGCAGATTTGTGCGAGTAGCTGTTTAAAAAGGGTGGGATATTTTTAAGGGCCTTTTCATTACTTGTTCATGTATGAAGGAACATATTCGGAGTAGGATTGAATTGAAACTGATTTGGAACTTGAGATTTGGAGCAAATTGACTGTGACCGACAGATAGGCAGACTGACTGCCGGCTAGACAGACGTACACTTGAGTTCCGTAGTCAAAAAGTATCATATCATATCCGTCCATTCGTCCGCCGCTTAGCTTGGAGACTTAATACTCAAAAGCTGTAATTTAGAACGGATGAACATAAAAACCGGCCAAGTGCGAGTCGGACTCGCGCACGAAGGGTTCCGTACAATTATCTATAAAAATCACGTTTGTTGTATGGGAGCCCCCTTAAATATTTTTTTTATTTTAATTTAATGATCTATTTTTAAAGTCAATATATTAATTAAATATTCTGTGAATATTTCAAGCGTCTACCTGTTGCCGTTATCAATATCGAGCAAAAACACAAAAAAAAATCACGTTTGTTGTATGGGAGCCCCCTTAAATATTTATTTTATTCCATTTTTTAGTATTTGATGTTATAGCGGCAACCGAAATACATCATGTGTGAAAATTTCAACTCTCTAGCTATCACGGTTCCCGAGATACAGCCTAGTGACAGACGGACAGACAGACGGACGGACAGCGGAGCCTCAGTAATAGGGTACCCGTTTTTACCCTATGGGTACGGAACCCTAAAAACGCTACATACAACAAAGTTGTAGATTAAAACGTTGGATTTTTATGGTACCTCAAGGGTCGAATATTAGGTACCTACTAACTATAGGTCTACGCCATGATTTGTGGCGTCGTTAAATCAGTTTTTCAATACTTTACACAGTGAAACCTTTAACAATTCCGGAGTAGATTTGAGAAAACCATCTTCCGATTCAAGGGTTTCTTTTGCGAGATAGTAAGTAAGCTTTGAAATACTTACATTTTTTTATTAGGGTCAAGACAGATGGCCGTTGGGGCCCAAAAGTTCTGGAATGAAGACCACGGGCTGGCAAGCGCAGCGTGGGACGTCTACCAACGAGATGGACGGACGATTTGGTGAGGGCCGCAGATTCAGGGTGGATGCAAATCGCTTCCAATAGTAATGATTGGGCATCAATGAGGGAGGCCTATGCTGCCGTGTCATGACAAAACAATGTAACTCGAGTTACAGTGTTTTGTGCTAACACCGTTAAATTAACTATTCGGACCCTAATCTATATATGCATGCTTAGAGTAACTGATTTTCTATCAAGAACATTGAAAAACGTCATTGAAATTTACACTTAATGTAGGGACTTGATTAGACTAAACACTGTATTATCCCCAGATACCGTGTTTTGCCAAAACAAACTCACATTTTCTTAGTATAGTATCAAGAGTTACAGTGTTTTGTCGCAACAATCACACGAGAAATTAGTCCAAGTCCTTGTTTATTGTAAGTCGGGACTTCTTCAAGGTAATCATCCTTTCTAAAGACTAAGAAATATATTAAGATGAGAATGTTAGTTTTGAATTGTGATGTTAGCAATATATTACTAAATGAATTTTAAAGTAGCATTTTTATATGAGTATAATGTCATTAAGTATCACGTTACAGTGTTTTGTTATAGCAACTCTCATATATTATTGATAAAGCACATTACGACATAACACGCTATGCTTGAAAATTCATCTAAAAAGTAATACCTAATTTTAATATTATTTTTCTTTGTACACTACTAGTAGCACATTATCCGTGATTTGTCCAAATTGTATTGCAATCAGATCAATATTCACTGTTCTGTAGCCAATTAAAGAAAGGAAAAGTTTTTTGCGATTTCTAAAAATAGGTATTTTTTAGATACAGTGAGTGTTTTGTCATGACACGGCAGTATGTCCAGCAGTGGACGTCCTACGGCTGAAAAGATGATGATGATGATTAGGGTCAAGTATCTCCCCTAACGAATTTTAAAAGTAAATTGTTACAGCTAAGTAAGCTTCACAACAGAACTTAACGCACGATAGTATGTTACTGCATATTAGTAGGTATGGAACCCTACACTGTGCGTGGCCCAACACACACTTAACCGATTTTTTACTTTTAATCAGAATCTTAAAGGTTACTAAATACCCTTAACCAACTATACTTCTACTATACAGGTATCATATGAGTTGGTTTGGCCAACCCTTAGCCCTGCTGCAGTAGGCTTTTGGCCTAATATCCGTACAGTATCTACCTACACAAAAGTGTATGTGTATGTCTATGTGTTTGCGCTACCTTAGTAGCTTATCCGGAATCAGCCTCGAACGGAGCTTCCTGCGCGAGGAGTTACGCTCTACCGAGCGGAAACCGCTTTTCATCAAAACAATCCTGTCGTCCTCGTACAGAAAATACTAACAACTTTTTAAACTGGAAAATTCCCTTTTTAGGGTGCCGTACCCAAAGGGTAAAACGGGACCCTATTACTAAGACTCCGCTGTCCATCCGTCTGTCTGTCTGTCCGTCTATCATCAGGCTGTATTTCATGAATAGTTAGAGAGTTGAAATTTTCGCCGATGATGTATTTCTGTTGCCGCTATAACAACAAATGCTAAAAAACAGAATAAAATAAATATTTAAGGGGGCTCCCATGTACAACAATAGTAGATTGTTCAACAAGGGAGGAAAATAGCCAATATTACACGAGGTTACTTGGCACCCGAGCACAGCGAGGGTGCCAATATTCTGAGGGTGATATTAGTGTTTTTCCCGAGTTAAACACTCTGCTTTTCATTTCGACTACAAGGAATGTAAGAAAATATAAGTATAAATAAATAAAAATGTCTAAACTGGTCAATATGATCGTTGTAAAATATTTCAATGGAGTTTATTGTTAAGGAATAATTAATTGAACAAAATTTGGAATGTTCAATATAATAATTAATGAAAACAGTACCTAGATAAAGTAGGTATTTTAGTAAATTTATTTATAAAATATGTAAGTAACCAATTTGAACCAAGGAGTTAAGCTGTATAGAGATAGGCTGTGTGGACAATAACATTGTCATTTACCGTGTTTTTTTCTTAACATTTTCTAACTTTTCTGGTTTAAGTCACTAAAGAAGAAATTAATAATTTAATTTAATAATATTTCACTGGCATTATAAAATTTGTATTATGACTAATTTTATTACGAAAAAAAACTCAATACTTAATTATTCCATGCCGTAATGCTTGGCTGAATGCGTATGTATTCCATTGACAGCCAATGCCTTTATTTTTTTTTAATTCATTTCTACCCTTGGGAAGAAAATAATACATATCCTCCAGTATGTCAGATATGATTTGCCTCACTTTCCGAGTATGAGGGATGAAAACGTGATTTTTTGCTCGTTTTTGCTCGATATTGATAACGGCAACAGGTTGACACTTGAAATATTCACAGAATATTTAGTTAATAATAATAATAATAATAATAATCTTTATTAACTTTTACATCGTATTTGACAAATATAACTAAAAGGATAAACAAACACAGTAAAAATGAAAATAATACACACCCTGAACTAGGATAAAATAAAATCCTGTGTTTCAGGTATACTCGTAATAGGACTTAAAATGCTAACATAAATAATCAAATGCAAAATACCTACACACAAATGTTTTTGAGTAGATTTTGAATAATTCACATTAATATATTTTATATATTCACTTAAAAAATAAATAATAAAATTAAAATAAAACAAATATTTAAGGGGGCTCCCTCCCATACGACAAATGTAATTATTTTGCCGTTTTTGTAGATAACGGTACGGCACCCTTCGTGCACGAGTCCGAATCGCACTTGACCAGTTTTTCATTAACACTTGTCAAACATATGTTAACACTAGCTGTTGTCCGCGACTTCTATGTGATGAATTATTTCATGGCCATCCCGCAGGAACTATTAAATTGTTCAGGATAAATCCTGTTGTATTTATGCTCTTCCCTGGGATTTAAAGTATCTCCATACCAAATTTTATCTAAAACGGTTCAGATGTTATTCTATGGTTGAGTAACAAACATACAAACATCTTCACAAACTTTTTCATTTAGGTATATTATTAGTAGGATAGGTATATCAGGATCGGCAGTGGCATAGCTAGGTGACCCTGGTGCTAAAAAGAAATTGAAGCCTCTAATTTTTGCAGGTTTTATCCAGTAAAATACAAAATATCAATACATAGTATAAAACAAAGTTGCTTCCCGCTGTCTGTCCCTATGTATGCTTAGATCTTTAAAACTACGCAACGGATTTTAATGCGGTTTTTATAATAGATAGAGTGATTCAAGAGGTAGGTTTATATGTAGGTATAATACATGCATAATTGCACCCGTGCGAAGCCGGGGCGGGTCGCTAGTATACCTATAAATACCTTAAAATCTAATCTTTATCGTATGCTGCAGGCATGCAGGGCACAGAAAGTAAAACTACTGACTTTAACTCAATAAAATAGCAATCTATTGGGCAGCAAAAGAAGTAGTAGATTAAAGGATTTATTAAATTAAGGTTAGGTGGGATTTTTTTATTTTTCAAATTAAGTTTGAGCTTTGCTAATTTTGCTAGTTAGGGTCCGAGGGCCCCCCAGCGTGAAGGAACCGGAGTACAGCAACGTCGACCCCTCCGATAGCTACGCCACTGACGCGATGGGATATCATTGGTACTTCATTATCTATCGCATCAATATTTAGGGTAACGAGATATAGTATAACCTATGGGTACGTATTCCGTAATATTCCATTATTTTACCTACCAGGTAAGATTTCGTCACAAATAAAGTATAAACCAAATTAAATGAGGGTGACCATTGTGTTCGACATTTAATTTTGTCCTGCCTCTTCATACGAGTTTTCAGTTAATTGCCAACTTTAGTAGTAACTTTAGAAATTTTAAATATTAAACAGTCGCTACAATCTTTGGAGTTTTTATCGGAAATAAACAAAGAAAACGAGCCCTGAATGTAATTAGGCGAACGGGGCCAGATTGCCGGCGCACGGAGCTGCAAGCGGAAAAATCCATTTACTGCGAGTGCAGTACAATTTGTAGGAATCACTTACCTGCAATATGATTAAGGAATGTTGCACAGACTCCAGATTTATCGTGGGATCTGTTTCCTTCTCGTATATCCTTACAAACTCACATTTTGTGTCAAGCTTAGTATAATTTGGTGTTCAATTAACGAAAATGTTTTTATTAGTTAAATAAATCACTTCATAATGGCTGATAAAAAATAAATGAAAATATTTTGTAAATTACAATAACTTTTTTTTATACAAAATCAATTAAGTTTTTTTCCGGACTCACCTTCACTTATCATCAGGATAAAGGTCAATTGCTTGCTGGTCAGTTTTGAATAATAAAAAAAACAGCCAAGACTATGTCGGACCATGCTCAGTGTAGGGTTCTTTAGCCTTTACTATACAAACAAATACGTTCTTATACTTTTTTTGGAGCACCGGTAAAACAGCTTACCTATCTTTACTTTATCCAAAAAGTTTAAGTAAAAAAAAAAGAATATGTTTTATATGTTAGGAATAGTCGTAAATAATAGTGGTAGTGGGTGGTAGTAAAACTATTAATATTTATTAAAAACCTACCAGTGTATGTTATTGATGCACGGACTGTAAGCTTTTTAATTAATTAAATGTAATTTTCCCGTTGGTTACAAAATATTTTTTTATAGAAGGTGTTTTAACTATAAAATTTAATTTAAATAGATGCCAAGTAAAATATTTATGACATACGTACAGACAGACAGTATGAAATAAGAGTTCGGTTTTTGCTATTTTGGTTACCGAACCCTAAAAAATGACGATGCAAAAGTAGGACATTCGACATTACGAGTAGGTGTAATTATCAAAAACGCTTGGCCTATCATAGCTAAATTGAACCAATAATAGATTACATGGAAGCGTATTAAATACCACGTATGTAGAATATTTTTATGAAATGTGTTAGTATGTACTAGTCACTCTGCCTACAAAATTTAAGTTTTTATACTAGGTAATTCCCCATTAATATATCACAGTGGATAAACGTAAAAAATTCAATTCATATTTTTGACACTGACTGTAATTTGATTATAAACAGTTCATGTATACATAAATTTCATCTAATAGATGAAATATGACAACAATGTAGACGATTTAATTTTCTATGTGTACACTTAAGTCTCGTACTCCAAGTTTGTAGCACTCGTAACCATAATCGTAGCGGCGTAGCTGTAGCTTCATGCCTGCCTCGTACCGTCGCTTACCCGCCGCATGCATATTTCATGCTGCCGTGGCTAGACTGTCGCAGTCAAACTGGGCCGGAGAGAACATAAGAGCGTGTTGCTCTGTATTGGGGATTATATAGCTGTCAACATGACGCCGGTAGGTCGTGAAGTGACCGAGACCGAACCGTTACCGAGCCCAATTTTGTGTGGCTGTGTCATATCGATCATCGTACCTACATAATGTTAGCTTTTAAGAGTTTCGTCACCAAAATTGCGATAACGGAATCCTTATAGTTTTGTTTCGCCTGTCTTTCCGTATGTCAAAGGCATTTTATTCGCAAACGAAAACGAAATTTTGAAGACAGGTGTCTTTTGTTAAAAGCTACATAATATTTCTGTAGTTCAAATACGAAGAAAATGTTTGGTGGGAGCACAAATAGCACAATAGGTACGTGCAACCGGGGAGAATTTTTAAATGATATTTAAAATATGTTAGAAGTATTCAAGTATAGTTTTGGATAAAGCGAATATTTAAGGACTTTATACTTAGCTTCGAAAATGCTAAAAATGTGTCCTCCCCTCATCTTTCAATTTTTCAAGCTTCATTCATTTATTCATTCATCCCAGCCTATACATATATACGTCCCACTGCAGGGCACAGGCCTCCTCTCCAAATGAGAGGGCCTGGGCCGTAGTTCCCACGCGGGTCCAGTGCGGATCGGGAACTTCACATAAACCATTGAATTTCTTCGCAGGTGGATGCAGGTTTCCTCACGATGTTTTCCTTCACCGTAAAGCTCATGGTAAATTATACTTCGTTTTTTTTTAGCATAGAAATAAGGTAAACAATCTTGATGCGTCTTTTTATTGAAAAACGCTTTTAAAAATATAGTAACTATTACTTATGAAACCAAAAGAATATAAATGATTGATTGAATCAGGCGTTACTTTGCGGAGGTCCATATTAATGAACTGAAACAATTACTTTGCTCACCCGCGACCTTACGATAGATACGTTTATGCAAGAAATGTGTGTTCATGCAGTTCCTCCACCTCCACACTGTACGAATACACACAAATCACACAAACCCAACTATCACCACCACCAAACTACACTGACGCGTTTCGAACTCAACCAGAGCTCATCCTCAGAGCACCACAACCGTATGCTAAACCACCAAATGTTCTTGCATAAACGTAACTATCGTAAGGTCGCGGGTGAGCAAAGTAATTGTTTCAGTTCAGAATATAAATTACCATACTTCCTTTTAATTGTTACATATTTGCCGTGATTTATTTTTCAAAAGTGTTTTTCAATAAAAAGACACGTCAAGACAAGATAGCTTGCCTTCTTTCTAATGCTAAAAAAAAAACAAAGTATAGAAATTTAATTTCGCACATAAATTCCGAAATCCTCAGAGTTGCGAGCCGGGATTTGAACCCACGACCCTCTGCTTGAGAGACAATAAGTCAAATCACTAGGTCACCACGGCTTAGCAAGCTTAGCAAGAAAAATATAAAAAAACAAGGCAATAGAAAATAATAGATACTTACTTTAAAATAAGGTTTCAAAAATTCAGGCTGTATATTAGTTTCAGAGTTAGTGCCCAAAAATTGTCTTTCTTACACGAAACGATGTGACCGTTACGAATTGTCTATGTAGATACGCTTTTTCGTATTAGCGGCTGAGCAATCATTATGGTGAACATTTCACCTTTATTTCGATTACGAAACCCCTCAAAATACGTGATCCAACACGCACTTGGCCGATTTTGTAGTAATATTTTTCAGCTGTGTATATTATGTAGGTAAGTTTTTTCGCATAAATATTTCAAGTATCTCGTAATCCATGTGAATTTACGTGAAGTTGTTTCAATCCGACTTACTAAGAATTTGTATCGTATAAAACATTCACCAGATTTATCTACACTATATTAAAACTAGGGTTAATGTATCTTCGCTGTTATTTATTCAGTAGGCCTTAAATAATAAATGCCTATTCAGGCTTGGCAAAAAGAATTATCCTGCAAATATTTACCGAGGAAGATTATATTGCCAAGGTGAATAAAATCGTAAGCTATTTAAAATACGAAAGCTGTTTAGTTTTTTGCATCTCTCGAGCGGGTGTTGAAATAATGTAGCCAAATAAAATTACTGTAATATTTTAGCCCTGATAAATGCTTCTACATCTTTGAGCTTTATTTCATCGCCGTCTGAATGAATTCTTGGACTTTGTATAATAATATTTAAGTTTCAAAGTTGAGTGATACCCTAGCAATCTTTAAAATAAATAACGGGCTGGGTCGACTGTTTATATAATTTTTTGAGAAATCTACATCTTTTTAAAAGTTTTTTACCTCCCTGAAGATTGGATGAGGTGGGTTAGGGTGTGTGTACTCGCGGGCTCGAGGTTGCGATGGCGATGGCGCCCGCTTTGACGGCTCTATTAGCGCGGTGGATCGCATAAAGGTGCAGTTTATCAAAGTCTGCATATTTAACGCAACTCTTTCATCCTGAGGTCATTTTCAGACTTATGGCGCTCTATCAGAAGCGTGCAGAGCAATACATATACCTATACCTACATCATGGACGCGTTATCGCTAGAAGTCACTTACAGATTACCTGGTTTCCAGACTATTATTGTCTTGTGTTTTTGTAATGTTTGCGCTTAAATTATATAGTTCTTTCATTGGCCTTATGTTGACAGTATATTTCTTACTGAGAGATATTTAGGCTTCTGAAAACGCTTTGATAGTCCTTTATTGTGGCTTTATTAATTAAGTTTACTACCATAAAAGTTAGTTGCACCTACTAACCATGATATGGATGATTATGAGTAATTTAATGAAATAAATAATGTATTATTAAACATTAAATATCTTTTCACTAGGCGAGAGGCCGTATTGTGTGCGCCCGTGATCGCATTCACCATCTCTTTCTACCCCCACCCTATGCCGTGTGACAGTCAAAAACCGGCCAAGATCGTGTCGGACACGACCAGTAATAGGGTTCCGCAGCTGTAACAAAAAATTTTTGCATATCTAATTAATTTTACTATTACATCATCATCATTCAAATTCAAAGTTGTCCACTGCTGAATATAGGGTTCCCCCGAGGCTCTCCAAACAGATTTACTATTACAAACTTACTATTAATTATACTATCCGTATTAAACAAGTAATATTTTTACAAAGATTTTGTATTTTGCACGGAATTTCCCAAGTAGGTATATTTTATAGGTCAAGCTGCTAATTACTCTAAAACTACTAATAATACTCAAGCAAACTTAGCCGTATTAGTTTTTCTTGTTAATTTGATATATGTACCTACCCTTATCTTGATTTTTTCGAACATTTTTATAGTAACAGTTTAGCTTTTAGAGGGGGAGAGCAAAAAAAATTTGCACTTTTTGTTGAATATTTCGCAAACAACAATATTAAAAAATCGTCTTCACAACTCCGTAATCATTTTAAAATAACTGTCCAATGATACCCCACACTATAAGGGTAGACAGAAAAACATATCACCCTCACTTTAAGTCTATGGAAAGATAAAAAAAAAACTTTATTTTTCCACTTTTTCGGGGTACTAGCTACACATATCCATGCAAATTACAGCTTTCTAGCACTAATAGTCTCTAATCTAAGCCGCGGACGAACGGATGGACAGACAGACGGGACGGACATACAGACATTTGCCATTTTTTTGGGAACTACAGGGTTATTTGTAATTCACTGACATCCTCTTAACCCTGAATTGGGGATGTCTATTTTTTTGCAATGTATAGTAAATCGAAAACCATTTCGAGATAAATGATTTTTAACTCGTTTTCTGTAGTTATTTAATTTTAATATTATGTAATGAATTTATAATATAACAAATAAGCAATGACCTTCATTTGACATTGGTGTAAATTGCGTGACCGGTTCAAGTCGTACTTTATTCTGTGTGGTTAGAATTCTTCACAATTTACGCGTGGATTAATGATAAAATATTGAAATTAGTTTCTTATAATTGACTTTTCTATACAAATAAAATAGAAAAACCACTGGTATTTTTTTTTAGACATTCCCAATTCCTATCACTCAAACAAATGTTTTTTGTTTTACGACTTTTTAAAATGAAGCACTTGTTTTCCCATACAAATACACAGAGTATCGTAAAAATAAGAGGTAATCTCAAATTTTCAAAACGTTATTACACCAAAAATATTAAGTTATGACAAAAGCCGTAAAACAAAAAAACATTTGTTTAAGTGGTAGGAGTTTAGGGTTAAAAGGATGCTAGTGAATTACAAATAACCCTGTATAAGGTTTCCGTTTTTGCCATTTTGGCTACGGAACCCTAAAAGGGGTATGTATTACAATACCGAAGTACGAAAGACCGAATGTATTAAAACATCGAATGGGTCAAAGACCGACACGATTTTTTTCTGAAACCGTTAACTTTTTAAGATTGTTATAAAACAAACCTAATCTAACCTACTTAATGGGTTCTGTATGATGCCGTTTTAATCAATTCTGAGAAGTTTACGGTATCAGAAAAAAATCGTGTCGGTCTTTTGACCCATTCGATGTTTTAATACATTCGATCTTTCGTACTTCGGTATTGTAATACATACCCCTAAAAAGTGGTGAAAAGGATTGTGATTCTGAGTGCGTTAGACAATAAGGCCTCTGGGGTAGCCGTCCGGTCGATCATGATCGCACTATCAATCACGAATGTTAGTCCAGTTTATCACGATAATTTATCTGCACAGAAAAATACATACCTACTTATGGAACAATATGTTTATGGAAAATACTGATTATATAATTGGCAGTTTGTACGAAGTGTAGTCAGTATATGGCAAGTCTTGGTTGGTCACCCCTGAATCAGATTGAAAAATGGCCTTGACTTAATATAATTTTAATAGAAATATGTGGGTATTGCCTATAAAATAACAAACTGTGATCCATGTCATGTTACTCCCAAGTACTATTTAATATCTTCTAAGTAACTACACAGAAACTACTCACTTTTCAGATGCAACTTATTTTAGATTGAAAAGTAAAGTACCTACCTAGAACATTACCTAACTTAATCGAATGTGTTCTCTCGAAATAGAAAACATTGGCCTCGTCCACGTCACACGTCTGCCACGTCTTATTTGTAGAGTAAGACCTAAATAATATTGCATCTGAACAAATGTTTATCCAAAGGTTTATAGAATCTTATTAAACCAATTTCTGTGTTCTCGAGGCGTGCAATGAAAACAAAGCGCGAAAGGAACGTCTGCTAAATAAATGTTTTATGGCGTTTCTCTTTTTAAATGCTAATTCATCGTAAGGTGAGATGAACGCGGTGAGATAAAAGCTTCGGAAAGAACCACCTCGTTCAATTCAAGGCTGCTTGTGTCGATGCTTGAATGCCTCTTTTGTCTAACATTTGCGTGAGTGGTTGCCTAGGTAGGTATGTACCAGAGATGATATACCTTTGGGTTGGATATATTTGGCAACCTGGGAATGCTAAGTCACTCTTCTTTTTGGGATACGTATGTAAGTATAAGGTGACGTTTTAAACGAGATACAAAATTAGTGTTCCTGACTGCTGGACAATATAATGCAATAAATTAATCATTTTAATTTGTCATTAAAATTCAGGTGTACATACACTGGTTCTGGGTTAGTTCAACAAAGTATGAACATTCTAAATTTTACTATATTAATTTTAACTATGGAGTCAATTCACTACTTACGTTGCCCAGCGAAAGCTGAGTTAGACCCGCTAAATTAGTATTACATTTAAAAGTGTGGAGTATAGTACTTATATAGAGTACAGATATGTAATACCATAATACAAAACCTTCTTTCTGAGAACAAAATACTTCAAGTGTTTTCAAGTGGTCTACAAGATTTTAATTGTTAGCAATTTAGTAAATTGACCAATTTGTTAAATTTATATGAGACAGCCTTTGAAATACGTATAGGTATTTGAAACTTACCGAACACAGTATAATTCACCGAAACCCATTTTTACAGCCGCAAAAATATTGAAAAACGTAGGTACAAAACGAAAATAAATAAAATCGAATTGAAGTAGGTTAGAAAAGAAAAAAGTTGATTAAGTTCCATGATGGTAATAAGCAGTCATTTTATCAAGGCCATTATGAGTTCCCAATGCGCCCAACCCCGCTAAACGCAGTGAATACAGCGTTAACCACTATACAGCACAATTACGGCCGGCGGCCGCCCACACGCCCCGACATGGTAAACATGTCTTCAAACTACGATTCCCATTAAACATATGGTTCAGAGCGCGCCCACGTATGTACCTTACGTAAAATCGCTCTGAAAGGACATAATTGATATATCAACCTACATCAAAGCTGTAGGTAACAACGAGTGTGTTGAACTTGTTACTTACAACGAAACAGCAATATCGTGTCTTTAGGAAATGATATATCATGGTTAAGTACACCCGTAACAAGGTTCTCTGCACCCACACGCCTCGTGATCTATTCGGCTGTCCTATCTCATATGTTGTGACGATAAATAGATCCACTTATTTATTTTACGAGCAATGCGGAAAGTCACTTTTGTTTCACTCCGAAATAAAAAGAGGAATTTTATTGTAATCAATATCAACTTTCCCTATTTGTGTGTCCGCGTCCCCGGTCCCAGTAGTAAATTCTGCAAATACAGCGTAATATAATGTTGTTCATTTATTTGTATTACACAAGTTCGTGTTCCAAACCGCATCAAATTGTACTAACTTATCGAGAGTGGCTCAAAGTTATGTTTTACGTCCGTAATTATTTACTTGGAATGTTTTCAGTATACTATGAATACATAAACAATGTTATCAAATGAGAAAATGAGACGATAATGTAATTTGCCTCAGATTATAAAAGTAATTATTTAATGCCTCTGCTGTAGCATAAGTAATGAGGCCCATTACCCCATGAATTGCTAATGCAGAAACTTTGTGTTGGCCGGCCGTGTGTCCCGCTACTCCCGTTGCCGAAACTCGCAGTAAATAAACTGCGTTACCACCCGGTAATTAATTCTGTTCATTTCAAACTTCGACCACAACTTTTTCAATTTGCATCATCGCTCAGAATGCAGCCGTGAATATTGTACGGACCTTCAACAACGCGCTGCCCAAATTTGACTTACAATGTTAACATGATTGGTCCAAATTGAACTTTACAACTTTGATAAGGTCACAGAAACAAAACATGAATAATTAATTAGCTATGTAGGAAGGAATTAATTTTACTGATGGTATTATACATACATACATATATGTATAACTGTTCAGTTGACAATAAGACTAAGTTCGTTGTTGCAAGTTTGTTATTAATTTTCCAATATATGCATAACTGATTATATTTATTAATTAATTTACTTAATGTCAGACTTACTCGTCATCATCATCATCGTTTCAGCCACAAGACGTCCACTGCTGAACATAGCCCCCCTCCCCCCCAAGGATCGCCAAAAGACGTCCACTGCTGAACATTTAAATTTATTGGCAGAATTGACGAGAGGCTTGTACGCCAGCCCTCCGGATCTCGTGCATTCTGGTCTCTCGCCAAGGCTGTTCAAGGCAATTTCTGTCGCTCGTCATTCCCACCACTGCACAGGGCCGATAATACGTTGGCCCATACTGCTAGAGAGAAAGCCCAACTCTTGGCCTCTCTCTTTGCGTCGAACTCGACCCTTGACGACCAGGGTAATGCACCGCCTAGCATCACGCGGTGTGTAGGTTCTATGCCTGAAATCAAATGCATCCTGCGTGATGTTCGTAAAGCTCTTTTATCCCTGGACGTCCACAAGTCGAGCGGGCCTGATGGTATTCCTCCTGTTGTGCTTAAGGTGTGCGCTCCAGAGTTAGCTCCGGTTCTAACACGCCTGTTCAGGCTCTCGTACTCGCTTGGCATGGTCCCGAGCTCGTGGAAGACAGCTTTGGTTTACCCAATCCCAAAGAAAGGTGTTCGCTCAGACCCAAACAACTACAGGCCTATTGCTATTATACCCCTCTTCTCTAAAATTATGGAAGATCTGTTGAACCAGCAACTGCTGAGGTACCTCGAGGATCACCATTTGATTAGCGATCGTCAATACGGTTTCCGCCGTGGCCGCTCGGCTGGTGATCTTTTAGTTTACTTGACTCATTGCTGGGCTGAGGCGGTGGAGAGCAAGGGCGAGGCACTTGCCGCCAAAAGCCTTCGATCGGGTGTGGCATAAAGCGCTTCTATCTAAGCTGCCTTCGTACGGGCTCCCAGAGAGTTTTTGCAATTGGACGGCTAGCTTTCTTTCAGGGCGGAGTATCAAGCTCGTTATCGACGGTTCATGCTCTGATCTTATGCCCGTGAACGCTGGTGTACCGCAAGGCTGTGTACTATCCCCTACCCTGTTTCTTATGCATATCAATGACTTATTACAGATTTGTAATATTCATTGCTATGCGGATGACAGTACGGGGGATGTAAGATACTCTGGCCGAGCTGACACCTCTCGGGACTATGTCGCTGAGTGCCGAACTAAACTTGTGTCCGAAATTGAGACGTCTCTCGGAAAGGTTTCGGATTGGGGCAGGGCCAACCTTGTTAAATTCAACCCCACAAAGACGCAAGTGTGCGTGTTCTCCGCTAAAAAGTCCCCGTTCGCGCTATCTCCCCGCTTTGATGGCGCTCCCCTGGATATCCAATCCAGCATAGGGATTCTCGGCGTGGACATAACGAGTGACGTTCAATTTCGCGGTCATTTGGAGGGAAAAGCCAAATTGGCTTCGAAAAAGCTTGGGGTATTGAACAGATCCAGGCTGTACTTTACATCAAAGCACCTTCTTCAACTGTATAAGGCCCAGGTGCGGCCGCACTTAGAGTACTGCTCTCACCTCTGGGCGGGGGCGCCCCAATGCTTTCTCCTTCCATTTGACCGTATCCAACGTCGCGCAGATCGACTTGTCGGCGACCCGCTAGTTTCTGGTCGTTTGGATCCCCTTTCCTTGCGAAGAGACGTAGGTTCTCTTTGTGTGCTCTACAGGCTCTACTACGGGGAGTGCTCCGAGGAGCTATTCAATTTATTACCAGCTATATACGGGCTTCCACTATCGCACGTCGCGCCGTAAGTCTGCGTTCCACCGTCACCACCTTGATGAATATACATCTACAACTGTGCGTTTCCGTCGGCATTTTCTGCCACGCACAGTTAAATTGTGGAATCAACTCCCGTCTACGGTGTTTCCAACTAACTATGACAAAAGTATTGAAGTGTTCAGCGACCTCTGAGGTTGACTGTACAATATTATAGTAGATTGTACACCCAGAGGATAAAGCACTGCATTATGTCACGGGCGCGATATTGAATTCTGAACGAAACGAGGGACTCCAGATTTAACTCCCGAGCGTAGCGAGGGGGTTTTTAGTTGATTCCCGAGCGAAGCGAGGGAATTAAGATGGAGTCCTGAGATTAGTGAAGGATTTAAGCGCGCCCAAGGCAAAATCAGTTTTATCCCCGAGGAGTATACTCTACTTTTCTCACCTTTTGCGAGACAATAAAAACCAAGGCTACTAGAAAAATTCTCGAAATAGACTCAGAAGCACTGATTCCGACACAGATATTGCGCCTTTTGCAGTTTTCCATTTGTCGAAATCGTCGTAAGCTTTTGAGTATTTTTCCTTCGACTTCTCTGGAATTAGATTATTAACAATGCCTAAGGCCGGCTTGCGCGGACCTGGATTAGCTACTTAACTCCGAGTTAACTGCTGACCTAGGATTAACAAGTGTTAAAATGAATGGAACTGTTATTCTTAATCCAGGGTTACCGATTTCATTTTTTAACCCTGAACTGTGCAAGTTGCCCTAATTCTAGGCGCCTAATTTAATGGAATCCGGAGTGAAATCACTTTCGTCACACGATACTTTCTTAATTTTTTATTTCCATCCATCCATCCATCCATCCATCTATCCATCCGTCCATCCATCCGTCCGTCCGTCCGTCCGTCCGTCCGTCCATCCATCCGTCCATCCATCCATCCATCCATCCATCCATCGATCCATCGACTTATCGATCCATCGATCCATCGATCCATCGATCCATCGATCCATCGATCCATCGATCCATCGATCCATCTATCCATCGATCCATCGATCCATCGATCCATCGCTCCATCGAACCATTGATCCATCGATCCATCCGTCCATAGATCCATCGATCCATCCATCCATCCATCCATCCATCCATCCATCCATCCATCCGTCCATCCATCCATCCATTCATCCATCGGTCCATCGATCCATCGATCCATCGACCCATCGACCCATTGATCCATCGACCCATCGATCCATCGACCCATCGATCCATCGATCCATCGATCCATCGATCCATCGATCCATCGATCCATCCATCCATCCATTCATCCATCCATCCATCCATCCATCCATCCATCCATCCATCCATCCATCCATCGATCCATCGATCCATCGATCCATCCATACATCGATCCATCCATCCATCCATCCATCCATCCATCCATCCATCCATCCATCGATCCATCGATCCAATCCAATCCAATCAATAACGACCATGAAACGAACAATAAGAACTATGAAAAGTGAGAATCACATTACTGCCCGGGTTATAAGAAAATTCAGTACAACATTAAGGCATTGTCGAGCAGGTGATGTGAAAAAGCGTTTACATAATCAGTATCCAGTGGGCCCCAAACTAGGCTGAGCCTGTATCTTGAGAAAATCATCAAGGTGCATTTAAACCGGGATGGCATTAGAAATTATGAAATCCGCGCAAGAACTAAAGTCACGGACTAACTCGTAACATACATAAGTAAATACAAATAAAATCGTACATAAATATTATTCCGATAAGTCATTTTGAATTTCAATTGTTCGATATTTCCTAAAACGTAAATATTGTTTTTAATAATATAAAATTATTTACCTAGTTCAAAATTAACCTATTTTAGATTTGATTGTTGGTAAATACATGCAATTAAAATAATACCTTAGTGGAGAATTTGCTATTTCCAATATTTAAGACAGTAAAGTTGTCCTCTATGTGTTGTTCATTTCTTCCACGCTATGTATCTGTTGAAACCATGGGTCCTTGGGGTTTGAGTGCATCAAATATCTTTAAATCACTGTCGTCAAAATTGATTGCAGCTTCAGGTGACCAGAGGGCTTGCTTTTTCTTAGCACAAAGAATAAGCATTGCCATACAGCGTGGCAATGCTGCCAGCCTTCTGGGCACCTTACCACTTGGCAGTGATTTTGGACAACTTTTTTATTTATAAGTTTAGTTTGTATGTAGTTTTAGTTTATAGCTGTAATTGTTTTGCGATGATTAGTCCGAGCTTTAGTAACAAGTAAACAAAACTTCTGTATCTACTGTATCTACAATTTTACAATAGCCTTGTTAATGTAGGTTATGCAAGTACCTTGATGATTTTCACAAGATAAAGGCTTTGTGCAAGCCGAAAACCACGTTGCGAAGGAAACGTGAAATTTTAAACCCCTCACAATACCCCAACGACGTGTTAAGCTCAAAATACCATTCTGTTCTGCGCATTAAAAATGCTAACCGTATTTCAGCACAACCAAGACAGGTAGATACTGAAAATCTCTAGTTTAATCTTGCTGTGCCACGTAACAAGTGTCACAGAAATTGTAGCGTTCGCCTTCGCCCCGACCGTTTACGCTGTTTGAGCACTGGCTCGTTTCAGTAAGATAAGGAATTTTGTAATAAGAATCTCATGATAACTATTTGCAATAAAATAAGAATCTTCAACTTAATGGTACCTTTAACTTTAACCCGTTTTACGGGCGTTTTCAGGACAATTTTGAAACGTAACTAATAAAATTCGGAACGAAACTGCCGCGTGCCCCATTTTTTTTATAATGAATACTTTCTTTAAAAGGATAAAATAAAACTCAAGTACGCAAAGAACGTAACGAGTGAAAAATGTGCAATCAAACCACAATCGTAAAAACATGGGTCTTCGTCAGGATGAGGACCCTTTGTCCCGCGAGTATTTGTTCCGCGCGACCCAATCGGTGCTACAACTCGTAAACGGTCACGTTTCGGGACTAAGGCTTCCATTTTTATCGAAACGACGAAAATTAACTGTTTATAGCCGAGGCTATAAAGGTGGAAGGATGATTCGCTGAAAACATACATTTATTTCTAGTTGATTTTTTACAGCGGAATATATTTTAACAATTTTCCAAAATTTTGCTATAACCGAGTAACGGTTTTACTAAACAACTATTTATGATCACAACTGTCTTGTTTAGACAATGTTCCGTAAGATCTAGTTTTGACAATCAAAAATTAAGTCATAAACAATTAAAATCCCTTGAGTGATGTTTGATGTACGATATACTGAAACTCTATTAAATTCAAATACTAAATTCTGTAGAAAGTTTCGATGTTTGTTGAGTCCGCCGTTATCTCGGGTCATAATCTGACGGTAGGGTCGACAGTTGACTCTGTTACATTATAAACATCGAATGGGTTTTAGGCGGGGGCTGAAAATAACTTGGAAGAGCAATCGGGTCGTATGTCGGTGACGTGTAATTACATTCCTTTGTGTTGGTTCGGCCTCGGTGGCCGCCACGTGACTCGCTAAAATGTGAATTGTTGCTTGAATGCTGGCATCACAGAAACTATACTGAAAATTGCATTCCTTTTTTAAAGGTATTGAAATTTCATAAGCCAAACACTATGTGAGATTTTTTGCAGAAATTAGCATTTCTTTCCAATTGATGAAACAAGTACACATAAAAACCGGCCAAGATCGTGTCGGAGACGCCCAGGACAGGGTTCCGCAGCGGTTACGAAAAACTCCTTGCATATCTTATTAATTTTACTATTAATCATGCTATCCGTATTAAACAAGTAGATATATATTTTCTAAAGATTTTGTATTTTGTACGGAATTTCCCAAGTAGGTATATTTTATAGGTCAAGCTGCTATTACCTCAAAAACTATAAATAATTCTCGAGCAAACATAGTCGTTATAGTTTTCTTTGTTAATTTGATATACTTATTTAGCCTTAACGTGATTTTTTTTTAATTTTTCAAAGTAACGGTTTATATTTGGGAGGTGGTCCCCCCGGATGCTCAACTAAACCTTAAAGTAAAGCTCGTTAAAGTTTAATATCTCGCAAACGAATCACTGTATCGAATCCAACGATACCCCTCACTATAAGGCTAGACGAAAAAAAAACACCCCCACATTACGTTTAATGGAAAAAATATATACAATACAATAAAATACAATACAAATATTCTTTATTGATCACCAAAAACAGTACAGTGACATTACAAAAATAAAAATTCAGGTAGACAATAGGCGGTCTTATCGCTAAAAAGCGATCTCTTCCAGACAACCAATTACTCAGAAATTAATAAATATCAACAGACTAATGTAGGTGGCAGAAATAACAGACAAGAGGAACGCAGTATTACTTAATAGACAACAAACAATAAAAACAATACAAATATAATATAAATTATATAAATAAACAAATACATTAAATATAATACTTATATATTTTATTTTACAACTTTGTCGGGGTACCTACCACACATATCCATGCAAAATTACAGCTTTCTGGCACTAATAGTCTCTAAGCTAAGCCGTGGACGAACGGACGGATAGACAGACATGGTGAAACTGTAAGGATTCCGTTTTTACCATTTTGGCTACGGAACGCTAAAAACAAGGATTAAATAACTAAGTGTTAAAGTAAACTCTTATTTATAATCTCTTTTTATCTCAATTTTGTCTACTGCTGGATGTTTGCATCTCTATAAGCTCTCCAACCCTGCGAATTATTTTAAATTATATACCTAAGAAAAGTAAATAAATATACATAATAATAATATGTAAACATACTATAATAATATGTAACTACAACTATTTTATTACGGAACCCCACGACGAATTCCCCGCGCTCATTTGTTCTGACAGATTAGCTGAAATATAACCGCGAGCCTAAATGACTGCGCTTTAGTGTCATTAAGGCTGATAGCGTTTTGTTCGAGGCATAAAGCAGCGCGGCCCCGGCTGTAAAAAAAAGCTTTGTTTTGACTGATCCAAACAAAAACATAACCCAAGTCGTAATTGACGTTAAAAAATGCGAACAAGGTTCGAATAATCGATTATCGATTTAGACGACCAGATGGCCTAGTGGTTAGAGAACCTGACTACGAAGCTTGAGGTCCCGGGTTCGATTCCCGTGTCGGGGCAGATATTTGTATGAAAAATACGAATGTTTGTTCTCGGGTCTTGGGTGTTTAATATGTATTTAAGTATGTTTATCCGTTGCCTAGTACCCATAACACAAGCTTTACTTAGCTTACTTTGGGACTAGGTCAATTGGTGTGAGTTGTCCCGTGATATTTATTATTATTTATTTATTTATTATCGTCGATTACACGTGTTGACAAGTGTTATCAACTTCTGTAAAAGGTTAAAGAGTGGGGTTGGTGCGATGTATGAACATACCTCCATTATATTTATATTTAAATGATACACTCCTGCGATTGAGCACGCATTCAAATTTCACGTGGGTTCTAGCGAACGTTTCCATAACAACAATAATTTCTGTATGAAGATATCGACCGCTCCTCTCCCTGTTAAGAATAGCTATCTTTTTGCGACTTGAATTGGCTTTACCTGTTGTTTGCCTACTACCTTTATAACTAACTTTTGAATTCCTTCATTCAATAATTTATATTATGCGTTAATTGGCCAGCTTCTATAATAATATTTAATTTCAGTTTCAATTTGTACAAATGAGTCTTGGGTTTGAAGGTGGAAATAAAAAATATAAAGTATTATTATTTTATTACCATACTTCCTCAATGAAAACGATAGCAGTTCATATAAGATACTAAAACATTAAGATGTGTCCACGTGTGCGTGGTATCAATTCTCGTGCCATATGCCGCTAGCAATTAGAGTCGTAATGTAAATAGCGGGCCCCGGCAACAAGTGGGTCAGCCCGGCCCCCGCGCCCGTGCCTGCGGGTCATGAACGCCGCCTGTTCATGACCTACTTTATCTCATAAATCTGCCGTTACCGTGAAAACTAGAGAGGGATCGACTCTCCGAAGCCGTAACAATGTGGTATAACTTTGATGTGTTTATTAAAAGTTCTGTTACGGATTGAGACAGATATTGACCGGACTTGTAGGTATCACTTTACATTACGGCGTCCTTTTCTGTATGTCTGTCGAGTATATCAGTAGTAAGGTGAACTCATTGAGTTGTCTAATTTTTCGCACAAGCAAGCCTACGATATGCTTTAATTTAATTAATTTATAAAGAACTAGGACTCAAATTTAGTAATAAAACAAAACCTCCCCAGAGGCCGGCTGGCATATTTTCGGAACCGTCTAAACAACCCTTTCTGAAGTTAAAGGCCCAATAAGTGTGGCTGCAAATTTCGTTTATAATTTAACTACGGGGTAAGCACACAAGGCGCGCCCGCTCGCCGGCAAATCCAATAAAGTCGGGAGCTCTCGGGAGCGGCCGAGCGACGCACGCGCTCCCGCGGGCGCGTCGCCGGCCCGCTCGACTATTCATGAGCCACTAATAACGCCCATAGTCTTGAGATTTCCCAAAACTAAATCTCTATTTTTTTGGGTTACCGTACATAATGGTACTGTCTGATTAAAGATACTTTGTTCTACCTTAGCTTCATCATATACATGACTAAGAAAAGCTTAGCGGTTTTTTATTTTCCAACAATTGACGTCTTCTTCCGTATAGGTAACAAGTTGGTAACTAAATGAAAAACATTTTCCAACGAAAATGTTTCACGTTGATTTGAGTTGTGGCGGGTATCGTGGCTTCCCATTACCTCGGAACGGCCATAGTTTCCTTCCGACTTACCGCCCGTTTACAACCTCCGCTCGGAGTTACCTTTGTTGAGGGCTTACTCGGTTCCTTCCGCTGCTCTGAGATATAACCTTTACCAGTTTTACACAAAGCGTCGAGGACGCATAATTATTATTTATCGATTATGCTGATGGGTTGTCAGATTTGATGATGTATTTCAGTTGGGTACTCAGTATATCTTCTTTCATAACTAATGACACTGCAATTAAATATCTTATTTAACTTTTATACTTTTCCAGGTGAAATAGTAGCCTATGTTAATTGCGTATTATTGGGTCATTACGTCCATAACTACATTTTATTAATTTTCAATTAGGTAGCATATAAACTAATTTTGGGGGTAGGCTGCATAGAGAGATCTCTCTCCAGGCAGATGTTATGCCTGGGGACCGAAGTCCAATGGATGAAAGTTGGAAGTTGTATATATGCAGCCGAGTTGAGAAACTTCGATAGCGTGATGTAGGATTGTAGTTGTTAGTTCCTTATGTGACGACTAGATGGCGCTAGTAGTCGCTACATCAGCCCCCCTTTTAGACCGGAGGTCGATACGAATTGCAGTGGAGTGCAGTCTGTGCGTCATGTGGGCGCTTGCAAGGGCCAGTCGCTCAGAGCCTCGTCGGCGAGCATTGTTGTTCCTCTGCTACTTGTGGATGCATGCCTGTCGCGTGATTGCTCGGAGCCTTGTTGGCGAGCGTTGGTTGATTGATTGGCAAGTGGAAGTAGTGGGAGGAGGATTTGCGAACTGTAGACACCAGGCAGATAATAGATACATGCTAATGGTGCACAGTGCGGTGAGTATGGCTTGCTGTGAGACTGCGTCATCGTCTTGTGTGTCTGAAGATTGCGATTTTGTCCAATGTCGTGGGTCACCAATTTGGGGGTAGGCTGCATAGAGAGATCTCTCTCCAGGCAGATGTTATGCCTGGGGACCGAAGTCCAATGGATGAAAGTTGGAAGTTGTATATATGCAGCCGAGTTGAGAAACTTCGATAGCGTGATGTAGGATTGTAGTTGTTAGTTCCTTATGTGACGACTAGATGGCGCTAGTAGTCGCTACATAATTATTACCTACTACTTAGATGTACTTATATACCCAGTGTGTATCTACACCCAGAAAAAGGAAATGTATACAAAACAAAAAGCTGTTTTTTACCGGAACATACTTAATTTGATAATTGCACAATAATAGTCACAATTAATCATATTTGAAACCTGTAATATACATTCATGCTATGGTAACCAACCATTGATTACTCATAGCAAACACCATTATCTGTTGATACATAATTACGGTGTAGAAATGGTTTTTGGTTTTCGTGATAATAAAAACGACAAATGACACAAACATTTTTGCAATCCTTCTAACATTATAAATGTGAAAGTTTGTGAAGATGTTTGGATGCTTATTACTCAAACACGCAATAACAGCTGAACGGGCTTACATGAAATTTGATATGGAGATGGTTTGAGACCTTAGAAATAACATAATACAAGCTTTCCTAGCTTACTTTGGGACTAGGTCAATTGGTTTGAATTGTCCCGTGATATTTATTTATTTATAATAGGATAGCTTTTATCCCGGAAAATTGCACAGCTCCCGCGGGATAGCAATAAACGAATTCATCGCAGACGGAGTCGCGGGCAACAGCTAGTTTATTATAATTTCCCTTAGTAGTTGAACTTAATAGGTATAGAAAATATTTTTTCACCCCATGATAAATTAATAATATTGCACATGTAATTAGAGAGAATACGTCAAAGAATACTTATTGATGAATTTTCTTCATGAAATGCAGCGTCGATGAATAAAATGTAGCTCTATTTCAATAGTCAATGAAAGATTTTGAAAATAAGTTCTTTGGCTCTAAACATTATCCCGCGCACTAAATTATACACAAAGAAGCACGCGTGCAAAAAATCATCATTGCTCCCACCCACAATAGAATAAGTAAATTGCGATATCGATAACAATTACGTCGTAATATATGTTTAGCGGAGCCAACAAAGTGGAAATAATGCGTGGAGAGGGATTTGAGGTAACTTAACAGTGTAGTTATTGAGCGAGTGGAGTGCGAGAGATGAGTCGCGCGCCAGCCAGCAGCAATAAAAGTCCCCGCGGTGGAGTTCGAGAGACGACAATATTGATTTCCCCGTCTGATGTTTTTCAGACTCCATCTGTTGCTATCCATAAAATTTACGATAGTATTACCGAGTCGTTATTTTTGTATGAAGAGTTTTATCGCTGCGCGGCGACACTTCCTGGGATGTGACCTTTCGTGACGCGCTGTGAATTTTATTTTTATTCGAATCGGTGGTACCCTGAGTATTTAGGATTTCTTAATTACTAACACTAGTATCAAGGATAAAAACGGGTTTATTATGTAGTTTAGCCCAATACTAATACAAGCGACAAAAACACAATACAAACACATCAAAATAGAAGACGACTCAGCTTAAGGTTATGCCGCCGAACCGCATTACACGGTTATAACATAATTTAAGACATAATACCAAGGTGAACAAGAAATGGCCACAATGGCGTAGTGTCCTCCAATAAGAGAAAATAAAAATATTGTGTTTATTTCACCATGGTATTACATAAGTATACATGTATATAAACGTAAATGTCATTATAACTGTTTCTAAAGTGGGATTATTATTTCCAAATATTATTAACAAAAAAATACCAAATTAATTCGTATTGTACGTTTCGCTTGAACTTGAACGCTTAATATTTGATGAAAGTCTACAAGCTACAGCTATTCACGTTGTCAATTACCTAGTGTATATTTACTCAAATTATACTAGTTAAAACAATCCAGATATATTACGTAAAGATCTTTAAACTAAATTAAAACTATAATTCGACTACAGCTCCAACCTACAAATTTACTAAAATTTTAGCAATTTTTGTTTTATTACTTATACTAGCTGTTGCCCGCGACTGCGTCCGCGAAGAATGGGGGGGGGGGGTAAAAAATAGCCTACGACCTATTCTCAGACCTACCGAGTGTAAAGAAAAAAAATTCATAAAAATCAGCCAAGCCGTTTCGGAGGAGTTCGGTAACAAACACCGTGACACGAGATTTTTATATATTAGATTACCTATTACATTTACCCCCTGTTTCACCATCCATTGATCAAATTTATCCGTCAGTTAAGAGCATAAATCAATATGGCAAAAGAGTGTGGTCAAATTACTTGCCACATATCCTAAACAGCTTCCACCACAATACCATAAAATGCATACTTAATAAGCCAACACAGCAGACTAAGAGTATTGTAAAAAAGTACCTAGTAACAAATAATAACTAATTATAATAAGTTAATGTAGTGTTAATGAAAGTAAGTTGTTAGTATATAATCTTATAATTTAAAAGATTGTACTAACAATAGTAATAATTAATTTGTATATTAATGAAAAGAAATAAACAGTTTTAATTTTTTTTTGAGTTAAAATTAATCAATGGGTGGTGAAACAGCCCCTAAATGTCTTAAAATAATAATATATGTACATCTCTGCGAAATTTTAACGAAAGTATCCATTTTTCACATACGAAAATGTTAATTGCTGCGGTCGAATTAAAAGTAAAATAATCACTAATAACTGAACTAAAATTTGAAAAAAAAATGTATGAATAGTTCCCCGTGGCATGGACCCAAAGATGCTGGTAGCATTTCCTCGCTGTAAAGTAATGCTGACACGTTGTGCGAGGAAGCCGCCAGCTCTTCGATCCCCTGTATTTTATTTGAATTCAATGGAAAATACAGCAGTATGATTGTGTAATTGCAGATGGTGACGACGGAGGACACGGCGAGCGCCGTGCCGGGCCAGATCGAGGCGCCCGGCACGTTCGCCGGTAAGCTGCGCCAGACGCTGTCCTCCTCGCTGCTCAACGCTCAGGACAAAGGTAATGCTACTCAATATGCGTCCTACTAATATTATAAAAGATAAAGTATGTGAAGATGTTTGAATGTTTGACAGTCAATCACCCAATAACGGCTGAATGGATTTAGTTAGATAAAACTTGGGGTACAGATAGACAAGGATCTGAATTGAATTTGAGACATAAGGATAATCTCTTATTGGCCAGTTTTAAAATAATGTGAATATTGCAATGAATTATTTTCTTCTTTTACAACCAATTTTACTGCTATATTCAAACCCCTCCTCTCCTCACTTTCTCGGATTTTGTGCCTCACATAAGTGACACTATGTATACTTGACAGTTAAGTACTGTTTTTTTTTAAGTATTTAATTAACTATAAATAGTAGGTATGTATTTATAAACCAAAGGAAGTGGAGAACTCTCATTCACAATAACTATAATACGACAAATATCTTCACACACAGATGCAGATGTCTGTGTTTCCAGATAGGTATATATATATGTATACGACCTAGGGCTCTTTAAGGTTAGAGTGAATGAATAGACTGTTACCTACTGAACCAGTGAAATACATCTTTGACCTCATCTGCACTTTCCATCAGGTGAGATAGGGGTCAATCACGGGTAATATAAAAAAAATATAAGTTTACTTAATGTAAGACATCGGAGCAAAAATAAGTAACATTTTAAAATCGGAAAGTAAAATTATTTGTTCTGCTTTATTTTCTCAACCCTAACGTAGGTGAAACAAGTGGCATACAATGTCTTGAACTTTTACGATATTCACAGGAACTGAAGTAACAAACACGAGACTTTAACACGTTTTGAACTACCCGTTCCCGTAGCATTCTTTAAAAACTCGCACGACGCTGAAACACGGGCAGCTTCTAGTTTTCTTGTAAACAAGTCCGTTACCGTATGGTTGAAATATTGAAGCAAATTTAATAATGTATCCTACTATTTGTTCTAGTTTGTTTCATCAATCAAAATAACCACAAAGCCATATCAAGTAGGTACACATTTCCAAACTCCTTTTCATTCTATGCTGGAGAGAGCTTTCTAACAATAAACAAGTCACCTTGTAATCGTTTATCGTTTTATAACTGGTTAGTAACTAGGTCTTTATTATTGTCTGACTTCAAAAAATGTGCTTATAATATGTATAATGATAATATGTGTGCGTTTGACCACAATCATACCTGGTAGTAAGCCAAGGGGGTGCCATTCAATCGGTATAATTTCAATCGCTATACAAACGTTTGTATAATGTAAATTTAGCCTAATAATAAAGTACATAATTTTGTTTTGGAATAACGTTCAAATAATACATTACTAAATGATTATAACAACATTCGCTATAATAGTCATATGTCATAACATCATATCATATGATATAACATACAAAAAACATAATGATTACATATGCACCATTCTCTTTATGCAACATGAAAATTAGCTACTTGTTGTTTATACAGATCATTACACACCCTAAGCCAAGATGTGGTCTAGTATACATTATGTATGTTCAGGATTTTCAGAACACTAAAGTTATTTAGGTACTCATAAATATATTAACACAGCCGTATTGTCAATAGGGATGTTTCCTAGGTAAAAAATAATAATTCTTATTAGTCCGTATTTAACATTATCAAAAAATATTAGACACGTAATTTTTCTTTTGACAATTAAACAAAAAATGACGAAGATATGGCGCGTTGAAGTTCCGCGTGACGAGACGTGACGTCACTTGTTCCTAAAACGCTCATACAAAGTGTAGGAACAAGTGACGTCACGCGAAACTTCAACGCGCCATATCTTCGTAATTTTTTGTTTAATTGACAAAATAAAAAATACGTGTCCAATATTTTTTGATAATCTAAAAGACTGACTAGTTAGGAAAGTAGCCTATTGCATAACTGCGTATTCAGATATTTTGGACCACCTGAACAACTCCGATGTTATTGATGGCAACTGTATAAAGCATTGTAGATTGTAAGAAACTAGAGCTATTGGCGAATTGTATTTTCTTGTCCAAGCCCAAGTTTAGGTTCTCACCAAATAACTCTCAGTAAAAGAAAAAGAAAAAAATACCGAAGAAAAAGAAAATCTTAAAAATAATAACTTGCGTTATTTTTTTAGGAAAAAATGTACTGGCATCGGAAACTCTGTATTGGATTAAAGAACAAAAGATTTGAATTGTTACGGACCGTAGGATCAGAAGCTGTACTGTCTAAAGCGCATTTGCTATCGCATTCACTATGTCTTTCTGTGAAACGGCATAACATGGTGTCAGAAAGAGTTGGTGAAAGCGATTTTAAGCGATGGCAAACGGCCTCTGGTTAGTACCTACTTAACTAGGTTCTTAGTTTCATAAAATTTTATGTTTCATAGACACTATATTTTTCATGAGCAGTTCAGTAACATCAAGGTAACATTGAAAAAACTCGTATTCAATATTTCCTTACCAGTGTAGCTCCCAAAACAATCAAACCCGACAAGAAATCCCTTTGTTATTCTGGCTGAAAAAGTTTCGATGCAAATTGCTCTAACTCACCCGCGATATCTTTTGTTAACATGTTATTACAGGGAAATCATGTGTTCTTTAGATATTCTATTTAAGAGTAAGATCCTTCAAAAGGAAAAAATTGGTATGCTTTTCAGCTGTCCATTTGTCTATTCACTTCACTCATCCCATACACTTTTATTTGGGAAACAACTGGGTCTACATTTTAAAAAGACCCAATTTAGGTAATGACAGGGTTTTTTGTTCTTTTAGAGAAATCACTCGAAAATTTTTCAGTTTTTGTTTAACCTTTAGTAGCCTTTCAATGCGCGTGTCAGCTCGCGATAAATCTTATTTACAAGTAGGTCTATTTTATCAAACTACTGGAGTATATTCCTAACCTCCAAGCAATCCAACCTTTTCTGTATTCAGTCCATCCCGCCCTCAGCTATTAATATTAGAGCGTAGCGTGTAACAAAGTGAACAACTACATAATTGAATTACATGCCTAAAGCCATTTATCAACTAGGGCCGAACTTTTACAGCTTGTTACTACATTCCTGTATTGGTATAAGATTTATCTTATTTCAACGACCGTAGGTACATATTTGACGCCTTATGAATTAATTTTAGTAGGTCACCTTAGATTACTTCACCTTGAATTGACTTTGTCATATAACTCGTGAAGGTTAATAGGTTGATTTTGATTTTATAAACTATAATTCAGGAGGTAATTATGGGTTATCAAAACTTAACTCATACAAAATGACCACTTTCAGCCTAACATTATAAAGAACCCAGCCGTTTGGCTAATTTAAAAGAGGTTTTTTTGTCTAAGTGTAATTAAATATGATATTAAAAGATTGCTCGTAACTCGAATTTTATCTATACGTGATAAAAACAGTTAAATAAAATTCGTAGCAGAACTAAAGTCATCTATACATATAAAATGCTTTGTCCTGACTGACTGACGGATCAACGCACAACCTAAACCGCTGATCGTAGAGATCTGAAACTTGGAGGGTGTGTTCTAGGGCTTCCAATGCCGGGATCCCGGAAATTTTTCGCCATTTTTCAATACCGGGAATTAGTGATTTTATGATTTGTATTTTTTTTTTATTTTTTTACATAAAACTGACCTGTGATTGACCACTATCTCACCTGATGAAAAGTGTAGATGAGGCCAAAGGTGTACCTCACTGGTTCAGTAACTGGTATACTGGTTTGTATGTTATTTATTACACTATTACGGTATAAAATTGACTACAAATTGCAATGTAATGTAATTATTCACATTTTAATGCACTTCATAACATAATAATAGTAATAATAGTAATCCCCACCCCTTGAATGTCTCGAAGACGAAGGTCATGGTGATCACTAAGAAGGAGAATATACATCCTGTGATTTCTATAGCAGGCATGAAGCTAGGGCGAGTGCTTAAATATAAGTATCTGGGCACATGGGTTAATGAAGACTGGGACAGTGACGGTGAAATAAAAACCCGCATTGAGGTCGCCCCTAGTGCTTTTAGTACTATGAAAAAGGTTCTTTGCAGTCGCAGCCTCAAAATATCTTTGCGCACTCGTCTACTGCAATGTTACATATGGCCTATACTTCTTTACGGATGCGAGGCTTGGACAATTAAGGGGAACTCCGGAAACGTATAGAAGCATTCGAAATGTGGGCATATAGGCGTATGTTAGTCATTAGCTGGACACACCGAGTGACCAATCTTGAGATGCTGCGCCGTATTGGAATGGGACGCCGGCTACTGCAGACCATCAAAAAAAGAAAAGTTGCCTATTTGGGTCACGTCTCACGTGCTAAGACACGACAGATACGAGCTTCTGCACTGCAACTGATAATGATGGGCAAAGTGGCAGGTAAAAGATCAGTGGGTCTTAGAAAGAAATCGTGGCTGCGCAATATCCGGGAGTGGACGGGAATTAAGAGCGCCGCGGAGCTCTTCAGACTGGCAAAAAACCGAGTTAGATAGGCGGAGCTGACTGCCAATCTTCACTAGTTGGGGAGGCACTTGTAGAAGAAGACATGATTTTCAAGTGAAAACTTGTTTTTTTATTGATTTTTTCATCAAAAATGTTAATTTTAATCTTATTTTCTTAATCTTTTAAGAAAAAATGATAATTGACGGTATTAAAAAAAAACTTGATATGATACCCACTTCAATACCGGGATCCCGGGATCCCGGTATTGAAAAAAAATATTCCGGTATTAATACCGGTATTGAAAAAGTCCGGTATTTGGAAGCCCTAGTGTGTTCTTTGTACGACGTAGACATCCGATAAGAAAGGATTTTTCGTAGTTCTACTCCTAAGGGGGTAAAAAAGGGGGGTAAAGTTTGTATGGAACAACGTGATTCCTTGGTCCAATCTACTTCAAATTTTGCATACACATTCTTTAACAGAATTGATGGAAGACGTGTTTCGTATTTTATTGAAATTCATCCCTTGACGGGGTTAAAAAGAAGTAGAAAGTTATTTTGGGGGTGATTTGCTTCGAAGTTGATATCAATACTCCTCAGTGCTTTTGATTTAAATTACTTTTTATTTTGACACAATGTAAACTAAACGAAACTTCACATTTTGCAAACCATTTGTCTACGTCTCTTTTTTTGTGATCTCTGATAATAACTAATTATAATTGTATAAGTATTTGCATTTCACCAAGCTTTTGCTTTTACAAGCGCAGCGTGGGACGTCCACCAACGAGATGGACGGACGTTTTGGTGAAGGCCGCAGGATCAGGGTGGATGCAAGTCGCTTCCAACCGTAATGATTGGGCGTCAATGAGGGAGGCCAATGTCCAGCAGTGGACGTCCTACGGTTGAAATGATGATGATGATGATGATGAAGCTTTTATGTGAGTTTAACCTTTTTCGAATAAAATCGAATTGAGTATTCAAACATCATTGTTGAACTCTCACAAAAGCTTGGTGCAATGCAAATAAATATAAAATGCTTTGTCCTGAAGTCCTAAATGACTGACTGGCGGATTGACGCACAGCCTAAACCGCTGTATGTAGAGACCTGAAACTTGGAGGATGTGTTCTTTGTATGACGTAGGCATCCGATAAGAAAGAATTTGCCGGAATTCCCACGGGATAAGGAATATACGGGATGTATATATTTCATCAATCAAGAGTGACCCTATCCCCTATCCCCATAAAGAAGATTACTAAACTGTTCAAATTAGGCATGCAAGTAAGTAGACTAAAAGAATAGGTATAAAGCTAATTTCAATAATTTTGAAAATTCCCACGGGATAAGGTTAAATCAGGACTTATATACTCAAAACAACTGGATCCTATTTCCGTAACTACAATTACTAAACTTTTCAAATTCAGTATAAATAAACGTAAATGTTCATGCATAACAGCAAAAAACTTATTGCAGGATTTTTGGAAATTCCTGTGGGATAGATAATCTCTGAAACTTCCGAGCCGATTAAAAAAAATCTTTTACCTGTAAAAAGTTACACTATCCTTTATTGACATTGGCTACTTTTTCTGGGAAAATGCAAAATTCCCGCGGGATAAAAATAAGCGAAAATTTGCATAGAATAAGGACAAATTTGTTGAAATTCCCACGGGATAGAGAATAAGGGCATTTTCAGAAAAAAGTGTTCCATGTACTTTTTTTAAAACCTAAAAAAATTTGGGTTATTTCTACTCAGAATCACAAGCACTATCGATTTAAGCAATAAAAAAAAGTGTCCCTCTCTTAATTGTCAGTTTTGTGACGCAGTTAACCATACATGTTGTATGGACCGACACAAAACTGACTAATAAATTTTGTATGGAAAAATTAAGGATAATTAAGGAAAACGGGTACATTTTTTTCTGAAAACCCCATAAACGCGATTTATAATATTCACTAACTGATACTGATGATGATGAAATGATGAAATGATAATAATGATGGATGTTGCCGTTGCCGGATTTTTGTTTTATACAATGAAAGAGATGAAGAAGCTTTACCATAAATTGGAATTCTACGCGGACGAAGTCGCGGGCAAAAGCTAGTATATGTATATAACTCGTAAGTTTTGTAAGTTAATGTGTCAATAAACTAGGATCATAACTTGTAGAACTAATAGAATAATTTAGTAATAATGGCTACACCCCACATAAGGTTAAAATATTAGATTATATAAAACCAGTTTGCTCTTAAAATTTTAACTTAAAGAGTTTTAGTGTACTTAATTCTGCGAGTTCCTTTAAAATTTACACTAAACCTTCTTTTAAACTAAGCCCACGGATAGTAGAATGGTGGTTATTTACTGTGTATGAATGTAATAACTAAAATATTCACCTAAATACGAATGTTATGAAGGAACCTCACGAGCTGCGGAAGGACCAAGTTGTAGAGACTACCTGAGCCCAAATTCCGTCACTAATTCCGTAACTTCATCAATTTTCCGTTTGCGAAGTCTTTGAAGCTTAGTCGAACTGAAACTCGACGTAACAATTATAACGCAAAGAGCATTGTTAATTAGATCCGCCCAAACTCCGTTATTGTCCGAAACAAAATTATCTGTCGTAATAAATGAATTCTCCTCAGTTGTTTCCAATTCATTTGGTGATACTTACGGCGTCGGAGCGAACACTGGTATAAATATCATTATTGTTATAAGAAAAGTCAATTTATCATTTACGAGGCTTTTATTATCGTTACTTTGTGTGTCCAATTTATTGTTTTACAGTTCGGATTTATGTAGGTTTTTGTAAAGCTTGTAACGCTTGATTACAAATGTAAATTGTTGTAAAGATGTTGAGACATTCCGTTTTCTTTACAATAAATATAAATTTATTTTGGATGATTAATATTATCAAAATAATACCTACCTTACTCTAATACCAAATTAATATTCTCCATTTCAACTATTTGATATAAACAAGTAGTAATTAATGTTTCAGATGGGCACATTCATTCTAACTTTTGGTTGAAGTTAGACCCTTGGAAGTTTGATGAAGGTATACACAGCCAAAACACATGTTGCGCGTGTTGCGTCACGGTGGGTGTAAATGGTGTAGCTGCGTGTTCCATTGTGTATGTATGGGTAGGACGAGTTAGTAGATCGGAGTAAAGTTCCACGCTTGAATGCCCTAACCCTTATTTACGCGCCTGTGGGCTAGTGCGATGAATTAATTCTGCGCGTGAACTATGGCGCGGCACCTTACGTTTAATAAAAACTTTCACAACTTGACTCCTGCCTCGGTAAAGTTTAGTAGTGGTGTGGGAATCTTGGGTGTTATATTAAGCAAACGATAGCATTGAAAGTTGTATGTTTACGCAAGCGTATAGTAAAAATTGTGTAGGCTCAAATCAAATCAAATCATTTATTTACCATAAGTACACAAGTATACATGCAAATATACATATGTACAATATTAAATCGGTTACAAATAGAATTTACATATAGTTTTACACTAGCTGTTGCCCGCGACTCCGTCTGCGTGGAATTAGTAATTTGGGCAGCTTATTTTTTATCCAATTTGCTTTTTCATCAATTATGGCTCTCCTTAGTTCCTCGATATAAAAAAATTACCCGCCCCCGCACTTCCCTCCCAACCCCCCCCCCCCCACCGAACCCCCCCGCACACCCGCGTTCACATTCACCACAAGTCAAGCGTGCCTATAGAAGTTTTACTTCAAAAACCCTCGATTTTGAAACATTCTTCCGCTCCGCTCCGCTTCTATTGGTGTTAGCGTGATGATTCTATAGCCTATAGCCTTCCTCGATAAATGTGCTATCTAACACTGAAAGAACTATTCAAATCGGAGCAGTAGTTCCTGAGGTTAGCGCGTTCAAACAAAAAAACCTGTTTGTTAAATTCTTAAAATAGACGTATCTTTCTTATTTGTGAACCGATTCAAATGAAACAAACACTAAATGTTAATCCAAGAAAATAACAACATATTAGTGAAAACCGCATCCTTCTAGGTTAAGCCGTTTCTGAGATTAGCGCGCACAAACGCACAGACAAACAGACAAACAGACAATAATTCTAAAAATCATTGTTTTGGGTTCTATTGCGCTAACAAATAGCCCTAGTGACAGTTTTTCTCAAATATCTTCAATGTACAGACACCGACTTGTTACAGATTTATTATATGTATAGATTAAATACATGAAGTTACTGTTTACAGCCGCACTTGATCATTCAAAGTTTTATTAATAAATTATATTAAATTAAATAATGTGAAAAATGAAATCATATCATACTGAATGTAAATTTAAATAAAAATAAATAAATAATGAAATAAGTAAATCTAATATGTCTAACACACGCTGGCCCCTTCCCATCTCCATGGTACTTGCAACAGACCTGGTGCAGCTTCAGAAGCGGCTGAAAAGGCGAAAGGACTGAAATACAGGGGTTTAGGCAGCGAATACGATTTTGTCCCGTTCGGTGTCGAGACCCTTGGTCCGTGGGGTCCTAGCGCTTTAAAGCTCTTTAAGGAAATTTCTAAGAGGTTAATCGACGTCACAGGGGACCGAAGAGCTGGCAGCTTCCTCGGACAAAGAATTAGCTTAGCTATTCAAAGAGGAAACGCTGCCAGCATCTTCAGCACCTTGCCTAAGGGGACTAGCTTTCAGAATATGTTTTAGTTGTACCTAATTATCATTATTTTATATTTTTGTTTTCTTTTTTCTTATTGTACATATTTTTTTTAGTCTAGGATAGTTGTACATAGGTATATAATATAAGTATTGTGTTGTAAATAAATTTTGAATTAAAACATAGTTAAAGATATGTCTAATCTAGTGCGTTTGCAAAATATTCGTCGATTGTATAATAAGGAAAGGAAATCAAAAATTAAGGAAATGCAATTCTTGCAAGTCAGTTTTATCAAGCTGTATCATCATCATCATCCGGCAGACGTCCACTATTGAAAATAGAACCGAAATTAATAATTTTATGTATTAAGGTATCTTTTAATTCAGATACTGATTTCAATGATGAGCGGTCGTTAAAAATGTATGTAGTGTAGCAATTGATATGCTACAAATTTACAGTGTAACCTTTTTATTGGTATTGTGTCTCGTTGTTGGTCTGGCTGGTATCTCTGTCAGCTTTAATGTAAATCGAGACATGTAAAAAACAATGTTAGATTGAGCCGTACGAGGATGACGGTAAAAATCTGGATGTCTCCTGAATAAAAAGATTGTTTTCGTTGTGATCTTAAAGAAAACCGAATTACTACGTGATTTGTAGTGCCATTCCTTATTTGTCTTTCATGCGCTATAAAATTTGCGTGACTTCGAATTATAAATATTGTGTCATTTTGGTCATAAAAAATATACAAATTACTACGTGATCGTACTTCAGGGTTCACCATCGAACCTTTAAGTGACAAGTCAATTTCATTATATTCGCGTGAATTTGGGACAATAACGTGCAGTATTTGACAGCAGCGGCTCGAAGTTCACGCCGGAATTTATGAGCATTTCTCAATATTCACATAGCGGGATATGACGAGCGGCGGCGCCCGCGCTTTGTTGTTAGTGGATTCCTGCGCCCCCCCCCCCCTCCCCGCCCTAGACACAAACTGCGGACTTATTTGAATTCTCATTGTAATTCAGAATTCCATAACAAAGAAGTAAACGTAATTGAGGCTGACTGAATTTACAATGCGTTTTGTGATATGCGAGAATGTGGAGTTACGCGTAATCCCGCGTTAGAATATTTTGACTGCGATTATATATTATTGAAACTAAGAATGAGATACTTAATATTGTACGTGTCTGTATTACCTATGCAACTATAACCCTGTGTGCATAAAAAACTTTTAAATTGAAATTTTGGTTGCTAGTTTTCGCATTGTATGTTAACAGAACATGTTTCATACTTTAATGACAGTATAGAATAGAATTGTAGGAGAGCTTATTGACATTTTTGGGTAGGTATTTAAGGCACCCTGAAAACTTGTCTAATGCTTCTCCTATAATTACCCAAGCACAGAACCACAAACCTGACTGACGGGTTACGGAGCTAAATCAATCCTCATTTTTTTTTAAATAGGCAGGTCGATTGTCCATCACAAATTATGTGTTTTTTTTAATATTTATTTTTAATTATAAATAATATTCTTTTAAAATTTCAGCGTACCTCGAAAATGCCATAATGACATTTTTGCAATAAAAAGCTATATCTGTATAAAAACTT
The DNA here is from genome assembly GCA_947859365.1 of Archips crataeganus. Lineage (NCBI taxonomy): Eukaryota > Metazoa > Arthropoda > Insecta > Lepidoptera > Tortricidae > Archips > Archips crataeganus. The sequence goes on from OX402058.1 coordinate 11,433,996, forward strand.
TTTAACAAAAAAATTAAACCGCCGAAAAAACAGAAAAGCGAAAAATAATACATTTTTTGTTTGACCTTAATCTTGGTACCAATTTGAAGTCGGTGCCTCAGTACGAGCCAGGAGGAGTGATAGAAGCCCATCAGGTGGACTACAGTTCCACTCCTCCTGGCTAGTGCTGAGGCACCGACTTCAAATTGGTACCTAGATTAAGGTCAAACAAAAGGTATTTTTCGCTTTTCAGTTTTTTCGGCGATTTAATTTTTTTGTTAAAAAGTTTTTATTTTATGCTTTTTTTCCACCCCCGGGGTAATTTTTTTTTTCCCAAATTTATATAATACCAATTTCAAGGTATACCATGTCGAATAAAAAAAGAATTATGAAAATCAGACTACTCTGTAAAAAGTTATGCCTGGTCATACAGTACAATCAGTGACTGAACAATCAATCATCTCCTGTTTTCCTACCCTTAGGGTAGGAATATTTTTCCGAAATTTAAATGGGACCACCTTCGGGGTATATATACGCTTTTCAATAAAAAAAGAATCATCAAAATCGGACTACTCTGTAAAAACTTATGCGTGGTCATACATAAAAAAAAAATATATACACGTCGACTTGAGAACCTCCTCCTTTTGTTTTCGTCGGTTGAAAAATATGAGGGTTGATTTAACCCCCGCCCCGCCACCTGTCAGCCAGGTCTGTGGTTCTGTGCTTGGGTATTTATTATAGAGGGAGCATTAGACAAGTTTTCAGCGTGCCTCAAATACCAAAAATGTCCATCAGCTCTCGGACTAGAATACATACCGCCGATAGAGCTGTGGTAGGCTAATAGAAGTTACCTATGAGGGTACCTATGGCCTCTCAAGCAGAGAGTAGTCGGTTCAAGTCCAGGTTTGCAGTAGATTGTTTGTGGGGGTCTAACTCAGCGGTGGGCGGTGGAGCTCAAGATAGTATGATCAGTATGGTCATAAGAGCTTCAGCTGCTGCTGCTTGTAATAGGCTGCTCACTTTGACAGCTGCTACACGTAATAGGCTGCTCTCCACTTTAACAGCGCTATAGCTGTCTCTAACAGGCTATTGCTACTCATAATAGGCTGGTTTGAATAGGCTATAAGCACTAACAGCGCTATAGCTGTCTCTAACAGGCTATTATGAGTAGCAATAGCCTATTAGAGACAGCTATAGCGCTGTTAAAGTGGAGAGCAGCCTATTACGTGTAGCAGCTGTCAAAGTGAGCAGCCTATTACAAGCAGCAGCAGCTGAAGCTCTTATGAGCATACTGACCATACTATCTTGAGCCCCACCGCCCACCGCTGAGTTAGAACCCCCACAAACAATCTACTGTTTGCACCTCTGAGTTTGTCGGAATTTACGTGCGAAATTACATTTGACCGTGAGCTTTACGGTGAACGGAAACATTGTAAGGTGTTCTATATATTCCTGCGAAGAAATTTTAATGGTGTTTGTGAAGTTCCCAATCTATACTGGACCCGCGTGGGAACTACGGCCCAATCCCTCCTATTCTGTAGTGGGACGTAATATAAGGCGAGATGTCTCAGGATAGCTACAATGTTGATGCGATTTTACCTATAAATAAACGTGTAGACATTTAAAAGTAAGGTTTAATTATGTAGGTAGGTACTATAAGACGCTCATTCATTAATTAACAGGGTAAACAAGGACAGTTTACCAGTAAACATTATAACTTATCTTATGAGATAGAAAACTTAGGTAACACACCTTTGTTAATACTAAATTTTACTAAGCAAGGAGGTAAACCGTGTTTTATGTCTCGCAACAAGAAATAAAGTTCTGACCGAAACTTGTTACCTCGGTAAGAGTAAAGTTTGTTACTCGTAAAATGTTTACAAACTTGCTTGCATGTAGTTTAATTTTACAAGAATATTATTGTAGCTACATTACGGTTAGAATAAAACTTGTTCTAATTCACGTTACACGTTGAAATATTATCAAATGTTTATCATAAAGAATATACTTAAACAACTTAATTCATGTTCTGCTTAAGGAAAAAGTTGGGAAATAGGTAACTCTCAAGGAATACGCGTCTCTCGGTATTAGTGGGTAGTTGCTTGTAACATCTCAACAAGATGCCTCGAGTCGTGCACATATTCATCACGAACATGTCGTCCAAGGCCCTTTCTTGCATCCCCATGTTGCTGATACATTGGCTGGCACATTGACGATTCACAAAGATACTCGCGACTGGTATACCAGTATATCAGTGACCAAAATGTTGCTAAGTTCTCCCTTTCAGCGCAATTTTCACGCCGACCGCCGACCATTTGCTCAAAGCTTAGACCCTTACTGGATTAATGTTGACAGCTTCATACATTTTGACACTAGGTACTTAACCCTGGGTTCTAAAGACCATTTCAATTGAATCTGACAATCTCGTAGACATCTGACATGAACACCGAATTGTTTAGGTCCGACGTTATTTTTTTTTGTTGGTTTTCGATTATATCTTTAGGAACTTAAATAAACAGTCAGGTGTCCATGTCAGTTGGCTAAAGGTAACTCAGAGATTGTCAGATTTTATTGAAATTAAATTTGAGGCAAAGTCAAAATATCTTTATTTAATTTAGGCTATAAAATGCGCTTTTGAATGTCAGAGAATGTGCCACCGGTTGGAAAAACCTCTCTTGAGAAGAATTCGACAAGAAACTCAACAAGGTACCTATATATTTTTTAAATCTAATTTTTTAAGCAGGTTGAATATACGAAAGGCGTTTATTACGAAAATTATATAAAATACTAGCTTTTGCCCGCGACTCCGTCCGCGTGGAATTAGTAATTTGGGCAGCTTATTTTTTTTATCCAATTTGCTTTTTCATCAATTATGGCTCTCCTTAGATCCTTCCGGAAGAAGTGAAACTTCATAATAAACCAACCCGCTCCCAATCCGCCCCCAACCCGCTCCTAACCCGCCCTCAACCCGCCCCCAACCCGTTCCCAACCCGCGCCCAACCCGCCCCCAACCCGCTCTCAACTCGCTCTCACCCCGCCCCCAACCTGCTCCTAACCCACCCCCAACCCACTCCCAACCCGCCTTCAACCCGCCCTCAACTCGCTCTCAACCCGCCCCCAACCCGCTCTAAGCCCGCCCCCAACCCGCTCCCAACCCGCCCCCAACTCGCTCTCAACCCGCCCCCAACCCGCTCTCAACCCGCCCCCAACCCGCTCCCAACCCGCCCCCAACCCACCCCCAACTCGCTCTCACCCCACTCCCAACCCGCTCCTAACCCACCCCAACCCACTCCCAACCCGCCCTCAATCCGCCCCAAACTCGCTCTCAACCCGCCCCCAACCCGCTCCTAACCCGCCCCCAACCCGCTCCCATCCCACCCCCAACTCGCTCTCAACCCGCCCCCAACCCGCTCTCAAACCGCCCCCAACCCGCTCTCAACCCGCCCCAACCCGCTCCCAACTCGCCCCCCCACCCGCTCCCAACCCGCCCTATCTAACTGGGCTATCTAACACGGAAAGAATTTTTCAAATCGGAGTAGTAGATCCCGAGATATAGAAGTTTTACTTCAAAACCCTCGATTTGGAAACATTCTTCCGCTCCGCTCCGCTCCTATTGGTGTTAGCGTGATGATATATAGCCTATAGCCTTCCTCGATAAATGGGCTATCTAACACCGAAAGAATTTTTCAAATCGGAGCAGTAGTTCCTGAGATTAGCGCCTATAGTAGTTTTACTACAAAAACCCCCGATTTTGAAACATTCTTCCGCTCCGCTCCTATTGGTGTTAGCGTGATAATATATAGCCTATAGCCTTCCTCGATAAATGGGCTATCTAACACTGAACGAATTTTTCAAATCGGAGCAGTAGTTCCTGAGATTAGCGCGTTCAAACAAGTTTAAACATACAAACAAACAAACTCTTCAGCTTTATATATTAGTATAGATAGCTGGCCCGGCAAACATTGTCTTGCCATATCAATTACGATTCGCCCCGGCTTCGCACGGGTGCAACTATATTATGCATGTATTATACAGGGTGACATCTAAGACGTAATACAAAATTATATTTTCTAGATCCACTCATGATTACGATCAACTTCTATTATAGGAGTAATATCGAAATCGGTAGAAAAAAATTTAGCCTCCCATACCAAAAGCAATCAACTGGTTTCGCAATTTGTATGGAGACGGTGATTTTGTGTTTACGTTTTCGAAGTTGGTCCCATAATAAAAGTTGATCGTAATCATGACTGGATCGTGAAAATAAATATAATTTTGTATTACGTTTTAGATGTCACCCTGTATATCCCCCTTTAATACCCCCGCACCCCCCCCCCCCACACTGCCCGCACGACGCAGACAGTTACATTAGAAAAGTTACAATGAACGTTAAGTTTTCTTAGATTTTCTAATTTTCCACGCATAGTTTTTTTTTCTTTCAAAAGAATTAGCGAAATCGGTCTAGCCGTTCACGCGTGATGCGGTGACCAAGGAATATTGGGATTCATTTTTATATTATAAAGATTTCGTGGATCACGGAAACAGCGCAAAGAATTTCAATGAAATTTGCCATGAGGTGATTTTGCCGGGCAAACAATCGATCTAGCTTGGTCTTGTCTCTGGGAAAACGCGTGTTTTCGAATTTTAGCAAAAAAAGAAGTCCGAGCAAAGCTCGGTGGCCCAGGTTCTAAATTTTAAACACCCATTGAATACTGACAACGCTCATTGAATGGTATTGTTAAAATAAAAGGAGCGGTAGCCTCGTTATCATGTTCGCCGGCCGGGCCCGGCGGGAATAGTCGTCGCGCTACGATCACGTAGAGTTCTACGAAAGTGCTACGGCGACGTGCTACGGATGCTACGTCGCGGTTTCACACAGCAGATCGAATTCCGCAGAACTAAATATAGACATATTTTCGAAGGGTTATAGAAATATAGGGAGTTCATTAAAAGTAATAGCGGTCTGCATTCCGTATAAGATATGTCTAATGTAATGAAACTGCCAAATACAATTTGATAAAACTTGTAATCTCGTTAAAACACATGACTCGAACATTTTTTCACGGTCGCAACACTATACTAGGTAACTTATACTTCTTGCTTTTTTAATTTTGCAGGGTACAATATCCTGAAAACCGTAATAGTAAGACTGCAGTAATTTCTACGTAATGGGGATTTATACATATTGCTGCTACAACAAATAATAATAATTATTTTCTTTTAAATTGAGTTGGGGCTTCATACATGAAACGTATTATATTGGTTTTAGTTGTATTTTTTTAGCGTTTAAACATACAAATCTCAAACTCGGAATGACAATAGAGATAAATATACTGCACATCAACAATTAATAAAAACTGACCAAGAAAAGCTTCGTATTTATACAATTAAAATTAGTATGCGGCAACTGAACTGATAAAATTTGTTTTACTTAACCAATCCATAGAATTAAATCTAAAAACCCTCGTGTTTGTATCCTGCACGTAATTAATCGAGCACACATAAAAAGTAAATTCCCCTGAAATCGGCAGTTATTGTGCCGAGCACGTTACGATCTGCTTTTGGGACTACAATTAATTTGTAATGACTCATTTTACGTGATCACGGGCACACTGAACATCTGTGATTGCTTTAATTTAAATTAATGTAGTTTTAATTGTTTGGTTTAATCTAATTAATTAAATAATGCTAAATTCGTTTACAAATTTATGTCAATTAATCAAACATGCAAAAACCATGTAATCTATATATTCTATACATATAATAAATCTGTAACAAGTCGGTGTCTTTACATTGAAGATATTTGACAAAAACTGTCACTAGGGCTATAATTTTATTAGCGCAATAGAACCCGAAACAATGATTTTTTTAGAATTATTGTCTGTTTGTCTGTGCGTTTGTGCGCGCTAATCTCAGAAACAGCTTAACCTAGAAGGATGAGGTTTTCCCTGATATGTTGGTATTTTCTTGGATTAACATTTACTGTTTGTTTCATTTCAATCGGTTCACAAATAAGAAAGATAGGTACGTCTATTTTAAGAATTTATCGAACAGTTTTTGGAAGAATTAATAACCAAGCTGAAGAGTTTGTTTGTTTGTTGTTTGAACGCGCTAATCTCAGGAACTACTGCTCCGATTTGAAAAATTCTTTCAGTTTTAGATAGCCCATTTATCGAGGAAGGCTATAGGCTATATATCATCACGCTAACACCAATAGGAGCGGAGCGGAGCAGAAGAATGTTTCAAAATCAGGGGTTTTTGAAGTAAAACTTCTATAGGCACGCATGGTGGTGAATGTGAACGCGGGTGTGCGGAGGCGGGTAATTTTTTTAATATCGAGGAACTAAGGAGAGCCATAATTGATGAAAAAGCGAATTTGTTAAAAAAAATAAGCTGCCCAAATTACTAATTCCACGCGGACGGAGTCGCGGGCAAAAGCTAGTGTAATAATAATACTACTAAGCAAACATAAAGTGAAATATGTTAGGTTAGGTTAGGTAGTAACGGGCTATTTTCCGCAACTCGACGTCATTATGCGCCTATTTTCAACCGACGAAAACAAAAGGAGGAGGTTCTCAATTCGACGTGTATGTTTTTTTTTTTTTTATGTATGATCACCCATAACTTTTTACAGAGTAGTCCGATTTTGATGATTCTTTTTTTATTGGAAAGCGTATACCCCGAGGGTGGTCCCATTTAAATTTGGAAACAATATTCTTACCCTAAGGGTAGAAAAACAGGGGATGATTGATTGTTCAGTTACTGATTGTACTATATGACCACGCATAACTTATTACAGAGTAGTCGGATTTTGATGATTCTTTTTTTATTGGAAAGCGTATACCCCAAGGGTGGTCCCATTTAAATTTGGAAATAATATTCTTACCCTAAAGGTAGAAAAACAGGGGATGATTGACTAACTTTTTACAGAGTAGTCTGATTTTCATATTTTTTTTATATTGGATAGATAGGGTATACCTTGAAGTTGGTATTATAAATTTGGGAAAAAAATTACCCCAAGGATGGAAAAAAAGTATAAAATAAAAACTTTTTAACAAAAAATTAAACCGCCGAAAAAACTGAAAAGCAAAAAATAATACCTTTTTTGTTTGACCTTAATCTAGGTACCAGTTTGAAGTCGGTGCCTCAGCACGAGCCAGGAGGAGTGATAGAAGCCAATCAGGTAGACGATTATAGGTCCACTCCTCCTGGCTAAGTGCTGAGGCACCGACTTCAAACTGGTACCTAGATTAAGGTCAAACAAAAAAGGTATTATTTTTTGCTTTTCAGTTTTTTCGGCGGTTTAATTTTTTGTTAAAAAGTTTTGCGTAATAAAGTGAAATAACAAGATAAAATAAATTATGTTAATATGTCCACTTATCTGTGACTAAAACAGTACCGTGGCTGACTAACTGATTGACAGATAACAAACACAGCCTAAGCCTACAGCCTATACTTACTTTGACAGACTTTGACCTTAAGTTGCATTGATATAGGATTATTCCAAATTCTTACGAGATAGTATACTAGATTATTTTTATATTTCACGTTTTTTATACAATAAAAAACGTAATTAAAAAAACTAAACCCGCCTGCGGTGTAAATAAAATAATAAATAAAAAATCAAAAAACCCGCCTGCGGATATACTGAAAAGGTGGAAACAAGATAAAATGTTCAATAACAATAAAATTTAAAACACGTCGATGGCAGTCTTTCAAAATTTAATGCAACGATAAAATGCAGTCGGAGGCACGCATGAAGTGACATTAAATCCCATGCAGCCGCTGACTCCCATGCCTCCGACTGCATTTTATAGTTGCACTAGCTTTTGCCCGCGACTTCGTCCGCGTAGAATTCCAATTTGTGGTGAAGCTTCTTCATCTCTTTCATTGTATAAAACAAAAATCCGGCAACGGCAACATCCATCATTATTATCATTTCATCATTTCATCATCATCAGTATCAGTTAGTGAATATTATAAATCCCATTTATTCTCTATATCGTGGGAATTTCAACAAATTTGTCCTTATTCTATACAAATTTTCGCTTATTTTTATCCCGCGGGAATTTTGCATTTTCCCCGAGAAAAAGTAACCTATGTCCTTAAGGTGTGGCTTTCTACCGGTAAAAGAAGTTTTAAAATCAGCCCCGTAGTTGAATTCACTTATTTTTTCCCGTGGGAATTTTGCTTTTTCACGGAGAAAAGTAGTCTATGTAAATAACGGTTGGTGTAGCTTCCTATTGGTGAAAGAAATTTTCAAATCAGCCCTCAAGTGATATTCGCTTCTTTCTATCCCACGAGAATTTTGCATTTCACCGAATAAATAGTAGGTAGCCTAGCCTATACCAATAAATGATAGTGTAGCTTTCTAATGATCATTTTTTTAAACTCAGCCCCGAAGTTAAATTTACTATTTTCTATACCGCGGGAATTTTGAATTTATCCGGAAAATAGCATCCTATGTTGTTAATTAAAATGTTACTCATTGGGTAACGCACTTTCGATATCAATTGGAAGTTTTCTGATATCTGTTATATTTGAGAGAGAGAGAGAGAGAGAGAGAGAGATGTTTATTTACACATATTCGATACACAGGAAATACATTTGACAGGAAAAGATACAAATAAAAATCATCGAATAGTATAAATTGGGCCCCACTCAGCATAATGTTGCGGCAAGCCGCAACGCTGTTTTTCAGTGGGACCCATTTAAAAACTAAACACAAAAAAAACAACAAATTGTGAAGACACGAACGCCAGCGGAAAATGTAGTTCGCAACAAAAACCTAGATAGGTATACAAACCGGAAGTATGTATGGCAACACTTGATCAGTTTAATCGTATCAGAACCATTAAACCGCAACAAATTACGCCAAAGATTATTCTGGCTACTGTAGTGAATTATCAGCAATTTCACAAATTTTGATTTTGTGACGCATTCACTCAACCTTCGATAAAACAAACTTAAAAACAACAAAACATTCTAAAGACTTAAGGTTAGGCGGGAACGCAGCCCGGCCCTTTGTAAAGTCGTTCACAATAAATTTAAGCTACCGCCATTTCGTGTGAAAAAAATAAATACTTAGCAAATAACTTAGCAAATAACAAATAGGTAACAAAAAATATATAAATACATCCCAACGAATAATTAAAAACAATTAAAAAGTCTGTGTCAAATGCGCTCAATGTACGTGTTGCCCTGAGAGCGTTACCCAAGCCAGCCAAATGTCTTGTTGGAGTTGGAGCAAGGTAAGTATAGTGTTCTGTTTAGGTTATCCATTCAGCGCGAGAAAGTGAATTTTACATTTTGTTTTAAAATTATGCTTTGACTTTAAAGCACGGATCGGTGGAGGCAGATCATTCCAACACTTCGTGGCCGCGTATCGAAAGCTACCACGAAATGCAGCTGAGTGGTGCGGAGGGAAAATAAGCTGAAGGTGAGGTACCTTCCGCAGACCTGGCGTTACGCGACCAGGTCAGCCTACTGTACAGGTACGAAGGCTGTTGCTGGTTAACAATACCAAACATAAGAGTGGCCATGTGCAGTTTTCGGCGCGAAGACATATTCAAAATGCGATTCCGGTTAATGTACGGAGATACATGGGAACGGGGAGGAATAATAAAACAGAAACGCGCGCATGCGTTTTGAACGCGTTGTATTACGCGCTGTGTACGCGCCAAAAGGCGCGGGCCATATACGATGTCTCCGTAGTTCAACTTTGACAGTACCAAAGCATCGCAAAGTCTGATCCTAAGCTCAACATCGAGGTATTCTCGAATTTTATATAGCAGCTTAAGCCTGTAAAAGCAATTACGCACCGTGTTATGCAAATGTGATTCGAACCGTAATTCCCCGTCCACGAGCAAGCCCAGGTTGCGGGCCTCAAGCACGCGTTCCAGAGGCTTATCGTCAATGTGCACCTTGAAATTAACTTTGGATAATTTATCTATCTGTTGTTTTGACCCCAGGATTAAGTATTTTGATTTACTGGGGTTTAAGATCAAAGAATTACGATGCGACCAGGCATTAATCCTGTCAAGATCCTCGTTGAGCTTGTCAACCTGTAAGCACGCGTTGTCAACGCCACACAAAATGTACACTTGCAGGTCATCCGCATAAATGTGGTAGTTACAATTTCTTATCATTTGCGTAATATCACTGGTATAAAGGGCAAACAATACCGGAGCCAGGATGGACCCTTGCGGAGCACCCCTGGGTACCGAGCACAGCTCAGACACCGCGCGCTCACCGTTCGGTCTACACAGTTCAACTAGCTGACTGCGGTTACTCAGATAACTAGCAAACCAATTTACGGTGTCATTATCAAATCCGTAGTACGATAATTTTGACAGGAGTAGAGAAATATTTATAGTGTCGAAAGCCCTAGAAAAATCGAGTAAAGTAAGAATTGTACCGTACCCATTGTCCTGTGCCGATAATATACTATCTGTGACGTCCAGTAGCGCAGTAGCAGTACCCCGGTTTTTGCGAAAACCAGACTGAACAGCAGGTAGGATATTGTTTAATTCAAGATATTGTGACATTTGTTCACAAACAATTTTCTCTAGGACCTTTGAAAAACAAGGCAACAGACTGATTGGGCGAAGATCTTTGGTACTTAGAGGGTCTGGTATTTTAGGGATAGGTCGTACTAAAGCTGTTTTATTTATTTTACGGAATTATGGCCTGGCCACACTTATTACACCCTGTATAGGCAGTTTTGAGTACTGGATTTAGGTTATCTATGGCCACATTTTCGAGCAGTGTCGTGAAAAATAGTATATATGTCCTGACATCTTTAACATTTCTTTAAAAAACACGTAAGACAAAACTTCAAAAAAAAATTTTTTTCATTTCTGAATGAAATACAATTTATTTATGTAATAAGTATGATTAAATGATTATTGATTTTCTACAATAAATAATAATACCATAAAGTGTTTCTGAATGAGTGACCACTCTTAAGTGACATTTCTAAAAAAGCCTTATTTAACGATCTGTCAGTCATATTAGTTTGGCGGTTAAAATCAAAAAGCAACAGTGTCAAAATTTAAAAAAATATGTTGGTTTGATTTTGTTACATTTTATTCTTATACCATTCCAACACCGCCAAATAACTTAAAAATAAAGGTTTATAATGAGCTCCGAAGTTGAGTTTTTTTTTCTATCCCTTGGGAATTTTGCATTTTCTCGGAAAAAAGAAGCCTATGTCAATAAAGGATAGTGTAACTTTTTACTGGTAAAAGATTTTTTTTTAATCGGCTCTAAAGTTTCAGAGATTATCTATCCCTCAGGAATTTCCAAAAATCCTGCAATAAGTTTTTTTGCTGTTATGTATGACCATTTACGTTTATACTGAATTTGAAAAGTTTAGTAATTGCAGTTACGGAGATAGGATCCAGTTGAGTTGAGTATATAAATCCTGATTTATCCTTAGCCCGTGGGAATTTTCAAAATTATTGAAATTAGCTTTATACCTATTCTAATAGTCTACTTGCGTGCCCAATTTGAACAGTTTAGTAATCTTCTTTATGGGGATAGGGTCACTCTAGATTGATGAAATATATACATCCCGTATATTCCTTATCCCGTGGGAATTCCGGCAAATTCTTTCTTATCGGATGCCTACGTCATACAAAGAACACATCCTCCAAGTTTCAGGTCTCTACATACAGCGGTTTAGGCTGTGCGTTAATCCGCCAGTCAGTCATTTAGGACTTCAGGACAAAGCATTTTATTATGTATTTGCATTGCACCAAGCTTTTATGCGAGTTCAACAATGATATTTGAATACTCAATTCGATTTTATTCGAAAAAGGTTGACCTCACATAAAAGCTTCATCATCATTTCAGCCGTAGGACGTCCACTGCTGGACATAGGCCTCCCTCATTGACGCCCAATCATTACGGTTGGAAGCGACTTGCATCCACCTTGATCCTGCGGCTTTCACCAAAACGTCCGTCCATCTCGTTGGTGGACGTCCCACGCTGCGCTTGTAAAAGCAAAAGCTTGGTGAAATGCAAATACTTATTATAATTAGTTATTATCAGAGATCAGATCAGGAAGTGGTTGACAAACGTAGACAAATGGTATGCAAAATTTGAAGTTTCGTTTCGTTTACATTGTGTCAAAATAAAAAGTAATTTAAATCAAAAGCAATAAGGAGTATTGATATCAACTTCGAAGCAAATCACCCCCAAAATAACTTCTACTCCTTTTTAACCCCGTCAAGGGATGAATTTCAATAAAATACGAAACACGTCTTCCATCAATTCTGTTATAGAATGTTTATGCAAAATTTGAAGTAGATTGGACCAAGGAATCACGTTGTCCCATACAAACTTTGCCCCCTTTTTTACCCCCTTAGGAGTAGAACTACGAAAAATCCTTTCTTATCGGATGCCTACGTCATACAAAGAACGCACCCTCCAAGTTTCAGGTCTCTACGATCAGCGGTTTAGGCTGTGCGTTGATCCGTCAGTCAGGACAAAGGATTTTATATATTTTATTTATATTTTATATTTATATTTTAGATTTAATATTTTTAATTTTTCAAGAATTTTATGTATCCAGTGTGACTCGCGTTATCAAGACGAATCTAATGACGTATTCATTTATCAAAATCGGTTCAGTCGTTGTGTAGTTACGAGAGGACATAGGAATGGACATACATACATACATACATACATACATACATACTTACATACATACGGGTCAAACACATAACCCTTCCTTCTTCGCAGTCGGATAAAAAAGTGAATGTTGTCGCATAGTTAATCAATCTCGTGTGTAAATTTTAATTCTAGTTTGTACATTTTCAGCTGTTACAGCAAGCTGTACTGAGACAATTTATTGCAATCGCAACAGAGAGGTGTGACTGTAGTTACGATCTTATTTTCGTTGCTTCATTACCTGATAAGTTTAGTTATTTTTAATCAACACTTGGTGGAAATAGTATGCGATACACCTATAGTGCGAGTAGCCTACTGCTATTCATCTTATTATGATTTCTCCGACCTATTATACCTACTCGTACCACTGCGGGGCGTTTATTCGATCGTTTCAACCGCCTCATTGATCTGATCAGATTTTTTAAGAAATGTCTGTGGATGTTGATGGGGATCTTCGTTATATTATTAGAGGTCTTGTACGATCATATAACTGAAAACTGTATCAGAATCTTCTGCCATTTCTTAAAAAATGCGACCGGTGAAATGAGACGGTTGAAAGGCTCGAATAAACGCCCTGCTGGGCACACGCCCCCTCTTACTTTGAGAGGGCTAGCGTAAGGTTGTAGTTTCCACGTGTGCCCAATGAAGATTGGGAACTTCACACATTATTGAATTGCTTCGCGGTTTCCTCACCGAACTACTATTATTTATACTTCTTTGAAATATCCTCACGCAGACAGAGTTGTTAAAGCGTTTAATTAATAAGCAAAACAGAAAATCCAGTAAAACTCGTTTCAGGCGAAAACGGGAGCCATGTAACAAAGTCAGAATGTATTGAATAAATTAGGCTAATTGCCTTTTTATTTCAGAATTTTAATATTGAGTTCCGCAAAGTAGCATCTCGCGGCTGTCTTATTAATTTATTCTGTAACCGACAAGGTTTTGCAATTTTCTATTCAATTCGACTTTCGTAGTTAAATTAGGTATTGTAATTTAAGTCAATTTTGCGGTTTTAACGACGCAGTACTTAATTGTATTTACCTAGGTGTTGGTCGGGCAAATTAGTGGGTTTATGAGATTAAGTTTTAACAGGCTGGCGGGGTAATGATTGCGAAGAAGGAAAATTCATTTGTAAAGTTAATTAGTTTAAGGGTAAGACCGCAGCACTAATTATCAGGTCATAAACTAGGATTGAGGTGTTTATTCATTAAGTTAAATCTCATTGTGAAAAGAGCGCTGTAACGTACCTACCATTGGGACGAGTACCTACGTATATTTACATACCGGTAACAAAAAAAAGATATTATATCAGGAGTCCTTGTACTGTCATTTATTAAAGTTAGTAGCTGTTACCTGCGACTCCGTCTGAAAGAATTTGTTTATCGCTATCTCACGGGAACTACGCAATTTTCCGGATTAAAAATATCGTATATCGGGTACTGCCGTTTCGGCGAATATTATTTCTCAAAATGATTTATTTGGCTTATATTTCATTTGGCAACTGTTTATTTTTTCTGAAACTGTCTATTCAGCATATATTTCAGGACTATCCTGTAGGTTAGATTAGATTAGGTTTGTTTTATAACAATCCTGAAAAGTTTACAGTTTCAGAAAAAATAAACAGCTGCCAAATGAAACATCCAAATGAATCATTTTGCGAAATAATTTTTCGCCGAAACATTATTAAGCCGTGAAAGAGAGGACATCCGTAAATCCATACAAAATATCGCGTTTATAGTATTAGTAAGATATTCACCTTCATATTTATTTAATCGCATTGATAACCTAATTACGACTTGCGCTGTGAGCTCCTAATCCAACCGTTGTTCATAGTGCCTGTTGTCTTGCAGTGACGAAGCTGGGCCCGCGGCAGCCCGAGCCCGCGGCCGAGCCTGCGCCCGCGCCGCCGCCCGCGCAGCCACCGCCTCCCGCGACGACGGCTAAGACTGAACGGTAATTAATGTCACCTTTTGCATAACATGTTTATATTATTTGAAAGGTACACGGAAAGAACATGTCTAGTCACCTAAGTATCTTTTTCAGTTATAGCGGTTTTAAAGTTAGTCATCACTCATCACGAACAATTACTAGGTAAGACAACGGTTTCTTTAAAAAGTGAAAAAAAATATATATTATTTTCAGGTATCCTTAATTAATCCAATGGTAAGTTATAGACAGTACTTTGAGAGCACTACATTTTGAGATTAAAATAACGTTTTTCAAAAAAGGTAACTAGACATGTGTGTACCCTTCATTTTCTAGTGCACTGTGTTACTTTTACAGTGATACAAAACTGTAATATAATTAAAAAAGATTTTTGCTATTAATTTGTTTTAATTTTAAACGTACGCTCCATTGGTATAAGGATCACAGTTTTTCATATTAAATAATAGCATAACAAAAAAAATTGTCTTCACAAAAGGCCCTGAATAGAACGTGATACGACCCGGCCTATTATTTGGAACACAACGTAAACATTACATAGCATGTTTGAGAAAAATATTTTTTTTTAATTTCCATTACACGCGGAGTGATACTGCATCATGGCGTTCAGCCATTAAAAAAATCTATAAGAAATATTTGCTTTTTGGTTCATTATGACATTCTGCCACTATGCTTATTAAAAATAAATATTCATGAATTATCTCTGTTTTCTATTAAATCCGAGTTGGAAATAGAATGAAATAAGTATTAATAATATTAGTATTAGTATTTGTATTAGTTATATTAGTTATATTTTTTATCTAGTTTACTTATAATTTCTCTAGAAATAAATCTCTGATTTTTTTGGAGTTTTTTTTTAATTTATTTCATTGCATGTTTGAGAAAAGCACTATACAAGCCTCTGCCGCAAACAGGGATTGCCCAAGTGGCAATCCGCTATCTCGCGGCCCCTGCAGTAATGTACTATTATCGGAAATAATTTCTTCGTGTCAGTGTCAATATGGGATGAGTGCTAGTCTTTATCTGTTGGTTGCCCACCACCGCAGGGAAGCAGGCAAGGCGCCGTCGCGCGCGGGCGCGTGCCGCGTCTGCCTTAAGGCGCTGAAGCCTGGCGAGGTGTTCCACACCTGCAGCGGCTGCCAGCACCGCGTCTGCGAAGACTGCTCCTCGTACTCCAAGCCCGCTGACAACGAGGATGCGGTAGGTTCTTACAATAATAGTCTAAGTTGCAATATTAATTAACTAATTAAGTAATGGTGATTATTTACCCGTGACCATAGGGCTGGTACATTCATCGCCCAACGTATTGGCATCACTGGTGATAATTTATTATTTTATGTAATCCTATGGTTATTCATTGCCTAGTACCCATAGCACAAGCTTTGCTTAGATCAATTGGTATCTTTAAATGTAAGTAATTAAATAAGATAGTAGATTTGTGTGTTGAAAAGAATACCTTGTTAAGTAATATTATAAACAGAATAGACTGGACTATGTGTTTGTTTGTCTAAACCTAAATCTAAATAGTATTATAAAAGAAAAATATTTCATTTTTTGTAATGAATAAACTCAATAAATAATAGTTTAAAAAAACTAAAAAACACGCTTTAAAAAATAAAAAATAAATTTTAATAAATTTCAATTCACTATTCTTATAGTGCAGTAAAAAATCTTAATAAGCAATTATTATATTGTTATATCCAGATCAAAATTTGTAAACAATTCTAAATATTGATAAAATGAATAATAATAGTTTAAAATATTTTATTGTAAAAAAAGCGTGGGGTGCTTTTTAAGATGTTATCAAAATGATAATCCTTGACAATTGACACCATGCACCCCACGCTTTTTTTACAATAAAATATTTTAAACTATTATTATTTATTTTATCAATATTTAGAATTGTTTACAAATTTTGATCTGGATATAACAATATAATAATTGCTTATTAAGATTTTTTACTGCACTATAAGAATAGTGAATTGAAATTTATTAAAATTTATTTTTTATTTTTTAAAGCGTGTTTTTTAGTTTTTTTAAACTATTATTTATTTTCTATTTTTTAGTTGCATTTTTTTTCTTTCTAACTTTACCCCCTCACCTACAACCCCCAAACCTCCTAAACCCAACCCCCCAACATCCCCCACCCCATTTCCCCAAACCCCCCCCCAAACCCCACACCCTTACCCCCAATCCCCTAAACCCCCCTTACCCCCTCCTCATTTTACAAACCCCCGAACCACCTAAACCCAACCCCCCTAACACCGAACCCCCATACCCCCGGAAACCCCCCCTCCCCCCCCCCCCCACCCCCACTCCCCCCACCCGCCACCTGCCCCCCCCAGCCCACCCCTCCCACAACCCCCACCCCGCCACCTACCGCCCCCCTTCCAGTTCCATCATCAAACCCTTGTTACCATCTAGGCCTCTTACCCCCTCCCCATTTCCCACAACCCCCCAAAATCACTTACCCCCGAACCCCCCAACACCCCCACCCTATTTCCCGTAAACCCCCATCCCCTAACCCCAACCGCCACACCCTAACCCCCAACCCTCTAAACCCCCGACCCCCTTACCCCATACCCCATTCCCCCCCCAACCCGCCACCTACCCCCCTTCCAGCTCCATCATCAGACTCTGCACCAAAGTACTCGTCAAAACGAATCAAACGAGCCCAAACTCGATGGGGTTGTTTCGTTTTATTGTGGAGTGCCTTTGGCCATCTTCCAGCTCCATCATCAGACCCTGGTTACCATATGGGATCAAAGTGCTCGTCAAGACGAATCAAACGAGCCCAAAATCGATGGGGTTGTGTCGTTTTATTGTGGAGTGCCTTTGGCCATCTTCCAGCTCCATCATCAGACCCTGGTTACCATATGGGATCAAAGTGCTCGTCAAGACGAATCAAAGGAGCCCAAACTCGATGGGGTTGTGTCGTTTTATTGTGGAGTGCCTTTGGCCATCTTCCAGCTCCATCATCAGACCCTGGTTACCATCTGGGATCAAAGTGCTCGTCAAGACGAATCAAACGAGCCCAAGCTCGACGGGATTGTGTTGTTTTATTACATAGTTCCTATGGCCACCATCCAGCTCCATCATCAGATCAGCTCCCTGTTACAATAATATTGCATTGTCATCCAATTTACACATATGTGCAAAATTTCAGCTCAATCGGAAACCGGGAAGTGGGTCAAAATCGCGCCCTAAGGAGTCGGTTACAAACAAACATACAAACATACATACAAACATACAGGTGAAGCTAATATAAAGCGTGTAAAAAGAATTTAACCGATTAAAAAAAACATCTATATAAAGATAATAATAATTATTAGCGAGTTACTTAGTCGTAGTGTAGTAGCAGTTTTAGCGCGGGAAAATGCTAAGTTCACGCGGGCCGCAAGTGAAGTTGCGGGCAACAACTACAATAAGTAGGTAGTTACTAATAAATTAACAGGAAAAACATCTTCTATTCTCTTGAGCAAAGCCTTATAGACAAGTTTGTTCATTGATATCGACGCTACTTTGAAAAATACGCTACTCAAAATCGATAAGAAAACGAAATTGAAATTACGAGTATCATTCAACGAAGTAAACACATAGTACAAGCGTGTTGATTTATGTCTAGTGAACTTTTTCAAATTAGTATTAATAAAGGAACCACTACAAAATTGGACATAAAAATATCTTGTTTAACCAAATAATAACAAACACAAAATTAAAAGATAATGTTCAACATTGATTTTCCGTATTTTCATCAGCTATTTTTAAAGCCTTTTGGCTATACCTAATAATCATTTTTAAATCTTCTTTACTCGTACTTAGGCCTCGGCAAGTATTACGAAATCTGCGGTTGTTTCACAGATTTCTCCTTAGAAATGTAAATATAAGCAGAAAAGCCCTAAAACATTGTAAAAGAAAATAAGAAACTTTTGAAGCACATTTTTTTTACTTTCTTCTTATTAGAAGTTTTGAAAGGTAGCGCAATGTAAGAAAGCCATAAGAATGTTGTTTTTGAAGAAATATTATTATTTTTGTTGGAATCAAATCATTCATTGTTAGATTCAGATTCTTATGAAGTGTTACATTATTGCGGCAAGGGGTTGCGTCTGGATGCTCTGGAATGCATGGAAATAATTAGGTACAACACTATAGGGTCTATTATTAATGAACAGGAAAATTTAGTATCTTCTCCTTTACTGCGGCTTGGGTCGAATTTGAACAGTTAGTATTAATTAAATATGCCTTATAAATAAATAAACCAAAAATTCAAGGTAGTTTTATAATATGTCAATAAAAGTTAATTTTTGTGGGGTAGTTTGAGAATAAGAAAAATAAAGTGGGTACTTTAAATGTTTTTCTTTCTTTCTTTCTTTCTTTCTTTACTTGAGAAGTTACAGTGACAAGTTAAAACATTTGTTTTGGTTTGTTAGTTTAACATTTGGTAGCATAGCATACGGTTGTGGTAACTCTGAAGATGAGCTCTGGTTGAGTTCGAAACGCGTCAGTGTAGCTTGGTGGTGGTGATGGTTGGGTTTATGTGATTTGTGTGTGTTCGTACAGTGTGGAGGTGGAGGAACTGCATGAACGCACATTTCTTGCATAAACGTAACTATTGTAAGGTCGCGGGTGAGCAAAGTAATTGTTTTAGTTCATTAAATATTTTTAAGTCAGTTATGTACCGAAATTTTGCCTCTTTCACCAGTACCTACACATAGATACAAGTACTTAGCAATGTTTATGTGCCGTATCAAATCTGGACTATCTTCCAAAGTCATGAACAGGCTATGAGCAAGAACAGCGCGCGACCACCAAGTTACTACCTACATAAAGTTTGAAAAGAATAATCTGTAGATTACACAATGAATTTAATCTTCTAAGTAATAGTTTCATGAAATATTTATCACTAGCTGTTGCCCACGCACGACTTCATCTGCGAGGAATTCGTTTATCACTAGCGCGCGGGAACTATGCAATTTTCCGGGATAAAAATTATCGTCCTTTGTCGGAACTCAAACTATTTCAGTACCAAATTTCATCTAAATCGGTTCAGCGGTTTAAGCGTGAATAGATAACAGACAAACAGACAGGCAGACACACTTTCGCATTAATTAGTTAATTTGAAATAAATAGTAGCGATAGACATGAAGTTGCTTATACTTTTTATCTAGTTTACTTATAATTTATCTATTTTTATTTATTTATTTAACGAAACTTGTTATGGATGAAAGCAATTTATTATTTTTATGCGTTTAATTTGTAATTTTTCATATTTTTTTGTTTTTTAAATAAATTTTGTACGTATTATTGTAGTACTAACATTAGATATATAAGTTATTGTATTTATCTAGAAATACTTAAACCTTTGATTTTATGGAGTTTTTTTTATTTCATAGCATGTTTCAGAAAAGCCTAAGAAAAGCACTATACATACCTCGGTGGGAAATGGGGTTGCCAGCCTCAGTCTATATGTATTCCGCCGGCAACCTCTTACTTCCCGGCCTCTGTAGTATAGTAATGTACTATTAAGTATTTGTACTTAACAGCAAAAGACGCAGAGCAACTCTCTTTGTTTACAGAAGAAATGGCACTGTTCGGTATGCCGACGCAAGGCCGCGCCGCGGCTGCCGCCATCGGCTCAGGACAGCACGGACTCTTTGCTGGACGTGCCGATGCTGGACGCGCTGCAGCGGCGGCACTCGGAGGCGCGGCTCGGCGGCGGCACCAGCAGCACTGCGCTCGCGCCGCCGCGCTCCCCCGAGCTGCGCCGACACTCTGACGTCTCGCCCGCCTCGCTCAAGGAACTTGAAAAGGTAATGTTTGGAACTGTTTGGAACAACTCCTTCGTAAGCTTTCAGCATTCTATTGAATTACCAATGACACAAATTGCAGTATAGTACATAAATCAATTAGTAATTTACTGTTCATTTTTTATTGTTTATGAAATGCAATTCACATGTAAATATATAACAAAACGTGAAGAAGAATATGTAAAAACTAAAATAAAAGGGTCCACAGGAACATTAAGGTGATGTTTTACTTATATTATTTAAAGTACAAAATGGAGCAAATTTTATACATAAATGTGAATCGTTTTAATTTTAGGTTGACTATTGCGGTTCACCCGGGTTCCATTATAATGCCGAAACTGGCAAAGCGCATTCTGTGTGAATCAATTTGCAGCTTTAAAGCTTTAATTAAGTTGTGCAAAGGTTAATTTCGACTCTTTACTGCAGTGTTCATGGATATATATATCTGTTTCTGATCCTGTATATTCAAACTTTTAGTTGCCTAGTTGCCTTAATCTCTTATAGCCAGTCATATTTCACGTCGATACAAAGGTAGTACTACCTACACTATCCCACAAACATAAATTAGCATAAAGCTCATCGAAGCCAGCGCCAGGCGTGATATTTTATAACTCTTACCTACCCAAATGGTATCAACAAACCTAAACAAACTTAGGGTTAAATTAGATTATTAGCTTCGGTTTATATTACACCCGTCAAGGAGATTTATTTCCCCTATAACATTGCGAAGCATGCGGTAAAGTTAATAAACTCCACATTGTACAAATGCCTGTTTTCGTCATAATTTCTCGCAGCCGTAACAAGTGTGCCACGGGGTCAACTAGTCCCTGGCCCCGAGGTTGCCAGAGCATATATATTGAATCACGATACCGTGTTAACATACCTACACGGAAACGCATTGATAAAATATACATATAGTTACATTTTGTACGCATTCTTGTCGTTCCTCACCCTCGCGACCTAGAGCTGTGATAAAACATATTTCACGTCTACGAATAGGGGAAAGATAAAATAAATGTCATCTCGAGCCTTTCCCAATGCCCTCGAAATAATTTCATCTCCGCAATGATTTACCTTCGTAAACGTCTATTATTGTAACCTTCGTCAAGTCCGTCAATCGTCTGTCATAAATCATAATCAAAACTTTGGTGGGTTTATGAACATGAACAAGTTGCGACTGCTCTTTTCTTATTATACCGAAACCTCAATTTTTCAGTCTCTGGTAAACAGTAACAGCTGTCATAAATGCTGTGTTCCCGGGATAGCAACATTTTTTATACTGCACAAATAATTGGCAGATGACCTTTCATTAAAATTGTTAAAAACACACGTTTGTTCAAGTATTAAAGTTAGAAACCGAATAATTACTGTAAACAATTTTAGTTAAGTTTGTATACTGATAACTGATAATATAGAATAATAACCGACGGCTCACGATTTACGGTGTTTTTTTTTTCAAAAATACAGGCAATGACGGTTGTGAACTAAATTCTGACACTTTGCACAAATTATGAATTACGTGAATATTGACGATGTGAACCATGGGAAAAAATGCATTCATTTTCTTTGTCGCTTTCCGATTTACGAAATTTTCTTTTGCCAGACCAGTCGTATAATGTCCCAAAATTAATCCGGAATATTTTGTCATGTGGTTAGTACCTATGTTAGTTTGACTGAACATCCATGTAAATTTTTTAAGGATTTTTAATTGTGGTTGGCAATTGTTTCCATATAGTGTATTGTATAGACTATAAATTACCGAGAGCGTGGAATGGCATATGTAGTAGTATTGTGTGTTTATAGGCATTCCACTTTAGTGAAAGAGAGACAACAATATAGAGATCTCTCTCTGCAATGCCTATAAACACACAATACCACTACATAAATAATTCCACGCTCTCGGTAATTTATCTATAGTATGTTCCAAAGTGTGTTGTTTAAGGGAGTTTTCAGAAAAAAATGTACCCGTTTTCCTTAAGTATCCTTAATTTTTCCATAAAAAAATTTATTAGTCAGTTTTGTGACGGTCCATACAACATGTATGGTTAACTGCGTCACAAAACTGACAATTAAGAGAGGGACACTTTTTTTATTGCTTAAATCGATAGTGCTTGTAATTCTGAGTAGAAATAACCCAAAATTTGTTAGGTTTTAAAAAAAGTACAGGGTACACTTTTTTCTGAAAATGCCCTTAAATGGCGTGACCACATTTTGAAACAAAAATTTTGATTAAAAATCTTAATTAAAACTAACCATGATGAAATGTTCCAGATTCGTTTTGACCACCTTGTATAAACGAATAAAAATCAGAATTCCAAGAAAAGAAAAATAAATGTTGACTCACTGACATAGATACTTATTATTTCCCGCTGAAATATTTTCATTACTGTTAAAATTTCATACTAAGTCTGATTTTGCATAGTTTTATTATTGTTTTCACAAACTTTTATGAAATATATTTAATGCTGTAATCATAATGTGCAGTTTAGTGCATCTATACATATAATAAATCTGTAACAAGTCGGTGTCTGAACATTGAAGATATTTGATAAAAACTGTCTCTAGGGCTATTATTTATTAGCGCAATAGAACCCAAAACAATGATTTTTAGAATTATTGTCTGTTTGTCTGTTTCTCTGTGCGTTTGTGCGCGCTAATCTCAGAAACGGCTTAACCTAGAAGGATGCGGTTTTCACTAATATGTTGGTATTTTCTTGGATTAACAGTTAGTGTTTGTTTCATTTGAATTGGTTCACATTTTTAAGAATTTATCGAACATGGATGGTACATAGAAAAAAAATCCAACATTTGACATTTGACAATCCAACAGCTGATAACAATATAGTAAACTATACTAAATAGGGTTCATCTTAAGTTGGACATGCACACAGGTTTGTTGGTTTGTTTGAACGCGCTAATCTCAGGAACTACTGCTCCGATTTGAAAAATTCTTTCAGTGTTAGATAGCCATTACGCTTACACCAATAGGAGCGGAGCGGAAGAATGTTTAAAAATCGGGGGTTTTTGAAGTAAAACTTCTATAGGCACGCTTGACTTGGGAGTACGGTGGTGAAAGTGAACGCGAGTGTGGGGGGGTTTGGTGGGAGAAGGGGTGCGTGGGGGGGGGGTTTATATCGAGGAACTAAGGAGAGCTATAATTGATGAAAAAGCAAATTGGATAAAAAAAATAAGCTGCCCAAATTACTAATTCCACGCGGACGGAGTCGCAGGCAAAAACTGGTAATAAATATTTTCAAGGGGCACAGCTTAGAAATATCTCCACTAAATTTGATAAGAACGAACGATTTAAGATAATCGAAACATCAATACACCATCGCTATTCACGATAAACGGTAAGTATTCAAATATTTTTAAGCCTTTGCACAATGGACGTAAAGTTTTAAGGCATTCCGTGCGTCTGTCATATGTTGGAGCGTGTATGAGTAACCACGCTGCCGTTGCGGCAGTTAAAGGGCGGCGGCACGGCGACGCCGGCCAACGAGTCGCGCCGGCCGAGCACCGTGACGCCGGCGCGGCGACGCTCGGTGCGCGCGCCCGCCGCGCGCCAACGCTCCGTCGACGACGACAAGCAGGACTCGCCGGCGCACGCGCCCTCGCTCGTCGCGCCGCCACCCATGTCCAGGCGGTAAGTAAGCTCGACCACAGTTACTCTGAACCGGTGAGTCTGATTCGACAGGGGCGGATCGTGAGGCCTTGAGCAAAAACTGTCAGCGATAATGATATACTCTATTTCCAATGTCGTAAACAATAAAAATATTCTGATTCTGAATGGGGTTTGGGAGCCCTTTATGTCCATTGGGAGTCCTTATATTAATCCGCCTTTGGATTCGAATATTATTCGCGGCTCCGCGCATGTTCGCACCTTATTCTCGTTTATTGTTGGTTTTGTCGGCAAGGCAAGGTCTGACCTGAATGAATCGAGTCGTAAATTGCGCACAAGTGTGGAGTAGAGAGGCTATTAATGTATGTTCTTGTAACTCGACTAGAGGCGACTATAGCGACTGTCAAGAATTTCTTTTCATCTGCGCTCTGCTTGTTTGGGTAGAGTTCAAAAAAAGTTAGACATAAAAGTTAGAACTAATTTTTTTTTAATAATCTTGTTACTTAGTATGTTTTAGTTATTATTTTTAGCGTAAGTTACAACCTGTATGAAAGAGCGAATTCCTCCTAATACAAGTGCTTTACTTAAAAGGAGGATTCGACACCACCTGTTAAAACGTTTTATTAAAAATAAATAATATATTTTTTTTTTAATTTTAACTAAATATCATATTAAATTTTTCACACCACCTGCTCGACAATGCCTTATATATATCATGCAAACCTCTCTCAAAGTAAATCATTATAGCCCTTGGCTTTCGCCGGGGCGTAATGTTGTACTGAATTTCATTATAACCCGCCGTGCAGTAATGTTGTACTGAATTTCATTATAACCCGCCGGGCAGTAATGTGATTCTCACTTCTCGTAGTTCTTATTGGTATGCACTTAAAGTCTAATTTCAAAATCGCCCGGCGTGCAGGCCGGCGTGCAGCTCGTGCACGTGCTGGTGGTGCTCAACGTGCCCAGCCCCGCGGTGCCCGCGGGCCGCGCCGCGCCTCATTTATTTGCAGTTCCGCGGCCGAACGAAAACAAAGTCAAATACTTAAACAAAAGCCGCGAGTGTTTCAATACGCTGCAATTTTAAGTATCAAAACTGCAAAAGAAGATAAAACATTAGGAAAATATCGAGTGACGAAAGTGATTTGAACCCTGATTCCATTAAATTAGACGCCTTAGGACCACTTGCACAATTCAGGGTAAAAAAATTAAATCGGTAACCCTGGGTTAAGAATGACAGTTCCATACATTTTGACACTTGTTAACCCTGGGTTAGCAGTTAACTCGCTCGGAGTTAAGTAGCTAACCCAGGTCTGCGCAAGCCGGCCTTAGAAATTGTTAATAATGTACTCCCAGAGAAGTCGAAGGAAAAATACTTAAAAGCTTACAAAGATTCCGACAAATGGAAAACTGCGAAAGGCGCAAAGTCAGTGTCAGAATCAGTGCTTCTGGGTCTATTTCAAGTATTTTTCTAGTAGCCTTGGTTTTTATTGTCTCGCAAAAGGTGAGAAAAGTAGAGTATACTCCTCGGGGATAAAACTGATTTTGCCTTGGGCGCGCCTAAATCCTTCACTGCTCTCAGGACTCCATCTTAATTCCCTCGCTTCGCTCGGGAATCAACTAAAAACCCCCTCGCTACGCTCGGGAGTTAAATCTGGAGTCCCTCGATACGCTCAGGATTCAATATCGCGCCCGTGACATAATGCAGTGCTTTATCCCCTGGGTGTACAATCTACTATATTATTGTACAGTCAACCTCAGAGGTCGCTGAACACTTCAATACTTTGTCGTACCAGTTATACTGTGAAATTTGAAATAATGTCACGTTAATGAAAGTGACAAAGGATGTACTAGGGTGCCTTTCCACCAGAGATGTGCTATGCAGCTATGCCGCGAGGGTGTGAAAGATACGCTACGAAAGTATGTGACTGATTCCGCTAAAGCTAAGTTATGTAGCCGTTCAAGGTAGATTTAGAGCACGCTTCCACAGCACGCATCTAGAGCACGCATTTTCTTTCCATATAAAAAACATAGTTGAACCCGTTTCCACCATAATTGGTGGGTATCAAACGCATCCGTAGCAACGTAGCATAGCACATCTCTGGTGGAAAGGCACCCCTAAAGTGTTCATCGACTTCTGAGGCCGACCGTACAAAAAAAAATAAGTAATTAATAATTAATTTTCAGGTATCGATTAACATGATTCAATTTTTTGAACTGCACCCGTTTACGCTTGTTGATGTATTTTCCTGGGACACAGATGTTGTTACGAATGCAGCTCTCTCTGTATTTCCCTAACCCTAACTTTGGACAAAATTGATGTTCATGAATTATTTTTTTTGTAGATTTCGTAATAATGGTATCTGGCAAAATAAGTTTGAGAACTTGTGGTTTATCTTTTTAAACATATATTTATTAATAATTTCGTGAATATCAGGAACAACTTCAGAGTCGAAATCATTATCGCTTTCACTGAAATTTGCTATGTGTGACGATTTCGGACGCGAACAATCGATCCAGCTTGGTCTTATCTCTGGCCCCTAAGGCCCCTATAGGTACCACAAACATGACCACAAACGTTACAAATGCTACAATTCTACGTAATTGATACTTTTTGTATGAGAAATTAAACTTTACTTTTACTATACGATAATTTCTAGTAATTTTTGTGGTACTGGGGCTGAACTGGAAAAACACGTGTTATCAAGTTTTAGCCCGAGCGAACCTCGATTGCCCAAGTGCTGTTGTATCAAGCAGATTATCTAAATTATACAGTTTCAACCTTTGTTTGACAAATTTTTGCATAATACCTAACGTAATGTGTTGTGGTGGGATATTATTAAGCTGCGTACGGACTGCGCGCACTCGGGTAAACGTACCCGGGCTTGCGTGTCCTGGAACTCCATGTCCGTACGTCATGTACGCGTACACTGTACACGTACACGTACACGTACTGTACACGTCCACGTACACTGTACGCGTACATGGCGTACGGACATGGCGTTCCAGGACACGCAAGCCCGGGTACGCGTACCCGAGTGCGCGCAGTCCGTACGCAGCTTTACAGCAGTGGGGTAAACGAAACTCGTGTCCCTGTCACTGGAGTAGACATAATCTCGCTAATGGCGTGGAAAGGTACGAATGCAATTTCCTCTTTTGGCAGCGAGACTCCGTCAATAATACCAACCAATAGGTGCCGCTTGCTTCAAAAATTTGTATCAATATAATTTGTTACGGTCTCTTATTCTGGGGTATATTTTTATAAATTCAATTTATAAATGTATATGACTGTCACATTGACTTGGAAGTAAGTAAAAATAGTGTAAAGCCGTTTAACAACTGACATTGAATTTTAGGGGGGTAAAGGATTTTCTTGGTCGACTATACATTTTCATAGAAATGGTTGTCTTAAATATTTATTTTATATCTTTACTATCACGAAGGAGCAAGATTATTTTGCCTACTTATGGATTTATTGATAGTGGCTCAGATCAGATTACAACGTTTAATCAGATATTTACACATATTAAAATCCAATTATTAATAAATATTATGTAACCATTAATATTTTCATAATACACAGCTTACACGACCAATATCCAAATATAGTGCCATAAAACTTAACACCTTTATTTCACGTACATATGTCACGTACCGCAAACCTAATGACTATACCAGATACCTATGTAGTAATCGATATCGATGGTCTTTATCATTTAATATTTGCTAGACCTAGTGTCCTACCAGATCTTGAGCTGACCAATCAGAGTGCAGCAATCGCCGCAAGTGCCTTGAAGTCTTTTTTTTCAGACAAATTGTACCAACAGCTCTTTTTAGTTTATTCCTTTATGATTCTAGAGGTATTTATAAATCTTGTGAAACTATTATTCATTTGAGCTACGTTTTTAGAGCGTCAGCTGTAGACGTGGTGGGTGGCGCAGGCGCAGGGTCGCGGCGGGGCTCGTACCGCGCAGAGGACACGTCCGAGTCCACGCCCTCCATCGGCCTGGCCGTCGACGAGGACCGCCCCATACGCCGCCGCGGCAGCCAGCTGTGAGTCTCGCAGACCATCACATCCGTAACGCATACCTACTCACACAACATTCTACTTCTTTGCCTACGTCTTATTTATCCAAACATCGGAATTACAATATACAGGGTTATTTGTAATTCACTGACATCCTCTTAACCCTGAATTCCCATCACTCAAACAAATGTTTTTTGTTTTACGACTTTTTTTCCATACAAATACACAGAGTATCGTAAAAATAAGAGGTAGTCTCAAATTTTCAAAACGTTTTTACACCAAAAATATTAAGTTATGATTATGAACTTATGACAATAGCCGTCAAACAAAAAACATTTGTTTAAGTGGTAGGAGTTTAGGGTTAAAAGGATGCTAGTGAATTACAAATAACCCTGTATGTTTCACTTTTACACTAAATCACTACCTCTGTATTAATCCGGGCGCAAAGGTGCCCAACTGACAAACTCTTTAATTCAAACTAAATAACCATTATAAATAGGAAGGTAATTCATCCAACTGTTATGGTTTTACGCTGAAACTGCTAAACCAATTTTGATGAATTTTGTTGTTGTACTTGTACATATATCTAGAGTTAGATTAGACACAGTATATTTTTAGTACAGATTTTTTGGTGATTTAGCGACACGACAGTCGTTTTTAAACTTGAGATAACATAATACTTGAGGAGTAATGAACTTTTAGGCAGCGTTATCTGGCACCTAGTATACCATCAATTAATTAAAAACATTGCCCTGATTATGTATTATTGTTGATTTTATAAATAAAATTTTAATATTAAGAAAAATACCTAATCACAAAACCTTGAACATGAAATCTCATTTCCACGAACGGAATATCTATTTATGAACTTTTAATTTTTAACCTTGCTTCTCCGCAAGCCACCGTGCACCACAGCTAAATCTGTGCGGCACATACTTCTTTAGCTGCAGAACCCACCCACCTCCTCTTCCACATAAACAATATACATAGGTATATATGTCAATATCACAAACGCCATTCAAAATCATAACGCGTTTCAAACTCGTAGCGAAGAAACAAGGTAAAAATGTAAGGTTCCTTGATTTATGGACCTCCGCAAAGTAACGCCTAAGTCAATCAATTATGAACTACTATTTACAATAAGACCTGATCCACGTCATTCATTCATCATTATTACTTTACACCAGACCCGACATAGCAGCACTACAACAAAGAACCGGAGCGCTGAGCGCGATGGCCGCTCTATCCCGCACCTCGGACCCGAGCGAACCACCATCGGCGGCGGCAGTGGCCGCGGCCGCTGCCGCCGCTGCCGCCGCTCGACAGATGTCGGTCGACGCTGAGGCCATCAAAATTGTCATACACGACGTGGACGACAGCTCACCGAGGAGAGTCTCGTTACGCCGCGACCCCAATGATAAAGGACACCGATGTAAGATCATCTCTTTTATGTAGATGTGTGCTGTGAACCTTAACCATCCGATTTGGTTAGGGGCAAAAACCAATGCAAAGCATTAATGCCTGCAAAATTACCCATACGAGCCTTATAAATAATACAATGTTTGCAGCGTGCACTGTAAAAGGTTTTTGCCCTTACTCTTGATAGGTGTAAACCAGCTACAGGGGTTTGAAAGTGATAATGACGTGTATTTGACTTGTCACCTTTGATGAGAGGCTCTGGGGCTCTTCAAGGCTCTTTAGATTTTAGGCTGTGGCTAAACCGGTGAGATACACCTTTGGTCTCATCTAAACTTTTGATCCGGTGAGATAGGGGTTAATAACAGGTCAGTTTTATCTAAAAAAAAAGTTTCTCAGGATCAAAATTGTGCTCGCACCCTTTAAATATGGGAAGTTATTAAAACTTTACATGTCGTTTTCCTTAAAGGCAAAACCTATCACCACCTGCACATAACCAAGAAGCCGCGTGCTACGGTGTGTCGGATTGTGGGTGGGTGGTATAATAGACCCAATCCCTTTCCAGTGCTTCAAATAATAAGAGTGAATCTGTGACCTGTCTGTGTGTGAGTTGGTAGGACTTGTTTGCTAGATTGTTAGGTTTCTGACAAATAGCTAGTTCTAGTTCGCTTTGGGATACGTATTCATTGGGTGTATGAAAAGCTATTAAACGTTTGAGTAATGAACCGTGCTATATAAATGTAGCTCGAGGATTCGGCATGCGTGTCGTCGGTGGGAAGCCGGACGCCAATGGGCGTCGCGAGGCCGTTATCGTATGGACGGTCCCCGGTGGGCCCGCCGATCTGGCTGGCTTGCAACAAGGAGATAAGGTATGTTATTGGATGAGCTAGGTATTTGTAAGAATGTTACCATCTCCACGTTAAGCTGTCGTTGTCATTGCTGCCTGAAACTATTTTTTTTAGTTAATAATGTTCTTTGTTGACGGTACTTAATTATTTCACGTCATTGGAACTCTATGCTTATATCAAAGTTGAAGTCAATCCGACTACTAGTTCAAAATTAACTTGCACGTGCCACTTTTGGGCTCTGATCTGCGAGTTTTTGCAGAAAAAGATGAATCCTTGTTTATGCAGTCGTTTAAGAGAGCAATGCATAATCTATTTTATTTTCATACTTAATAGGTGTTGGAATGGGGAGGAGTGCCTCTTACGGAGCGCAGCTTTGAGGAAGTTTGCGCGGTCTTGGAGCGCGGCGGTGACAGCGTCGAGCTGCTGGTCGAGCCCGCGCCGCCGCAGGACGACGCCGCCACTCCCGCCACGCATTCCACGCAACACCACCATGCGCTATATGGTACCGATCATGCAATGCTAACACATAATGTGAACGTCAACATTACATGTTTACTCTTACATAACTCTTCTTAGATTGTTGATTTGACGCCACAGACACACATTGATTTTCATATTTAAAGCACAGGAATACTGGCTAATTATATTTCCTGATTTTATGAAGTAGAGCACCTTGCTTTAAATCGTCAATATGCAAATATGTCATTGTTTTTTCTTTACATCTCATTTCAGTTAAGTATTCAATAACTTCACCATCAGATAGATAACGCAAATAACATTTACTTGCAAAAATTTTAAGACCATAATTTTGTGTTAATTACATAGCAACGCCACGATATACACAATTGTTCAAAGTAACTATCGTATATTTGTCCACCTCTTTTGATTACTGCAACGCATGCTTCTTAACTTCTTCAATCTTTCCAGATGCTCAATTTTCTCTGTTGATATTGTTTATTTACATATTTCTCTTCACTATCGTTCACTCTTACTACCTGAGTTTTCTTCAACACAATCATAATTTTTGAAATTTTCTTGCACAACCGTCCTTTTCAGTCTCTTCTACTCTGTCTTCTTCGCTTCACGGTGATACTTCTGCTACATCCTGCACATAAAAAAGGAGCAGTACCAATGTGTGTGTTGATGCAACAAAATCAGTAGTGGTGTAATGCACATTGTTTTGGTTCACAGAACCGGAAACCGACAAATCACCATCGTCGCCGACCCGAAGGAAATTGCCGAAAACCCCGGTATAATACCCATAGGCTTTAATTGTTACAATATGTGTTGTGAACCCATGAGACATTGAGCCGTTCCGCTCGTTCCTTCATGTACTCAAGTAGAGACTGTCACTCGGTGCCTACTTCTCTGCGCTTCTCGGATCACTCATTAAAACATCTCTAGTCATGGTCTACCCAAAATTACCTTTTATATGTCTAAAGTTAATGGATCATCATATCATCGTGCTAAGCACATTGAACCGTTCTGATAGATAGAGTGTGGTCGCGTAAGATTAGATGATCCAATAACTGTGATCGCAACTAATCCATGATTGGCGTTGTTGTTGTACTGTGCTGGTGAGGGTGTGTTAGTCGTGATGTCGCTCCCGTCATCCGTCATTCAGTGCCGTGTGACGGAGAAGTCGTATCGCGACTTGTCCGCGGTCACTGTTCATTACTAAATAACTCTGTATCCAAGTTGAGGCCCGAGGCAGTAGTTGATTTTGTTTTTATTATTCGGCATCAGTAAATCATGCTCGGTGATGTGATAAATTTTCGGATTCATATTGGATACAGATATGAAGTGCAGGGACTGACTTCGTTGCTCTGCTGTGATACTGTAGCAAACATCTTCCACGTTAGCCTAGTTGTAAGAGATTAGTGTTTCTATCTGCGACCGTAGAAGTATTTAAATTATATTACCCTTTTCCTGTTTAAGAAAAGGGTTACTTTGTTTGTTTACTTGAATGAAGTAATATTAATATTAATATTATAATATACCTTGGAACTTTGTTTGTTATCTATATTCGTTATCGTTTATCATAATCCTAAGTGAAGTGTGTGAAAAAATACTACCTACTTATTTTCAGATTTTTATTTTTTCTATCACCTGACCAATATCATAATCTCATCACTGGAGCCGGAACAAGTTGAATTTTAGGGTACGATCGGCAAAATGACAAACATAGACGAATCTCAGTCGCGACTACGTAAGTGTAGACAGACGCTAATCCGTTTTATTGTTCGATGGTAGATTAGGGGATTCGTCCCGATAAAAATATTTACAATAGGTACCTATCTATGGTTGGCATTAGTGTGATTGTGTACCAATACAGTAGGTACGACTACAGCCCTAGTGGAGCTAGAGCCGCTGCTGCTTTAAGCTTAGTCAAAGCGAACACATTCACGACCGAGTCATACTTGACTGGCACAAACAGAACACGTTCAATCAACATTAGATACGAATATGAAGCAGTGAGTGGAAGGGATGTGATGCAATCAAGTGCAGCCAACACGAGACACGAGAAGCCGCGGGAGCAGGGGCGTGGCGCGGCGAAGCGGCGAGCGCGAGGTGAGCCCGGCCGCCGGCCGCCTCGCTACTGTTGTGTTGTCTCCGACCTGCATCCACGACGCCGCACTTCTGTTTGTACCGTCTCATGTCTTGCGCATCGAGTTTGTTCGAGTCTTGCTGTTGACTTAGCGTAGTGTAATGCCGCACTTGCGTCGCCACGACTAGTTCGTAGCAGCTTGGAGTGGTGGCTGCACGGGCCACGTCACGCACTCGCCGGAACCCCTTGAGCGACTGGCGTCACTGGCGCGCGCCGGCGGCGACGGCGACGCTTCTGTGCCGTCACGTGACCGACACTCAACGACACGTTGTACATACCGCTCAGTAGTTGATTGTCACGGCTCATTCCTTACCATCTGAGAACTGCATGCGGTGGCACAATGTGGATATGTGCATTCATCTAGAGCACAGTATAAAACGTGAAACATCTATGTGTCATACGAATTTATTAATAACTGTACATCATATAAAATTAAATTTACTTAATGTTTGTACAACTGTAACCCCTTGCATTTATAATTGTGTGTAAGACTGCTTCAAATTTGGCATTTTAGTATACCTATATATCATACATATACCTACAGTTAGATTGCTGTCAAAGAATGTTACGAACACAAAATTATCAACACTTATGATATACTCGTAATGATAATAAGTTGTAGGTACTGACCAAATTTACCATTTGAAAAGTAAGTGCCCTCAATTCGGTAATTGTAGTTTTTGCTATAACATAGAGGTAAAACGCCTGACATAGCATTTTAAATAGAGCTAACTACGTACCCTGCGTAACTTTGTATGAAATTGGAAAATGTAGGTTAAAGTTACTTCCAAATGCTCACGTACTACAATCTTTATAGCAATTAAGCTAGTTAGGCAATCACTTAATTACCCCAAAGCAATGTTACACTAGATGTAGGTATTTTGTACCTTAACTGTAGCACCTGAAACCATATAGTTGTATTTGTTCCAAAACTGTAATTAATCCCTCACAAGTGCATAGATCCGACAAAAGCTTAATTCAAAGATGGATAAAATAGTTTTCAGAGTACATGGGGTTTACGGGATACAATTACGAATATCTTAGAGCAGTGCGATTGGATTTCCGGTCAATACATTCATCACTTTGTAATTATAGGAAATCGCAGCTTATAAAACCGAATCAGCATGATACAAGCTTTCTGCATGGCGGATGAGATCGTCCGATTTTAATTACTTTATGTTGAAATAGAAGTGCCTCCGCCCGAAGCATGTTAATTTAATACCATATTTTGCAAGTGAGATGAATTAAATATATCTGCAAGTAATTAACCCACTTTGGTCGCGATGTGAATGCAATTGCTATGAATCGCACAGATTGAATGGGAATTTTGAATTTATCTCTCCTGACAGAGATTTTATACAATAGCTAATCGTTGCTGCATGTTACTTGACCAAGTACAATGCATACCCCGGTCGTGGCAAGACTGATTTAGATATTGCATTCTAGGTATTGGAAAATACTTTTACGTACCTTTTGTTACCTGTTAATTTAATTGTATCCAGAGACATCCGTCGTACTATGTTTTGTAGCTGTGTGTATCTGACGACAGCCGTATAGCCATGTGGGTGCCGTGCCTAATGTGTATTAATTGCCTAACATCCTTTGTACATCACGGGTAGTTCACCAACTACCATGTTTATATTTCACCAAGATATGAATAAAGTAATCGCAGGTTTCTCTAGTCGAGTGGCTCGCAGCACTACGCATGTCTGTAAGGCAGCACGTGAGTTGGGTTTGCGATGGACTTACGTTTGAATAAACATAGGAGCAGGAGCGTGCGGAGCGAGCGGCGCGCGAGCGGCCGCCGGCGCGTGCGCAGCTGCAGGTGTGGTTCGAGGGCGAGATGCGCAAGCTCGTGGTGGTGCTCATCGCCGCCGACGACTTGCCGCCGCGCGACCACACGCTCGGATACGGGGACGAGCCTGAAGCGTTCGCTAGGATACGCCTCTTACCATCGCTGTAAGGTTTCAATTGAAAATTATTGAGCTCTGTTTCCCTAGCGCAACAACGTTTGCGGCAATCATACCCCTATCACATCACATAAGTTATACAGAAGAACAATGACCTGTGATTATGTGTAATTGTACTTAGTGTTTATTGGATATTTTAATGGCATGCTATAAATATTGTTAGTTCAGTTTTTTTTAATACTGCGCTATCGAGTAGAAGCCAATTTCACCAGTCTAAGTAGTGTTTTTGCCGTTATTCGGTAAAAATAATCTAGAACACGAAATATGAGAGGTTATGGTGGGTGGACGATGACAGTGCAAACCTGTACTATAATATCGCTGAAAAAGCTAACTTAAAAACGCCACGTTATTGTCAGCACTTTGTTTTACATGTTGAATCAGAATACCTACTTATAAAATTCAATTCTCTCATTTCTTGATTCGTCTCTGGAAAACGAGATTACAACAACAGGACAAGCCAAGTTGTCCTGTGATTTTCGTGTTGTTTTTTGTTTTGTAAGAGTGTGTATGTGTTCCAGCGAGTCTTGCCCCCCGGTGGAGACGGACCCGGCGTCCGCGTCGTGCAGCCCCGTGTGGAACGCCACGCTCGGCTTCAGCGGGCTGAACGCCGACCTGCTGGCGGGCCGCGCGCTCGAGCTCACACTGTGGGACGCTTGCCCTGGCATCGATCCTGTGCTCATTGGGGAATGCACTGTGAGAAAAGAACCAACTGGAATTAGGATGATTCCATTTAATCTCTTAAGCCCAAGAGTACTAAATTTAGTAAAAACGTCAACTTTTCTTGATTGACAATAAGTTTTAAATTACGATAGTCAAAATTTGACGTGAGTTCTACGAGATACGCCGTAAGGCAGTTCACAAGAAAATATATGTAACAACGAAATGCATTGCGCTTCAATAGTTCTTATTACGACCAGGACTTATCACGCCTTACCTCGACGTTTCAACCACATGGAAGCACCGTGGTGATGTATAGACCACGGGCGGTAATAAGTCCTGGCTGGCCTGGCTGGCCTGGCTTTATAAAATAATAATTATAAATGAAAATCGCGAATGTTTAAAATACTGTGTTAAAAGTACTTCAATTCAAATCAAAAAACCGGTCAAGAGCGTGTCGGACACGCCCAAGTTAGGGTTCCGTAGCCATTACGAAAAAATCAAGTAATATTTTTCAAAGGATTTCGTATGTGTACGGAATCTTCCAAGTTTAGGTATGTTTTATACCTTAGGCTACTATTTACTCTTAAACTACAAATAATTCCCAAGCAATTATAGCCGCTATAATTTTCCTTGTAAATATAATATATTTACTACCATTCTGAATTTTTTCAATTATTTCCACCCAACAGTTTAGATTTTAGAGGGGGGGAGACGGTCGATTTTAATGAAAATTTTCACTTTAAAGCTGAATATTTCGCAAACAGATCACTGAATAGAAAAATCATGTTAGCAACCCCCCAATGGTTTTAAAAGACCTATTCAACGATACCCCACACTATAGGGTTAGTCGAGAAAAAAATCACCCCCACTTTACGTCTATGGGAGGTACCCTAAAAAATTTTATTTTAGTTTTTATATTTAATCACTTTGTCGGCGTGACTGATATATATATTCATGCCAAATTACAGCTTTCTAGTACTAACAGTCTCTGAGCTTAGCCGCGGACGGACAGACAGACAGACAGACGGACAGACATGGCGAAACTATAAGGGTTCCTAGTTGACTACGGAACCCTAAAAACGAGTCAAGGTCGAATGCAATTTAAACAGAATTTGTTACATAATAATGTTTAATGTTTAATGTCACTTTCACTAGTTTGACTTAATCATATAATTTCCAGATGGACATCGAGAAGGCCTTCGAGCAAGAGCGCGCGGTGTGGTGGACGCTGGAAGAGCGCGGCGGCACGCGCTCCGCCAACGCGTCCCCGCGCGGCTCTCTCACAGGTGCGCGCGCGCTGCGACGCGGCGACTTTGCCTCGCAACGCTCTATATCAGGTACAATAGGTACTCGCTATAGTTACGCACAGAGAACCATGTCTAGGTAAATGTTCTTTAAGCTCTTCAGGTCATGCGTGGAATGATCTCATTAAATCCACAACTTTAAATTTGTTTTTTTTTAAAGAAAAAGGTTGTCATTAAGCATTCTGAAAACAGTAGGTACCTAAGTTCAATTTTTTTTCCAGCCGAACGAGAAACTACATGTACCTACTTAATTCTGTTGCCCTCTCGATTCGCTGACTTACATTGCGCCGATTATTAGCAGATATTTAATTTTAACATAGATGATACAACTATACTAGTAATTTGGCAGAGTAATGTTTGGAATAAATTCATTACGCAACTTACTCATTTTGCCAAGTAATCAGTCGGCAGAGAATCTGTAAGTAGACCAACTTTTGGTCGACTATTCACTTGTATCAGTTAACAAAACAACTGTTTGTATAAAATGATATGTGTGTGATTATTTGGCTCCATTACAAGTAAAAATAAAAATATCTTTGCACCATTGATTTTTAGTTAATCTGCACGTTAGTTGTATTTCTATTTAAGTTCATTTAATTACAAAAATTTGATTTGCATACTTAGCTAATTAGTGGCTTCTCTATCGTTGTTAGATTTCAGTCTTTATTTTAGTTTATAGTTGCATCGCTTAATAGGTACATTACTCTTGCCTTATCCAGTTTGTCTTGTATGCATTTCTCATAATTAATTACAAATCTATAGCAAAATCTTTTGAGCGTAATTTTCGCGACCCTATAAACACGTCTCACAAACCGCTACAAAGCTACGAAATAAGTCTTAGTTTAGTGCTCGTCGCATATTACGGTAGTTTTTCGTTGTAAAACAGAAAAGAATCTGCGATATTTCCAGATGATGTGGATTCAATCGGCGAGTGCGCGTCGCTCCTGCACCCCGACCACGCATGGGTGGGAGGCTCCCGACGCGGATCTTCGCAGTCTGAAACTCTTGAGGTGGAGGTCTACCAACTCGGCAAGGACTTCTCGCGCTCGCTGCCTGGCTCGCGTCGGTCCTCGTTCCAGCAAGCCGAGAAGGGTAAGTCGTAATAAATATGCATCATAGAAGAATGTTTACGGAGTGTGTTTATTGTTGGCAATATTAGTGCTGCCGTTGCGAATATTTCGGTACCCATTGAGGTACGAGGGGCGTTCAATATAAAGTGAGAATGAGATGCAAACTCTTTTAATATTACGAAATTAAATACTGGCCGGTAAAGCTAATCTATCTAGCTGATTACTATGAAAAAAAAAACTAACTGTCTTTTGTTTAAAAAAATATACGGTAATTTCTTTGCAATGCTATTGAGTACGTTAGCGAAAATGGAGAAAATTGAACTGCTCGCCGTTATCAAATACTTGTATTTGAAAAAATTTTCTACGGACCAAGTCAATTTGGATTTGCGGGACACTTTAGGGTTTAATGCTCCTCCGTATTCGACAGTCGCACGTTGGTGCGCCGAATTTAGACGTGGAAGAACATCGACAATGGACGACCCCCGCTCCGGACGCCCTACTACAGCAGTAACTGAAGAAATTGTGAAAAAAGTCGAAAACTCAGTTATGGCGAATCGTCGTGTCACAGTTCGTTTTATTGCTGAAAATGTAAAGATTTCAACGGGGAGCGAGCATAATATTTTACATGAACGCTTGGGTATGAAAAAGGTATCTGCGCGTTGGGTACCAAGAATGCTTACTGACACGCAAAAACAAACTAGACTAGAGATTTGTCAAGAAGCTTTGAACCTGATGCAGCAAGACCGGGAACTTTTTTTGGCGCGATTTATAACAATGGACGAAACATGTCTCCATCATTACGACCCTGAAACGAAACTGCAGTCGATGACATGGAAAAGGCCATCATCTCCAACTCCGAAGAAATTCAAGGTGAGCCCATCTGCCGGTAAGGTCATGGGCTCTGTTTTTTGGGATGGTAAAGGGGTATTAATGATTGAGTATCTCGAGCATGGATCCACTATTACGGGCACTTTATACGCCAAACAAATAGCAACATTGCACAATGAGATCCGCGAAAAACGGCGAGGTAAACTCTCGAAAGTTGTGCTGTTCCACCAGGACAATTCCCCGGCACACAAGTCCGCCGTTGCAATGGCTGCAATTTGTGATGCTGGGTTCGATATCCTTAAGCATCCTCCGTATTCACCAGATCTCGCTCCCAGTGATATCTACCTATTTCCGAGATTGAAACAATACCTGAGAGGCCAGAAATTCGAAGACGACGACGCGGTAGTCGCTGCAGTACAAGATTTTTTAAGTACTCAAGATGAGACCTTTTTTAAAAATGGAATTTTAAGTTTAGAAAAAAGATATACTAAGTGAATTATGCTAAAAGGTGACTATGTCGAAAAATAAAATGACATTTAGTAAAAGTTGTTTATAACATACTCATTCTCACTTCTTATTGAACGCCCCTAGTATTAGGCAAGTAAATACTTGCCAAGGAGGCATTGTTCAGATGATCTACCTGTTGTGTCCTCATTATGATGTGAAGCCGGCGTGTGTGTGCCATGTTACAGAAGCGGCGGAAGGCGGCAGCGGCGCGCCCGCGTCGCGGCGCGGCGAGCGGCGGCGGTCGTCGTGCGTGCGGCGCGACCCGGACGACATCCTGCGGTCGCTGCGCGCCGTCAAGGGCGAGCTGGGCCGTACGCTGTCGCTGTCCGGCTCCACTGCCCGGCGTAAGTAACAACCACTGTCTCTCGGCCCAGCCCACATGTCGCCTATGTTTTATCTGTACCTAATAACCTCTAATGGATACCAATTATTCGTTTGTAACATAACATGTCAATCATGCCTGTACTTTACTGAGGATCGTAAGTATGTTTACCTACCTAAATAGGTATGGATTATCTAATATTTTAAAAAGATTCCGAATACTGGAATATATTTTTGCTCATTATGAATTCTTTTACATATTTCATTCGCACTTCCGTTTTAAATCATGAATTAGGTGCCCGTAACGCCCCAGAGCACCCCCGTTTCGAACACTGATTCGCTTTAAAGGCAAACGCCGATATTGACGCCATGATCACACGTCCCTAACCATTCTCAACCATAACATAATGCGAAAATTGTGGGAAGTACTGACTTGTACTGTGTTGTGCTTGTTTGGTCAGCAGCGACGGACCGTTAGCACCTCGGTAAGCGACCCAGCCGGCCGGCGGCGCCCGCGCCCGCACCAGCTCCCGTAGTGGTTTGTCCGTGCGCGGTGTCGGTGTGCGCGTTCCCTTGTGATGTCTCTCGGCCGCCTGCCCCCGCGTCCGGGCGCCGGGCGGCGCGGCGGCCGCGCCTCCGGCCCCGGACGCGGCCCCGGCAACGTAGTGTAGCATGGGTCATGGCTTGCGCGGCGGCCGCGCACGTGCGCTCGCACCGTTTAATGTGGCTGCGCCCGACGCTTCTCATCACTTCACTGTGTCTGTACTGTACTGTCCCGACGCATGCCCGGCGCATGCCGCGGCCGATCACGCTCACTTCATCTGTTTCTGTGTACCGTCTGTTCGGCTGACGTTCATCTCGATGGCATTGTGTCGCCTAGGATGTTTCGGGCTTCATACCTACCTCTGCGAATGTCACTCATTGTTAAGATATACGCATTCTATTAGATTTCTTGTACATATCTAATTATTATCTTAATCCTTAGGTCGTAGTTGGACAACAGTTTTACACTGAATGCGTTTCATTTAATTTTGGACGAGCGAATGAATGTAGAAATCGATCAAAAATATTAGGCACATATTTGCGACTCACCTAGCCTAGTTTGCGGGTGGTGACATGAACTAAACAATAGTCTCCCACCTACACATCAGTTTGGTTAATGAATTACTTACTGGCTGTTCATAACACTGAATGCTTACATACCTAATGAGTTGGAGATCGCTTCAGGCAACTATTAGAACCTCGACACTCTTGGCTGCACACGTTAAAAATGCTTCTTCTTTTCATTTATGTGTTTAGGAATCAAATCAATTGGAATATATGTATACAAAAATGTATATTGGCTCGAAGCTGTTTGACGTGCTTATTTTATGTAATGTTTATTTTTGATCATTTGAGTGTTCAATTGAATGGTTTATTATTGTCTTCATTAAATAAAGACTGACTAAAAACCTAGTTAACGTACCCCATGTGCGAATCTTTATTTAAATTTTACATTAAAATCCAAAATCCAATCCAGTCATCGTCAAACATTCGCGGATACCAACCGATGAACAGTGGCGAATGTCTGACGGAAAGGACTAGGCCACGACCTTATCGCTGTCAGCGAAAATAATAAAATAATGACGCAGGCGACCGATGAATAATGAATAAAAAATATTAAATCACAGTAATCAAACTGCTGATTCTCAGCTTTTTTCACGCGAAGCAACAATGTCGTCTCATCAAAATTCGCTCAGCTACAAGTTGTGGCCAAGTTGGCAGTTGGCAGGCTTTCCACATATTGGGCGAACCGAACGGTATCAACGTGCGATTTCCTACTCTCGAGGCTTACACTTAAACCTAAACATATAAAAATAAACTTCGCATGCATCTGAGTTGGGATTGCCGACACAAACTGTAGAGATGCTATAAAATTAAAGTTCTGTGGCGGATTAACACATTTGCCGCCAGTAGGCTATTCAATTTTTGCCGCCTCTATTACCCTCCGCAATTCCATACCCTTAAATTAAAATTGTAATATTGAAGTATACATCACAAAGCGCTTAGTAATTTTTCATACAGAGTATTCGGTACACTGAAATATTGAAATTTTGTTTTTTCTAGACTTCTTTTCTCCGTGTATATAATAATGTTTTTTTTTTCTGAGACAAAAATTGAGCCAAATTTTCCGTAAAGTTTTCCGCACCTACTCAGCCAGGGAAATCCGCCACTGAGCAGGTTAGGTGTTAAGTGTTGGCCTCGTAAGCGTGGCGTTGGCACGTTGTGTGGCGGCGCGCGCCGAGCGGGTAGTATCGGTGCTGACGCCGCAGGCACGGCGACGGGGCGCAAGGGCAGCATGTGGGCGGCGGTGCCGGCGGCCTGCGAGGCGCTCGGCGCGGACGAGGACGCCGTGCCGCTGGGCCCGGGGCAGCTTCCGCCCCGGAACGCGGCGCTGCCACCGCTCCACGCTGAGATCAACATAAGCATGATCATGATAAAAGGACAACTTGAGCTCGAGGTAACGCTTCGTTCGATGATGTTTCACCGTTTTCTCTTATTTCATATAGTTACCATGACATCAGGCCAGAATGCTAAGATATTTTTGTCCCTTATTGTTTATTTCTATATAAATTCGCCTATCGTAAAAAAATAACACAAATCTACATTAAAAAAATTGTCATTGTTCTAAAATTTATTTGGTGATTTTCCTATTCACTATGCTTTAAACTTAAAAAGAAATGCCCATATTCATTAAAAAGTATGCTTTGCTATCGTTTTTCTTTATAAGTAAAAATTTAAACTAATTAGGTACTTATGTATTTTCTAATACATGTATTGATCAACCGTTCTCCTGGATCAAAAATATACTTTTTCAGGCCATAATATACCTTTCATCTAACTTATCGATAGATTTATTGACATTTCATACTCTTTTAGCAAAGTCAAAATTCATTTTGACCAGTGCATCAGTTATTATAAATTAGTTTAAGAGAATAAGAATAAGAATAAGAAATCTTTATTTCGCATAAAGTAACATGTACTATCGCCCCAAGCGCCAGATACCCATTTTCAAAACAAATTTGCTTGCAGCCGTTGATGTTTATTGCTATGGATTGTTATGGACAGTTGTCTAGCCACTGCACGCAAACTGGGCCTTTAAGGTGGTTATCTGGCGCTTGGGGCGATAGTACATGCTAAGAAGAAAAATAAAAACAATAATACTCAGCACACGTCGGGTCACTAAAGGTGGCTCGGCGCTGATATTATGTGGATCCTGGTTAGCACCCGAAGAGTAGAATAACTATAAATTTAAAAACTTAAAAACCCCCGTCGCAATTATATCACACGTATGTTTGCACATTAAAGTAAATGCCCATTATGCAGCTAAGATCCCTTCCGCAGCTAACAAAAGAGCTGATAACTTTGAAACGGCTGAACCGATTTTGATGAAACATATTTATGAACCATCGCCAAGAAACCTGCTTTCTAATGAAAAAAAAACCGCATCCAAATTGGTCCACCCGTTTAAGAGCTATGATGCCACAGACAGACACACACACATAACGGTCAAACTTACATACCCCTTTTTTTGTGTCGGGGGTTAAAAATCAATTCCATTAATAAAGACGGTAGATTTAATGACGTACTTCCATAAAAAAATCATTAAAACAATATTCAAGCAGATTAGACATGTTTAATAAATTCTAAAGTCGAGGATAAACAGGATTGTTTCTTTCATCGCTACTAAAGTATTTATAGAAATACACGTAATATCCGATACTCAGCATGCCTAAGCACCCGTGAA
Organism: Archips crataeganus; assembly: GCA_947859365.1. Classification (NCBI taxonomy): domain Eukaryota; kingdom Metazoa; phylum Arthropoda; class Insecta; order Lepidoptera; family Tortricidae; genus Archips; species Archips crataeganus. Next base: position 11,477,366 of record OX402058.1, read on the forward strand.
TATTTTAATCTTATGGAAATCAGAATTTCCTCGTAGACATCCGTAGGCGCTACGTAGCGGATGTGAAATCTCGTAGCGGTGCTACGGACCATGACATTGCGTAACATTACCTTTGCATGACATCACCTTTATCGCATAGTCTAATACCACAATATCAGCATTCATACGTGTAACTTAGATCCTTTTCTCACAAATATTATACTCTAGAATATGCTAAGTGTTTCATAAAGAAAGCGCTTTCGCGTGTTCATGGTACGAGGTATATTCAAACATTCGAGTTAAGCAGTTTGGTGTTAACTAGCATAACTCGACTAAGTATCTCCTTTATTGACAACATGCTGTTGCCCGCGACTCCATCTTCGAATATTTCATTTATCGGTATCCTGCGGAAACTGTGCAATTTTCTGGGATAAAAAGTACGTATCCTATTATGTTTTAACCTATTGACTGCCAAATTCATCCAGTCATGACAGCCAATGAAAAGGCTCACAACTCGAAATAAATCATTCTACAATGGAAATAAATGCCTATTTTCTCAAACATGCTATGAAATATTGACGTTATGTTCCTTATAATACGCCAAGAAGTGTCACGTTGCAGGTGCGGCTAGACGAGAGGTCAATAATGGAATTTCATACAACATTGCTGGCCAAGGCCAGCAAAGTGATCGTCTATTGTTTTGATGTGACACAGCACCATGACGTTTAATAGGTCGACGTGGTCGACGTGGATGGATGGATGGATGGATGGATGGATGGATGGATGTTGATGGATGGATGTTGATGGATGTTGATGGATGGATGTTGATGGATGTTGATGGATGTTGATGGATGTTGATGATGTTGTTGGTGACGATGATGGAGATGATGATGGCGGTGATGATGGTGGTGATGATGATGATGATGCATGTTTGAGAAAAACTCTATACAAGCCTTGGCCACGAACAGGGATTGCCGGCCTCGTATCTCTAGATGGCCTCGTTCACACTCGGCCATCTATAACTACTCGGCCGGCAATCCCCTATTTCGCGGCCGCTGCAGTAATGTACTATTATTGACTGCCTAGTTTGTTCCGTGGCGTACAGATCATGTCACTTCGTTTGTTTTGTAGCGGTCAAGAGGTTAATCCAGATTATAAACTACTAGCCTTCCGTCCGCAGCTTCGCCCGCGATAAAATTAATTTTCCCGTAGGAAAAGGTATTTTCCCGCGGTAAAAAGTAGCCTATGTCACTCTGTGGTAATGTAGCTTTCTAACGGCAAAAGAGTTTTTGAAATCGGTCCGGTGGTTTCGGAGCCTATTCAATGCAAACAAACAAACATACAAACAAACAAACAATCACATCTTTCCTCTTTATAATATTAGTATAGATCTGTGTGTGTATACTCGTACGCCAAATTTCATCAGAATCCGTCAAACCATAGCGTGAAAGAGTAACAAACATCCATCCATCCATCCATACAAATTTTCACGTTCATCATATTAGTGGGATGGTCGGTAGATTTCTCACGCGCGGCGCGTGTACGGCGTGAATGGCGAGGTGCCGGACTCGTACGTCAAATGCTACCTGCGCGACGGCGACAAGTGGCTGCACAAACGGAAGACACGCGTCGTGCGGCGCACCACCGAGCCACACTTCAAGCAGACGCTCAAGTATCAGGCGAGTCGTCATTTTTGGCTTGGCATACTCAAAATAGTATGGCGCAAGCCGCACAGAAGAGACGTGGGACGGGGGTGCGTCGCATTCGCAGCGCCCCTTGAATCAGTTTTCATACTAAATGTATAGAAGCGTCGCGATCCGCCGCGTCCTGCGAACAAACGACGCGGACTGCGACGCGCCCCCGTCCCACGTCTCTTCTGTGTGGCTTGCGCCTAAAGCCTCATTTGGACACTGCGAAAAATGTGTGCCATTAAAGTACCTAACTAATTATTGTCGATTCGAAATGAATGACAATAATGTCATCATCATCACTATCATCAGATTATATACGTCCCACAGCAGGGTAAAGGCCTCCTCTTAGAATGAGAGGGCTTGGGCCGTAGTTTCCACGCGGGCCCAGTGCGGATTGGGAACTTCACACACATCATCATATCTTTATAAGTGTGTGCAGGTTTCCACAGGATGTTTTCTTTCATCTTAAATTCATGGCAAGTAAATAAAATGTATCGTATTTAACGTCATTTCGATTGCCCGCCTCAAAATGTCATCCAAGCAATACGATTACTGTCAGATTCTGCTTAATTAGTCGAAAAATACACGCATGAGCATAACGATTTCAAAGTGTCTTGATCTATTCGTTTATATATGAATAGATGGTATTGATTAGTTTAGTACCTATTGATTTTTAATAATGTATACTTATTATTAATTTTTCGAAGTTATGTAGAACTTTTATTTTTGGTAACCAAGTTAAATAATCTGTTGTTTTGTTTCGTAGAACAATTAAAAAAGTACATTGCAATTATTCTAATTGCGAGTTACCATTATAATACACATTAATCCAAATAATTGCAAAATGCAATGCAATTACTATTAATATATTAATTTACTTATATTATTATATTAATTTACTTATAATTTATCTAACTACAATTACTTTTTAACTAATTTAATGTTAATGACAGATTAATTACTTGATTAACTGCCAACACTATCCCCAACTCAGATGGCTAAAACACACTCCAAATTGACAACCCAGCTAATTCATTTCATCATTCGCAGGCAAACGAAGCCCTTGGTCGAACGCTGGTAGTGATGCTGTGGCAGCGTTGCGGCGGCTTCGAGCACAACCTGGCGCTCGGGGGCGCCGAAATCACGCTCGACAAGCTCACGCTGCCACAACGCACGTACGGCTGGTACCCGCTATTCCCTGCCACGTCGCTCGCTGCCGACGAGTCGCCCGACTGATCCAGGGAGCCGTCGCCAGAACGCCGTGACAACTAGCGCTTCGCGACGGCTTCAGAATACGTGTGGGTGGCTGGGTGGGGGCGGACACGTGTCGAATTCATTACATGCCACTAGCATTTATTATTAACATTCGGATAGGTGGATTCATTCATCCGCAATATCAATTTTATTTTGAAGAGCTTTTGTATCTAAACTGTGTTGCAGTCCGAGTTGACATAAGCGCCCAACATTGCAATTACTCATGGAACTCGAATTTTGCATAAAAACACCAAGAATAACGTAGCTTTATTTTAAAGTGTGGGGTAACAGTCGAGTCGGTTCCTTATGTATATTTTCTTTCATTATTCTTACACAGTCAAAGTCTACTTTCGTAAGTATATTGATTGAACTTCAGTTAGAAACTCTACATTATAGCTCATGTCGTTATACTTGAGTATATGACTAATTTTTATGCGTGTCATTGAATTATGAAGAAACTTTTTACTTTGGTAGTGAATGCGATACGCGTCCAGTCGTACCTACACCACGCCATCTACGTCTAACATAACACCACAAAATAAACTGTGTTACGCCTGCTCCACAAGTGCTGCCCTATATACAAACTCTAAATATAAATAATTATAAACGGTGTAAATAATTTTAAATTGGTGTATGTCTCGATCATACTGCTGGCAAAAGTAGCTGGTGGTAAATAAGTACGTGTGAATTATTTTTACCAGACAGCAACAAGTCAAAAAAAGGAGAGCTGATAGTGCATTAATAGAAACAGCCAAACTTGTATTCGTCGTCATTTATTTATAAACGATGAATCTATCAGACATTCCTACTGTGTTTTATTCAACTAAAGTATGTATATTAAATGTGATAAAAACTAACTAGATATCTTTGGAAATACATGTCCGGCTACGAACATTTATTTAAGTACTCAATATTTGAAAGTCTTAAAATATTGGATTGCTGCGAGTTCTCGCAACACATTGTGGCCTAGACCACCTGGAAACAAAGATGTCCACCAAAATGTAGTAGTTTAACAAAAGGAGCTTATAGCAGATCGCTTCTACCTTTAAATTATGCGTAATGTTTGTAGCAATTTTATATGTTACGTGTTTGTATTGATATATCATAACTTATAGAAATTGCGTAAATAGATAAATGTTAAACTATGTATGAGAAAATACATTATTGCGTAGTTTTTGACCGCAGAGAGCCATCATTTTAGCCGTGTTGTCGTTCCACAGTTTTTTTTTAATTACGGTGATGAAAAGTATTGTTATTTACCTATATGATATAAATATATTCCCAGAGTATTAGGCAACTATATAAAATTATTTTTGTAGCGGAACGTTTCTTTACTAATAGCAGATTCGGCGCCTAAAACATTCTTATCGTAATAATATCTAAACTTAATATCAAAAAATAAATCCTGTTTTTGAAAAACATACATGGTATTGAATATATTTGAAAAATATGCAAGTCAAACCTTGTACTATCTATCTCGATTTCAAAAACTGTAATTTGAGAAGCTTTGCAAATATGTTATATCCGGTCGAAAACCAAAATATTATATTATACATTCACCGGTGGAGTTACAAAATATATGATGTTCTGTAGGAAGTCTTTAGGCACAACTATATCATCTAGGTAATTAGTACCAAATAAATAACTTGTAAATAGCTCGTCTCAGATAACCCCAACTTCGACACTTTGCCTTATACGATTAATAAATTTCTAAAGTTATTCTAGTATTAAGCGCGTCTAGGTACTATTCTTCCAAGGTTGTGCTTTAGTGAATTTTCCCTAATATACCTCCAAGTCGATCTTACGACATTTTCTAATCTACCTACATTATAAGAACTTGGTCTCATAACATCAAAGCCTATATCTACAAATTGTAAATAAGTAGAGACATTCATATTCTTAGTAAATTATTTTTCAAAATTTTCTACGCACAACTAGTTTCGTGGTAAAAAAAATACTCCTAGACATCATTAATTTGTTAAGGAGAAAAGGCCCGTAGTCACTGTTATCCGGGTCTGAAATTCCATTTTACCTATTATTTACAGTGGATTGTGGTTTAAAGTCCGCTTGTAGGGAGTATGCGCCAATGGAAGCGCACCCTTGGTACCCACTCTTACATCACGTGGACCATAATTGTGTAATAAATATGTCTAACTAGTGTAATAGTTTTGATTATGAACTACAAAATTTTTGCTCATGCCAACATAACATGTGTTAACATTTACTTAATATGTTGCACAGACGAAGTAGTATGCAATCAAAATCGATCATGGTAAAAATTTTGTAATTCATTAATACGAATCTCTGCAAAGTAACGCTCGCATGAATCAAATATTTAATAGTATAACAATACTACTGGCAGAGAATCACCTTTACCTCTACCATGAGTTTACACTAGTTTACGTGACCGTACTCGCTAGCGACGGCGTAAATTATTTGTATGGAGAATTGTACAGCGCCTCTAGCGGTCACTTACGGAAGTACAATTCTCCATACAAATCATTTACGCCGTCGCTAGCGAGTACGGTCACTGTAAACTAGTTTAAACTCATGGTAGAGGTACTGAGCTCCGGTATAAAAAAAAACATTCTCTTGGCGGCGCCAGTATACGAACAGTACCTACTGCAATCAGGAGTTTATGTTGATGTAGGCCTAGTTATTTTCGACACAAACAATATTTGTAAAATGATGAACTGGCGTTCAAAGTACATATCTACGAGTGTAATTAAATTTAAAATATCTTGTCAAAATCTGTGTTCTTCCAATGCTACACCGTGTTAGCTTATAGAGGCTCGCTGACAATATTTACTACGACCACCCAATCGTAAGTAACTTAAGTAAGCAGCTACTGCTCGCTTATTTAACCCTACTCTAGATTCTAATCCACGTCTTGCCTATACATATTAGATTCTATTCTATTAACACATTACTGTAGTTTTCATTTTATCATGGTTGTACATTTTCTAAGAGAGAGAAATAGTTCATAGCTAAATTGATCCATTTACTAGATTAGATATAAAATAATGTTTTTAAAAATATCTTAACATTAACCAACATTGCCTAAATCGGCCTGGGCTTCATTTGGTTAAAATAAATTAACAAGGAAACCAAAGACAGAGAAAAAAGTGTTTTCTCACGTATTTTTGTTATACTTCTACGCTAGTGTATTTACTACTTGTACCTTTTATATTCTTCGTTTACTAACTGAATTAAATGCTAAAGCGTTACATGGTTTCCATAGTACGCTATCTTTAAATTAGTCTCCTCATAACACAACTGGTCTGTTCATAATTCCAAACATGCGCTGTGGATGAAATACTAGTACATATTATACTTATTCTTGTTTAAAAATTTATTATGCCTAGATATGTATATATTTACCTAAAGAGAATATTATTAATAAAAACGTTTCCGATTAATAATCGGCTACGGTCAGAACTAACTTACGCTTACTATCTTGATATTCTAGCATACGAAATAATGTTTGATATGATAAAGAGTTGTAAAGAGACGTAATACTAACATTATGTGCCTCGAAGAGCCCTGACACTTACTGAGTTCATTTCTCCCGAGCTCCACAAAAAAATAGCTGTTAGATATTCATTTATCTTGTGATATGGACGTGGTCCACTTTTAGCATCTATATCCACTCTGATCACGTATCCATATTTAGGTGTACCTACTAATTTTCTTACTTCATGTATCATATTGTTTCTTCCTAGATGCAAATTGGTCATTACTAGAGCCGTCATCTTGATGAACACTGAACACCGATTGTCGTTTCATTGCCTACATCTATTACCGCATAGATATTTAATGTTTGCGTGTTGCATTTATGTATTGTTCACCTAGCAGACGGTTACATATCTGAAGAATATCGTGTTCAGTATTGGTCACGGAAGCGGAGTAGATACTCTACAAATCCTAGTACCTACTACGTTACAAATATGTGTGTCAAAGTATATTATATTAAATAAATGTGATAACAAATGAGTTTATTATAGCGATATAAACATCAAATTATGGAGTTTTATTCATTTTCCTCACAGCCTAAAATGATAGGTGAAATAAAAAAATCGTCTTGTTTACATAAGTATATTTACTATAATGAATTATTCACACATATACATTGAAATAATGCTAGTATAATGGGGACCTTTGGATCGGGCGGGGTGCTGAGTGGGAATTAGATGTATTCCATGTTCCTTGACGAAGCATGTTGCGGATTTTTATTTCAGTTTTTGTTAAGCTTTTGACGATGCGTGTTGCAGATATTATTTTCTTGTACTTGTATGACTAGTTTTATTATTAGGTTGACGAAGCCTGTGGCAGATTGTTTTCATGTCTGACAAAGTTCTATTTTTCATTAAAATTCCTGTTCATTATTTTAGTAGATGGTAGTAAGGAACATAACACCCTGTTAGAATCTTTACAAGTATAAAATGTAAATGCTTGCTGTCAAGATCATACAACAAAATAGAAGGTTCTAGGCCACGATTTCTACAATATTTATTTACCAATCCTCAAAAACTACGAATTTTGTTTGAAAAATGCAGACGTTAAAGTGATTAAGGTTTTTTATAACTTAAGTAAAAAAAAACATCGTACTTTGTAGTGAATGTTTTCGTAGACGAGGGAGAAGAATAGTTAAATACTGAATCTTCTTCTTTCTTCTTTTTCAGGCTTTTTCTATCCACTACTGGATGTAACCCTCTCCTAATCTCCTCCACTTCGTCCTATTCTCCGTCTTACTGAGCCAGTACGGTCCGGCGTAACTTTTGATGTCATCAGACCATCTCATCTGGGGTCTTCCCACACTTCTCCTTGTGGTCCGCGGTCTCCACACCAGCACTCTATGGGCCCAGCGGTTATCTACTCCGCGTGCCACATGCCCCGCCCAGTTCCATTTCAGTCGTGCAATGCGTCTCAAGATGTCTGTAGCTTTGGTGCGTTTCCGGATGCAATCATTCCGCACTCTGTCTCTCAAACTAAGCCCTAACATGGCTCTCTCCATGGATCTCTGAGCGATTTTGAGCCTCTTAACCATATTTACTGTAAGGGGCCATGTTTCGGATGCATATGTTAGACTAAGGGGGTGTTTCACCACCTTATTGTCAAACTGCTGGTTACGTAATCAATGAATAAAAAGTACTGGACAAATCTGTCAGCTAGTGTTTTTTCAGTTTCACCACTCCGGTCCTGTGCAAACTAAGTACCACTTAACTAATCGTGGGTTTAACAAAAAGTCGGAATGGCAACGTCGCATTTCACGACCACGCGTTCCTGTTCGCACACTTTCGTTCAAAAAGTCACTCATTATTAAAGCAAAAGAAATGGTTAACTATATAATTTTTGAATACATCTATTTTTTTGCATAAACAAATATGTAACATTATAATTGATCCAAAAACGGTATTTATTTACGATATTTTGTTAACAATAACAAAGAAAAATAAAATCACGTAAAACGAATCGAAAAGTGGCGCCAAACCATTTGACAGATAAACTTTTTTTTAATGGCGACATACAAGTTCAGGTAGAACAAACGATTGAGCCACTGAAAAAAAGTTTGTTATTAAAAAATATTACGAAATTTTGGATTTATTTTTACATACTAAAAGTGTACCTACATTTTTTCATTCAAATCTTGATATTTAAATTATTTTATGCAATTTAGCATGACCTCTTTCTTTAAAAAATAAAAAATACTTTGATTTATTTTTCTGAAACCGGCTGAAGGGCTCTCCAACCATGGCCACAAAAAAATAAACTAACTTTATGTGACGGATAAAAATGCTAAATGCCTCCTGATCTGATGGTCAAATTAAGAAACAGTTTGTCCGTCACTTAGCGCTAATCGAGACTGGTGAAACAGAAATTTTAATTCCATCTGTCAAATAAGGTTATGATTAAGCTAATCCGAACTTTAAGAAAAGTGGTGAAACAGCCCCTAAATATGAAATACTGAATACTCTCAGTTAAAAACTGTAAGACAACTTTTGAAATGTCCAATTTACATAATATATTCGAGCAAAGTGAAATAGTACAATTTTTTTAGTTAGTGTGCCATCTCCATTTATATCTGCGAGTAGTCGTGCGGGCCGCACCAGTGTGTAACGTGCTGCGCGAGCGCGGCCGCCGCGCCGCCGCCGCGCGCCGCCGCCGCCGCGCGCGACCACCACTCGCGGTTCACACAACGACCTGACGCCGTCATTACATAAGGTTATGGGATTTTGCCAACAAGCGAAAAAAACCGGTCAAGTGCGTATCGGACTCGGACATGAAGGGTTCCGTACCTCCGTACAGTTTATTTTTGTTATTTGTTGTAATATTACTGTAGTATAATCTAATATATAAAAATCTCGTGTCACGGTGTTTGTTATAGAACTCCTCCGAAACGGCTTGACCGATTTATATTAAACTTTTTTCTCCATATTCGGTAGGTCTGTGAATAGGTCGTAGGCTATTTTTTATCTTCGCAGATAGAGTCGCGGGCAACAGCTAGTAGCACTACAGTGTCTATAGCAATACATATACAGGATGTTTGGCAGTCGAGTGTAGGGGTTTTAAGGGCTGATCGTTAGTTGGGTTAAATCTCCAATACTAGAAGTATAGCAAAGGCAAAACACTAAAAATTAATTAAATACAGGCTATACAGGATTTTAAATTTAAAAAGATCTGGCAAAAGGAGTGACTTTTCCAAAAATAAATGACTATATCTCAAAAACCGTGCGGCTTGGCATAATAGTAAATGTGGTCAAAAATGTTCAGAATGACCCTAACTATCACCCCTTAAAACCCCTACACTCGACTGCCAAACACCCTATTCTGTGAAAATTTCAAGTACCTATCCAGTTAATCCTGTCATAAAGGTCAAGTTTCGTTTTCGATATTTCAGATGTAGGTATTAGGAATTTTCGATATTATGATGCGTAATCGTGAATAAGATGTTCGCCACGCCTTGGCTTGGAAGAGATAGTTGCCCATCCGGTCGAGGGTCACTTTCTCAACACATATGCTGGTCCAAGAAGCGCTTGCAACCCATTTAAAATAGCAACAGCTAGGGTCTGGTGACCCGTTTACATCATCAAAGGAGCACACCCAGACTGACCGTTAGTGAACGTGACGAGCCTGCTCCCGAGGGGATATCCAGTGAGCGCGCAGCACGCTTCGCCGCCCGCGTTTGACGCGTACAAGCCACGTCCATCCAATGGCAATGTCTAAACAAAATCACATGTCATTACATTACCCCACTTAGCTTCGACACTCTTCTCGAATCTGCACTCACTAACAATACATGGCGTATATCAGCCCAGCCTGCATCAATTCCTATTTAGTTGAGCTTCCTCTGATGTTAACATTTGGGTTGTATTTTCAATAATTACCTGGGTCTTACTCAAGCAAATAGTAATAACTTATTACTAATAAGTACTTAATAGTAAATAAAATTCAATACAAAATCCCTAATAGCATGTGCTTGTGCTTTATTAATTGGAGCCATGTACTCAACATTTTAGAGTATGTATTCCTCAAAGTCATTGTCCAGGCAAACTTTACCTAACTCTGGGATCCGCGAATAACATAAAAATCGAGGATTCAGTACGAGAGCATCATTAGGTGTGCACATGATTTTTGTTAAGGGGATACGTGGCACTCACCATCTTTTCTTCTCAGGAGTTCAGTAATAAAAAAGGTTGATAAATACAGACGCAGTCACAGCCTTCTTCAATGAGAAGTTTCTAACAGACTCTCGTAAGTGATCCCCTTCTTACGCCCCTTAATGCACAATGTACTATAGCCATCATCATCATCATGATCATGGTCATGTTACCTGTTCGACCGCGCGCTCCATAGAGACAGAGAGCACCCACTCGCGAGTGTCGTCGAGCGCCGCGCCGCGCACGCACGCGCTCTCCAGAAGCAACGGCGACGTCGGCCAGTCCGTGCACTCTGAACCGAGAACGCATACTGTTTTCATAAAATATAACCAGCACTGCATCACCAATTACTAAAGAGACCACCAAACTCATAAACAAAAATACATCTGCTTTGTAAGTATACCAACCGAATCAACTCAGTCAACTACCACATTTATCAGACCTTATAGTCGACCAAAAAGTTAGTTTACAATGCATATGCTCGGAAAGTGCCTCTTGACGCGAGTCAACATATCTATAGAAAGTTAGTCATCCCAGCACACTTTCGCAAGTGTAAAAAAAAATTGTATGGATTTTACTTTCCACACGCGTGCGGAAAAGTAACTTTTTAAATTGCCAAATCTCTAAAAGTTGTGTCCAAACTAGTGTTTAAAAAATAAGACTAGAGAGTTGTGTCTTCATAATTCAGCTTTGCACAAATAAGAAAATGTTTGATGCAACCAAATGAATTTTTACTTACTGATAAAATAATAAATGTTTGTGTGTTTTAATATTAAAACACACAAATTTTAATTTCGTCAAAAGTTTTGAAAGAAAAAATTTAGTACTAAAATAATTCCTTGAGTCCATTTCGGACCGTACGACATCTGCGCTTTCAGTGCGCGCGCATGGCGTAACACAAACCAATCATGTTTACCCGTTCGCGCCTGTCAACCAATGAGCTTTCAGTGTGCGCGCATGGCGTAACACGAACCAATCACGGTTACCCGTTCGCGCCTGTCAATCAATGAGTTTTCAGTGCGCGCGCATGGCGTAACACGAACCAATCATTGTTCGTTCCGTTCAAGCCTGTCGTGAAAACCCGCCACAGTAATGTTCATGAATTCAGTCCGGAGAATTTATTTAAGTTTAGTAAATTAAAATGGAGAGTTCAAGTGATGAATTTACATAGGACTTAACGCCGCCTGACGTCCTAGACCAAGCACAAAATTAAATGTGATAGCCTCCTGCTGACTAAACCGATGCTGACATATGTTAACATCTACGAGACTTTCCCTCAATGAAAGGTAAATAAGAACGCAACATCTTTTTCCGAAAATGTTTATGAGCGCGCGCAGACAGAGAGCGGTCTGCAGTTCCGAGTTCAGAGGTCTGTGTTCTGTCGAATGTACTGAGTCTCTTACGATAACGCACACAGCAGGCGACTGGAACTCTCGAGCGATGAAAACACAGAACTCTGAACGCGGAACTCGGTACTCCAGACCGCTCTCTGTCTGCGCGCGCTCTTAGGCCCAATTTTTTTCCTCGCTTAATGCATTGTAAAATGTTGTATGATATACGTGTCGAAAGTAGGAAATTCCCAACTCATGTTGGCTAAACCAAACTCGCTTCGCTCGTTTGTTTAGATCTCCGCCATTCGTTGGGAATAGCCTACTTTCCGCACTTGTATCATAAATAACTATTTTAGTTACTCGAACGACCGACGACAGAAATGTATTAATGAGAGGTTAAGGGTAACCTAAGTTCACCTACCGATATGGTTGAAAATACGTTTCATAAATAATCGTCAGAGCGAGTGTTTGAGATAGATGTCAACAATTAGAAATCCAAGATATAAGATATATTTTGGTTTCATCGGAATCACCTTTCGACTTCAAAAAGTCGTTAATTAATCAATGAAAGCTTTCACGTAGAAATAATAGATGTCACTAATAGTATACAAAAAAACGGTACCAGCGTTCTCTCCTATCAGACCTCTAGCTTGAGGTCAAGATGAGTTTCTTTTCAGTCAGGACTAAACGATGCTAGCTTAAACAATCAAATTGCTTGCATAATTCTTTTTTAGTGTCCAAAAGAGCCTTCATTGGCTTGCTAAGAAAACCTCCCCTTTGCTGACCGGTCCATCTGGAAACTCGCCCTCTCTCCGGTAAGCTGTAAAAGCCATCAGAGGCTAACAGCAACAGTCCGTCAGGAAAAATCCATGGTTATATCGTTGTTTATTTTCTTAATATTTTCAAAAAAGTCAAAAACTCAAGGGTCGATGTCAACGATTGGAGTACAGTTCAGCACTCAAATAGTGTACTAAGTAGTTGCAGAAACTTACCAAAGTCAGTGTAATCCAGCAGATGCGCGGCGTCATCGTCAGCCGCCTCGGCCAAGTCCAAGCTTCGGTTGAGCAGCACGAAAGCTTCGCGGGCGCCGCTGCTGCCTTCCACTCGCACCGCCATGCCACTCACGTAGTATGCTATAAATTATAAAAAAAACCGACCAAGTCTGTGTTGTTCCGTACTAATATGCATTGGCAGTTTTTGATCGACTATTGCTCGTTGACTTAGGAAGCATGATAGTTTTCCTTTTAATTTTGTTTTAGAAATACTATCATTACGTAGTTTTTTAGATTTTTGGAGCCGGCAGTCTATGAGTCTAACTACATAAAAGGTTTAAGCTTTAAGCTTAATATTTTGGTAACGGATTCCGGGATCGAAAAATGGTCTTAGTGGACAATGTTTTTGAAAGAGCTGTCCAGCGACACCTTATTCTATGGATTAAGATGAAAAGAAGAATTACTTTACGTGTAAGAGTACTTTATTTATGTGGCCCTAAAAAAAATTGTTTCGCAAAATTTTGTTTTACTTGCTACTTTATCCGCGTAATTAATATATCGATCCATACATAATTACAGCTTTCTAGCACTAACAGTTTATAAGCTAAGCTGCAGACGGACAAACAGATAAACATACTGACAGACAGGATGAAATTATAAGGGACCCTTGTTAGGACTACGGGACCCTAAGAAGAAACTGAAGAAAAAAGGTGACCTTGATTTTAATCTTTTCTGTAAAAATAAAAACTCACCAATGTCAGCTACTATAATGTCGGAATATCGTGGCAATGCCCTTGCAGCTTTTGGTGCTATTTGTGGCACATGGAGAGCCAATAATAAAGTAATAGCCTGAAATGCAATTTCGTGTGAGTAAAACACATAATTCTCACCATTTGACAACACAAAAGTAAATGATAATACCTGCATAGATCTATCATCTGCCCCAGCTGCTAACAAGACCGACGCAGCATCCTTCAAAGCGGTTAGAGATTTCGGTGCAGTGGACGCTCTTACTAGTATTTCATTGCATACTGCCTTAGCTAAGATAGCGTCATTATCGAGAGCAGAAGAGTCTCCTTCGCCAATGTACTGACGAAGCGAGTCCAGAGCTTGAGTAAGAGCTTCGGGTGCTTCTTCGCTTTCAATATCCACTCCTTCCAGACGCTAAAAACAAAAGACTGTTATGAGTTCCAATAATTATTATGGAAGGGAACATTATTAAGAAACTCTTAGAGATTGAAACCGAGTTGATCATAAATGCTATTACGATTTCTAAAGCAGCATACCTACTCTTCGAAAAAGAACTAGATCCAGATTTTTTTTTAATCATACCTGTGACAAATAGGTGCTATTATAAAATGTTGCAGTCTTATATTTTAAAAACAAATATGTACAAGTTACTTTAAACTTTTATGGCCATGATGTAAACACGTCTTAAGTAGACGCTGATAATACTTAGAGCTAACAATAAGACTGCTCTAATTTACTTTTTGGAATACTTAGTAGAAATCTTTATTTTAGCAGTAATTTTATAGCAATATCGCTCTTATGTTGTAATATTCACCATTTTCCAGCGAAATTTTTCTTAGGCATGATATCATAAATCGCTTTTTAACTTTTTAGAAATCATGACTTGACTTGACGATAAAGTAACCACTGTATTTTGAACGACTACAGAAACCACTCAGACATAATAGCCGAATGTAGCCACTCAATAAATTTATTTACAACACAATAATTATATTATACATATAAAGGCATGGCTGCAAATCGCACGTCAACCAATGAAAGGATGTTATTTATTTATTTATTTAATCGTATGGCATAATAATATCTACAGGAACAGACAGTAGAGAACATCATCTGACGAAGCCCTCTTCACTCCTACCCTGGATCTGCCGAAGAACTGGATGCACTAACGCCTGATTCAGCCGCATGGCTTAACAATTTAATGTATGTAGATGTTACTGCTGTTACTGTGTTAGAACTGGATGAGAGTGGCCGAGGATCGTGCTCAGTGGCGTGGCATAGGAGAGGCCTATGTCCAGCAGTGGACGAATATAGGCTGATGATGATGATGATGATGTTACTTAGGAATGATGTCCAAAAAAAACATTGGTTGTCTTACGGGATGGGCCTTGAAGAGATGTGCGGCGTGTCGCAAGGCATAGTGCGGCGCGCGGGGCCCGGCGTGGGCGAGGCAGCGCTGCCAGTTGCCCGCGCGTGCCAAACGCTCCAGAGCCTCCGACTCTGCATCATTTTCGGGCACAGGCGCCATCGGGCCTGGCTCTTCTTCCTCAAAGTCTGCAGACCCTCCTTTAGTACAATTATACAGAGTGGCACATTTAGATCGGTCAATATGGGTAAGTCTGAAACTATAAGACATACAAAATCTGTTCTTAGAAACCATCCATCCATCCATCGATTTTAGTGACAAGAAAAACTGTTTTCATAAAACAAAAATAAAAAACTTTTTAACAAAAAATTAAACCGCCGAAAAAACTGAAAAGCAAAAAATAATACCTTTCTTGTTTGACCTTAATCTAGGTACCAGTTTGAAGTCGGTGCCTCAGCACTAGCCAGGAGGAGTGGACCTATAATCGTCTACCTGATTGGCTTCTATCACTCCTCCTGGCTCGTGCTGAGGCACCGACTTCAAACTGGTACCTAGATTAAGGTCAAACAAGAAAGGTATTATTTTTTGCTTTTCAGTTTTTTCGGCGGTTTAATTTTTTGTTAAAAAGTTTTTATTTTATACTTTTTTCCAAATTTATAATACCAACTTCAAGGTATACCCTATATATCCAATAAAAAATAATTAAGAAAATCAGACTACTCTGTAAAAAGTTAGTCAATCAGTCCCTGTTTTCCTACCCTTAGGGTAGGAATATTATTTCCAAATTTAAATGGGACCACCCTTGGGGTATACGCTTTCCAATAAAAAAAGAATCATCAAAATCCGACTACTCTATAATAAGTTATGCGTGGTCATATAGTACAATCAGTAACTGAACAATCAATCATCCCCTGTTTTTCTACCCTTAGGGTAGGAATATTGTTTCGAAATTTAAATGGGACCACCCTCGGGGTATACGCTTTCCAATAAAAAAAGAATCATCAAAATCGGACTTTTCTGTAAAAAGTTATGCGTACCACACATAAAAAAAAAAAAAAAATTACACGTCGAATTGAGAACCTCCTCCTTTGGTTTTCGTCGGTTGAAAAGGATTTTTTTTGAAAATTGTAATTTTTTTACAAGCATTTTTGCTGAATTTATTTTTATCAACTGTATTTCTATAGATACATCCAATCTATGTATGTATGCCATATTTAATTTTTAGTCAATCCGACCACGAGAAGTAGGCCAAATTTAACTTTCTAGATTTGGATACCGACAGACGGGTACTGGGACTGGACCGGGTTCGATTCCCGAACCTTGTTGAGTTTCTTGTCGGAATCTTCTCAACAGGGTTTTTCCGAACCGGTGGTAAATTCTTCGACGTCCATCGAGCTCCATCATCATCATCATTTCAGCCGTAGGACGTCCACTGCTAGACATAGGCCTCCTGCCCAATCATTACGGTTGGCAGCGACTTGCATCCATCCTGAACCTGCGGCCTTCACCAAATCGTCGTCCACCTCGTTGGTGAAGATTGAAGCTTAAATTTAATAAAAAATTTAGACTTTGACTTTGAACTAAGTAAGTTTTGTTTTGAAATCTATGAATGCAGTTTTTCTTGTCGCTAAAATCGATGACATGGTTCCTTAGAACGGATATTTCTATATGTTATAGTTTCAGACTTGTCCATACTGACCGATTTAAATGTACCACCCGTTAGAGTTAAAACTAAACGAAACATGGCTAGATGATGTGAGTTAGATCGCGAGTCTTGTGGTGTGAAAACTGGTCGTATTGTTTTGCTCGTGTTTTTGGGCGGCTTTATTCAAAATCTAAAAAATGGAAAGTAACTCCTAGACCTCTGTCCGAGAGTATAGGATGTCATAAATTACTCTCTAAGTAGTAAGTTTTTCTTTCATTTCCTTCGCACTTGTCCTCAAAACCGAAGCGCGGTTTAGTATTGTGGCAGTAGTAATTTAAAACTACAACCCTTCTGCTTAGCTGGACTGCTTAGTTGTAAGGCTTACCTGGACCATCTTCGTCCTCGCTGGATCCTTCGACGAGGGCCGCTCGCAACTGCTCGCCGACGTCTGGCTGACCTATGGCAGAAAACCTGAAGAGTGAAATTAAAAGACGGCTTAGATGGACTTGCATAGACCAGGGTTAACTAACCGAGCCAGCTGTTAACTCAGAGTTAAGTAATGTTTAAATATAATGTTTATCCGTTGCCTAGTACCCATACCACAAGCTTTGCTTACTTTGGGACTAGGTCAATTAGTCTGAATTGTCCCGTGATATTTAAAAATAAATTATTTTTCAAATACTAGGCGCCAACGGCCATGAATAAATGTTTGTGTATATATTTTTTGGTATTTTTGAAACATATATACACAAAGATAAATATATACTTAAATACATATTTAACACCCAAGACTCAAGAACAAACATTCGTATTTTTATACAAATATCTGCCCCGACGCGGGAATCGAACCCAGAACAACAAGCTTCGCAGTAAATTTCTCTAACAACTAGGCTATTATTTCGTCATTCTTTATGCACTAGAGCATAAGAAGTCACGTTATGTAGCCTACCTAGATTCAGCATTAATAAGAAGTTTACGTGAAGAGAAAACACAATACAGACATGTGCGCTGTACGGTCGAGAAAGAAAGCGGTTTACCAGATTTGACAGAAGTTTCTGTGAGATTTAAATATCGCTAAAGTTGATATCTCTAACTGAGTGAAGTCATTAGTCAATGTCATCATATTATTGCAAAGGAAAATCGACCTCGTAGTATCATGACGTGCAAATGAACTTCAACCTAGGGTGGTAGACCATATTTCTGGTGCTCTAGTGAAAAAGGGGTTAATTCTGCAGAAGTTGATTTCGACTAAACCCCCTTTACACATAAAATAGAAAATAGCTGTTTAATTTCTGCAGACTTAACCCCTTTTTCCCTAGATCCCCAGATTTTTGGCTGACTGTACCTGGCAGCTAGCATGGCAGCGGCCGCTTTGCGCCTGGCGCCCTGCAGCCGGTCCCTCGCGAGCCTGGCCGCCCGCAGCGCCGCCCGCTCCGCCAGCCGCGTGGCGCCGCCCGCCGCGCCGCTCGCACTCGCTTCACACAGCAGCTGAACAGCTTCCCACCACTCCCCTCTGAAAGTATTACATAGAGATACACCATTCTGGAAAAAAACCGTGCTAGCCTAGTGGTTTGACCTATGGCCTCTCAACCAGAGGATAGTGGGTTCAAATCCAAGCCCGCACCTGTGAGTTTCTCGAAGTTCATGGGCAAAATTACATTTGACCACAAGCTTTACGGTGAAGGGAAACACTGTGATGAAACCTGCACAAACCTGCGAAGCAATTCAATGGTGTTTGTAAAGTTTCCAATCCACACTGAGCCCGCATGGGAGCTACGGCTCAAACCGTCTCCCCTGAGAGGAGCCCAAGTAGCACAAGTAGCATTATAAGAAATCACTTTTGGTGTACACGGAAACTTTAAGCTGTACAAGACAGTGTTACAATGGTGTTAACAGCGCTGTTAACACTGAAATAACTCTTATTTGGGCACAAATTATTCAGCCTATAGTTCTAGTTTAGTTCACATTTCTGTTTAACAGCATTACAGTAGCACTATATTGGAATTATTATGGGTCACCAGGCTGTTTATCAGCAGCTTAACAGAATACGAGTGTCCTGTTATACAGACTAAGCGTCAGGATTGGGTGACTGCTCGTCTTATATAACGCTTTAGGTTTTACATTACCCTTCGTTCATATTGAAATTGCTTATTATATTTGCAGATTTGCTTTTAATAATATTATAGCGGTGCCGATAAATTTCCAGAGTGTGATGTGTAATGGCGAAGTAAATGTCACAATTTTATTGAGAATTTGTGTTAACTCACGAAAGTACACCTTTATAGCCAACCTACTGTGAAAACATTTGGGAATGCAAGTTTACTGTGAATGTTAATATGGTTTTTTAGCAAAATTTTTACGCGCTTCGGAAATATCTCGTTTTAATTAGAAATGTTGTGAAAAAAGTAACACACCAAAAATATATGCATACATTTTTGAGCGATTTACATAAAATTATACGAAGTTTTATATTATACTGTAATAAGTGTATATGAATAACGTGTAATTTAGGGCAGTAAAATATAAATAACAACAGAATAATTATCAATATATACGATTTAGGTTATAATAAAATGGCGCATTCTTAAGAAACTTTTGTGAACTCTTTTTATCCTGAATTAATTACCATGGCTGTACAAGAGTACACCCCAGTTCCTTTATTATACTTATTGCAGTAAATAAGAGTTCAAGTGAACCAATATTCAGCCTGTCAGCTGTTATTAGTTTTATTATGGTTCACATAAACGCTAAAACCATTTATTTGAACTACTTAAACGCATTACCTTTTAAAAGTTATTTAATTTTTATTTAGTGTTTTAATTTTAATTCAATCTTGTTTTAATTTTTAATTTTTTTTAGCAATTTGTATAATTTAATACACGATCCACGCCAACTGTTAAAATGACCGCTTAAGAATTTAATGATTGACTAACGTGAACCTGATTGCAGCTTCGTGCGTTATAATATATGTAAAGTGTTCCTTTATGCAGACTAAAACAATATATTGGTATATTTCACAGCCAAGTGCTGCATTTCTGAGTTAAACAATGATGAACTAAAACAATTACTTTGCTCACCCGCGACCTTACAATAGTTACGTTTATGCAAGAAATGTGCGTTCATGCAGTTCCTCCACCTCCACACTGTACGAACACACACAAATCACATAAACCCAACCATCACCACCACCAAGCTACACTGACGCGTTTCGAACTCAACCAGAGCTCATCTTCAGAGTTACCACAACCGTATGCTATGCTACCAAACGTTAAACTAACAAACCAAAACAAATGTTTTAACTTGTCACTGTAACTTCTCAAGTACCCACTTTATTTTTCTTATTCTCAAACTACCCCACAAAAATTAACTTTTATTGACATATTTAAAACTACCTTGAATTTTTTTTTTGTTTATTTATTTATAAGGCATATTTAATTAATACTAACTGTTCAAATTCGACCCAAGCCGCAGTAAAGGAGAAGATACTAAATTTACCTGTTCATTAATAATAGACCCCATAGTGTTGTACCTAATTATTTCCATGCATTCCAGAGCATCCAGACGCAACCCCTTGCCGCAATAATGTAACACTTCATAAGAATCTGAATCTAACAATGAATGATTTGATTCCAACAAATGTTTTGCAAAATTCGATCTATCTGGATGCTCATTCCTATATGCCGAAACATGCTCTTTAAATCTAGTATTAAAACTTCGGCCTGTCTGTCCTACGTATATCCCAGTGTAGCTTGGTGGTGGTGATGGTTGGGTTTATGTGATTTGTGTGTGTTCGTACAGTGTGGAGGTGGAGGAACTGCATGAACGCACATTTCTTGCATAAACGTAACTATTGTAAGGTCGCGGGTGAGCAAAGTAATTGTTTTAGTTCATTAATATGGACCTCCGCAAAGTAACGCCTGATTCAATAAATTATTTAAACAATGATCTTGAAATACCTTCGGTGTTCACGTGTATTAATAAAACACCTTTTAACTGCTTTGAAAAATAGGCTTATAACAGAGCCGAGGCGAACCGATGTGGAACTTTTTGTGTTAAATTACTCTAAGTGTACACTACTCTAAAACTGTTGGCTGTACGGTAGTTCACAGTGACACTTTTAAGACGCTAGCATTTCAGTGGTATAATTCTACGCCTTTAAACAGCAATAGCATATTTTACTACCACTACAATGCTCTTAAGCAACCAATGCAAAAGAGACTGTAAGAAGGCATTTTTGACATCTGCACTAACTCTGATCCCGTAACAATAGTATCCGTTTCTACTTTTATGATGCTGTTATACAGACTAAAGCGTAATACGCAGCTCTAAGTTCTCAGTTGAACCATATTAACTGTTTATTAAGTCATGAAGTTCCGAGTTATACCCAAAGTGATTTCTTATAATGCTAACTGTGCTACTTGGGAGGCCTGTGTCCAGCAGTGGGACGCATGATATATGTAGGCCAAGATGATGACGATGATGATGAATATGCTGGAATAAAGAACACTGCAAAATATCTTCCATAGAATAAATTCATAACTGACTTTCTTTCCACCCTCACCAACTTTAACCGTTGGTCTCGTCTTACGCAACTTTTCGCCACGCTCGGTAATTTCCATCCACACAGTTTCTGAGCAAAGTCATGTAGGACTTATCAGACATGCCATTGTTACTAAACTTACCTCGGCTCACCGCAAGGGATTCTTTCAGAAGAACATTGGTACTTAAGTGCTTCAATATAAGAAGTCATGTAATGTATCCAGTTTGAAACTGCAATTTTTAGTGAAAGCCTTTAGATAAGAAGATGTTTTGCCAATAAATGGTTGCATTATTGATGCACGCTTCGCATGATCGTAAGTGGGCGAGGCATCTGTTGAAAAAATAATGAGCAACCGAAAGGAACTCTAAATAGAACCTCCTGCTTTTTTTGATGTCGGTTAAAATTACAGGGAAAAATCTTGTTCAATAGATCGTTACACTCACTTGTCCGCATGTTCGGCCGCTCGCTGCAGTAGAGGCGGCACGGCGGACGGCACGGGCTCCGCGCTGTCAGGCAAGTACTCCCGGGAGACGCGAGTCGCTTCCTCCCACAGCTCTGCTCATTATAAAAATGTAAGCTAACAGTGCGGATAACCTAAATGTATAGTGCGTAGATCAATTTACCAAAATCGTTATTTCTAGTACCAAAATTTCCATTCGCATTTTTTCCAAATGCTTTTTTCCTCACTATGGTTTTTTACTGAAGCTTATTTTCACAATCGCGTTTTTAGGGTTCCGTAGTCAACTAGGAACCCTTATAGTTTCGCCATGTCTGTCCGTCTGTCTGTCTGTCTGTCTGTCCGCGGCTAAGCTCAGAGACTGTTAGTACTAGAAAGCTGTAATTTGGCATCAATATATATATCAGTCACGCCGACAAAGTGATTGAATAAAAAAAAGTAAAAAAAAATTTTTTAGGGTACCTCCCATAGACGTAAAGTGGGGGTGATTTTTTTTTTCTCGGCTAACCCTATAGTGTGGGGTATCGTTGGATAGGTCTTTTAAAATCATTGCGGGGTTGCTAACATGATTTTTCTATTCAGTGATTTGTTTGCGAAATATTCAACTTTAAAGTGAAAATTTTCATTAAAATCGGCCGTCCCCCCCTCTAAAATCTAAACTGTTGGGTGGAAAAATTTGAAAAAATTCAGAAGGGTAGTAAAGATATCAAATTTACTAGGAAAATTATAGCGGCTACGATTGCTTGGAAATTATTTGTAGTTTAAGAGTAAATAGTAGCCTAAGGTATAAAACATACCTAAACTTGGATGATTCCGTACACATACGAAATCCTTAGAAAAATATTACTTGATTTTTTCGTAATGGCTACGGAACCCTACCTTGGGCGTGTCCGACACGCTCTTGGCCGGTTTTTCCCAACTTTAATCGACACAGAAACATAGGTAGGTTTAGGTTATGTCAAGTTTGCATCAGCCGGAAGGGCCAAAAGCACACAGAAGAAGGGGCTCCGCGTGACCAGAGCTCCGTTGACACTGTTTCTGTGTCAATTCAAATTGGGATAAAACGCTACTTTGAAAATAAGCTTCAGTAAAAAACTATAGTGAGAAAAAAAGTATTTGGGAAAAAATGCGAATGGAACTTTTGCTTCTAGGAAATAACGATTTTGGTGAATTGATCTAGGCACAAGGCACTCTCATCACTGACATCATAATAAAAATTGAGACTAAGTACCCAGAACCCAGGGAGTGTTGTTGTTACAACGCTACGCGCTGGTGGTAAATGTACAATAATTACTTACCTAGGTCCTTGTAATGTTGAACGACTTCCCGCGGTCTGTTGGCTCGGATCATAAGAGTTTCGAACTGGGCGAGGTCACCGCGCTCGGCCGCTGCTCTCGCTCCTTCTACCAGTACTTCTTCTACCTACATCATGATACTTAGTTTCAGCATTTGTGTCAGGCAATAAATAAAATGAATAGGTTTACTCCATAGTTCCACGGTCTCCACCCGACGATTTTCTAATTGCTAGTGGTAGTTGGTTTGGGCAATCAATTTGGCTACTCCGATCTGAGCTTTGTGTAGTCGCCAAAAGAAATGTTGGAAGGACCAGACAACACATTTAGATGAGATAACATTGTATTTGTATTTTAATTTGTTCATACTACCTAGTGACAATCGATGTACAACTGCTACAGATTTCGGTTTAAAGACATTTATTCCCATAAGAACATACAGTTCACTTACATGAGATACAAAATATTCTTAAGTAACAGTACATTAGTCCAACATAATCTTAGTATATACAATCATAAACGTATGTTTTTAACTTAGCTTTAAATAGGCTCATCGATTTACATTCTTTGACATCTGTTGGCAGTTTATTATACATCTGCGCCCCTTCAGATAAAATATTTCTTTTGCCATATCCAGTTCTATGTCGAAAAACTTTGATTTTATTTGTGTTCCGCAGATTATGCTTAAATGTTCTTTTTGTAAACGTTAATTGAGAATTTATTTCCTTCCTTAAATTTTTTTTGATAAGTATGCATGTTGCATACGTATATATTTGTTTTAAATTAAAAAGTTTTGATTTCGCGAATAATAATTTAGTCCTCGTTAAGCGATTATATTTAAATAAGGTCTTTATTAATTTGTTTTGTGATAGTTCTATTGCGGGGTATGGTCATTAGAATCAGTGAGCTTACAAATACTAGAGAAGTAACGTCTTACAAACAAATCTCAACAATGCGTAACCACTTGAGACTTCAAAAGACGTAGCTTTGAAACCGACACATTATGCCAAAGTAAACTATATTTGTCTCGTTTCTTCCAATACCCAACTAATTACCTTTGAAGTGAGATAAAACTTTGCTAGCTTGAAAACGGACAGAGTTGCCAGTGATCAGAAATTTTCCCCAAAATGTATTTAATTGCTTTAGCGTGCTTAATGGTGTATATTCTGAAAAGAATTTAATACAACTTTCAATCTTTACTATTATTATAAAACTGTAATAGAAACGTGTCTATACATTGAAAATATTTAGAAAAAACTATTAGTACTTAGGTAGTAAATGGATTTTGATATGAAAAAATGACCGAGGATTTCATTTAAAAAGCTAGTAAATAATAAAGATCTAAGACACTGACAAAGTATGTTGATAGAAATTTAAAAAAAAATTACAATTAAAAAAAATACAAAAATACTCCAAAAAAAACAATCTTGATTATAATTTATTATTGTTTTTAATTATGAACTTAAACTTAAACTGATCCAAAAATTTAACTCCGTAAAGTACACGCTTGCCTACCTACTTTAGCTGATATCTATAAACAAAAGGTAAAGGTCTCCACAGTTGCTGACCATCTGTGTGGATGTAAACAAAAGATAAGAAAGCTCCTTGTGTCTTTGGCGGCCAACTCCGGTCGCAATATCTGCATGGGATTTCTAGGAATTTGTTAGAAATGATTCATTAAAAACAGTTGCTACACTCGAACTCGGCGTTACATCCAAAGTCGCTATAGCCACATGGTCGCTACAACCAAGGTCGTAATAAATGAAATCCACTGTATATATAAAATAATGGCGCACACTTCCACCATTCATTCCTTCATTAACTTAACTGAACTCCCGAAAATGTGGGAAAATCATAATCGCTTTACTGGCAACACCGATGGCAAAAACAACGCACGATATATTTATTTTATTTTATAATATTATTTTACACAGCATGATCAAAATTATGCAAACTTACTTGTGAAAAGTAACGCCATTTGCTTTGTGATTCTTTTCGGACCGTGATACACAACTTTTAACAGCACATTTCACCATATTTAAAAACTTTAACGGGTGCGTCACGCTCACTTAATGTCAAACAGCCATCTGACGCCAGATAAGCCTGCAGGCATCTTCGAAGTGTCAACGCATCGGTGCCGTAAACTGCCAATCTAGTTACGATAGTAACATATAAGATCATTGATTAGAATGCAGAAACTTTATTTATATTATTCTTTATTCACTTGCTATAACGCTTTAAAACTATAGTACCTAATCAAGAAATTAGCCTTGCATTGTCATTTAACTTGCATATGTATACTAAACAAGTAAATCTGACCACTAGAAGTCATAAAAATGTAAAAGATTCTGGCAAAGATGTTATTAGACATTTTTAGGGTTTTTTTGAGATGCATTTATTCCATTAGTTTACATGTTTCAATGAATCATGCTAGTACATTCACTGTGATAATCTGTGAGATTTTTTTATATTTCTTCATGGCAGTTTTTTCTTAATATTAGTATTTAGTATTTATTTAGGTATTTATTCATAAAGTTCATGTAAGATACAAAATATAAACATGAAATAATCTTAGGTCTAGTTAGTAAATTCAGTTTAGTCTAAGCAAGGTTACAAGTGTAACCTGTGTTATAGATAGAGGCACAAAGAGGCGTCTCAAAAACAACGTGACTGTAAAAGACTTAAGCCTTAACGGCGAATATAATCTGAATCTTAGGGTTCTAATGACTCTTGAATCAAATACGTGTTTGCTCATTTGTAGTTTTTAACAAGACTGACTAAGATCAATAACAAAACAAGATGCTTAATAAGGATTCTAAAACAAAAGTGTTTAATTATTTTAAATAAGACTCACTAGAAACTTATAGCCCGGCCACGAATTCGCGCGACCTGCGGCGCGGCGAGCGTTTACTCTGTACATTGAGTGTGCCGCCAGGTAACCACTGTGCAGCGATCCTCTCGGTCGCACAATGAGCAGAGAAAACACCCGCCACGCCGTTAGTCGCGCAAAGTCGTGGCCGGGCCGTTAAAGTTAAGGTTATAGACCTTAAGGCTCCAGACCTTTTGAATGTCGATGCTGTACAGAGCTAGCTGAAATGAAGCAATCTGGAAATGGCCGCAGAGTATTGCCCCAAAAGCCCTGCGTCCCTGTCGGGGGCGGAAGATGACGATGACAAGTATGGCAACAGTTGTGGACTAACCATATGAGTGGCATGCTGCTCTGCGAGCGCCAGCGCGCGCTGGTGGTGCCCGCGCGCCAGCCACATCCTCACGGCGTCCTGCGGCGCGGCGGCGCGCAAGAACGCCGCCTCGGCCTCCTCGGGCCGCTCGTCCGCCAGCGCCGCCGCCTCGTGCCGCGCCACCTCGCGCCGCGTCACGCCGCCGCCGAGGTCGCTTAGCTCCATCGCGATATCCCATCTGAATAGTACGACAAATCGTACGTTCTAAATTTAATCTCAATGATAGCAGTGAAAAGCCTTATCACACTGGCGATTTGTGGACGATTTAAAAGCAGCGAGTTCACCGCGAGCGCGCAACGAATACGTCAACGATTTCGTCACGAACTCGCTACTCATTTGCTTCGCTTTTTCACTTCAATCTTCCGATTGATAAGTAGGTCTTGATCCTCTTTTCGAACGTAAGCAAAGTTTGAAAAAATCTTCTAATCTAATATATAAAAATCTCGTGTCACGGTGTTTGTTACCGAACTCCTCCGAAATGACTTGACCGATCTTTATGAAACTTTTTTCTCTGTATTCGGTAGGTCTGAGAAAAGGTCGTAGGCTATTTTTTATACCCCTAGGTGATATAAGGCATAACAACGTTTGCAGGGTCAGCTAGTAGGTATATAAAAATTTCGTGTAACGAATTCCTCCGAAATGGCTTGACAGATTTTTATAAAACTTTTTTGTCTATATTTTGTAGGTCTGAGAATAAGGTCGTAGGCGAATTTTTATACCCCAGGTGATAAATTGCAAAACAACGTTTGCCGGGTGAGCTAGTAACAATAAACAACTCAACCTACCAATAACCCACCTAACCTACCCAGTACCCACTAAAACCCCTCGATTGTCATGAGAGCGTTTGGTGAACCACAGCATCTGATTATGCCAGTCTTCTTGGGCACTATGTCCATTGTCCAAACATGTAACTGATTGATTTGATCCCCTTTCCTATTCGAGGTAATCCTGATACCAAGTTTATACGAAGATGCCGTTTTGTCGAACTGGCCACTTGCAACACTGGTGGCTATGTTGACGGTAGTTACCTCTGCGCCTGCAGCGCCCAGCGAGCGCCAAGGCTGGCCAGACCGCGCGCCGCCAGCAGCCGGGCCGCGGGCGCCCCGCCGAGCGCGCCCGCCCACTGCAGCGCCACCTGCTGCGCCACGCCGCTGGGCGCCGAGCCGCGCGCCACGCGCTCCGCGCCCTCCCACTGCCCGGCTGAGCGGTACATCTGGATAGCGCTCTTCCAGTCGCCTGTACGTCAAAATAGTAATTAGGTCATTAAACGAACGTTTCGACCACATCACTTTTATGGTAATGTACTTTTACCAGATAACTGGAAACTCTATCAGAATATTCTGCCATTTCTACAAAAATATGTCCACGAAAGTAATAAACGCTGGAATAATAACCCTAAAATTGCACTAAATATCGATTAGACATACTTCAGATGAGAATAGAGATATAACCGAATGATAAAAAAGGTGAAGGTTAGAATTTGATCCAGGGAAAATGCGTATGGAAAGTTTTATACGCGAAATTATCGAGTTTGTGAGGTCTAATTATCGTCAAAAACTTACTTGGATTAATTTAAAGTTCTTTAAACTAAATTACTTAGTAGAAATTAAAATAGCGAGCCTTTTTTTTCATAAATCACATTTTTTAACGTTACTCTGTAACCATTCCACTCGTTTCCCGTTCTGCTTAAGTATTTAACTGACAATGACAAACACGTAGATTCCCGAAAACCGGAGACGTGAGAGACCTGCGCCGCCAATCACCGCTTCGTTTCCAAGAACGCAACACAACGCACCACGACTATTATAGTCACGACTACGGTCGGCAACCCTCATATCGTGGCGCCTCGTACCCTAAGTGTGGTGTCTATGGTATAGTGACCTACCAGCTTGAATATAGTAGTTCTCTGCAGCTCGCATATCCCCGGAGGCGTGCAGCGCCTGCGCCACGTGGCGCCGCGTGGCCTCCAACAAGGAGCCACGATGCGCCGCCACCAGACGCAACATCGCCTCATACTGCGACGCCTCCTAATCAGGAATAGTACATTGTGCATTAAGGGCCGTAAGAAGGGGACTAATAACAAGAGTCTATTAGAATCCCGACGCCCAAGGCGTATTAGGTATAACATTAATTCTTCCGTTTAAGTAGGAAACACTTTTTATAATATGCACATTTTTTTTAGATATTTTCATTTAATTTCGCTGAATTGTTATTAAATGACAATCCGAAAATCGTTATCAAACAATCCAGTTGCTATAGTTTGACAGATCTCAACTCCACAATAATTGAGGCCACTAGGGGTACTGT
This sequence comes from Archips crataeganus, assembly GCA_947859365.1. Taxonomy (NCBI): domain Eukaryota; kingdom Metazoa; phylum Arthropoda; class Insecta; order Lepidoptera; family Tortricidae; genus Archips; species Archips crataeganus. The sequence continues at coordinate 11,505,867 of OX402058.1, forward strand.
CATCGCACACATAGCGAATACAGAAATTGTACCTAAGTGAGGCTTTCTAATCAGACTAGTTTCATACAGTTCTATAACTTCTCTTCCTCAAAATAAAATCTATAAAGTACCTTATACATAGATATGGCTTCATCCGGCTCCCCTAGTCCTATGTAGATTTGTTCAGCTTTCCTAAGCTGACCGTCTTCTCGTAACTGTTGGGCTAGTGGTATGTATATGTCCCTGGTTTCTTCCTCGGACAGTTGAGCGGCGGCAAGTTTGAGTCCATCTGCGACTCTGCCTGCGGCATTGTATGCGCGCACGCAACGATCAGCCATGCCACATGACGTCAGAAGTCGTTCTGCTGTGTCCCATTCCTATAAAATTTACTACATTTTTACCCCCAAGTAATATTTTGATTTAGACCACACGAGACAGTTTACATGTTTGAGTCTTATTTAACGAGCTGCGCAAGCTGTAGTTTGAACCTAAGTATTTATACCTACTATTATGTCATCTGATAATTCGAAATTAGTAGTTGGCAATATAATGCACCGCTAACCACTCTCACATCGTGACTCTTGATCATGATCACCTTTTACAATACCCACGGTAAGAGATTAGGCCCTTACTATTCTACAACCAGTCAAAGACGACCAGATGGCCTAGTGGTTAGAGAAACTGACTATGAAGCTTGAGGTCCCGGGTTCAATTCCCGTGTCGGGGCAGATATTTGTATGAAAAATACGAATGTTTGTTCTCGGATCTTGGGTGTTTAATATGTATTTAAGTATGTATCTATCTATATAAGTATGTTTATCCGTTGCCTAGTACCCATAACACAAGCTTTAGCTAGCTTACTTTGGGACTAGGTCAATTGGTGTGAATTGTCCCGTGATATTTAAAAAAAAAAGCGCGTCTGATCTAAACTGATATCTTATCTGTAATCTGGAACTTTACCTGAGTGAAAATAAAGTGGTCAGCTAACTGTTCGCATTGTTCGCGAATCATTTCTTTGTCTTCAATAACCTGAAAAATATGTAAAATATTTTTCAAAATTGCTTTTGGCGTAACGATTTTTTTTACCAACACAGGACTCTTTAGAGAAGCTAAGCTAGGAGTATTTTCGATGATATGTTTGTACCTGCACAATTTGCAACGCTTTCTTGTAGTGATGGGCCTTCAGAGCGGCGGCTAGGGCTCCCCTTGTGTCCCCGGCCTCTATTAGGTGCGGCACGGCGGCGCCGGCTTGTCGCGCCCCTACCAGCCACGCGCCCCACGCACCCTCCAACCTGGTCACTTCCCCTGGACACGTCTACAATAACAAGATACAGTAGAAAGAAACTCACTTAATCCATCAAAAGGGCACATCAGTACACCGGGCACTTTCAGTACTCAGTACTCAGTACTGTTATTACTGCTGCTAATGCAGTAATCTAAAAAGTCCAATAATTCGGCACCCCTGACTATTTTGGTGTAGGGTTAGCGAACCTGTACTGACTATGTGCTTATACGTTTAATTTAAACGTTTTAAATGCATCATTACATTAATCAGATACCTACCCAATTATATTTACTAACTGAAGCTAAAGTACCAACCTCTCTAGCAAGTTGAACGGCCCGGGCAAAGTTATTGCCCTTGGCATAGTATTCAACGGCAGTGAGACTGTCACCGCGGCGCTCCGATATTTCGCCCGCCATCTCCCACCACTCCTCCTAAAAATTAATATGTTACACGCGCTTTCACTTATTCAAAAATGAAAGGTATTAAAAGACTTAGGGTTTACTCACTTAGTTTATCGTTAAACATGGGTTAGAGTTGGGCACTTCATACATTTCGATACTACTACTACCCCAGGTCAGCAGTTTTTCTTTTTTACATAAAACTGACCCGTGATGACCACCATCTCACCTGATGAAAAGTGCAGATGAGGCCAAGGGTGTATCTCACTGGTTCAGCACAGCCCATAAAGCGGGGTTATAACTATTATAGCAGTTAACCCCAAACTGGCCATGTCCACCTTACTTCCTTATTCATTACAAACATGTCTTAGATAAATTGTTTTGTTTGTATCTGACAAAAGCAAATCTCGAAGTTATACGCGCGGCCCATCGCAGCCACCTGCCAGTCGCCGGACGATCATCCGCTCCCACCTCGCCTAGTGGGCTTGCTGAGTTCTACAACCGACAGTCACCTGTATCAATTGCGCGTGGACTGTCTCCACCATTTCGTTGTCTCTAAGCAAGCTTGGCTGCTGGAGGATAAGAGCGGCGGCGCGACGCGCGCGCCCCCCCCGCAGCCACAGCCGCACCGCCCCGCGGAGATCCCCTGACGAAGCGAGCTCCGCTCCCGCCTCACCTAGCCTTCCTGTCGTCATAAACCACATACTTAACAATTTTTTTAGTGAAATAAACGGATCACTCACGTCTTAAAACGAGTTTAACTCGACATGTTTCGGGTTAATCCGTAGCCCTTCCTCTCGGAGTCACACGTCACGGCGGCTGCCAAACGCGCACGCGCCTATTTTTTTTTAAATAATGATTATTTAGAAAATCACTTTTTTATTAAAATCGTTGTCACCCTACACATGATTAAGTCTATGAGCTTAAAACCACTTGGACAAGTCAGTTTCTTAAACAAACTTAGACGTGAGGCCTGTCAAATTCCCCGCCAAAGCGATGACACTGACGAAACTACTTAACTTCAACAAATGTAGGGTGACCACGCTTTCGATGGGTGGAGGAAGTTTTATTTATTTATCATACGTAGACGACGTAACGACGATATAATGTGACGTGTTGTTAACGATAAAGTTTATTTTAATGAAACATACTTCATTTCTTTTAGACCTTGTCTATTTAATTCCATTTTGGTTAGTGATCAATATTTGTCAACTCCTGATCACCGATTAAAAATCATCGTATTGTGTGTGTGGAAAAAGCCGTGGTGGCCCGGTGGTTTGACCTATGGCCTCTCAAGCAGAGGGTCGTGGGTTCAAATCCCGGCTCGCACCTCTGAGTTTTTCGGAATTTATGTACGAAATTGCATAATATGAAATTTACCATGGGCTTTACGATGAAGGAAAACATGGTGAGGAACCCTGCATACGCCTTCAAAGAAATTCAATGGTGTGTGTGAAGTTCCCAATCCGCACTGGGCCCGCGTGGGAACTGCGGCCCAAGCCCTCTCATTCTGAGAGGAGGCCTGTGCCCTGCAGTGGGACGTACAAATGCTGGGATGATGATGATTATGATAATTATGTTAATCCGTCGCCTAGTACCCATAGTACAAGCTTTGCTTAGTTTGGAACTAGTTCAATTGGTGTCAATCGTCCCATGACTTTTTTTTTAATTAATAGCTGTGGTGCATTTATTGTTCTTTATCTTACCGGTAGATGTTAAATAGTCCATATGTTGTTGCTTTAAGGCAGATACAGCAAGTCGATCGGTTTTTTCAGCCAACGAAATGGCTTCTGTCCATCTATTGAACTGTTTATACATGCTTATGGCCATCTCTGGCCGGTTAGCCTTCTTCACGTAAACATCTTCCGCCTTGGAGAGGTCTCCTGAGAATATGGCAAGTCTTGCTCGAACCACTGCGCTGTGAAGACCTACGTAGTGGAAAAATGGATAATGAAATGAAAAAAAGAAAAATGAGATGTAGGTACTTAAGTAGGTACCTAGCTATGAGCAGTTCACTTGCGCGATGCGCACATTAAACTGTAAACAACGAATCAAAAATTAACAAAATTTTTTGTGTCGGTTTTGTGACGATGACGTGCCATATGAATGAACTGATGAGAGTCACAAATCTGACTCATAAAATATAAAGCGTGTAATAAGGACACTTTTTTTTCTTTATGAGAATGATTATTAGTACTCGTGTTTTGAATAAGAAAATCCCAAAATTTCCTCATTTAAAAAAAGGCAATTTATTGAAAATGCCCAGATATGAAAATAAGTAGTAGCATCCCGTTCTTAATTTCTACACTTTAATGCTGCTTCAACTGCAATTTTAAAATATATTGCGTACGTCTAATTTAAAATTAATACAGTTAAAATTACCCGCAGAAACGTCGCCGTCTCCCTCTCTGGACGCCAACACAACGGTCTCGTCGAGATAGAATGCGCGAGCCTCGTCGCCCACTTCCCGATAACATTTAGCAGCTAGCTAATGAAAAATGATTTTTAATCAAAGTAATTTTAAAATCATAAATGTGAACTAACTATGCCAAATCGGAATACCTGAATATCGTCATCCGCGAACGCTCTTTCTGCGAGCTGCCTCCACAGTGGAGCCAAGTCCGTATTTCCCACACCCTCCAAATACGAAGCACAGCCGCTTAAGTCTCCACTGCGTAATGCGTTGTCTAGAAACAAAAAAAAAATAAGTTACATATCTATCTGTCAGTCCGTCACCTCTTCACGCTTAAACTATTGAACCAATTTCGATGAAATTTGGAAAAGAGATAGTTTGAGTCCCAGGAAAGGACATAGGAATGTTTTTATTTCGGACAATTGCATAGTTCCCGCGGGATATTGATGAACGAATTCTCCGCAAACAGAGTATAAGTTACCAAGGCGTCAAAAACATCTATACAACTTTATGCCACTACTAGCTTTTGCCCGCGGCTTCGCTCGCGTGTACTATGAGTATTCCAAAGAACCAAGATATCAAGCAAGCAAGCATACTGGCAAGCAAGCAAGCAGGTCCACAATTGACCGAGAAATCGGTGAACATACCTACATAAAAAAATCATAAAGTGGAATGCATAACCTCCTCCTTTTTTAGAAGTCGGTTAAAGTGCCCTTTGCAGCCTACTTACAGTACTTATTAATTTTGAAATTTTAGCTTTCTACAACCAGTAAAACGCAAAATCCCGTTTTTTCCCGTTCCCGTAAGAATTTCGGGAAATGTTTTCTTAATGCTCCTTTACACTCCCCAAGGAACCCACTTGCCAAATTTCAGCTTTCTATGACCAGTAAAACGAAAAAGCCCGTTTTTCCCGTTCCCGTGGGATTTTTGGAAAGTCCTCTCTCAATGCTCCTCGACACTCCCCAAACAACCTACATGCCGAATTTCAGCTTTCTACAACCAGTAAAACGTAAAATCCCGTTTTTTCCCGTTCCCGTTGGAATTTGGGAAAGTCCTCTCTCAATGCTGCTCTACACTCTCCAAGCAACCTACATACCGAATTTCAGCTTTCTATGACCAGTAAAACGAAAAATCCTGTTTTTTCCCGTTCCCGTGGGAATTTTGGAAAGTCCTCTCTCAATCCAGCTCTTAACTCCCCAAGGAACCCACTTGCCAAATTTCAGCTTTCTATGACCAGTAAAACGAAAATCCCATTTTTCCCGTTCCCGTAGGAATTTTGGAAAGTCCTCTCTCAATGCTCCTCTTCACTCCCCAAACGACCTACATGCCGAATTTCAGTTTTCTACGACCAGTAAAACGAAAAATCCCGTTTTTCCCGTTCCCGTGGGAATATGGGAAGTCCTCTCTCAATGCTCATCTACACTCCCCAAGCAACTTACATGCCGAATTTCAACTTTCTACGACCTGTAAAACGAAAAATCCTGTTTTTACCGTTCCCATAGGAATTTTGGAAAGTCCTCTCTCAATCCAGCCCAACACTCCCCAAACAACCTACATGCCGAATTTCAGCTTTCTACGACCAGTAAAACGAAAAATCCCGTTTTTTCCTTATCCCATGGGAATTTATAATTACCTACATCTATGCCAAATTTGAAGAGTCTAGTAATTATAGTTCATAGGATCCCGTTGAACTGAATATATAAATCCCGTTTTTTCCTTATCCCGTGGGAATTTTGAAAAATCCTGAAATTAATATTTTAAATAATGTAATACCTACTTGTGTATCAAATTTGAAGAGTCTAGTTATTATAGTTACTGAGATAGGGTCACTCGGAATCGAATATATAAATCCCGTTTTTTCTCTTTCCCGTGGGAATTCCCAAAAATCCTTCCTTAGTGGATGCCTACATTGTATAAGGTATCTATGTGCAAAATTTCAAGTTTCTAGGTCAAGTGGTTTGGGCTATACATTAAAAACGACACCCATATTGATATACAGACATTTCAACCCCATCGCACCCCATCCAGGGAGATGGTATTTTACGTCTGCTACGTCGGATTTTAAAACCGTTGTTGTTTTCATAACCAGCGACCCGGTAAGCCATAGAAACAACACCCATGTTGATTTTCAGACTTTGTTACCCCTTTCCCCCCTTTTAGGGGTTGAATTCTCAAAAAACCTGAAACACGTGTTTACTCATTTATCATTAGGAGTATTTCTGTGAAGTTTCGAATAAAATAGTCGAACTAATCTTGTTTCCCCATACAAACTTTGGACCCCCTTTTTACCCCCTTAGGGAGTGAATTTTGAAAAATCCTTTCTTACTGCACCCCTAGACCTTATAAGGAACCTACATGCCAAATTTGGAATCTCTAGGCCCAGTGGTTAGGGCTGTGCGTTGATATGTCAGTCAGTCAGTCAGTTTCTTCTTTTCTATATTAAGATAATCTTAAGGTTGGTGTTTGCATACATTTTACGCGATGACTGTATAGATATTTATGAATTCGAGTGCACATACTGAAAGCCAGCCGATGTTCATCTAACTGCAGAAACGACAGGTGTCCTCCGTCAAAGAGGACTCTTCGTGAGTTGACTTCCACGGCCACGCCGCCGCCGCATTCCGCCATCTCCACACTGCCCGCGTCCCAAGCACTGTACCTGATTATATTACAAATAAGTAGGCTGATTTCTGCATCTATCCTTTAAGAGGGTTTATACCTGCTGAGTTGGCAACGTTGCATTTTTGTTAGTTTTTCTCGATTATTCCATAAAAATTGAATGAAAATTAAAAATGTTTTACAAATTGTTCTAATATATAAGTTAATGTGTCTACTGCAATAATAATTCGAGATAAGACTTTTATTTTCTTGAAAAACCGTCAGGTAATAATTTGTTCGTTTTTAAAGAAAATAAAAGTCTATCACGAATTATTATTGCAGTAGACACATTAACTTATATATTAGAACAATTTGTATACAAAACATTTTTAATTTTTATTCAATTTTTATGGAATACTTTAAACATGAAACTACCGTGAGACTCACTCATAGTGAAAATAAACGGGTCACTCACGTCTTAAAACGAGTTTAACTCGACATGTTTCGGGCTAATCCGTAGCCCTTCCTCTCGGAGTCGCACGTCACGGCGGCTGCCAAACGTGCACTAACCGGGATAGTGGTTGGTCAGTACCCCCGAGTTGGAAAACAGTGTTGAATGTTCGTACTGCGTCAACGGTGGGTGTGAGCGAACCTTTACAAAGTGATGTGGTTAGTGTTGTGTGCTACCCTACATTTGACAATGACAATAAAAGTGATGATGAAAACGGGGGTAGTTGTGTGTCGCTGTCAGTTGCGTCGAGTAGCCGCGCGACCAGGGCGTTAGCACGCAGTGCACGTTTGGCAGCCGCCGTGACGTGCGACTCCGAGAGGAAGGGCTACGGATTAGCCCGAAACATGTCGAGTTAAACTCGTTTTAAGACGTGAGTGATCCGTTTATTTTCACTATTTTATGGAATAATCGAGAAAAACTAACAAAAATGCAACGTTGCCACCTCAGCAGGTATAAACTAAACCCTCTTAATGTGAATAGTCAAAAACTATCAGGATGGCTAGCCACGTCAAGTCACGACACGTAGCGACACTATGGCCTCTCCTGTTAGCCCAGTTTTGGAGAATTAGCAGGGCCAAATCTAATTAACCAAAGTTCATATTAGGCCTATGTTCATAGGAGGTCGCTCGTTCGCGATAATACTGTCTGTTGTTTAATTCTACTCCTATGATCATACTTTAAATATTGTATTATAGAATACTGATTTATTGATATAAAAACCGGCCTAGTGCGAGTCGGACTCGCGCACGAAGGATTCCGTACCATTGTCTATAAAAACGGCAAGAAAATCACGTTTGTTCTATGGGAGCCCCGCTTAAATATTTGTTTTATTTTAATTTAATAATTTATTTTTATAGTGAATATATAACTAAATGTTCTGTGAATATTACAAGCGTCTACCTGTTGCCGTTATCAATATCGAGCACAAACGAGCAAAAAAATCACGTTTGTTGTATGGGAGCCCCCTTAAATATTTATTTTATTCTTTTTTTAGTATTTGTTGTTTATAGCGGCAACCGAAATACAACATCGGTGAAAATTTCAACTGTCGAGCTAACACGGTTCCTGAGATACAACCTGGTGACAGACGGACGGACATCGGAGCCTCAGTAATAGGGTCCCGTTTTTACCCTTTGGGTACGGAACCCTAATTATGTAGGTTGTAGGTATACCAGAAGTCGATAAATGTTGAGTCCCTATGACGGCCTCAAAAGTGTCACGAGAATTCCGGCCTCTACTAATAAATAAAATTAACACTCAAAACTGATCGATTCGGTAAATTCTAAAGATTCCAAGTGCCTATTATTATTTGACTCTTCCATTCAAGGACCCCTTTCTAAAACAATTTGCCCACCCTCTTTTGGATACGTCAAGTTCGTACCAAATAAGAAGATTTGTCGGAGTTTGGGCCACCACAGCATCACTGTCTTCAATCCATTGAACAAATCCCACGCCACTGGCTATGATTTCCTGTAAAAATCGAGATTAATATCATTATAATGTAAAACTGTTATGAGTAGCGCAAAACTTTCCATTTGACTCTGGACAGTATTGAAACATATAGGCACATAATAATATGTACTAATGTTATAAATGCGAATATGTGTCTGTGTCTGTTAACTCTTCGATTTAGATGAAATTGGGTATAGTGATAGTTTGAGTCCCGGGAAAGGACGTAGAACAATTTTTATCCCGGAAAACGCACAGTTCCCACGGGATAGCGATAAACGAATTCTTAAACTCAATATTTTTTTAGGTTAGTCGCGGTCAATGATTCTTTGGGAACCACTAGGAGATCCATAGTTGGGTCACTAATATAATATACCAATCAGGGTCACCAGCTAGTTCGGATAGCTATCCGATCGGGATGATTCATGGTTAAATACATTACAACATTACCAAGGGTCGGAAAAACGTCCGTCATTTTAAAAACCCAACCCTGTTTCATACTGTATTTCTTTATAATTTTACATACGCTCCAATGACATGCGTAAACTATGAACGAACTGTTTCGACTCATAAATGGGTCATAAAATTGCAGTCGTTACGTACTGGAAAGTAAAATGACAGGCATTTTTCCGATCCTTGTACAGTCAGGGTAAGAAAAGGTTCGTCACCTTAAAGTTGAAATTTGTTGCACCAAGGCAAATCAGTCAGTCTCATCAACATTTTATTTCAAACGAAACAATATCACATTGACGTTTCCCATTTTCAAAAGGTACTTGGTAAAGGTAAGGTACTTGATAAAGAAGAAGAAGATAAAGGAATCAATTTAATAACTTATTAATAACCAATTTAATAACTTATTAAATTGATTCCTTAATAATTTAACGACCGCTTTAGCCTAGTTGGTAGTGACCCTGCCTACGAAGCAAGAGGTCCTGGGTTCGAATCCCGGTAAGGGCATTTATTTGTGTGATGAGCACGAATGTTTGTTCCTGAGTTATGGCTGTTTTCTATGTATTTAAGTATTTATTTATCTATATAAGTATGTTTATCGTCGTCTAGTACCCATAGTACAAGCTTTGCTTAGTTTGGGACTAGGTCGATTTGTGTAAGATTGTCCCCTAATATTTATTATTATTATTATTATTTATTAACTGACGAAGGTATCCGTACTGTACATTAACATTTTCTACGGGATGTAGACCGCGAATATCTTTAATGAGCTCCCGATATTTTGACGCACCTACTAGCATCATGATCAGAAGACTACATCCTAGAAATTTAATACCTTTTCGCCGGACTGCAGGCGTAGTAGAATAAGTCTGCGCCTCGTGTCCCGCAGCAACAAAAGTTGACCACTCTCGTTTAGCTCGAGCCAGTCCACGCGAACCTCGTGCCACCACTGACCTAACTGTGCCCCTGTTGTACGAATAGTATACCTACTTAGCTTCAATGTTTACATTTTACTTAAGTTAATGCTTAGTTATGTAGCCGCTCGAGGAAGATCCAAAGCACGAATTCACAGCACGCATTCTGAGCGCGCATCTTTCCATATAAAAACCATAGCTTAGTTGAACCCGTTTCCACCAGTCCTGCTATTTGGACCAATGAATATGATTGGTGGATAGCAAACGCATCAACAGCAACGTAGCATAGCACGTCACTGGTGGAAAGGCACGCAAAGACACACGATCGGAAATACTTAAAATAGGTAGTTACACAACATATCGACAAAAAACACGAAGGTAAGTACATATAATACGAACAGTGGAAATTTGCCTAAATAAAGATGTTGCGAGTAAAACGAAAATTTCGTACGGGTTGTGATTTGTGTGAGGTGTGAGTTACCGGTAGTAAGGTCCACCACAGCAATGGTCTGCCGATCCAGGAGATAAGCCAAATACTTCCTGTCGTGCTCCTCTCCTTCTAGCTTGTTCCCTTCGTTGATCCTCACGCTCAAGACGTGAGGGTTCACTCGCTCCGTTCTAACCTGTACCAGAAAATTTCTCGAATTTGTCTACCATTACTATTAAGTTATTGTTTATCATTATTTTATTTTTACCAACACATACTTAATTATCCATATTAGTCATTGCGTTGGACGTTAAAGTGATATAAAATGCTACCGGCCGCCGATCACTATTTATTTATGATATTCTTTTACTCACTGTGTGAAGAACTTTATCGAGCCCGTACTCCACCACACTGAGCTCGCCAGCTCTGTGTAGCAAGCAAGCGCCCCCGACTGCCGCATAGATTCTCTCGCCGCTGCCAGACCACGGAATCTATTGAAGGCAAACCGCTCGTTAAAACGTTCGAATTCCAATGTATGCTTTTAAAACTCCACCTATTTATGTATTAGGTTCTTATTTATGTTGAAAAAATAGGTAATTACTTTAATAAAAATCTTTTTTTTCCCTCTGATCTTAATTTAATTTTGTCGCAAAACATTACAACGCTCCTAAGTAGGTACACTTATCATCATTTCAGTAACAATCTAAATTTCAATCTGTTAAGTCATAAAATAAGTACTTACCTATTTATTTAGTGTTATTACAAACAATGAAGTTATTAGTTGAAGACGTTGTATTGTATTGCGTTGTTATTTATTAAACTATTTTGTTCCTCATTTGGCTTTTACATGCTTTCAAAGTAGCACAAAGTCATTTATTATTTTAATTTTCTCTACGAAGATTAAAAAAAACACTTACTTCGCTAGTCAAACCCCGAGCTATATCGCATAGTATGAAAGTGCTGCTAGTTCGGCATACCGCGTACCAGTCATTACCTGAAAATATATATTTTTCAATAAGTACCTACCTAATAACAATAACTTCTCCATACGCTCCTAATAAAGTAATAAATAACTGCACAATAATACAAGTTAGAATCTACAGCAGTCATCAGATGATCAGTGATCTCATCACCTATGAAGCGAACGTTGAAGATGTCGGGCGCTACTTTGGTGGTGACTGTGAGTGGTGGCGCGTCGTTGGCCAGCCGGGTCATCACCAGTTGCTTCGGGCTGACATGCTGCACTTCCACAGCGTCGCGCCAAACCCAACGCCTGAGGACGTAATCTTTATTTACTATCATTCAATTATTTAGTACCTGGGTGGATCAACTATTTCTTGTTGTTATTCTGTCCCGTCAGCGAGGGGACAAAAGTAGCTAGTACAGTTTGATTAGAAGAAATGTTGTGTCACATTAACTAACATGCTTATTTTATTAGATGACCAATTGTAGGTGGGGTTTAAAACTACCTCAAAAATGCATGTTTGGCAAATTTTAATCAGATAAACTTACGGTTTAAAGAGTTACTCAGGAGACCGTCACTATAGCAACGAGTGACAAAGAAATAAATAAGTAAATAAATATAAATCATGGACGATTGACACTAATTGACTAATTGTAAACTAAGCAAAGCTTGTACTATGGGCACTAGTCTAGATAACGGATAATCATACTTACATAGATTAACTAGCTTTTGCCCGTGACTCCGTCTGCGAAGAAAATTAGCCTACGACCTATTCTCAGGCCTACCGAGTACATAGAAAAAAGTTTCATAAAAATCGGTCCAGCCGTTTTGGAGGAGTTCGATTTTTTATATATTAGATATAGATATATACTTAAATACATATTAAACGTCCAAGACTCGAGCACAAACATTCGTATTTGTCATACAAATATCTGCCCCGACCGGAGATCGAACTGATCTTTAAAATAAATAAATATAATGAAAGGAGATTCTGATAGAAATTCCAGAAATAAATTAAATTAATAGTAATGTTATCATTTATTTAATAGGACGTTCTGTGTAGGATAAAGTAACGCAATCGCCAGTCTATTATCGCATCACGCGATTCTTGCTAATCGTGAACTTTTAAGCTATTTTTATGAAGCCTTAATCAGCTGTAGGTTAATTTAAGTAATAAATAGTAAAACCTTAAACTTCTTCACATACGAATTGGTCCTTCTAAACGGACTTCCTTTTTAGCACGAATAGCATATCAGTCCATTTTTAACCCCCGAAGCAAAAACGACGGGTGTTATAAGTTTGACGTGTCTGTGTGTGTGTCTCTCTGTCTGTGGCATCGTAGCTCCCGAACGAATGAACCGATTTTGATTTTGTTTTTTTTTTTGTTTGAAAGGTGAATTAGTCAAGAATATTCTTAGCTATATTTTGTCAGATTTTGGATGCATAATGGGCATTACTTAGTTTTATTTTCAAACATATGTGTTGGGGGTTTTTAATTTTTTAATTTTTGGTTAGGTTATTATACCTAAGTACGGCTTCCAGCAATATGACTGCGCCGGTTTGCGAGGCGACGGCTAGTTTGGTCCCGTCACCGCTCCACGCGAGCGCGCGCGTCGCATATAGATTGGGGATCGGCAGCATCGTCAACTCCAGACCCCCAGAGTCTTTTATGTCACCCACGAGAAAGCCGTCGAATGCGCCTAAGGCTATCGTCTGCAAAAATACAACGAATATAAATGGTAAACGTATTAGTATCTATAGCTAAGCCGAGAGAGGTGCGGGTGGCAGGCACACGAGCACAGAATAAGTAATAGTACTAACGTACAGAAGGATCACTCTCGAACAAAGGTCAACTTTAGGGATAAAAACTTTCCTACTCCTACTGCGTGAACGCGAAATTAAAACTTATCGTGTGATACGAGCGTTCATATTCCGTTGGGCACCGCTGATCCGAAACCAAGGGCACAGGGTTAACACTCGCCCATATTTGGTAGGTATATAAATCAAGAAAGATAACAGTGTATATTAATTCAGTAAACTACCTTTAGTATGTAAGTAAGTTATTTATAATATCGTTTAGAAGTCATTGTTTGTTGCAAAAATCACAGAAAAAAACACGCTTTAAAAAATAAAAAATAAATTTTAATAAATTTCAATTCACTATTCTTATAGTGCAGTAAAAAATCTTAATAAGCAATTATTATATTGTTATATCCAGATCAAAATTTGTAAACAATTCTAAATATTGATAAAATAAATAATAATAGTTTAAAATATTTTATTGTAAAAAAAGCGTGGGGTGCATGGTGTCAATTGTCAAGGATTGTCATTTTGATAACATCTTAAAAAGCACCCCACGCTTTTTTTACAATAAAATATTTTAAACTATTATTATTTATTTTATCAATATTTAGAATTGTTTACAAATTTTGATCTGGATATAACAATATAATAATTGCTTATTAAGATTTTTTACTGCACTATAAGAATAGTGAATTGAAATTTATTAAAATTTATTTTTTATTTTTTAAAGCGTGTTTTTTAGTTTTTTTAAACTATTATTTATTTTCTATTTTTTAGTTGCATTTTTTTCTTTCTAACTTTACCCCCTCACCTACAACCCCCAAACCCCCTAAACCCAACCCCCCAACATCCCCCACCCCATTTCCCCAAACCCCCCCCAAACCCCACACCCTTACCCCCAATCCCCTAAACCCCCCTTACCCCCTCCTCATTTTACAAATCCCCGAACCACCTAAACCCAACCCCCCTAACACCGAACCCCCATACCCCCGGAAACCCCCCCTCCCCCAACCCCCACTCCCCCCACCCGTCACCTGCCCCCCCCCACCTCTCCCACACCCCCCACCCCGCCACCTACCGCCCCCCCTTCCAGTTCCATCATCAAACCCTTGTTACCATCTAGGCCTCTTACCCCCTCCCCATTTCCCACAACCCCCCAAAATCACTTACCCCCGAACCCCCCAACGCCCCCACCCTATTTCCCGTAAACCCCCCCCATCCCCTAACCCCAACCGCCACACCCTAACACCCAACCCTCTAAACCCCCGACCCCCTTACCCCATACCCCATTCCCCCCCCAACCCGCCACCTACCCCCCTTCCAGCTCCATCATCAGACTCTTGTTACCATCTAGGACCAAAGTACTCGTCAAAACGAATCAAACGAGCCCAAACTCGATGGGGTTGTTTCGTTTTATTGTGGAGCGCCTTTGGCCATCTTCCAGCTCCATCATCAGACCCTGGTTACCATATGGGATCAAAGTGCTAGTCAAGACGAATCAAACGAGCCCAAAATCGATGGGGTTGTGTCGTTTTATTGTGGAGTGCCTTTGGCCATCTTCCAGCTCCATCATCAGACCCTGGTTACCATCTGGGATCAAAGTGCTCGTCAAGACGAATCAAACGAGCCCAAACTCGACGGGATTGTGTTGTTTTATTACATAGTTCCTATGGCCACCATCCAGCTCCATCATCAGATCAGCTCCATGTTACAATAATATTGCATTGTCATCCAATTTACACATATGTGCGAAATTTCAGCTCAATCGGAAACCGGGAAGTGGGTCAAAATCGCGCCCTAAGGAGTCGGTTACAAACAAACATACATACAAACAAACATACAGGTGAAGCTAATATAAAGCGTGTAAAAAAGATGCTTAATTACGCGCGACGCTGCTAGCGTGCGAACTGAAGGCCGCGCGACAACCTACTGCCATACTCCTCCCGGGAGGAGCGCCGGCCGAACATACCTAAACTGCGGAGTGAAACCCCCCTGACACGAGGCGCGCTCGCCGCCCACACCTCTCCCGGTCCCCTTTGTCGTCATACCCCCCAGCCCCTGCACCGCGCGGGCGAGGAGTTTTCGACATCCAACCCAACTGTGATTAGTTGGAGTCTGCCAGTTTATCTCATTAGTTTAAACATCTGATGTTGATTAGTCTTTTAATGTTCCATCGTCACAGAGTATGTCAACTACTCCGCATAGGCTTCCTTCAAAGAATGCCATAATTAAAAAAGCGGTGTTGCGCCTCTTACATCGATCGAAGTCCTGCGATTTTCACCGGATCATAAATCCACCATGTAGAGGGCCTACCCATGCCGCTTCTTCCGGTACGTGGTCACTCAACGGCCATCAGTTCTCCGAGCAAATCCCCGTTACTAAAGTTTTTTAATTTTTTTTTAGGTACATAGTTTACTCCATATCAGCAGTGGCGGCGTAAAGAGGGGGCGCAGGGGGCGGCCCGCCCCGGGTGCTGACAATAACAACTCACTCGTATGGCCAAAAATCAGTTGAATGAAAGAGACACAGAAGTCAATTTTGATAGGTAATGCGATCGAATATTTTATTATAGTAAAATTGACAGTGGAAAAATAAAATAGCTTTAGCGCCATATATAGGTATACTAGCTATTGCCCGCGACTCCGTCGGCGAAGAATGGGGGGGGGGGATAAAAAATAGCCTACGACCTATTCTCAGACCTACCGAGTGTAGAGAAAAAAGTTTCATAAAAATCGGCCAAGCCGTTTCAGAGGAGTTTGGTAACAAACACCGTGACACGAGATTTTTATATATTAGATATGGTATAGTCGACCAAGTAAGTGCTTTACCATTTTTAATGACAGTTCCTACATCAGAATAAAAACCATAAGGCTGATTGTCACATTGACTTGTGAGTGGAAATAGCCTAAGATGTTGTAAGTCATGCAACTGACATTGATCCTTAGGGTGGTAAAGGAGTTTCTTGGTCAACTATACATGGCGCTTTAGCAATTTTACCTTTCTCCAACTGCGAAGTAATTCAATGGAGTGTGTGAAGTTCCCAATCCGCACTGGGCCCGCGTGGGAAGTACGGTCCGAGCCCTCTCATTCAGAGATGCCTGTGCCCTGAAGTGGGACGTATACCTATAGGCTGGGATGTTGATGATGATGGGTCTAAGCTTGCTTGGATGGGTGGACATGGCTGAGGTTACGTGTGTGTGGTCCGGGGTACGAGCAGGGACGGATTTAGAGGTCTGGAGGCTTCGGGCCATTAAAGGAGTTGAGGCCCCTTGGCTACAATTTCCAAATAAAATGACCATTTTTTTTCAGTAGAGATTTCACTAAACAATTTTTCAGTCTCTATTGTGGGGGCCCTTCATTGTGGAGGCCCCGGGGCTGTGGCCCCGAATGCCCTCCCCTCAATCCGGCCCTGGGTACGAGGTACCTGTCCGGAGGGGCTGGCGGCGGCGGCGGTGAGGTCGCGGCGCGCGGGCGGAAGCGGCGGCTCCACGCTGCGCAGGAGTGAACCGCGCTGCGCCTCGTACACCGACACGCGGCCGTCGCACGAACCCACTATCAACTGCAACCCAAACGGGTCATGCTCAGCGTAAGAAACAACTATCAACAACCAACAACTACCAACCAACCAACAACTATCTGTCATCTTGTAATAATTAGCTTTATTATAGTTTATTTATTGATTTATATGGGGCTGTTTATCCCACTGCCTATATGTATTTTAGACGTGTATTAACAGGGTAATTTTTTTATCAGTGCACAAATTTTAATATGTGATTCTGTTCAATAAAACCTTCGATATATAGTGACTGTCACCAAGGCCGTGGTTATTCGCTTCTATGTAGCATTAAAATTAAACAACAATTTATGAACCACAAACCTCAACGAAGCCGACTTCGATTTAAGCGTTCGCTTAGCCCGTCCGTAGAGCCGCAAAGTCCGCACCGCCACTTGGTATCTATTACGTGTTACACTAAATAATGTCCGTTATTTATGATTAGTTCTAGATAACACTATTTACAAAGTTTTTTATTTACACAGCACAATTCACAATATAATGTATACGTCCGCCGAAAATTTAAGAAGTCCCGCCCTGACAGCTCCTTTCTTTTTTGCCGCGGTGCATGGCATGGGCTTAGCGTCAATCAGCCACCGACAGCCAAAGAGGATGCTAATTCAAAAAATTGTTGCTTATTTAAAATACTTGCACAGATTCAGTATCGTTGTTAGATCACGATTATCTGTTCGAGATTTTTTTTACATTTTGAAATTTTGGATGTTCATTTAATTCATCCAATAATTGGTCGAGTTACTATGAAAAACAAAAAAAAACAAGTGATAAATATTACAACGAAAAATACTGAAATTTGTTATTTTAACGACACTGTATCACATATTAAAATTTGTGCACTTATTAAAAAATTACCCTGTATGTACGATATACACATATGTATGAGTAGATGTACTATTTTTGTTGCGTTTTAATATTCTGATCCACTGTTGACGCACCACCTGCTGTAAACTAGTCCCTCCTTCTTTCTGTTAAAGGGTTGCCTGGAATAGATCGCTCGTAAGCGATAAGGCCGCCTATTGCTTACCTTGTAACTTTCTCTCTGTGTACCTGTCTTCTGTATCGCTTGCTATTTCTGGTGTACAATAAAGAGTCATTGTATTGTATTGTATTGTAGTTTCTCCTGTGTACATAAAATTACGTGCAGAATTTTACATGGACCCCGAGGATATGTATTATTCCGGGCGTCCAGATATTTACATACCAAATTTCATACAAATCACTTCCTACCAGCACCTTGGCGTATCGTGTTTCAGTAGAGCTATTTTGAAACCGCTAAATTTTAAATAGGTAACTACCGTCGTTATGCAGCTAAGGTGATGGATTCCTCACAAACCTTTTTACCTGAACAACTTACATGTAAAAGCCGTATTAGCCCAGTGGTTTGACCTATCTCTCAAGCAGAGGGTCGTTGGTTCGAGCCCAAGCTCGCACATCTGAGTTTTTCGGAATTTATGTGTGAAATTACATTTGAAATTACCATTAGCTTTACGGTGAAGGAAAACATTGTGAGGAAACTTGCACACACCTGCGAAATACTTAATTCAATGGTATGTGCTAGGTACCCATTCCGCACTAGGCCCCTGTGGGAACTACAGTTCAAGCCCTGTCCTTTCATTCTGAGAGGAGGCCGGTGCCCTGCAGTGGAATGTATAAAACCTGGGATGATGATTATGATGTTATGCAGCTAAGGTAACTTTTTTATATATATTTTTATATGTATTTTTGACGACCAGATGGCCTAGTGGTTAGAGAACCTGACTACGAAGCTTGAGGTCCCGGGTTCGATTTCCGTGTCGGGGCAGATATTTGTATGAAAAATACGAATGTTTGTTCTCGGGTCTTGGGTGTTTAATAAGTATTTAAGTATGTATCTATCTATATAAGTATGTTTATCCGTTGCTTAGTACCCATAACACAAGCTTTGCTAAGCTTACTTTGGGACTAGGTCAATTGGTGTGAATTGTCCCATGATATTTTTTTGATATTTTTATTTTATATTTATTTCTTATTTTTTGGATTTGCATTCCTCACAAACATTTTATCTAAATGACTTACATGTGGGGCTAGTAGAATGAGAGCTGTAGGCGGCAAAGCGTAACGTAACAACAGACGACCGTTGACAAAAAGGGTGCCGTCCACGTGGCCCGAAGCGAGAGTGGAGCCGCCCCGCGCCAGCGACACACAACACGAACTGCCGGTCCATAGACTGCTGCTTTTATTGCTTTTGCAGTCCAACGTCCTGCATGAATTAATTAATAACGCTGTAACTTACAACATGCCCTAGCCAGACAAACTCTAAGCCTTCTCCCTATACTTATCAACTTCCTCTATGAGAACATAATTATTCACATGTTTATATCCGGGATTTGGCTGGTACCTAATAGTCTGTGTATCACATTTTTTTCGTCAGGTCTAACACACAACTAATTACTTAACTACAACTAACTTATTTCTTGTTGTATTTTTATCACGCACGCGTTTACACATAAAAGACCGAACGTAGTTCATGCGTTTTTCTTCTTTTTCTTTATTCAGCTAGCGCACAGTCGTGCGATAGTCTGATCGACTAACAGCTACCAGCAACTAATTTATTCTACAATACAATATCAGAGTTCGATCTCTTTTGTGATGTCGCAGAACATTAAAAATTCTTTATGCTAAGAATGCCAAAATCGCCATAGGTGTGCCTATAAAACTTGAGTGTTGCCCTCGATTTACCTAGGATCCCATCATCAGATCTTGACTCGATGCCAATTGGCCCACCTTAGGAATATACTCTTTCAACTATCAAATAAAAAAAAACAGAATTTTGAAAATCGGTCCTCAATTGGCATTGATCACTTTTTTACAATATGGTCTAATTCCAAAACCATTTCGAGGAATAGGTTTATTAAATCATTTTATAACATTGTAGTAAAAAAATATTAAACGATCGTGTGTATTTTTGCAAAATAATGTTTGACCTTTGTTTGACCTTTCTGTGGGCATTATCTTTGAAATTCTTTGCAACAAGAAAAAAAAAGCCGTCCGTCTAGTTTCTCTATACTATTCTCTGTCACTTCGACGTAGTTATCATCTGTCAGTTTAAGGATACTATTTTGAAAAACATTCTTCGTGTTTTTCATATTTTAATAATGGATTTATACAGAAAGTGTTTCATTCCTACTTGTGGAAATGATTCTGTCAATAGCCCAAACAAATTAATTGTTTGCATTAGAGAAGATTTACAAGAGAAGTGGTGCCGCAAAGTTAATTCAAAGTTTACAAGATGTACTTATTGTTTTGAGGATCATTTTAATGTAAGTATGGATTAAATCCGCCAAAGAACTTTCAAGGGAACACTTCTGACCATTTTATTTTATACATACAAAAAATACTATAGCCGTAAATCGTTTTTTTTACCTATTCTCTTGGAAGAATCGGCAATTTTAGTGTTACTGTTATTGTAATGTAAAGTGACATTGTCAGATGACAACTAACCATCGATTGTGACACATTTTTTTTGTCATTATGTCTGTGATTTATACACAGATTCAGCCGCGGCATGTAATTTACGAGAAGTCGTATCTCAAATTTTCAATAAATTATAAAAAAATATTGGAGTGATGAGTTGCTGAAATATTCAAATTAGTTTCTTAAAATGCTCTATATTTTCGATAAAAAAAATAAAAAGGGGGGGTTAGAAAAAATGATCAATCCCAATTGCGGGAGATATCGGTGAACGAACATACCTACATAAAAACCGGCCAAGAGCGTATCGGACACGCCCAAGGTAGGGTTCCGTAGCCATTACAAAAAAATCAAGTAATATTTTTCTAAGGATTTCGTATGCGTACGGAATCATCCAAGTTTAGGTATGTTCTATACCTTAGGCTACTATTTACTCTTAAACTACAAATAATATCCAAGCAATCATAGCCGCTATAATTTTCCTAGTAAATTTGATATATTTACTACCCTTCTGAATTTTTTCAAATTTTTCTACCCAACAGTTTAGATTTTAGAGGGGGGGGACGGTCGATTTTAATGAAAATTTTCACTTTAAAGTTGAATATTTCGCAAACAGATCACTGAATAGAAAAATCATGTTAGCAATCCCGCAATGATTTTAAAAGACCTATCCAACGATACCCCACACTATAGGATTAGCCGAGAAAAAAAAAATCACCCCCACTTTACGTCTATGGGAGGTACCGTAAAAAATTTTTTTTTACTTTTTTTTATTCAATCACTTTGTCGGCGTGACTGATATATATATTGATGCCAAATTACAGCTTTCTAGTACTAACAGTCTCTGAGCTTAGCCGCGGACAGACAGACAGACAGACAGCCAGACGGACAGACATGGCGAAACTATAAGGGTTCCTAGTTGACTACGGAACCCTAAAAAATACACGCAGTCGGACATAGAACCTCCTTTTTTAGGGTTCCGTAGTCAACTAGGAACCCTTATAGTTTCGCCATGTCTGTCCGTCTGTCTGTCTGTCTGTCTGTCTGTCCGCGGCTAAGCTCAGAGATCGTTTGTACTAGAAAGCTGTAATTTGGCATTAATATACATATCAGTCACGCCAACAAAGTGGTAAAATAAAAAATAAATTTTGTTAGGGTACCTCCCATAGACGTAAAGGGGGGGTGATTTTTTTTTTCTCGACTAATCCTATAGTGTGGTGGGGTATCGTTGGATAGGTCTTTTAAAACCATTGCGGGGTTGCTAACATGATTTTTCTATTCAGTGGTCTGTTTGCGAAATATTCAACTTTAAAATGAAAATTTTCATTAAAATCGAGCGTCCCCCCCCCTCTAAAATCTAAACTGTTGGGTGGAAAAATTTGAAAAAATTCAGAATGGTAGTAAATATATCAAGTTTACTAGGAAAATTATAGTGGCTAAGATTGCTTGGAAATTATTTGTAGTTTAAGAGTAAATAGTAGCCTAAGGTATAAAACATACCTAAACTTGGATGATTCCGTACACATACGAAATCCTTAGAAAAATATTACTTGATTTTTTCGTAATGGCTACGGAACCCTACCTTGGGCGTGTCCGACACGCTCTTGGCCGGTTTTTTTAACTTGGTTAGAAAGATAATTGTAAGGCAGTTGGGCCAAAAGCTCAAAAAGGTTGCTCGAAATTATGGTTTAAAATGTAAATGATTCACCTGATCTTGCCATCACTGGTGCCAGTATAAAACCCTGTGTCAGCAGCCAGCAACCGCATGGGAGCGCCGGTGAGCGGGAACTTGTTGCAGATCACCTTCTTGCCGCTCCAGTCCGCTCCCACTCGGTAAACGAACACCATATTGTCACTCTGAGCCACTCCTAGTAACTCCGAGTTTTCGCTAAATGATAAACCTGCAAATATACTTCAATTTAGAGGTCTTATATTTAACGCACTCGTAATCACAATTGCCGTCACAGTCTCTTTTTACCCGACTGCGAAGAAGGAAGGGTTATTATTGCTATCTTACACCGTTTTACAAATAAAAAATCGTGATTGTGATTGCGACCATGCGCGCGCTAGACATTAACCCTACAAATATCTACATAGGTACCTAAAGTAAAGTTGATAGATTGATATATACGCATTCAATGTTAGGTAGGTACGCTTTGTCGCTGGTTAAGCGTATGAACCTACTTTGGTACATCAGCGAACCTGGTGATAGTATAGATAGAGAGATAAAGATTTCTTAGGTATAAAATCTTGTAATTACTGCAACAGAAAAATAAGTTGTGATATCTTAGCTTAGTAAGATAATCTTACTCCGAAATCAGGTTTCATGGTAAATTCGAAGTAGATTTTTTTAAGCTTATAGCTGGCAAGAAGAGTTCTAAATTAGTCTTATAGCGAACTAAGTATTCTTTTACCTTACTTGATAGCTCCCACAAATGGAATAACTCTTAAGAAGTTATGACGAATAGCTTTTACGCCTCTGCTTCCATTCCTCACCACTTACCATGCTACTCGACAAAATGTGTAACAAGTAGGTGTAGCGATCCTAGCGCCACAAATAAATAAACTGCTATGGCGCATGAATTTGCTGATGACGTCATTCATGTTCTACATCCCACTATAGAAATCTCTAAGGTTCATGTCTCTTCACTTCCACTAACATCTCCATGAAGAAGATATCTCCATTGTGATCTCTCTACGTGTACAAGCATTAGGCTTGAAGGTAGCGAACCCGCAACTTATCCGAAGTAAGCAGATTGTAAGACGCATTGATAATAAGAATGTTAATTACATACCGGTAATAACGTAAGACTTCTTCCCCGCTGAGGGGTCGGCGGGCTTTGTACTGAACTTGTCTCGACGAACACCATCGCGGTCGAAGAGCAGCACCGCTCGTTCACAGGTCGCCACAGCTAGTTTCACATTGTTTGACGACCACGTTATATCGGCGATAGGGCTCTCAGTTTCCTAAACGTAGAACTAATTATGTATTTCACAAAGTTAAAAAACATGAAAAAAATAAGTACCTAGGCGTGTAGTCTTATGCAGACGGTATTAAGCAATTTGCAAGTAAGTTTGCTAGGTTCTTGCCTGAGCTTCCATCAAAGTTTTTGAATATTTTAAACGCATTTTTTTTATTACTTAATTAGCAGGACTCATGGGTCCTCGGAGCCACAAGATAGCTTATTATTACTTAACTTATACAAGAGACGTTTTTTGTCAAATTACGAATGTTATTGTGTACATGTACATGTTGCTAAGCGACGTTGAAATTGCCGCCATGTTGTTCCTACACCGGAAGTAGTCATGTCTGAACCCCTTTATTTGGAACTTGGCGTGCCAGAACTAATTAAAAAATTGTATTCATAAAATAACAATTTACATATTTTATCTAAAACAATTAACATGTTCAGTACATACAACAATGGGGGTCCACACAGAGCATGAACGGAATGATGTAATTGTGTAACGGCCCTTATCCGATTTCGATAATAACCGGTTTTGTCACTCTATCTTTGAGTAGGGCAACATTGTCCGAACTGTCAACGCCAACTCTTTTCGTTAGTACTTTTCATTCGTGAAGGCGTTATTTAGGTTAGAAATATTTCATCTCTTTGAATCGAGCATCATAAGCTTTTTTAGTATCGTTATATTTAATTAAGTAATCCCTAGTTACTTTTGCTTACGTGTTTCATTCTTATTTTTGAGATATATCAAGTGTTAATTAATTCGTTACCGGACTTGTATTTGCACTTTGCTATTTACAATGTTTCATCAAGCTATTATGATAGCTAATGTGGATGAACGTGTTCAAAGAATTCCGTCTATGTGTTATTGCAGGACGTCATGCCGTTCGAGAGATACGTTGAGCCTGGGCGAGTCGCCCTGGTGGCTGATGGTCCTTTGAAGGGGAAGTTGGTTAGCGTAGTCGATGTCATTGACCAGACACGCGCCCTCGTCGATGGCCCCGGCAGCGGCGTTGCTCGCCAACAGATCCGTCTCAACCAGCTGCATCTGACCAAGTTTCGTCTGAGCTACCCTTTCACAGCGCCCACCCGGGTTGTTAGGAAAGCATGGACCGACGCCAAGTTGAATGAAAAGTGGGCCGCGAGTTTGTGGGCACAGAAGCTCGCTAACAAAGAGAAGCGCGCTCAGATGTCAGATTACGACAGATTCCAGCTGACGTCAGCACGTGTGAAGAGGAATCGCTCGAGAACAGTCGTCTTCAAGAGCTTGAAGTTGAAAGCGGCACGTGCGGGAGCCTTCGGCAAGAAGCAGGTCCCCAAAACAAAGGTCAAGAAGCCACGCACCAAGAAGCCCGCCGCCAAAAAACCCGCTAAGAAGTAATTCTTGTGTCTAAGGAGGTTAAGTGACAAGGACAAAATAAAGAATTACGTTTAAGCAACACTGTGTTATTGTTAGTCCTTTTGATATCAATTTTTGTGAAATGAGGTGAGTTTAGTGGTTATTACAGAACATGTGGTGTTTTTTCTTTACTCAATCTTTTTTACATTTCAGGGTGGACGCAGAAGCACTTCACCTACAATGTTCAGGTTAGTTGTGTACTTGTGTTGGGAGTGTTCCTTCCCATATATATGTTTTTACATGATGAATTTTAAATTATAGTCTCGTTCGTATGAACTCAAGTGATTTCAAACTTACCACCTAACTGACTACTTATGTCATACATGTGTAAATGATAGTTTATATTTAGTTCTAATTGAATGTTATCTTTCAGTTATCAGGAAGCAGTACCTACGATGACCATCAGAAACAATAATAAAAATCTTTAGAACTGGTAAGTGTGATTTTTGTGCGACAACTCTATAAAGTGAATGTTACAATTTTTGTGTATACTATGATGAATTTAAATTTATAGTCTCGTTCGTATGAATCTCTTGTGATTTTAGATTTACCACCTTACTGAATAATATAATACAATTCTACTTAATTTCATCTATTTTGGAATTATATACTTATATATACATGAATTTTGCTTCAGGTGGATCTAAATCAAATTAACTACAAATTGACTCAAAACCTTTGAAGCTGCATGCGGAGAAGGACAGGAAAAGGAAGAAATTGACAACATTTTTCTGATGTGACAGGTTAGTTCAAATGCTCAAACAATTTCATTCTATTAACCCTTTACCTACGGGCATAATTAGAATAAATATGAATTCTCTACTCAATTCCAGTGACAGAAAGTCTATTTTGTACTAATCATAATGTCAACTAGTTGACACCCGTAGATAAAGGGTTAATATTTAACCTTCAATTACATAGAATACTTGTAAATTTAGTATTTCTAATCATCATCATCCCAGCCTATATACGTTCCACTGTAGGGCACAGGCCTCCTCTCAGAATAAGATGGCTTGGGCTGTAGTTCCCATGTGGCCCCAGTGCGGATTGGGAACTTCACACACTATTGAATTTCTTTGCAGGTGTATGCAGGTTTCCTCACGATGTTTTCTTTCACTATACAGCTCATGGTAAATTTCAAATGTAATTTTGCACATAAATTATGAAAAACTCAAAGGTGCGAGCCAGGATTTGAATCCACAACCCTCTGCTTGAGAGGCTATAGGTAAACTGCTAGGCCACCACGGCTATTATTTCTAATGTATGAAGGCAAACATCATGTAGCTGTAGCGTAACTATTTGATTTCTGACCCATCCTAGAACATTTTTGCAGTAATGCTTTGGTTTCCTAGCGGCGGTGCCGTGATGGGGCGGTGAATGACGTCACTAGAATGTTTGTATAATAGAGAGTGGTGTCAAGTACCACTCTAGGATTCCGCACCACGTTGTTTACATGGACAACGTTCTGGTGACGTCATTCACCGCTTTGTTACGGCCGCTGTGTGATGGCACCGCTAATCCTAGGAAACCCTGGCTTAAGAGTCAAAATTGTTTTCCTTGTCAAGCAAACCAATGTCACTATTCAGTTGGGTTGACTGTACAAACTACAGCTACATTTAATTTGTGTCCATTGAGTCTACAATTATTTTAGGTCAAAAACCCATTTTCTATCAACATATTCCATCCAAGAGTGCATCTATTGGCATATTCATTGATTCTCTCCTAAAAATTACAATAAGATAAGTGTCCATTTTAGTTGTCTTTGTTACCCTACCAAAGCCGATGCATGAACAAACTTATTGTCATGCGTGACTCTGGTTAGGAACATTATCACACTCCGTGTAAGTTGTGTGATCTCCATGGCCATACAACCAAGGGTTGAGTGTGACAAATTGTCAAAGCTAGACCCTTAATTTTTGTCCTTAGGCCAACAATATCATGTGTTTAGCTAGATGTAGATATTAAATTAGTTCCATCATTAATGGCTAGAGGCAACTTACAAGGTGTAAATCATTGTTACCTTATTCAAAGATTTGTTGGATGTGACATTTTTCAATACTATTCTTTTATTACAGATCAGCCATTTCTCAAGATAGTTACAACTACACAAGAACTTTGATTCAAAGTAAGTTTACATAAACTTTACTGGGTTCATTATGTTCATAGCATATATTGTGTCAACAATTAACTGATATATAATATTACGAGGGGTGAATGGTCAAACTGATAAGTTAATGTCTAAAAGTTAATTGTTTTTTTTTTTTACATAGCGTCCTTCCTTCAACAGTCAATTATTTTGATTTATCAGGTTTGTCGAAGCACCCCTCTTGTTTTCCTTGGCACAGAAAATGTGTTACATATTCTCTTCTTATTTATAAAATCTCTCATATATTGACTTGACCCTGAATAGATGTTATGTGTGAGAGCGCTACCCTACCAAAGCCGATGTGTGAACAGACAAGACTGTCATGCGTGACTCTGGTTAGGAACATTATCACACTCCGTGTAAGTTGTGTGATCCCCATGGCCATACAACCAAGGGTTGAGTGTGACAAATCTTTACAATTATTTCTTTTATAGGACTTTTATGCCGATGCAGATGGCTCATTTTTTCATGTAATTTTTTTTTTTGTTCATAGGATTCAAGAGGCATTTACGTATGAGCTATACAGCCAGCACTAATATGCTATGGATGGTAAGACCAACACGTTGTTACTTATTACAACTAATATTAAATAGACAATTTAAATTCATGTCCGTGGTGTAATTCTGGTCTGTAATGTAATGAATCCAAGAGGACTGAAATTGTTACACGCATATGACTTTTATTACCAATATAGTAGAGGAACTTGTAATTTCTTATCACACAAATTTATAGGATTAAAATTAAAATGATGTATGAAAGTATCGCCCCTGTCTGAATTTTGATGATTGATAATTTCTGATTTATCCAAACAGAATAGATATAATATTTAAATGGAATTCCTGGTGTTAAATATTTCTTATTTTTGTTAACAGAAATAAAATGAAGACTCGCAAGAACCTTCCTTGGACCAGTGAAGTTACTGAAGGTAAAGAAAGAAGGTGTTGTAAATGTCCCCATTTTCAGACATATTTAATATCAACCACATGCTTTCAACAATGTATAGTACTAAGTCCATTTAAAATAATAATATGTATAATTTAAAAAAAATCTAAAATGATGATAGTTGTTATCGCCCCAGTCTGATTCTTGATGATTGATGTTTTCTGATTTAATGTTTAGAACTAGAATTTATGTCACTTGTTTATTAACTCAATTTAACAAAATTTTGTTTTTTTACAGTACATATACACATTCTGCAATTGTGGATCTGAAGACCTGGGCTGGGTCCAGACCAGTTACAAAAATTCAAAGGTAAGAATATTCTTAAGTATTTCTGTTTCATTGTCTCTTAACTAAAGCAATAATATTAAAGCAACTTATCCCAGATGCAGTCATCTGGGGCAATATTAATAACTTATCATAATTGGCTTAATAGAACCTAGGACCTTAGGACTTAGGTCCTCTCTCAGTTTTTTAAATGATGTATGAAAGTATCGCCCCTGTCTGATTCTTGATGATTGATCAATTCTGATGACATTCAGTCTTACATTAATTAAGTGCAAAAACATGACCAAAATAGTAAACATTATTATTATTTTACAGGACCCAGGTTGTACCTGCTACCAGATGGGTTGACAGGATAGCATGGCATTTATTGGCACAACTTTAAATATTGAGGTTAGTGTTGCTTTGTTTGTTCTTGTTTACACAAATCTAATCCCAGAGTAGCTGATTGACTTCAGATGGTTATGCATCTATGTTGATGAAGTTACAATAACACCAAGTCAATGAAACACTTATGATGACATACATTTTCCTATTACACTGTCACAAATGGGTTTTTAGTCGCAAATCAATGTATTTGCCTTATATGATGACTGATTGTATCGCCCCTAGCTGATTTTTGATGATTGATCGATTCTGACATCTCAAAGCAGATTATTTATTACCAATATAATACAGGGTTATTTGTAATTCACTAGCATCCTTTTAACCCTAAACTCCTACCACTTAAACAATTTTTTTTTGTTTTACGACTTTTGTCATAACTTAATATTTTTGGTGTAATAACGTTTTGAAAATTTGAGATTACCTCATATTTTTACGATACTCTGTGTATTTGTATGGGAAAAAAGTGCATCATTTTAAAAAGTCGTAAAACAAAAAGCATTTGTTTGAGTGATAGGAATTCAGGGTTAAGAGGATGCCAGTGAATTACAAATAACCCTGTATAGGAGCTTGTAATTTCTTATCACAGAAATTTAAAGGATTAAAATTAAAATGATGTATGAAAGTATCGCCCCTGTCTGAATTTTGATGATTGATAATTTCTGATTTATCCAAACAGAATAGATATAATATTTAAATGGAATGCCTGGTGTTATACTTGTCATTTTTGTTAGCAGAAAACGAAATGAAGACTCACAAGAACCTTGGACCAGTGAAGTTACTGAAAGTAAGCTTTATTGATTTAGTGTAAATGTCCCCATTTTCAGACATATTTAATATCAACCACATGCTTTTAACAATGTATTATGTACTAGGTTCATTAAAATATGAATTATTGAAAAAAATCTAACATGATGATAGTTGTTATCGCCCCAGTCTGATTCTTGATGATTGATGTTTTCTGATTTAATGTTTAGAACTAGAATTTATGTCACTTGTTTATTAACTCAATTAAACAAAAATCTGTATTTTTTTTACAGTGAGAATAAACTATCTGAATTGATTGTTTTTATACACACTCACTGCAAACTGCAATAGTGGATCTGAAGACCTGGGCTAGGTCAGACCAGTTTCAAAAACTTCAAGGGTAAGAATATATTCTTCATTGCTGTTGCCCGCGACTCCGTCTGCGTGGAATTAGTAATTTGGGCAGCTTATTTTTTTTATCCAATTTGCTTTTTCATCAATTATGGCTCTCCTTAGTTCCTCTATATAAAAAAATTACCTGCTCCCCCCCCCAACTACCCCCCCAACACCCCCCCCCCCCCCACCCACCCACCGAACCCCCCGCACACGTACATTTGAAATTTACTTCAAAAACCCCCGATTTTGAAACATTCTTCCGCTCCGCTCCTATTGGTGTTAGCGTAATGATTATATAGCCTCTAGCCTTCCTCGATAAATGTGCTATCTAACACTGAAAGAATTATTCAAATCGGAGCAGTAGTTCCTGAGATTAGCGCGTTCAACAAAAAAACCTGTTCGATAAATTTTTAAAGTAGACGTATCTTTCTTATTTGTGAACCGATTCAAATGAAACAAACACTAAATGTTAATCCAAGAAAATACCAACATATCAGTGAAAACCGCATCCTTCTAGGTTAAGTCGTTTCTGAGATTAGCGCGCACAAACGCACAGACAAACAGACAATAATTCTAAAAATCATTGTTTTGGGTTCTATTGCGCTAATAAATAGCACTAGTGACAGTTTTTCTCAAATATCTTCAATGTACAGACACCGACTTGTTACAGATTTATTATATGTATAGATTATTTCTTTTTCATTGTCTCGCAAGCAATTATAATAAGTCAATTTGTATTGCCCCAGATGCAGTCATCTGGGGCAATATTAATAACTTATCATAATTGACCTAATAGGACCTAGTCCTCTCTCAGTTTTTAAAATGATGTATGAAAGTATCGCCCCTGTCTGATTCTTGATGATTGATCAATTCTGATGGCATTTAGTCTTACATTCACAAAGTGCAAAAACATGACCAAAATAGTAAACATTATTATTTTACAGGACCCAGGTTGTACCTGCTGCCAGATGGGTTGATAGGATGGCATGGCATTTATTGGCACATCTTTGAATATTGAGGTTAGTGTTGCATTGTTTGTTCTATTTTACACACATCTAATCCCAGAGTAGCTGAGTGATGAAGTTACAATAACACCAAGTTAATGAAACAAATGGTTTTTTAGCCACAAATCTTTGCCTTATATGATGACTGATTGTATCGCCCCTAGCTGTATTTTGATGATTGATAGTTTCTGACTATCATCAGTAGAAGTTGATTGCTATTTTTATACAATTTACTTATTTTCTTCCTTGTTTGACAGGTTAAAGCAGTTGGTGCAGTGTGCATTCAAAATAATTTATATTTTCCCTAAGGTTAGTTCCCAACTACACTATTTATTATTTTTATATAATGTTAAAGTTTCAAGTCTAAATGATGTTTATACAAGCATATATCATAATTTTATTGACGAAAATTTTTTACTGATTATTTTGTACAACAAAATGTTGAAATCAAAGAAAAACTGTTTATTAACATTCACATTTATTTCAGATCAAAAAGACGCAGTGGTGTCTTGGCAGTCCCAGACGAAAATAAAAACAGGAAGTTTGTGAGTAATCAATTTATAGATCTTTTATAATTATAATACGAGTACCATAGACGTAACTACTCCTCAAGAATGAGCACTTCTGAGATCCTATGCGTTTTATGAAAAACACTTATGGTTCATATCTTGTTGTTAATTTTTAACTCCCTTTTGTTTAAATAAACGTCTCCTAGGTTGATAATGATGAACTGCTTAGTTATCCCTGGCTCACAAAATCGTGGGGAAAGTATGGTATGGTAATATCTGAAACCGTATCATTATTAACGTCCAATATTTCTCTTGAAGAGAGAAACTAAACCATTATTTCAATTCCAGATTTGCAGTCAAGTCGACAACTGCAGGCCTAATATGGGCAATGCCAGCTAATATCATAAGGTGATTTTTACTTCCTATTCTTTTTCTGTGAGCCATAGAAAATTGTTTTCTATACCCACATGGTTTATATAAAAATAGAAGTCAAATAATTAAAAAAACTTTAGTTAAATTATACTACTCCTCAAGAATGAGCACTTCTGAGATCCTATGCCTTTTATGAAAAACATTTATGGTTCATATCTTTTTGTTAGTTTTAACTCCCTTTTGTTTAAATAAACGTCTCCTAGGTTGATAATGATGAACTGCTTAGTTATCCCTGGCTCACAAAATCGTGGGGAAAGTATGGTATGGTAATATCTGAAACCGTATCATTATTAACGTCAATATTTCTCTTGAAGAGAGAAACTAAACCATTATTTCAATTCCAGATTTGCAGTCAAGTCAACAACTGCAGGCCTAATATGGGCAATGCCAGCTAATATCATAAGGTGATTTTTACTTTCTATTCTTTTTCTGTGAGCCATAGAAAATTGTTTTCTATACCCACATGGTTTATATAAAAATAGAAGTCATATAATGAAACAAACTTTAGTTAAATTATGATGAACTGCTTAGTTATCCCTGGCTCACAAAACCGTGGGGAAAATATGGTATGGTAATATCTGAAAACAAAAGGTTCCAGCATGATGTTTTGAATATTTATTCATAAAATAAATACTATTTTTTTTATTTACAGTTCTGCGTAAGCAGTTCCAATGTTGGAATGTGCAGCAGAGGTCTTAAGTCCGAAAATATTGGGGTATGAATTACACTAAACTGGTAATAATACTGCCGTCACAAAATTGATCTAAGCTGACATTAGTAAAGATTATAATATATTGGTCCAGCTTGCATTCCCTTACATCAGGGAAACCCAAAGTTGTCTATATCAACAACTTTGGGTTTGGGTCAACAAAGACCTGCGAGAAGGCTACGTACGCGAAAAAAAAACACATTTTAAAGTCAATTCCAAGTAAGCAAGGGGTCTACCTAAAATTTAAAAATACGGATAGGGGTCTACAAGACACAAGTTTGGGGATTTTTGCCTTACATGCTTGCACTAGGGCAACCAAGCTGTTGAGGGGTTAAACGTCACTCGAGATGGGAACACAATGATGAACTGCTTAGTTATCCCTGGCTCACGAAACCGTGGGGATAGTATGGTATGGTATATCTGAGAACACCCCACTCTTGTTACAAGTACTATGTGAAATACCGTTTTTAATAACGAATTCTCTTTTACAGCGCGTGTAGACAAAGAATTCCAGCCAGGCTATGATACCATCAGGTAAATACTGCTTTAGTTGTAAAATTATGTCACTGTCAATAGATCCTATGGATACCACAGAGAGCGCTGACTTGTTCAAACATATTGACCACTAAATACTGCTCAGTTGTTGCAACTTACTGGGTCAGTAGTTCCACGTGGGCCCAGTTCTTCTTCACACACACCATTGAATTTCTTCGCAGGTGTATACAGGTTTCCTCTAGGTGTTTTCATTCTTACTAAGGCTCATGGTAAATTTCAAGTACCTAAGCTGTCTCATTCTGAGAGGAGGCCTGTGCCCTGCAGTGGGATGTATACAGGGTTATTTGTAATTCACTAGCATCCTTAAACTCCTACCACTTAAGAGGGTACGATGGCTGAGAGACTTTTGAGAAATAGGTATTTTAATGAAATGTCGCTGTCTCGCCCGAACCGCTCCGTGTCAGTACAGCGAGAGCAGGACAACTGCAGCTCAGACCGTTAATAGGCGCGTAAAATTGATCAAAACAGCATTTCGTAATCCCCTGTTTTCTTCTCGAAAACTGGACCAATAAAATTATTTTTTTCAAAAATAATTAGAAGACAGATTTAGCTATGCCCCTATGTTTTCTTTTTTTTGTTTATATAAGGGATTCTTTTCTGATAAGTGTCTGAAAATGACGTTGAAATTGGGCAATTTTTTCGTTTTTGAAAGCTTATATTTCTTATGTTAATTGAAATATGGAAAAAAACGAAACATAGGGGCATAGCTGTGGTAGATACAGATTACACAGTAAAAAAAATTGGCTCTAAAGCCATTATCCAGGGAGGAAACTGGAGATTACGTTTGTATGGAGAAATAGTGCGCATCGTATCCTCTTAAACAAATAACTTAATATTTTTGGTGTAATAACGTTTTGAAAATTTGAGATTACCTCCTATTTTTACGATACTCTGTGTATTTGTATAGGAAAAAAAGTGCTTCATTTTAATAAGTCGTAAAACAAAAACATTTGTTTAATTCAGGGTTAAGAGGATGTCAGTGAATTACAAATAACCCTGTTTAGGCTGGGCTGATGATGACTGGGTCAGTGGCGTTTGAACAAGTAAATTACAATGATGAACGACAAATAGACAAGCATATATCTAGATATCTTTGAAGACAATAACATTCTGATTCTTCCTAAATACGTACAAGATAATCTTCTTAATTATTGATCTTTGCTTTAACACCGGTCTTTTGTTTCAGGTAACAAAAACACAAGTCTCAATTATGTATAATGTAGACTATTTGAATAAATGAGCTTATAATTACAAAATTGTTATCATTTTTGAACCACTGCCTACCACCACAAACATCCGTAGCAAAGTTGATAAGATGACAATAAATTCAACTGAAGGTTTAAATTGCTAGTATTGTTTGAACAAGCAACATGCACTTCATACAAATAACTGAGAGTGTAACAACTGAAGAAATTACTAGCAAAACACAGGTTAGTTATTCGCCCATGGTAATCCATAAATCAATGTAATATAATTCCAGGATTTTACAAAATTCACCATGGGAATTGCCAAAAATTTCACACTTAACTGATAAGATTTTCGAATATATTTGAAGTTAGATTTAAGAAAGCTAGTTATTTAAACTTAATTTTCATAGTTTTTAAAACCCCCGATGCAATTTTGTGACACAATGTTTGAAAATAAAGTAAATGCCCATTATGCATCTAAGATCTGCAGCTAGCAAAAACGTGTCTAAGAACTATTGCCAAGAAAACTGCTTTCAAACAAAAAAAACCGCATCCAAATCAGTTCACCCGTTTAAGAGTTATGATGACAGAGACACACACACAGCGGTCAAACTTATAACACCCCTCTTTTTGTGTCGGGGGTTAAAAATGGGAACAAACGTCAAAAACCCCGGAGTTGCGAGTTATTATAATATAGCCTTCAAACATGTGAACCTCAACCTCGACTCAATATTTTTGGTTTTCGAGTGTGGTGAGTCGTTTCTCCCAGCCTTTGCAGTCGTAAGTCATCTTAATAATAAATATATTTAATTTAATTTTCAAATAAAGTAAATTAAAGCACATTTTGTATTTGGACGATATAGAACATTAGAAAAAGGCACAAAGATTTTAAAAACTTAATTGTTGCCGTGTTCAAGCATTTTACGTCAATAAGGTGGCACCCTAATTTTGATTCCTAACGGTTTAATTTTGCTGTACTTTTAATACTTCTGTATACTGCTATTACAGGGTTTAAAGCCATTAGTCGCGCAAAGCATAGAGACCTCTCTTACTAACTCCAAAATTAACTATATCCGACGAGATCAAGACTGCATTGAAGCTGAAACGAGTGGGCTCAATATCATGAATATTTTAATCGAGTAAGTAGGCAATAGCCACATTTAATTTTATCTTTGATCCACTGGTTGCGCGGACAGGCTTAGGACCTAATTTTAATATCGATAAGTTGTTAAAGAGGTGTTCCGTCTCCGAGGGGGGGCCATGATCAAAACTTCAGTAGGACCAAATCATGGAAAAATATTTACTAGGGTGCTTGCTTACAACTTCCATCGACAAAAGTTATTCAACTCTGATTATACTATTTCCCCACCTCACCAGCAATA
Source organism: Archips crataeganus (assembly GCA_947859365.1). Taxonomy (NCBI): domain Eukaryota; kingdom Metazoa; phylum Arthropoda; class Insecta; order Lepidoptera; family Tortricidae; genus Archips; species Archips crataeganus. The sequence continues at coordinate 11,541,119 of OX402058.1, forward strand.
AAATACCTACTCGGCTATTTATTTTTCAACAGTTACAACGTCTACGGTCAATCCATGGCAATTGAAGAGTCTGTTATTGGAGGAAGGACAATTAAAGTACAAAAAACAATTTGGACTTTAGGCAAATAATTAAGAAACACCAACCCTCGGATATGAATCATACGAAGCATGCCAAGTATTTATAATAAAAAAAAGACCAATTATGTGTCGGACTTGCACACCGAGGGTTCCGTACAGTAAAGAGCAAGAAAAACTTCAATCCTGAATGTAAATTGTATTCAATAAAATATTAACGATATAAAAAACTATTTAATTTACATTATCCACCGTTAATTCACTCTGACAATCGCTAGGCACTCGATCTGTAAATAATTCTGGTATCTGAAAAGAAATATGCTTAGCTTCAGTATGGAGTATACATTAGGTACTAAGATAAGAATAGGTACATCATAATAAATACACCGTGAAATTTTAGTGGTTGTTTTCCCGAAACGAGGTGATTTAGTTTCGATTGTACAATCGATTTATAATTACTATTTTGACTAGAGTCAAGAATCCAATTGGTACCTAATCTATCGTACGATCGTACGCTACCTGTACCAACGAAGCGTTACTATTGGTTTGCGGTCATTTTCGACTTTCGTTTTTCACAATTCGATTTTTGACTCTAGTCAAAATAGTAATTATAAATCGATTGTACAATCGATATTAAATCACCTCGTTTCGGGAAAACAACCACTAAAGTTTCACGGTGTATAATTCAGTTCCTTTTTGTAATCGCTGTCTCTCATCTGTGTTAACTTCTAGTAAGTTAAGAGATCGTTTTGTCAGAATAACAAGGTTACCTTATCATTGGAAATTATCATCTCAAATATTGCAATAATGTTAGTGTAGTAGTATTACAATAATTTACCTGAGGAGTAAAGGCTTCAACCCTGTCAAGCAACGAATCTGAGAACCCTGGTGTGTAGTATCTAAAAGGAGAAAAAAAATGTAAGAAATGGTTTCGCAATTAGGCGGGACCGTGAAGTGTTTCAACCGCCGTGTCCCGTGTGCCGTGTGTTACGAAAATCGACTAAAGGCGTGTCCACATTTGTGACAAATTGCCTAACATTATCCCGTGACCGTATCAGATACACGTGTCAGTATGGACATTATCCTTAAATTTTCGTAACGCACGGGATAAATGCTTCACGGCCCCACTCAATTTCTATTACTATGAGCCGCAAACCAGCAGTGCATGAAAGGTAAGGCAACCGAGGAAATTGATACCAATTGATGTAAGTATTCTATTTTAACCTGTCCTTGTCCTGTCCCTGTCAAACATATGGGCAGCATACGGACTCCTCTCATTGTTAAAATAAGGCTTAAGAGATGATAATAATAGTGATCGTTATCAACGTGCAGTTTTCATAGCAAAGTATTATGGTTGGCAAAAAAAAAAACAATAGGTACGGTCATGTGCAAAAATATGTATCGATTTAATCCTCGCATCGTTATATAACTATACCTTAATTCGACGACATAAGAGCGGGACATATTTATGAGCAAGTTGTGTGCACCCATTATTATTACACTTTATTGTACTTACATGACAAAATTCAATATTAATTTTTGCTTTACATTTACTTCAGGATATAACACTTCAATTACCTTCTTGTATATTTCATACTAAATACAAACTGAAACATGGATGCACAGAAAAACCCAGAAAAAAAGACTAGCGCTGAGAATCGAACCCAGGTCCTCAGCATTCCGTGCTGCGTGCTAAACCCTTACACCACCACTGGTCAGGAGTTTAATCACGAATTTTTCCTATGCATCGCACAACTCAGCTTGCTTTAATCACTTTTGCAGCGATACTAGCGACATCTATGCTGTGCTCTCATACCTTCTTGTAACTTCTGTGAACGTGGAAAGTCATATTAGGTTTTTTTCTGATCGATATGTGAAAAACTGACTGCCATATCCGTTGAACTGATTTTGATTGTTTATTCAGCTTAATTTTAAGTACGAACCTAACCTATCGTACGATCGTACGCTAGTTGTACCAACGAAGCGTTACTATTGGTTTGCGGTCATTTTCGACTTACGTTTTTCGCAATTGGATTTTTGACTCTAGTAAAAATAGTAATTATAAATCGATTGTACAATCGAAACTATATCACCTCGTTTCGGGAAAACAACCACTAAAATTTCACGGTGTATATAATTTTAAAAATACTTCGTATTTTTTTGCCAACCGTACTTTGCTACGGAAACTGCACGTTGATAATGATAACGATCACTTATGATAAAATTTATAATTCTAGCCTAAATAGCGCGAAGTATACAATATACATAGAGGGAGGGGGATGATAGGCCATGCCCACTCCCTGGAAAATAACCCTAGAAACGCCGCTGAGCGTAGCCTGAATATGTGCTCCTCATCAATATTTAATGAAATTAAAATTAATTAACAAAATACCTCACGATTTCCTCAGGGAAACAACTGTTTATAATGTTAATGTACTCTTTAAGAGACGTTCCAGGAACAGTATCTATCTCTTGTATCCTTTTCAATGCCCCCGTGGTAACAAAAAGTCTTCTAGCTCTTGCATCGTTAGGCAAAATCTGAAATCAATAATACTTAAGAGTCTAGAAAGACATTGCACATAGTTAATCATTGTGCGCATGTGAGAGAACGTATTTATGTCACTTTTCTCTTTTCTCAGGTATCACTTGTCGGCTTATTCTACGGTTCATATAATATTACAATACTCTTTGATTCTACGTTTCTTTAGGTATTCGCTTTACCCTTAAATTAAATTATCTAAGGCCCAATTAATAAATTTTGCCGACCCGATTTGGTCAAATTTAATAACAGAGGGCGAATTTTTTTTTAGTAATTGATGAGTAAGAAATTGATCAAAGAGTAAGAATCATTAACTACTTAGGTATTACCACAGTTGGTAGTACTCCATGTGTTGAACTAAAGGGTGACTGAAAGAAAATCAATATTGAATAGCGGATTAGCATCAGCATTTTAAAACTTTGCTCGAACATACCCACTGAGCTGTCAATTTGCTGTCAATGTCAAAATGACAAGAATAAAAATAAAACCAAAACAATACCGAACCGAACCACCGAACAACGGCCAACCGACCGATAGTGTCTTTATCAAAATCGCCGTTCGATAGCTATACTTTTAAAAATTGAATTGAATTGAAACAATTTTTATTTTGTATCAACAAAGCGACACGTGCGTGAAACAATTGGGGTTATTTGTTAAATATGGCAGGTCGCGGTCGAGGCCGAGGTAGTGGGCTGTCACTGACACATGAACAGCTGCAAGCACTGGGTGTCGCACGCGGCGACAACAATGCAGCCACTCTAGCACCTCCACCGCTGTTTCCCAGACTCGAAACCAAACCTCTTCCACTTGTCTCCGACGCCGCAACCGACTACATGCTGATAGTCAAAGACCAATTCATAGGCTTCCTGCACGATTCACCTGCATATGTCAAACCGAAAACAAGAAACGACGATGTAGATAGGTACTCAGATAAGTATAAGCTTCTAGCACTTGATGCAAACCAGAGAAAGGTTCTAGATTGTGTTTGGACGAACATGCCGACGGAACTAAGACCGCAGGCGCGGCGGGCACAAGTGAGGCGGAAACGAAAGCTAGACGATCCTACAGAGATAGACAAAAGATTTCAAACCTTGGAGAAGAAAGAAAATGAAGACGAGACAGAGGAAGTGATGGACACAAATGAAGGAGAAGAAAATGTAAAGAAAGTTGAAACTAATGATGATGAAGAGCTGGAGGATGAAGAGGAGCCTGAAGAAGAGATTGACGATGGCACGGACTATGCAAACAATTACTTTGATAATGGTGAAGATTATGATGAAGAAGACGAAAATCTTGATGATGGGCCTGTGTACTAGATAGATATTACCACGAAAGGATTAATCCAAAAGTGATCTCGATAAATTGGTTATCATCCATCATATCATCATCATCCCAGCCTATATACGTCCCACTGCAGGGCATAGGCCTCCTCTCAGAATGAGAGGGCTTGGGCCGTAGTTCCCACGCGGGCCCAGTGCGGATTGGGAACTTCACATACACCGTTGAATTTCTTCAAAATTGGTTATAAAGCGGCAATTACACTAAGTCATTTGTCTCATGTAGCATGCGGCGACTGCAAAAGTATAATGAACATGGAAGTCAACTCAAGACAACGTTTGTTGGCCAGTAGTTTGAAACAAGCTCAGCGACCGCTTTAGGAGAATGACTCAGTGTAATCGCTGCTTTACATTGTTTGTTATTTAATTAATAAGTAAGTACAATCAAGGGCATAAATATAATAATATGTACCAAAGCATCAAAAATATCTATACAACTCTATGCAACTAACCATAAGGTTGGTGTTTGAATATATTTGATGCAATGGCTGTATAGATATTTATGCCTTCGACTCAACTGTACCTATATTTTTGGCAAAAATCATAAAATGAATGAATGAAGTATAAAACATAACAAAAAATAAATTTTCAAGAGGTAAAAAAGCACTTTTATATCACATACCTTAGCATATTGTGCGAGCACATATTTGAGGATGCAAGCCGGTGCTGCGTGGAGCAGGGGCTCCAGGGCAGGTCGGTGCAGGCAGCACTGCAGTGACTGCTTCAAGGCACAGGAGGCCCTGGCATGCACTTCTCCAGAAGTCTTTGGGTTAGTGTATAACTATAAAATTAAAATTATATTAAGGTAAACGTACCAATGTTCGACACCTCAACACCCAGTAGGTGACACCCATCTGTCACCTCTCTTAGTATGACATAAGATTGAAGGTGCCATGTATTGGGTTAGTCAGTGTCAAGCACAGGGACGTTTACCTTATGTGAAATATTTTTTGTATAGAAGTTAAAGTTTAAGTTTTACAAAACATTTTTATCATTGATACACTTCAAATAAAGAAACTGTTAAACAAAAGTATCAAAGTGTGCTGTAAAACAATTTATCAACATACTAGAATAGAAATGAAATTTGTTTATCAATGCAACAATGGCAATATTTGCAATGGTGACAGAAAGAGGTGGTGAAAGCGATAGCATGCGCCCGCGCATCAGACAGTACGGCTTATGCTCCTGATAGATCATTGGCTCCTAAACTGACAGTTACAGTGCTCTGGCGATTTGCAGTGCAGATAGTTATAATAATTGGCTAAGTAAAGTTTTTTGAAGAGGTGCTAATTATATTTTTTTTCGACAGTTGGCGTTCTGGAGATCGAGAAACTGCAGCTGTTTTATTTTTATCTCCTATTGTTTACTGGAAATATTTTTTTGAGTGTTCGAGATGACATTTGTGAGATTTTATGGTTGACAAGCCGTTCGTGCTCAGAACTTAGTAGAAACAGAGGCCCTACCACGAAGTGCATAATTCGAACTTCGTTTTGTGCCGTCCCGCTCACGCTAATATGATTTGACACGAGAGTGAGAGGGATAATACGATACGAACTACGATTTTCGAATTTCGTAGTAGCGCCTCAGGCCCTATACTACGAAGCGCGAAATTCGAACTTCGTTTCATGCCGTTCCGCTCACGCTAATGGTATTTATTACGAGAGTGAGAGGGACCGCACGATCCGAACTTCGAATTTCGTAGTAACCCCCCTGAAAAAAAACCGAAGTGAACTGGGGGGTTACTACGAAATTCGAAGTTCGAAGTTCGGATCGTGCGGTCCCTCTCACTCTCGTAATAAATACCATTAGCGTGAGCGGAACGGCATGAAATGAAGTTAGAATTTCGCGCTTCGTAGTATAAGGCCTGTTACTGCTGTCAATGTCAAATCGTTTGCGTTTTGTTTGCTTTGCGTTTTGGTGTGCTCAGTGTGATTTTTTGACTATTTTTATCGACCTTCGCATAAAATCCGGACTTTAAATTTCACCGCATTTCTCCACGACCTATGCACGATAATTGGATCACGATTGAATTCTTTCGATCACTATTTTGGAACTGCTTCTTGGACAACGCAAAGCAAACGAAACGCAAACGGTTAGATTTCATTTGACATTGACAGAAGCGACAGTTGAATTCGTTTTTTTTTCTATTTCTTCTTAGTACTGAGCACGAACCGCTTGTCAGCCATAAAATTGTCATCTCGAACACTTAAAAAAATATTTCTAATAAATAAAAGGAGATAAAAATAAAACAGCTGCAGTTTCTTGGTGTTGAAGTCGCCACTGTCGAAAAAAAATATAATTAGCATCTCTTCAAAAAACTTTACTTAGCCAATTGCCTATGGTCTGGATCCCACCTGGAGCAGCCTCGGGAAAGCGTTAGCCACCGCGACGGCGAGGCTGTGCTGCGGCGAGTGCTTCGCGATGTGTCCGAGCGTCCACGCCGCGGCGCACAACTCCGCGTCGTCTGCTGCATCGTTCTGCAGTATGTCCACTAGCGTAGGTATCGCCTGTTCATTCATAAATCAATAAGGAACTGCCTCATCATCATCATTTCAGCCGTAGGACGTCCACTGCTGGACATAGGCCTCTTGATGTCCAATCATTATGGTTAGAAGCGACTTGCATCCACCCTGAACCTGCGGCCTTCACCAAATCGTCCGTCCATCTCGTTGGTGGAACCGCCTACTACATCCAAAACCCGTTGACGACGTGCGAGAAGAGAGACTATACTCACGAGCAGAATAATTGCATCACTTTGCATACATGTACACCTAATAACTTTGTGAACCTTTAAATAACTTTGTATAATTTTAAAATTTCATAGAGCTTAAATTTCAAGGAACAGCATCAGCGGCAAGGAAAGCCGGTTATTGGGTGCACATGAAAAAGCAAAGCGATGCAATTATTCTGCTCGTGAGTGTATGACTTGCTGAATAGCAGCCAAAGTTTGTTATCTGCGTAATTTGGTTAGCCCCCTGAACGCCAAGAACATCTAAAGGTATCGCATGCTGTCGTGCCTACCACGTCTGCAACGCCTAAATGTATCACAGCTAAGGTCAGGGGGGGCACACTTACATATATCACACTTTTCATGCGACTACAGCGATCTCTGGTTGTTTGGTAAAGAACTAAATTAGCGGCCATCTTGGTTGACTTGTCAAACTTGTCAGTTGTCATTCATCGGCCATGGCCATGGCGTACCAAATTGTACGGTCAAGGACTTTAATTGATAGGCCACTTGCCAATGTTCATGTATTTTAGCCGTATAGTGCAAATCGGGTTAAGCCGCTTATACTTCGTATATGCTGATTTGAATTAGACGGCTAAAATACGAATAGTGGCAATGAGCCTATCAATTAAAATTACGCGTAATTATAGCTGTACATCACTACCAACATATACATATAGATAGGTATACATCTATAGATACGTCACATTAGTTCTTCACCAGGGCGTAGGGCAGCAGCACCTTCCATACATGCATATTTGACCATAGAGTTGCCACTCTTGTTCATATAATATTACAATACTCTTTGGCTAAGGTGTACTTCAAGAATAAAAATTGTTAACTTACGTTTTGCACAACACACCGACATTCGTCATCTTCGATAACTCAACAGAGCTTGGCGTGTGACCGATCACAACATACAAATATATGAAAGCGTTAAAAGGGTTAAGCATATGTTTATCTAACAACTAGAATTGCAAAATACTACATAAAATGTACAGACCTACTACTTCATGACCCCATATTGACAGCTTCGAATCTACGATTTTTTAAAACCGGGACAGAAACTTAATGGCGCCACTCTCTCCAGCGTTTGTGTGTTACCTTAGCCTCGACGACGGCCATGGCGAGCTGGTCGGACTGGCCGGCGATGTACCCGAGCGCCATGCAGGCCGGCACGCGCGCGCCGCCCGCCTCCATCATCAGCTCCACCAGCGGCCCGCAGCCGCCCGTGTTCACCACCAGTTGTGCTAGCTGAGTGACAAGTTCGTCTAATCATCATCGCAGAGTAGGGTGCAACAACATTTTCGTGTTGTCTACCGAGTCCCCAGTCCAAGTGACTCTAAATGTTGATTCATAGAACGATGCTTAGGTCCAGGAGACAATTTGTGTAACCATAGCGACGGGTGGCAAGAAAAAGGTGATTCTGTTTTAAACTTTCGCAATTCTCACTCATAAGCAATATTTTTCGGGACTTAATCACGAACTACGTAATTGTTGAAATTACCTCGACGTTTCGACCTCATTGGAGCGGGCGTGGTCACGAGTCTACCGGGTCGGTAGTTAAGCAATTATGTAGTTCGTGTTTGTTTAAGTTCCGAAAAGTACCTATTAGTCATCTCATCACAGAGTAATGTCATCCGCAAAAGGTTCTATTTTACCGGGCTATTCTCAGTTGTCCGCAACCCTATATGCCTGCACTGTGAACTAGGTAGGTACTGTAATTTTATCCCCAGTTGTTGGTACTACGGATAAGTGGGAAAAAATTCTCAGTAGTCAGTACAAACCACATTCCCCGTAATACGCACCCGGAGTAATAAGTGCAAAAGAGTCCGTTAGAGTCCTATAGATAGGATAATTGGTAACACTTAACACATAGCGCACAGAGTACTGCGCTAAACAGAGCTTGGTATAGGTAGTTGAAATTTTACAGGGTTATTTTTAATTCCCTAGCATCCTTTTAACCCTAAACTCCTACCACTTAAACAAATGTTTTTTGTTTTACGGCTTTTGTCATAACTTAATATATTTGGTGTAATAACGTTTCGAAAATTGGAGATTACCTCTTATTTTTACGATACTCTGTGTATTTGTATGGGAAAAAAGTGCTTCATTTTCAAAAGCGTAAAACAAAAAACATTTGTTTGAGTGTTAGGAATTCAGGGTTAAGAGGATGTCAGTGAATTACAAATAACCCTGTATAAGCTGACCGTTTACATTCTCAAGTTCTCAAGTGGTATAGACCAGCTTATGAAAATTCAACTAAGTATACTGGGCCTTACATCGACGGAGTGCTTCACGATGTCCCGCAGCAGACAGGCGGCGGCGCGACGCACGGGCGCGGCGTCGTGCCCGGCGTGCAATAGCGCGGGCGGTAACGCGCCGCCCGCCACCACCGCCTCCGCCAACTCGGCGCGCGCGCTCGCCACCGCGCCCAGCGCGCACAGAGTACTGCGCTGAACCAGCCAAACAACATTTTGAATCATCATCATGTCCATCTCCAGCCTAACACATGCATAAGCCTTAGGCTGCCTGTCTGCCTAGGGCGATAGGGCTCGCAAAATGCCACGGGCCCCCGACCCTAGAGGGTCCGGCCCAAGAGGCTGCGAGCTAAGAAATAACATTAAACAATATTACAGCGTGACGATTTTTACTGAGAGGGCGCCATTCAAAGAATTTGCCACGGGGGGCCTCAGATAGTATAGTTACGCCACTGTGTCCTCCGGAGCGGATTGTCTGTCCATAGACGCGGAACCAGGTAGCGCGACGGAGAGAGACATTAATGCAGAGCGGATTTTTCATACGCGGAGCTGGCCGGCGCTAGTTTATCCGCCCCGCTTCTCTGCTCCTCTTCCTCGCTCCTTTCGACCCCACTTCATCCTCTACTTAGAGGTCATTGGTTAAACCGATGGGCTGACACAAACATGGGATTATGATTCATATAAGCACGCATTCAATCTAAAATTTTGCGGGGGAAAAGGGCATAGTTTGAACAAGCTTTGGCGATCCCTTCATCTTTTGACCTTTACGCTTACCTTACCTATCGAGCGTTTTGTCTGAGCCACGTAAAAATGTAGCAAACCTTCAACTTTGGATCCTGATTCTCTAAACCGCGTACTAAATGGCAAATGGCGCCTGCGTCCACCACAGCTTCCGGTTTATGCTGCGCCAGATCGACGAGAGCGCCGGCTGAAATCTACGAAAGTTTTACAGTTAAGTATTGTTGTGTTTACGTTTGATTAAGGTGTGTAAGCATTCTGCAGAAGCACCAAGGAAATATGTATTCGATGTTTAATTAAGTCCTTGGCTATCACTGGTCGCTGATATTTGATATTACGAAAAACAAGCGCCTAAAAAATATAAATAAAATAGGCACTCGAATTGTGTTGCGGTTTATAATTAAGTAATTTTAACAGGCGTTTCTGTTTTTGGAGCAGAACCAGTGGGCCACATCCACATACCTGTTTTAGACTCATTTCTGGTTCCTGGAAGGCCAACACCAGCAGTGGGAGCGTCCCTGCGTCAACCACCAGGCCTGATAAGGTTTCGCTGTGTTTGCCGATGTAGCCCAGAGCCCAAGCAGCATTTTCTTTCACCTATTGACACGAAAAGGTACAAGGGAGCAGATCAGATAACATGATTGTGTATTTCTGCGCTTGGCGCTGGAGACTGTTTCCTCTCTTTTATATGGAGTTCTCTACTTATGTATAAAGGAATTTGCATAGCAAAAGTGTCGAGTGGTCGTTTCTCTACACATTGTCCTGCTATTCCTAGCAGTCGGTAAACAGTATTTTTAAGCAAAATGGTAAGTAGCGCCTATATTGGTAGCGCTTCGTCTTCGTAGAACTAAGAGCACAGACTAAGAGAAAAAACAAAGTGAAGATTAAATTTTTGCCTGTGGCTTAGAAGCGCTACTTTTTGGCTGGAAAGTGATGGCTGATTTCACGTGTTAGGATTCGGTAAGTACCTACTTTACTAATTCATTCAAGCTACGAGTACTTACCTGGGTGTCAAAATCTTCAAGACACGATACGATATGCTCCAAAGCTCCCAGACGTACAATTGCTGAAGCTAATTCCTCGTTATGTCTACGAAAAACACATGATTTTAACAGGTTTTGTTAGTATACGAATCGCAAAGTTTTGATGATGCGGTTGTCAAAAATCAACTCACTTCGCAACTGCTCGGAAAAGGTACAATGCCGATCTCTTGTAATAAACCTGAAGATTAAAGAAATTATCATGGTAATTATTTTGTTTTTTTTTTTATAGTTGAAGACTGACGAAATTTACAAAATAAAAAGTGCACACTTACGGGCGCTCCCACAACTCTAACCCAAGGTCTGAAGCTAGCACTATAGAGGAATAAATATTGCGGGTGTCTCACGTTATATTTGTTGAGGTTTTCCAGCGTGACGGTGAGCATGCCGCCGTTGAGCAGCTGCCGAGCCACGCCCTCGTCGTGCTCCGCGAGCCGCGCCGCCGCCACCACGGCGCACTGCCGGACGGTGCTGCAAGTGTCCGACAGCAAGGGACGGAGCAGGTCTACAAAAACAAAAGCTGTAGATGTTAGCACGTTCAGTGCCAGTGACAAGACGTCTATGCACAGAATAAGTAATAGTACAGTCAAGGGCAAAAATATGTATACACTTTAGTACCTTGTCTATTTTCGCCATATTTGAACTGCCATATATGAACTGTCACAGTGGTTAAAGTGACAAGGTACTAAAGTGTATACATATTTTTGCCCTTGACTGTACTAACGTACAGAAGGATCACTCTCGAACAAAAGCTAAGCTTAGGTATAAAAACTTGCCTACTCTTACTGCTTGCACGCGAAATTTAAACTTATGGTGTGATACGAGCGTTCATATTCCGTTGGGCACCGCTGATCCGAAACCAAGGGCACAGGGTTCCCACTCGCCGATATTTGGTAATTTGGTAGGTATATAAATCAAGAGAGATAATAAAGATAACAGTGTGTATTAATTCAGTAAACTATCTTTAGTAAGTGAGTAAATTTATAAGATCGTAGAAGTCATTGTTTGTTGCAAAAAACACAGAAAAAAAGATTCTTAATTTCGCGCGACGCGGCTAGCGTGCGAACTGAAGGCCGAGCGACAATCTATACTGCCATACTCCTCCCCGGAGAAAATTGTTACTCATATGCCAGAGAAAAGCATGAGTGTCAATAGAATTCGAACTCCTCTGTCAGTAACAACTCATTCGTGACAACGTTATTTCGGCCGGCATACCTAGCGTACTTCACTTAGGTACAGACCGGCACAGACAAGATGCGTTTGCGTGTAACATCTGAGGTGTCACGTCGCGCACACGCACCAGTTGTAAGAAAGATGGCGCTCTAGATGCGTGCACATGGTGTGCCATCTTTCTTACAGTTTCATTCATTGCAACTGGTGCTTAGGCTGCTTAGCGGAACGTTGCCGGAGCCGAATGTGTTAAAATGCGTATCTACAGACTTGTGCTAGTATTATTATTGGTGCGGATTTCCGATCACGGGCCTACGGGGGGGACTCGGTCATTTCAGAGGCATTCATGGGGCCGAAGCGTTGCTTTGCTTTGGTACTGTCGAGGAAACTGAATCGCGTACCTACCAGGGTAGAACCTCTTCACAGTTAATTTCCCAATGATTTCTTTGGCAGATATAGGGATTCTCAACATGGCATTTGCAACAAAAAGGTTCCATCCTGGTACGCAAATCAGTTTCCTCGACTGTAACATATATAAAATCAATAAATGAGATGGGCACAACTATGGAGGTCTATACCCCTTATACAGCATGAGGGTGTGCTAGCGGTCAGTTCTCCACGGTTCCAAACTATTACCAGGTAGGAAGCGACATAGAATGGGCTAATGGAGTGAGATAATGTGAGGGACGTATAATTCCAATATCTCATTATTATTATTATTATTAATTAGTATGGGAGCAGCCCGCAACGCGCACAGATGTGAATGTCGTCAACACAAACAAGGATTTAAACTACGAGAGTATTAAGTAACGTTGTATTTAGTTGTAGCGACATCTAGTCATCAGATAGAGAAACTGTTAAACCCTTCATCTTGCTACTGAAATTTCTCAACTCAGCTACATAAATAGAACTTCTAACTCTCTTCCTTTTGACTTCGGTCCGCAGGCATAACAATCTGTCTGGAAAGAAATATCTTTATTGTGGCCTATCTATGCCCACATAGTACAAACCTAGTACACCAACACTTTCCAAGCACTTCACGTTGGTGGCCCGCGTTGCCAGCTCAGCCATAGTTTGGACGAACACCAGCCTCGCTTTTTGGTAAGTTTCAAAAACTAAAACAGGTAAAAACATCTTATTAAACATAATTATAAAAGCGAAAGTTTGTTAGTATGTGTGTTTGTTACTCATTCGCGCTAAAAAGACGGATCTATTAAAAAGATGCAGATGTATAGCTCAGCCCCGATCTACGATTTTTCGAATCGGGGCAAAAACTTGATAGTGGCGCCCCCTCCCTTCACTTGTTCGATATTTCGAATTCTTGCCTCAAGGATTTGGCGCCCCCATGAAACTGCCGCCCGGGGCAAGTGCCCCGGTTTGCCCCCCTTAGATCCGGGACTGACGTAGCTGGATATGTATGGGATATAACATGCTAAGTTTTATCCCGATATCCCCACAGGATTGGGTTTGCAAAAGTACCTAAAACACCAAAATCTTAACTGCTATATCTAGAGACATGAAAAGTTGCACGTGTTCGCAACGCATGCATGTTCGCCGTTGCATAGTTTGATTACCACGATGTAACTTTTAAGTTCCCATGGGAATTTAGTAAACAAGAGTATAACCCTGGAATTTACCTAATTTAAATGTTGAATCTCTCGATCAAAGCAGCGGGGTAAAGTTTGGGGATATTTAAACTTAAGGGCTACTTTTACGCGGTCTAAGGTTAAAAAGTTATCGTTAACCCTGGGGTAGGGGGTAGGGTTGTCTATTCCATATTCGCACACCTTGAAGATGGTCCGACGTAAGTATATAACTTAACTCTGTACACTAAACAAATCAGTTTTACTTATAGTATGTAGAAATTATTGAGTCTCAATAGTGGAGATAACATAGACAATCTTAATTTGTAAATAAATTGGTACCTACGCCATAAAACTAAGTAGGTATATTTATATATTATACTTTGTGCCGTATTTTTTATGAATGAATCTTCCACATGAATATTTAAATGTTAGCATTGGTGCTATCTACGCACTCGCACAGCGTTACTAATTTAGAGATGTTTCTCGGTACGAGACGAATTATTTACAAGCTATATTTTTGCTTTGTTTTACTAGCATAGCAAAAGAAGGGAAGCGAAATACAACACCTGTGTAAAATATGCAAAACAATAGGTACCTACCCAATTGTATGTTTCTCGGACTACTCATAGAATGACTCATGATGGTTAAGTAAGTATTGTTGCAGAAATCCAAACAATCAAACTATTTATTTTTATTATATCTAGCCTCTGAAATAAACTCTTGTATGCATTTAAAAATACGTTGAAGTTTTTGTTATGTCAAAACGTATCATTCTCCGTGATCCATCAATCATATTGATTTATTTTGATGGATACTTATAAACGGCCAGTTGTGTAAAAAAACTGCAAAAGTTTTAAACCGTCAAATCCCTACCTACTTTTTTAATGTTATAAATGCGAAAGTGTGTCTGTCTGTCACCTCTTCACGCTTAAACCGCTGAACCGATTTAGATGAAATTTGGCATGGAGGCTCCTAGAGACCCTGGGAAGGACATAGGATAGTTTTTATCCCGGAAAATTGCATAGTTCCCACGGAATAGCGATAAACTAATTCTTCGCAGACGGAGTCGCGGGCAAAAGCTAGTTGTATAATAAAGCCTAACAAGTATTTAGTGTTTTCCGTCCACGCCTCCCTCCCATGATAAGCGCCACAGTTGGCTCAAATTACAAGCAAATTAAAACTATCAACAAAGTAAGTAGTTAAGCCTTCCTAACCATACGAAATTGTAATTGTATGTTAGCGTCTTGTTTTCCCACATTAGCTCAATAGACCGGCGGCGGCGGCGGACCCGCGCCCGCGCAGTCAAGCGCCCGTGAAGGCCACGCGACGTCACACCAGTACACGTACACGTTAGCCCACATGCGCACCGGCACGGGCACACGTCGACAACGACCAATGACCATTGTGTGCAGCCAGCGCCAGTGCCTACCTGGCAGAGTTCACTAACACACGGCCGCGCAACCAGTCGCGCTGGCTCCCGCATTATTACACTTAAATTGTACCTACTTAAGTTCTCTGTAACAAAAATGACCTTGGTTGTTCTTCGGTGATTATCGTGTAAAGTCGAGTGTGAAGCTAAAATGCCTTATATCATGGTTATGGGCAGCCTTAGCGCGCCCCATCTCTCAAAGGATGAGGGTGCGACTGTGTACGGGCTGAAGAGCGAAGAACGGGCGTCGTTAGTCAGGGTATGTTGGTTTTACTTTATAGTGACAGCGGGACCGAACTTTGAAACAAATTTAAACAACAAAGCATTTTGTAGGTCTCAATAAAAATACGATTCAAGATTGGTTTTTTGGAGTGTTTTTGTATTTTTTTTATTTTTCAACTCCAAATTTTTTTACTTTTACGGTCATCCCGTGAAACCCATATATTTTCATACTAAATACAAACTGAAATATGGATACACAGAAAAACCCAGAAAAAGAGACCAGCGCTGGGAATCGAACCCAGGTCCTCAGCATTCTGTGCTGCGTGCCAAACCCCTGGTCCACCAGTGGTTTGACCAGTGGTGGTGTAGGGGTTTGACACGCAGCACGGAATGCTGAGGACCTGGGTTCGATTCCCAGCGCTGGTCTCTTTTTCTGTTTTTTTTTCTGTGTATCCATGTTTCAGTTTGTATTTAGTATAAAAAAATAAAAATACGATTGTTAAATTAACGGGTACATCATTCATCTTCACAACAACAGATTATCTAATCTAGGTACCGGTAATTGTAAACCATTGCGAACTATTTTGTTTACTTCTTAAAACTATCTTTAACTACTATGACGAAGTAATACCGCCACGGCGCGCCGTCAAACACTTAACTAACAATTTAAAATGTTCCAGGAGCTGAACTCATCATTCAACATGTCAGTGGCGAGTTCTTCGGACCAGGAGCGCACGGTTCGCGTCTCACAGAAGGGTCTCACGCTGGTCGTAGTCAACCGCCTCCACGCCATACTTGGCTACGACGTGGTCTCTCACGCTATGGCGATGACCAATGCTAACAGAGAACTCGTGTCTTTCACCATGTACAAGAAGTCGAACAGCGGCCACGGCCACGGCCATAGCCACAGCCACGGTCACAGCAGCCATAAAGGTCACTCACATGGCAATGTGGTTACACTCTGATAAGCGACTGCCAATGAAAAGGCACGCTACGATGAGACCGAGAGGTAACCACTCGGTCACGGCGGCACTGGGCATGTATTCGAGCGTTTCAACCGCCTCATTTATCTGGTCACATTTCTTAAGAAATGGGTGAAGATTTTGATGGGGCTTTCGGTTATATATTAAAGGTTCTGTACGTCTACCATATAACTGGGAACTGTATCAGAATCTTCTGCCATTTCTGGAAAAATCTGACCAGATAAAATGAGGCGGTTGAAACGCTCGAATAAATGCCCCACTACACTTTGCTACGGTTTACGTCTTCAGGATTCGCCGATTCGGGTTCCTTAGCACGCGGTTAACTGAATGTATCCCACTCTTTTATTCGTACTGCTACTGCGAACTTATGTTTTTATTTTATCTTCTTTATTTGATGATATATTTACACAAAATACTTAAGTATACATATTAAATAAAGTTTGGTAAAAAAGAAAAAACTTAAATACCTAACTTAAACTAAACCTATATTTATAAATATCGCCCAGATCGCTGCTAATGGGCAGTGTGCGTTTTAATCTTGTTAAAAAAAACCACTTAATTTGCAGCCACCCTAACGATGGGTGCGGACTTGCGGGATTTTTCTTATAAGTATATATGGTTGTGTTCCCATGTGTTCGCAGACAAAATCCCACTAGCTCGCAGTATGAAAAAAAGGGCGCGGACTAGTGGAAAGTGGGAGTCCGAGAAGTGTAGTGCCAGCGTCAAATTGCAACGTTACTTAATTATTAATTGTGTTTAATATAGACAATCTACTGAAATAAAAATATTGAAATTCATAAATAGTTTAATATTACTTCCAGCCCTCATAACAAATAAAATAGAACAACATAAAAAGCTATGTCAGTCTTATCAATATTATAAACTCGATAACATTGTTTTTATGGCCTGTAATAATGGAATGGATATACAAAAAATATAAAAGTATAAAAAAAAAAGGTTACTTCCCATTTTATTTTGAATTTTAGTACTTGACGCTTTTATCCATTTAGGTATTCCAGGAAATAAAAGTGGGAATAGGAAGTACGCATCGACTTTACAAAGTCGATGAAAGTACGTAAGTAATAGTCTTCTATTATGACAAGCTTGTCTATTGGATAATTTTAACACTTTATTTGTGGCCTTAAAATCCTTCATCATTGGATTGCAGGATCGTCTTATCTCATTGGCATTATGGCATCATTGCACATCCATATAATCAAATCTATACCAAATAGTATTATCTATTTAAATCCACTGGAATTCTGTATATTCATTCATACTTATAAAATTAAAAATCATTGCACTTTTACAAACACTCCTCTCGATCTAAAACTCAGCTGTGCCTCCTCTTGCCTAGATTCTGTCTTT